>CM028359.1:94611539-95234157 GCA_016618105.1 Dendrobium huoshanense
ACAATGATTATCATCTCCTGCATCAATTCCCTTGAAGGATCTCAGGCACCAGGGAAAAATCTTCCTTGTCTCGTTGACAGATTCTACTGAGTTCAAGCAAGCAAGCAAATAAGCTAGAAGCAAGATAAGTTGATCTCTTATTTAAATATAGATTTTGTCTCTTATATGATGATTTGTATCCCTTATGTAAATGTCCATTACTCCAATTTTGTTTTTCTCGGTTATTGGAGATATCTTTTTTGGTCTTAGCTTTCTTTCTACAAGTTTTCTTATGTTTTTTTTTTTCTTTTGGTGCAACTGCTTTTGATTTTATAATACAGGCAAATGCCAAAATTTTCCCAAAAAAAAAAAAAAACCCTTTTATTCCCTTTATTCTTAGGGAGGAAAAAGAAATTTTAGGCTTTGGAAGCTGTAAAATGATTTTCATCAATCGACCTTGTTGGAAGATTTGCTCGTTTCAATGTAAGAAATAATTATCCTATTTATGATTTCAATAATTTGTTAGTTTTAAAATTTTTTCGATCAAATTCGAATTTCAGTTACAAAAAAAGAATGACAATTTTGTATTGTTAAAATTTTTAGGGCGTAACTTTTTTTTATTTATTTTATAGAGATTGAGATTATGATTACTTTGAGTATTTATTTAAAACTTTTTGCTATTCTATTTTTATCAATTCAAAATTTTATTTTAAAATATGTTGCGCTCTTCTTCTCTTTGTTTATATATATGACCCTCAGTCATTAGACTTAGCTCTTCCATTAATAGAGTAAACAGCTTGAAGGCTCACCCACTCCTCCTCCTCTCTATTCTTACATGAATCCCCCCCCCCCCCCCCCCCCCCCCCCCTCATTACACTATTAATTAGGTATTTTTTTAGTATTTATTATAAGTGTTTTACATAATTGTCCCCCCTAAAAATGTTAAAATACTATGATCTTTAGGCAATTGCCCCCAATATAATTAAATATATTGTGTAGATGTGTTATTGCTAGGGAATGATGAACCAAATACAAAGAGAAATAGTAAATCAAAATTTGTTCCAGGGGCGCTGCCCCCGAAACCCCCCGCAGGGGCGCTGCCCCTTCACCCCGCGACCTGACCGGGCAGGTCGAACCTCGCCAAGGGGCGCTGCCCCCTTGGACTCCCGACATATATGCGAACAGTTACTATAAGTTTGCCCCATTGAAAATTATGGCTGGTTCCGCCCATGAGTATTTGATTGTATCTCCATTTCCCCTTCACAAGATAATTTTATCCACTTCCCACAAAGGTAATAAAATTTATCATAAAACTTTTTATGAGGAATTATTTATAAAAATTATGCTTCTTGATGCTACAATCTTTTTATTAATTATCTCACTGAAAATATTATATGATATTTTCTTAATATTTAGATGTTGATAAACTCTCTAATACTCTTTTCTCCATTTAATGGATTTTTAGATATTTAGGTAAGACCATGCCATTTTATCATTAAAAAATTTAAATGTAAAAATCATATTTTCTAATAATGCTTACGCCCAATAATTTAGATTTAAAATGATCTCTCTTAATTCCTAAACTTTCAATAAAATATATTTTTTCGGGCATATAAATGCTACAAATTATGAAGATCACATTTCTTTGAATCTTGGGCTTTGTTTGGGACAGATTTCTTATTGTTTCTTAAAGCAGTTTTTAAGTACATAAATTTTATGTTTTATAATTAAAAATTGTTTTAAAAATAGCACGAAAACTATTTCAAATGAAATCTTATGCTTCATTTAGGTTGACTTTTTTTATTATTTTTTAAAACGGAAATTTAATAAAAATTTTAATTTTAATTTTTTACTAAAACTTCATTTTAAAAATCAATAAAAAAACCGTCCAAACAAATCTTAATCTTAAACAACTTGAGGTTTGATCATTCATCAGGTAATCCTAACAGGTCATTATAAACTTTGGCAATCGTGTGTTATGGGTTAACCGAACGAGATGAGATATGATACCGACTCAAAACAGACCCGAAACCAGCGCAGGATTGTGACCGCTTGATGCCGATCGGTCGGTAGTGTTGACTTGAAACAATAGACTCCTCACACACTTCCCACGGAACCTCTGTCCTTCCCCTCGTCTCTTTCTTGTCCGCTATATTATAAATAAATAAAAATAAGCGGTAAATGGGACTGCCGAGAGTGGGGTTTTAGGGATCAGCCAATCGCCTGAACCTTGGATGATAAGGCTTTGGATCTCCAGCAGCTCTGATATCTATGTTTCTCTTTCGCATTCGCTGTTCTTCTTCTTCTTCTTCCTGTTCTCTCACTCGCTAGATGTGGACGGACTGATGAACTCTTGAATTCTCTGAGGTGTGCTCATTGTCCTTGATTTCTTTGGGGTTCTGCTTTCTCTTTTGTAGTGCTATCCGGAGTGCACTTTTTCACCTGCCATTACTTTTTTATACGTTGATATTTCTAGTTGATTGAACTGAGGTAGTTTTGTGTCATCTACGAATAATGTAGGGTTTAGGCTTTGCATATTTGTTTATTTTGGTTGATTTTTGTTCTAAGCATTTTATCAGTGTTTTTTTGTATTTTCTAGTGTTGCTTCTTTGGCAGGAGCTCACCTGTCCTCTTTTATCAGGTATTTGAAGGTAGACGTATAGCCAAGCCCATGATTTTTGGTTTCTTGGGAATTATTGTAC
The DNA here is from genome assembly GCA_016618105.1 of Dendrobium huoshanense. Taxonomy (NCBI): domain Eukaryota; kingdom Viridiplantae; phylum Streptophyta; class Magnoliopsida; order Asparagales; family Orchidaceae; genus Dendrobium; species Dendrobium huoshanense. Next base: position 94,614,221 of record CM028359.1, read on the forward strand.
CGTAAGAATTTATTGGAACTTGGTGCCTGTTATATGGCGACGTGCATACCATTTATAACATCATTTGATGCTCGTTCTTCAGTTCAAATTTCTGTTTTTCCTGGAGGAGGAATAGCATTGGACAGTGGAATTGGCAGAAATTGCTCACTCAGGTTCTGTCATGGCTGTAAAATCCCTTTTGTATTAGGGCAGAGGACAAACTTCACTACCACCTGCAATGCTAGAGTTAGATGCTGTTCAAATTCTCACATTATGAAATATCAGAAAAAAGATCCTTTTTTGAATATGCATCCTGAGGTTTCAATGCTTCGAGGAGAGGAGAATAGCACATTTCTTAATCCAAGGAAGGAGAATTCACCTGAAGTTTTCTATGAGGAAAAAAAGGGCTCATCTAATCAAAAAGATGATAATGCAGCCACAATAAAAGTTGTTGGAGTTGGTGGTGGAGGTTCTAATGCTGTCAATAGAATGATTGAGAGTTCCATGGATAGTGTGGAGTTCTGGATTGTGAATACAGATGTTCAAGCCATGAGGATGTCTCCGGTTAATCCTGGGCATCGTTTGCCAATTGGGCAGGAGTTAACTAAAGGTCTTGGTGCTGGTGGGAACCCAGATATTGGCATGAATGCTGCCAAGGAAAGCAAAGAGCTAATAGAGGAGGCTGTTTATGGTTCTGATATGGTTTTTGTAACGGTAAGTTAATCATGATTTTGAAGTTATATTTGGCATCATAGAATCTGCAAATTGTGCAATGAAGGCATTGAAAATTTTTGTATTTAATCTTTGTTGCTTCAATTCTTCCAGGTTTGCTTTCATTAACACGTCAGTTATATCATTCTTCTTAATCTTATGCTCATAAGTTGTGCGATTATAGATAGATAGTTCCTTTTTTTTATTTTTTGCTCTTCCTGGTTTTTTTCCTTGGACGCTTCTTCTGTGGCATTGGTGAAAGGGATCCTTCTTAAAGCACAATTTAAATATAGTCACTACATGGATTTTGATTGTTGCATGGTATCTTCATAGGTTACGACATGATATTAATGTTTCTCAAATTCAGTTTGTATTCATGCCAGTAGTTCTACTATGGAAGCTATACATCTGCTGAGGTTTGATGGAGAAATATAGAAAGAGTAAGGAGGATCTAAATAAGATATTTATTGATTTATGGAAAGTATATAATAAAGTTTTAGGAGAAGTGAAATGAGAAGTTCTAGAAAAAAAAGAGTTAATAAATGCTTATGTTCAAGTCATTCAGGAGCTGTTATTTGTGTTTAAACACAAGGTGGTTTGACCAAGTATTTTTTTGTTTCAATCGGATTACATCAAGGATTAGCTTTAAGCCCGTATCTTTTTATTTTAGTCATGGATGTTCTTACTAGACATTTGCAGGAGAATTTATCTTGATTTATGTTTTTTTATTGTTGATATTCTTCTTGTTGATAAGACTAGAGAGGGAGTTGATGAAAAACTTGAACTATGAAGGGCAACCTTAGAATATGAAGGTTTTCATTTGAGTAGATCTAAAATAGAATACATGGAGTGTTATTTTTATAGTAATAGATTTAGTAGTGGGATTGTGACATTAGGTGATCAAGTCATTAAAAAGAATGTACATTTTAGATATTTTGGGTATATTGTTCAAAGTGATGGTGAAATAGATGAGGATATTATAAATTCAATTCAAGTTGGATGGTTGAAGTAGAGGAATTCATTGGACCTATTGTGGGATAGAAAAGTACCCCTCGAACTTGAGGAAAAAAAATATAAAATGGTGGTGAGATTTGCAATGCTTTATTGTGTAGAATGTTGGCTATTAAAAGAGAAGCATAAAATTAAGTTAAGTGTTGCAGAGATGAAGATATACTCAGGTGAATGAGTGGCTTTACAATTAGACACAATGCAAAACGAGTATATAGGTGAAAAATTTGGAGTAGCTCCAGTGGCATATAAGATTAGGGAGAGTCACATTAGATGATTTGATCATGTAAAACGTCGGCCTTCTAATGCCCTATTAGAATGCCCTATTAGGAGAGTAGATGTATTAAATTCAGCCTATGTTAAGAAAGGTAGAGGTAAACCTAAAAAGACTTTGTTAGAAAGTATTAAAAATAATTTTTTTTATTAGATTTACATGAGAATCTGACTCTTAATAAGACACATTGGAGAAAACCGATTCATGTAGTTGACCCCACGTAGTAGGATAAATGATTGTTGTTGTTGTTGTACCTTTTTTATAGCCATCTTTAGCCTCTTTATTGTTTTTTACTTTTATTTATTTCTCCAGCCATGATTGTTCCTTAGCATGTTATCTTATACACTTCAATTGGGACATCTGTTTTAAATTGTTTTTGTTATTTTGTAACTTAGCATGCAACTTCATGTTCAGGCTGGGATGGGTGGGGAACTGGGACTGGTGGTGCTCCTGTGGTTGCTGGAATCGCAAAGTCAATGGGTATACTAACAGTCGGTATAGTTACGACTCCTTTTTCATTTGAGGGAAGAAAACGAGCAGTTCAGGCACAGGAAGGAATTGCAGCTCTTAGGGAAAACGTTGATACTCTTATTATCATCCCAAATGATAAGCTTTTGACTGCTGTTTCTCCAACTACACCTGTGACTGAAGCATTTAACCTGGCAGATGATATACTAAGACAATGTGTTCGTGGCATCTCGGACATAATTACGGTATTGTTTTTGACCTCTTTATATGGTGGAATTCTTCCTTAAATTTTTTATTTGCCTTGACACTTTAAAATGTATACGTTAGTGAAGGAGTTAATTTTACTCATTTGTGTTCGACTCTACCAAACGTAATGCAACAATCTCATAAGCTATTGCACGTGCATATCTTACTGACAGTCGGTCAGTTTATCATCCTCATATAAACTTTTTTGAATCTAAATTGCATAATTTCACTTCATTCGCTAACTGTATATGCTGTTTATTCTTTTACACCTTTTTCTGCTTCATTCATATAAACTGCTTATATCTAATATTTATCAACAATTTGACTTTTTCTGCAAAGTCTTTTCCTATTATAAACTTAACTAAGTTTAAAGTAAAATTAACACGGAAATGACATTTGCTTTATCTCTTATTTCTAATCTGTTCTGAGATGATCCTTTCTATTGTAAAATAGGTCTAAACAATACTATTTCTCATAACTGACATTTTAAGAGCTTAGATTAATTCAAATTTAATGTTTTTTTTTCCAGTTTAAGGTTTAATTCGTTGGAATGAACCTAGTTGTTGGTCTCGTCTTCACTAAAATAGTTTGTAACCAAATCGGCAACTGCCAGATGCTAAATTTGCATACAATTGAATGAAGCTAATGCTTTATCCTTTATAGTAATTCTCCAGATTTCTTTTCTTTTGTCATAACTATTACCTCCTTTTCTTCTTTTTTAATATCTAGCCAGTTATATGGATTATGAAGAGTAGGAGTGTCAAATATACTATCCAAGATTTAAAGCTTATTTGACTAAACTCTCTGAACACGGTGTGGACTTTGGCTAGTTCATATTTATGATGGTCTTAGATGAGCTGCTTACTAAGGCTCATTTAGGGCCATTTAAAATAGCAAATATCTCCCGTAAAATTTAGATAAATTGTATGTCGATTTACTCGATCAATTTGGTCATTTCAGCAATGGACATCAGGTCATAGGTAGGGTCGATTTGAATACTAAAAACTCTAGACTCAATTTTTAAGTTGAATCTCTTCACAAACTTTTTTTAGTTGAGTTTTGAGCCAATTTTTTTGACTCAGAACTCATTTCCAGTCAATTTTGGTTTTATGATAGCTTGATCAAATGTGCTTAAAATCAGCGTGGAATTAATATTTACTCATATGTATTTGATACATTGTGTAAAGAAAAGACTTGTTGGCTTATTGGGGTTTTTTTTTCACATTTATAAGGGGTTGTGGTTCAATATCGCCCTTTAACATTATTTTCATTTTAAATTTGAGCTAGCTCAGAATCAATTGAAGTCAAGTTTAGAAAGGTTGACTCAAATTAATTTGATTTTGAGTCATTTAATGATAACTAACTAGTGGTATTGATGGGCATACAATCTTGGTGGTGGACAACTACATTGTTGGTGGCTATTGAGGGTGGTTGCTGGTTGTGGCACGACATGGTGATAAAGGGTGATAATCGGTGAGTTGTTTGTGAGCCGAACTAGCAACTAGTAACAGTGGGTGGAAGTTGCAATTTAGTGTGGGCAATGGCAGATGATGATGGATGTTTAATTGATAAACAAGTTTGTGGATTGACCTTAAACTCATTAATATCGGTTATGTTTACACCCATACCTATTAGGGCCAACACCTTGAGCTTTAAAAAGGTGAGGCTTACAAACTTATATTATAGCCCAACCCCCTTAAGCCTAATTAAGAGTCAACCTTTTTCTTTATTTCTACTTGCTAAAAAACTCTAACTTACAACTGCTGCTATTTTTTTATCATTATTTAAAAGCATATTTAGTCTTTGATAATGTTTTGTACCTCCCCATTCCTCTAATAAATCTTTGTATGCATGCATGAGCTTTTTTTAGACTCTTTTAGAAGTTCTACATGATCTGCCATTTCTTAATATTTTTTATCTTAACAATCTATTTAGGATGATCAATAAATTATCACCTTTCAAGTTTTCCATTCCTATCCCTTAATAATTGTGGCAATGTGGCATGCCAAAATATTCGTGGGGGTAGAGTCATTGAGTTTAATATTTTAGCATTGTTTAAAGATTCAATATACGCCCAGATAAAATAGGAGTTGTAAGAGACTGTAGAGTTTTATTTGTTAAATCTAGAAAACGGAAAACTCACAGAGCTTGCCAAATTGAAATGATTCAACTAGTGTTTGTCATTAGTTACGAATTATGTGCTTCATCGGTAAATGATTTGATACAATAATGAATATACAATATATAAAACGTATTATGCAGTGGAAGTTGAAAAAGTCCTGTGACATAGGAGTTGTTTTCAAGAGATCTTTTATTGTTTATTTGACCATTTTCTTTTGAGGAGGGGAGATTGTAGACCAAAAAGTTCAACATAAATTTTGGTGCTAATGCTAGTACCTCGTGCTTGTCAATGACGAATGGTGCATCAAAGCATAAAATTCCCTGTGGAGCCATGGTGAATAGAGCACGACGAGGCGTGTACCATTTTAAACATAGCGCACAATATAAAATAATTAAAATATATATTTATTTATATTAAATACCATTAAATAACAGACAATAGATTGATTAGATCAAAATTTAAGTATAAATATCTTGTTAAACATAAAAAATGTCAATTTTAAATCCCATAGAAACTTACATCAATTGATTTGAGCAGGATTAGCCTAAATCCCACCAAATAGCAAAAATGATAGTTTTAATTCCTGAAAAAGTTATTTTTTAAAATATTTTATTAATTTGATGTTTAATTAATTAATAATTAATTGTTATATTAATGGATAAACATTTAAAATTTTAATTATAAATTATAATTTGAAACTTATAACATGTCAACAAGATAAAGTGCGCCATTTGCGCCTTGTCTCATTGGCCCATTGCACATGCTTGACTCAAATAGCGCTCGCTATTTTGATGCGCCTCGCCGCCCTATGCACCGTGGCGCATGCCATTTTGCATAGATTATTAACAAAGACAAATAATGAAGTCAACAAGCAACAATGTTGCCAACTGATATTGATCAGGGAGTCATAGTCAAGTGATGGTGATCAGAGGACTGCGGTCGGATAACTGTGTTCGAATGACTATGGTCAGGCAATGGTGGTCGAAAGATTGTGGTCGCACGAGATGGATGGAGGACCATAATCGGGCGATCATGGTTAGAGAACCATAGTCGGATGACGGTGTTCTGTGACCGTAGTAGGGTGACTGTGTTCAAAGAATTGTAGTTGTGCAACTATAATCAGGCAACGGTGGGCGGAGGGCCATAATCGAGCGATAATGGTCGAAGATTGTAAACAAGCAACGATAGTCATGAGACTTTAGTTTGGTGGCGGTGTTGGTTTAGTTGGTCGAGAGATCTTAGTCAAACGATAATGGTTGGGAGATCGTAATCAAGCGACAGTGGTCGGAGGATCATAGTTGGGTGATGGTGGTTTGTTGGCAATGATTAGGCGGTGGTTCTCAGATGGAGCGTTGTAATTCTTTAAGCCTTAATTCTAGGTCTAAGCCCTAAGAGTGGCATGCCCCGTAAATATGATCAAAATTATGCGCACTTCATCGAAAAATCTATATTAATTACCTTGATTATTGATCATTTTTTCAACATTTAAGTGTCTTAATAATATCAAAATTAAGAGAGTTTAGATTTATTGGATTTATCTCATCGAGACGCTCTACTTGACTATAAGCATGTGAAAATTGAAGATTATTTGGTTCTTCAATTAATCTTCTTAAGTTTTATATTGCACTTCAACTGCTCGATTTGAGCTCATTTGGACTCGCATTGGATCACTTTCGACGTTAATGAGTTCGTCTTATCAAAATGTTTAGTTTGGTCATACGTTTGCTAAAATCAGAGTTTGGATGGTCTTGAACTAAATTTCAGAATTTTTCAATTCAGATATTTATAAAGATTCATGCCCAATCAAGATGATTTTTTCCTAACATGTTAATAATTAGTTATTTTCTTTAACTTTTAATAATTCTTAAGAAATACATCCATAGCTTGTGTTTCCTCAATGAAATAATATGTATCTGTGAGATGTTTTTAATTTTGAAAGTAACCAAGATCTCTTCTACTTTTTGAAAGTATGCATCCACCATTTTAGGATAACGCTCAATCACAAAATAAAGTGCATCTTTTATTATTACATTTCCATTTCCTAATTCATGTCTATCATGAATCTTCCAATTGCTCTTCCTTCTAGAACTTGCATGTCAACTAAAGCGCTACCGATGTAACAATCCAAACATTTCTTTCTAAAATTGATTTTTCAGATAATCTTCTAATCCAATTTAACTATCATAAGCCACCAGAACTTATCGATGATATCTTCACAAAAAAAAACTTAAAAAGCATTCACTCTAACTCCATGCATCTAAATAATTTCATCTTTGGCTTATCTCATCAATTTTCTAATCTAATTTAAAGATCATAAATACTAACCTTATAAATAATATCCTCATCAATAATGAACTTAATAGCAAGCACGCAATCACAAACTCTATTCATCTAAATAGTTCCATCTTTCAATTCTCTATCCATAGCAATCCTTATTTCATTTATATTGTTGATTTTATCAACACATAAAGAATTTGCGATCTCCCCAATATCTTTGAATTTTTTTCTGTCCATTTATTTTCTTGCAAACATGCTATATCAATTCTTCTTCTAAACATTAAAAAAAAAAAAAAATTCTTCTTCTAAACATTGTGTCCACTAAGTCTTTAGCCTTCCCACTCAATAGCCCAATTTTATTTAATCCTTCTAATCCTTTTTAGCCTCAGTCAAATCTTATCCATTTTCAGGTTGAGGCATCTTAGCCAATGGAATATCATACCACACATTTGTTAATGCTAGCTAGTTTAGTTGGTGAAAACTTTTGAAAGTTGTTTGAAAGGTATTGGTCGCCTAGACCAATTATATATATACACCCATACACTTCGTAAGAATGAAGTGTCTATTTACTAAAACCTCCTATATGCAAATCCTTTTATGATGCTCATTCTTATTATCTAAACTTGGGTTAGTCCATTGTAAAGCCTAACATTGGTGTAAACGAGTCGAGTCTAGTTAGAGTCACACCTAACTCAAGCTTGGCTCATCCAATTAGGGTAAGCTTGAACTAGAGCTCGAGGCGAGCTTGTGTATTGAGCTCAAGCTTGACTTGCTAAACTAATTGTAAGCTTGAGCTCGACTCAATAGCTTCTCAGAGAAGGCACAACCTAAGCTTGCTGAGGAAGCATCAACGAAGTGATGGCTCACTGGAAAAGGCATTTGGTCTCCAGAGAAAGCATTGCAATAACAGCTTAGTGGAGAAGATGTCGAAGGCAGAGAGCTCAGTGGAGAAGGTGTCTATAGCATCTTTTATTTATTTATTTATTTAAATGATAGCAGTATAACAATAGATTTAATGGCAACAACGAAGAGCATTATCTTTATTTTCTTGAGAAATTATAACATCTTTATTTATTTTTTTATTTTTAAAAGATTGAAGTATAACAACTTTAAATCTATTTTAATATAAAATTGAAAGACACGAGACAGCTCGCGAGCCAACTAGTCGAGTCCAGCCTATCTTGAAATTGGACTTGTATATCATACAAACTGTAATGTGAGCTCTTACTTGAGCTAATGACTCAAAAACTCAACTCACGAGCTTGTTAACGAGTCGAGTTAAAGTTGGCTCGTGTGCCGGCTTAACTCACTTACTCCCCTATGCCTAATAGCCCCCTAACACTTACTAGGGTATGCTTATACTCTTGGAAGATAATAGACCAATGAAATCAAACTAAATTCAAGTAGTCTATTAAATTACTGGAATCTACTTGCTGCATGCAATCTAATTTATAAATAAGATCCAGAAAATCTATCATTTTGAGTGAGCAATAATAAACAAAATGTGATGCACAAAAACAAACTCAAGATATTGACATGACAATACGCTTCACTATTTTGCTGATTTGACACATCTTGGAAATATAGTATAGTATATTCCTAGGATATGGGATTACACTTTATTTGTAATTGCATTTAAAAACTCTTAACTTGTATTATGTACATAAAACAAACAATTAGCAATTCATATTGCCCATGAGAAACCTTAGCAACACATCAGGTGAGCTAGATGTAATAAGAAAGACAGAAATGGAGAATAGTAGTAAGAGAAATTGAAATCCGAGTAATATGGGTTTGTAGTAAAAGTTTTGAGTAACATAGTTCGTGCTAAATTTTTGTCCATGATACGTGCATAATAGCTTGTATTATATGCATAAAATAGAAAATTGCTAGTCCACATTTCCTACTGTAAAACATTAGCAACACATGAAGCGTCAAAGCTGTAATAAGAATGTGATAGAAATAAAATATAAGTAAGATAATTTAAAATTTGTGAGGGTTTGAATAGCATAAGTTGTGTTCAATTTGTGTCTTCCGGGCATTCCTATTATGTGTAATGGGTAATATCTAACGAGCGTTAAAAAACTCTTCTTGGAACGTAGAGTTTGAGATGCCATATGACATATATGATAGTGTGTTATTCTGTGTTTAAATGTCTAACGGCAACATTGCATGTTTCCATCTAAGAATGCCCGATCCATGGCTTTCAAAATACGTACGCCTAGTACAGCCAAAAGAATATGGTAACCGGGGTTCTTTATTCCCAGATACCTTTTTGTACTAAAATGTAATGTGTGCTAGAAATGCATAGAAGCGTCAATGTTTCCAAATGTTTATTATATCCAGGCATTCTCTTACCCAGTTGTTGACTAATAACTGTAAACCTATGTGCTTAAACATCATAATTATGGGGACAACTGAAGTATCCAAAGAGCATAAATATGTTATATGTGATTTTCACTACAGAAAACATGACAGCTGTACAGTTTGCTTGTTCTTTTCTTTGACTACTAAACCAATATGAGTTTAATCATTCTATTTAATCACTTTTTGGCCTTAATTATAGGTTCCTGGTCTGGTTAATGTTGATTTTGCTGATGTGCGGGCCATAATGGCAAATGCTGGTTCATCTTTAATGGGCATTGGAACAGCAACAGGTAATGCAGATAGCTATTTTTATGAGAAGTTACGATTTTGTCTGCTGAATCTAATGCTTTGATAAATTTTATATGCAAAATGATTACAGTTGGATGCATCCTATTTAGCACTTGCTAATGTAATTCACATTAAATTTTTGACTCGTCAACAATGTAATTCTCTTAAATGATATTTTTTGGAACTGAATTGGCTGAAACCAATCCGAGAGAGGAAACCCTGATTTGTTTTGGTGCACTTTTAATAGCAATCTCTCACCGATGTAGGTTCATACATGATCTGATGCATTCCTCTAATTTTTCCGGTTAACCTTTTCTTTCCGGTTCTATTGATATCTTTTAGAAGAGTTATGATAACTTTTCTTTCATGGTTCAACAAACTAAATTTTGTTATAAATTTGTTACTAACTCCTTCAATTCTTCAACTGAATATTGAATAGTGCATTTTAACATGTTTTGCATCTCTTATTAACATTATATCTTTCGAAGGTCTACTCTTTCACTGAATTTGATATCAATCTGATCATTTGTTTTTTTTTTTTTCTCCATCTAATCGATAAGGCTATGTTTTAGGAAAAACTAGGGCAAGAGATGCTGCGTTAAATGCCATTCATTCACCATTGCTAGACATGGGCATTGAAAGGGCTACTGGTATTGTATGGAATATCACCGGAGGATGTGATTTGACGTTGTATGAGGTAAGGAAGGTTAAGCAAGTTATTTCTCCTTTTTTTTGTGAAGCATTTGAATTATTTTTTTGTCACCCTAAACGCAATACCATCCTGATATGTGCATAAGCAGACTTCGTAAAACTTCTAAAAATGAAGAATTGGTAAGAAGAAATAATAGAAGATGAAGTGTTCGAGTAATTGATATAATTCATTAATTTTGAAGTCCTTACGGATATAGATGATGACGTGAGGTGAAAAATAATTTGATACTAAGAAAAAAAATGAAAATAGTACGAAGATAGATCAGAAGAAATATTGCAAATGTTTAAGAACCGCTGATTGCAATTCTTGAGTTGAGCAAGTATGTGACATCTTAAAAGAATTTTCAAGCCACATCTTATCCATGACAAAGCAAAATTTTCTACATTCACGGTTAACCATGAAGGCGGACTATTACTTTTCTAGCATCACTGATAGTTGGCCTTCATGGTTGTCCTACTTTCTTTTCCTTTTGATTCAATTGTTGCGTATAAGGTTGTTGATGTAGAACAGAAATCGCTTTGCTATGGCAGATGGACAAACTCCAAATGTCTCACAAAATCTGAAAATTTTCTTCATGTTTTTATTCAAAATCTGGGAAAAATTCTCAGGTTCCAGTAGATAAGGGTCTAGGGAAGATTGAAGGAGAAGCCTAGCCTTAATGGAGAAGAGAAAGACTGAGAAATGTGCCTCAGCTTTCCACAAAAAAACTGAGAGAAAATTCTCAGATTTTAGTGGTTGGGAATAGAAAGCTGAAAGCAAAATCTGTTACAGGTTTTGGAAAATTTCAGCCTGCACTTAAAGAGAAAAGCTCAGGAGAAAATTCCCATCCACTCTTACGGGCTTGAGAAGGAAGTGGGGGAGAAAGAGGGAGGAACGGTGGCTTTGGAGAGGAGTAACTGATGGGATTTGTTTCCAAACAAGGGGTTTCCCTTTTGGAATAAATCAAGCAAAACATAAATTCAGCTAGGTGAGAGTTACGGGGTTGAGGAAGTGAAATAGGAATTAATTAGAGATATGGGTGGAGGAGTCAGGAAACGGACCAGAGGAAATTTCGGCCAATTTAGATGAGGGGATATTGAGTACTTCCTAAGTGGGGAATATGGATTTGGAAATAAAATTCTATGATTTATTTGAGGAGGGGCCGGCAGCATATATGTGGTGGGAGGAAATTAATGGGTCCATTAATACTTAATTAATAAGTCAAGATAGGAAAGAAATATTTGATCCTCTCTTGATTTAAAATTCAAATAAGAATTAATTCAAAAAGGTTTCCTAAAATAAGACATATAAATATAGTAACTATTTGAAATTCAAATTGATTTGAATTAATTTAAATAATAGTTGCCAAATTTATGCAATCTAATTTAGGAAAGCATGAATGTCATGTGGAGACGGTGGAGGTTGGATGGGTCTAATTTAATTTGGAGGGATTAATGGCTCATCTCCTTGCAATTCAAATTTGAATTTTGAATTGGAGAGTTAAAACCTTTCAAATATGGAACAAACCCAAATAGGAAAGATTTCTGATGTGATGCAATGAGGAGTTACACAAGAATTTAAAAAGAGAATTAAATGTTAGCTCCACAAAATATTTGATCATGCATCAAAGTCAAGTAAATCATAAGTAATTCGCGGTGTTAATTTGCTAGGCAAAGAAATACAACGAGAGAACTAAGTCTTTTAAGCAAATGCGAAAGAAAACATAAAACAAAGGCTAGTAAATAAAAATCCCACAGTTAATACCACGTTGTTCACACTTTGAGACCTTTAACACTCTCTTCCTACGGAGACTAAGTTGAGCGACGGAAGATTGTCCAAGCTAGCATGGAGGTTGCCACTAAGATGGAAGCACCAAGGAACGTTGCCGTGGAAGAGGATCTCGGAGGCGGAGGAGGCACGGTAGATCGACCTTTGATAATCCAAGTGTAGACGGAGAAGTGTTCGTCAATAGAATCTATAAGCGTCGGCAAGATGCGGCCCAAATATTCTTCGACGGTATCGTCAAAGTCAAATCCGACGTCAAAGAATTGTGACCGCAAGATGTTGACTCTTCCGTTGCGGTCGTATTCAAACCCGTAGTTCCACTCGGGTTCATCCATGCATCCTTGGAGTGGATCCGAATGGTTGCCGCAAGCAAGACCTTCCCTAAAGAGAGCAATTGGGGCGGCGACTTGGCTAAGGGAGAGGGAGAGCCGGCGGGAGAACAAGGAAGGGGGGAAGGGGGCGGCTGGATGAGAAAACTGAAATTTGCTTTCAGTTTTTGTGAATTTAGGAGGGAGGGATTTAGGGGTTTGAAATTCCAATTAATGCAATTAATGCCTTAATTGAGAATTTCAATTAGGGAGGGATTATGGGGATAAAACTGAATTTATTTTCAGTTTTGTAAGGATTGGAGGGAAAGTTTTAATCCTAATTTGAATTTCAATTAGGACTTAAGAGGAGTAATTGATCATTAATGGGTTTTCCCATAAGGGGGCCGGCGGCATGGGCTAGAGAGGGAGGGAATTGGGGGAGAGAGGAAGGGGGTTTCCAAGTAGGATTTGATGACTAGGAAAATATGAAAATAAATCCACTCTCATGTAAATTTTATTTTGGATTGATTTTCAAAAACTTTCCAAAAATAGAATTTCCCAAATTTGGAAAGAAATTGGAATTTGAAAATCAAATTTCAATGAGGGGGAAAGAGGTGGTGGAGTGGCGGTGGTGGAGGGGGAGGGTGGTCGTCGGCGCGGTGGTGGATGGTGGTGGAAGCTTGGCCGGCGGTGGGGGAAAGGCCTAGGGGCCGGCGGCAAGAGCAAAGGGTGGGGAGATTTTAGAAGAATTTTGTAGTAAGAAAAATAAAAGATTATGCCAAGCAAAAAGAAAAGATAATTTGAGAACTCACTAAGAGATCTCAATGGGAGCACTCACCAAGAGAACTCCATGCACTCACAAAGAGAACAAATTGTGGAAAAATTTCATTCATTCAATAATTCCTCATACAAGATATCATGGCCATATAAATAGGCTCCAAAGAAAATAGAGTGCAAAAGTCTAAAATGCCCCTTGGGGCTACAAAAGCAACTACTACCCACAGGGGTAAAATGGGAAACTACGAAAATAAAGCATAATAATAAAACTGATGGTACAAGTAAAAATCAATAATAAAGACTCGCAATCATGGCCGTCGATCTCCGTGGTCGTCTCTGATAGACGCGCCAAAATCTCCTATTGATGACCTCATCATTCTCCCCGGGTGGGAGGGAACTCGACCCCGTCGAGTGCGTACTACGGAAGCTCTCATATAACTCCAGCAGGTCTGGGTCCAGTCTGCGTTGCTCCTCTCGATCAATCCACGTGTCCTCTGTCTCCGGAGTTCCTTCCCAATGGACCAAGTACCGTTGGCGACCTCCATCTTTCGTGGAAATAATCTCATCATCCAGAATGGTTTCAATCTTTTCCGCTCTAGGTAAGTGGGGTAAATTGGGGAGTGGGGGAAGGCTAGGGATCTTACTAGGTGGGGTCACACAAGGCTCATTATGAAGTGGATTGTTGGGGTTAAAATTAGGACCCTCAAAGGCTACTATATCCTCAATATTAAAAGTGAGATTCATATTAAACCCTTCCGGGAGTTCCAGCACATAAGCATTATCGTTAACCTTCGCAAGTATTTTAAAGGGCCCAGCACTTCTCGCATGTAATTTCTTTACGGACCCAGGAGGAAAACGCTCCGGTCGGATTTGTACCATCACAAAATCTCCCACCTTGAATTCTTTAAATCTCCTTTTCTTATCAGCATGAATTTTATAATCAGTATTGCTTTGTTCAATTTTCTTTTTAATTTCATTGTGTAACTCATGCAGATGAGATGCAAATGCAAATGCAGACTCAGATATTCTAATCCTAGGACTCATGGGAACTAGGTCAATGGGCTGATTTGGCTCTCTGCAGGGCTGAGACCAGTGGTTCGGTTTATAGAGTTGTTATAAGCAAATTCGGCTATAGGAAGCTTTGAGTCCCAATCCCTAAGGTTTTCTCCTACCAAAGTCCTTAAAAGATTCCCTAGACTTCTATTGACAACCTCAGTTTGGCCATCGGTTTGGGGGTAAAATGCAGTAGAAAATTGGAGCTTAGTCCCCATTTTGTGCCAAAGGGTTTTCTAGAAATAGCTTGTAAACTTAACATCCATATCGGACACGATTGTCTTAGGAAGGCCATGGAGTCTAACGATTTCTTCAAACTTCAAAGTAAAGCTTAGCGATTCGGGAAGCATCGAAAGTTTTGGAGCATGGGAGGAAATGCGCCATTTTAGAAAATCGATCTACGACCACAAAGACGGAATCATGTTTCCTAGTGGTTTTGGGTAGACCCAGGACGAAGTCCATACTTACATCTTGCCACGGGCGACTCGGTACGGGGAGTGGGGAGTAGAGTCCCGTGTTCTGTTTTCGCTGCTTGGCTAGTTGGCAAATGTGACATCGCCTTAAGAGTCTCCCGACATCGCGCTTGAGATTGGGCCAATAAAAACAGTTTTCTAGCGCAGCAATAGTTTTTGCCTGCCCGAAGTGGCCAGCTAAACCTCCTGCATGTAATTCCCAAACAAGATATTCACGAAGGGAGGTTTGGGGAATGCAGAGTTTCTGGGCCTTGAATAGGTACCAATTTTCTACTACAAAATCATTCGTCAAGTGCCCACATCCCGAGGTCAGAAGGGAATAGGTATCATTAAAGTCCGGGCAGTCCTTATAGTCTTCCTTAAGGCGTTCAAATCCGATAACTTCCGTCCTCATCTCTTGGGTGATCATCAGTCTCCTACTAAGGGCATCCGCAGCTTTATTCTCACTTCCCGCTTTGTGTCTAATCGTGTATGTGTACTCCTGCAAGAACTCGACCCAACGACCATGGCGGGCGTTGAGCTTCTTCTGCGAGTTTATGTACCTCAAGGCTTCATGATCAGAGAATATCACAAATTCTTGGGGCAGCAAGTAATGTCTCCAGTATCTAAGGGACTGGATGACCGCATAAAATTCCTTGTCATAGGTTGAATACCGCTGACGGATGTCATTTAATTTCTCGCTAAAATACGCCACGGGGTATCCTTCTTGAGATAAAACTCCTCCAATACCGATCCCTGATGCGTCACAAGTCACTTCAAAAAACTTTGGAAAAATCAGGGAGACGCATAACAGGGGCTTCAACCATTTTCTTCTTAATATCCTCGAAAGCCTTTGTGGCAGCTAACGTCCAGTGAAATTCCCATTTATTGAGGCAGTCGGTTATGGGTGCCACTATCGTGCTAAAGTTTCTAATAAACCTCCTATAGAATGTGGTCAATCCGTGAAAACTCCGAACATCTCTGATATTCTTAGGTTCAGGCCACTCATTGATCGCTCTAACTTTCTCGGGGTCGGCTGAAATTTCTCGAGATGAGATTATGAATCCGAGAAAGGTAACACTATCAGTGAGAAACACACTTCTGAGGGTTCGCATATAACTGCTCTTTCCTCAAAATCTCGCATATTTGTTTCAGGTGTCCCAAATGTTGGTCTACGGATTTGCTATAGATTAGGATATCATCAAAGTAGACGACTACGAATTTTCCGAGAAAGGGTCGTAGGACTTGGGTCATAATCCGCATGAAAGTGCTAGGAGCGTTACTAAGGCCAAAAGGCATGACCATCCATTCATATAACCCGTCTTTTGTTTTGAATGCCGTTTTTCATTCATCCCCAGGGCGGATCCTGATCTGATGATATCCGCTTTTAAGATCCACTTTGGAGAACAGTGTTGCCCCAGTCATCATATCGAGCATGTCGTCTAGTCGGGGAATTGGAAAGCGATATTTAACGATAATCTTGTTGATAGCGCGGCTATCAACACACATCCTCCAGGAGCCGTCTTTCTTTGGAGTTAGGAGGGCAGGAACGGCACATGGGCTAAGGCTTTCCTTAATAAATCCTCGTTGTAGAAGTTCCTCTACTTGCCGTTTTAGTTCAGCGTGCTCCGTTGGGTTCATCCGGTAGTGAGGGAGGTTAGGCAGGGATGCTCCAGGAACCAAGTCTATGACATGTTGGATGTCTCTGAGGGGAGGAAGTTGGTCAGGTAACTCCTCGGGGAAAACATCAGCGAATTGCTTCAACAGGTACCTTGTCAGGGACTAGCCCTTCGTGGTCATCATCCACTTCCCTAGCTACCAGGGTGTACATGGGTGCCCCGTGGTGAAGCTCAATGTCCACTTCTTTCGCAGTTAAGAAGTGTAAGCCCTTATTAGGCTTAGGTGGAATAACCTTAGTTTCACTCTTATCGGGTCGGGGCTGTGAGGGAATCAACTTAATCTTCTTTCCGTTGTGTTCGAACACGCAGGTGTTCGTCCTCCCATAAATGTGGACATCGTTGTCAAACAGCCAAGGGCGGCCAAGTATAATTTGACCCACATCCATAGTCAACACATCACACCAAATCTTCTCCTGATATCCATTAAACTCGAGCGGGATAAGGCTCCTATCTTTGATTTCCATAGAAGTGGAGTTAATCCAGGCGACCTTATACGGATTTGGATGAGGTGTGGCCTTAAGGTTGAGCTTAGAAATCATCGCTGAAGAGACAGCGTTGATACATCTTCCGCTATCGACAATAACCTTACAGTTCTTATCCCTGATCTTAGTAAAGGTGTGGAAAATGGCCGTTCTTCTCCAATCATCACTCGGCTTGGGTTGGGACAGCGCACATCTAACGACTTGCAGGGTGACGGGTTCATCCTCCGTAAAAGAATCTTCCTCTTCATCCACATGGTGAACTACGTCAGTATCGGGCTCTTCCTCGTCGTCATCGACCTCTTCTATTATGGTGACCTTATAGGGGCTGGAACATTGTGAGGCAATGTGCCCATACCCATGACACCTATAACATTTGGTTCCAGAATTGGGTTTTGGGGTGTCTCGTTCAGGAGTTTTACCCTTAAGGTCGGAACGCTGAGGGGCTGAGTTAGCAGTGGGTCGGCTACCGGTCGAGTTTGGGGGTCGGTTTTGAGGCTGGCTGGTGGAAGAGCGATACGGGTTGGGTCGGGAGTCGAACTGCCTAGTGTGGGAATGGGTTTTGGACTCTTCTAGGTCAAGTACCAGGCTGCAAGCGGCCTCTAGTGTGTCTATTCCCCTAGCAAACAGTTCAGTGCGAAGATCTTCCCAAAGGCCAGCTCTAAACATAGACAGGATTTGTGTTGGGGTAGCAGATTCCTCGCCGTTACAACGAATCAGGAAATCGTCGAAGGCGGAGATGTAATCTTTAACTGACTTGCTCCCCTGAGTTAGCCGATTCCACTTATCCAGGAGCTTAGGGTAGTAGGACGGTGGTAGGTATTTCCTCCTAAGTTCCTGCTTCATGGTTCTCCAATCGCTTATGGGGTGTTCTCCTCGAGATTCACGCATGTTCTCCAGATTGGTCCAGTAAAGGTTGGCTCGTCCCGTGAGTTTCATTTCAGCGAACCTGACTTTCTTTGCTTCCAAGATGTTGTACCATTTAAAGTAACTATCCATCGACTTGAGCCAATCGAGGAAAACTTGAGGGTCAAGGGTCCCGTCGTATGTTGGAGCATCAATTCTAATGTTTTTCAACAACTGAGCGTTGTTGTCCCTCCAAGTGTTGTTGTCTCCTATAGGTTCTTGATGGGGTCTAGGATTATGATGATAAGGGTCTTGGAAGTGTCCGGGATCGCGAGGTTGTTCGCGATCGGGTCGGTTGTCGTCACCATAAGGTGAGTGAGGTCTCGAGGGAGTATAGATCGCAGGATTCCCATTACGCTCGATATTATCTAATCGGTCACTCGTGTGGCGCCTAAAGTCAGCTAGATCGGTTTGGGTGTTGCGGATTTGCTGAGTAACGGTGCCCAATTGTCCCAAAATAAGGTCCAAGGTAGCTTGGAGATGTTGCGGGTCCATGGGGAAAGTCTAGAAGTTTCCCGAGGAAAAGTTGGGTAGGTGGGCAGCAAGGATAAGCTAAGGGAGGAGGTCCCTAAGGCTCCTAACTGCTGCAGGAAAAACCAAGGACAACAAACTAACACAAGGTGGTTTGCGTCTAGCAAGTTTTAGGTGGGAAGCTAAGTGTGGACAGCAACTATGACAACTTTCCGGTCAAATATAAGCCTCTAACAAGTGCAGATTTTAAGTGGACAGCAGCAGTATATAATTAGGAAACTTATTCTAAGTGAATCCTAACGTGTGGCCAGCACTTAGGACTTGTAGAGACTGCAGGGATTAATGGCAGTAGCTAAAACAAGTGTCTAAACTCCCTAATCAGTGAATATCAGCTGCAGAAATGTAAGGACAGCAGGGGTAATTCAAGCCGTAGTTGTTCCAGACACTTAGGGATCTACCAAGCACAAGACCGACACTAAGATGTGAGCTAGAATGTCCTAATTCAGATAGATGTATGCTGGAAATGTCCAAAACAGTAACAAAACAGTGAAAATAATATATCTAAACAATGATATGCATGAAGTTTTTGAACTACCGCAAGGAACTAAACCCTAGGATGCTTTCTATGCATGTCAAGCATGGTAACCATGCTCTGATACCAAAATGATGTGATGCAATGAGGAGTTACACAAGAATTTAAAAAGAGAATTAAATGTTAGCTCCACAAAATATTTGATCATGCATCAAAGCCAAGTAAATCATAAGTAATTCGCGGTGTTAATTTGCTAGGCAAAGAAATACAACGAGAGAACTAAGTCTTTTAAGCAAATGCGAAAGAAAACATAAAACAAAGGCTAGTAAATAAAAATCCCACAGTTAATACCACGTTGTTCACACTTTGAGACCTTTAACACTCTCTTCCTACGGAGACTATGTTGAGCGACGGAAGATTGTCCAAGCTAGCATGGAGGTTGCCACTAAGATGGAAGCACCAAGGAACGTTGCCGTGGAAGAGGATCTCGGAGGCGGAGGAGGCACGGTAGATCGACCTTTGATAATCCAAGTGTAGATGGAGAAGTGTTCGTCAATAGAATCTATTAGCGTCGGCAAGATGCGGCCCAAATATTCTTCGATGGTATCGTCGAAGTCCAAATCCGACGTCAAAGAATTGTGACCGCAAGATGTTGACTCTTCCGTTGCGGTCGTATTCAAACCCGTAGTTCCACTCGGGTTCGTCCATGCATCCTTGGAGTGGATCCGAATGGTTGCCGCAAGCAAGACCTTCCCTAAAGAGAGCAATTGGGGCGGCGGCTTGGCTAAGGGAGAGGGAGAGCCGGCGGGAGAACAAGGAAGGGGGGAAGGGGGCGACTGAATGAGAAAACTGAAAATTGCTTTCAGTTTTTGTGAATTTAGGAGGGAGGGATTTAGGGGTTTGAAATTCCAATTAATGCAATTAATGCCTTAATTGAGAATTTCAATTAGGGAGGGATTATGGGGATAAAACTGAATTTATTTTCAGTTTTATAAGGATTGGAGGGAAAGTTTTAATCCTAATTTGAATTTCAATTAGGAGTTAAGAGGAGTAATTGATCATTAATGAGTTTTCCCATAAGGGGGCCGGCGGCATGGGCTAGAGAGGGAGGGAATTGGGGGAGAGAGGAAGGGGGTTTCCAAGTAGGATTTGATGACTAGGAAAATATGAAAATAAATCCTCTCATGTAAATTTTATTTTGGATTGATTTTCAAAAACTTTCCAAAAATAGAATTTCCCTAATTTGGAAAGAAATTGGAATTTGAAAATCAAATTTCAATGAGGGGGAAAGAGGTGGTGGAGTGGCGGTGGTGGAGGGGGAGGGTGGTCGTCGGCGCGGTGGTGGATGGTGGTGGAAGCTTGGCCGGTGGTGGGGGATAGGCCTAGGGGCCGGCGGCAAGAGCAAAGGGTGGGGAGATTTTAGAAGAATTTTATAGTAAGAAAAATAAAAGATTATGCCAAGCAAAAATAAAAGATAATTTGAGAACTCACTAAGAGATCTCAATGGGAGCACTCACCAAGAGAACTCCATGCACTCACAAAGAGAACAAATTGTGGAAAAATTTCATTCATTCAATAATTCCTCATACAAGATATCATGGCCATATAAATAGGCTCCAAAGAAAATAGAGTGCAAAAGTTTAAAATGTCCCTTGGGGCTACAAAAGCAACTACTACCTACAGGGGTAAAATGGGAAACTACGAAAATAAAGCATAATAATAAAACTGATGGTACAAGTAAAAATCAATAATAAAGACTCGCAATCATGGCCGTCGATCTCCGTGGTCGTCTCTGATAGACGCGCCGAAATCTCCTATTGATGACCTCATCAATTTCAAATTTGAAATTTGAAATCCAAAATTGTCATGGATTTTCCCTCTCGATTTTGCCAACCCAAATTGGAAGGAGGCATGGCCATGGGAAGATGACAGGTGGCCGACGGCTTATGGTGGGGACGGAGACGACGATGGTGGACGGAGGTAGAGGAAGAAGATGAAGATAACGACGAAGAGCAATAAGAAGAAACAAAAACAGAGAAACAAAATATCAAAGATACAACCGCGAGCCCGGACACATCCTGCGGCTGACGGGTACTACGTTGCCCTTCTCCAAGGGACTTTACGCCACGAGCCCGGACCCATCCTGCAGCTGGTGGAAACTCCGACTCCCTCCCATAGGAATTTCACTAACATTCTTCCCAAAGAACCCAAGTGCAAAACACAAATTTTTTTATTAATAATCCATCATCCAAATACAAGAGAAGGGGCCTCTATATATAGGCCTCAAGAGAAATTAAAAGACACATTCGTCCCTTGGGATTACATAAGAAAAGAGGGTAAAAAGGGAAATTGCAAAACTAAATTAAAATACACTTAATAAACGAAAATAAAACAAAGTGATCTCGGTCGTCGATCTTCAACTCCTCCTCGGATTGGCATGGACGGTTGGATGTCCGCATCAGTTGTCCTACTTTCAAGTCTCATATACTTGCAATATTTTTTATGATTAAAGTACCTATTAGCAGTTGAAATTTAATTCAAGTTTTTAGTGTGCATGCTATCTGTAGCTTAGAAAATTAGTTTGTTCTAAGTTCTTAACTGTCTCCATATGGTGAACTTAATTGTTAGTCCATAATTAAATCTTAAATATTCCCTTTTGTTACTCTGAAAAGTTTAAAATGTAGTACTCCATTTCAGCATTTCTTGCTCTTGATCCTAGTTCAGCAAAACTCGGATTATTGTTATTCCTCGTGGAACAGATTCTGGAATTTTGGAATGTTTATCTTCTTAGTTTTCTTGTTTCATTTCTCATGTCCTCCTGTTTCCTGCTTTTGTCTGGATTCTAACTGATTTTCGACATTGAAATGGGAAGTTGTTTTTCGAAAGATTAATATGATCTTGGCAGTTAGAAACCTTTATTGTTTCAACAGATTGATAGTTTTTGCACTATCATTTGAACCCAACAGCTCATGTTTTCTATTATGTTTGGCCATGACTGGAATACTTCTTTTTAGGTAAATGCTGCAGCAGAAGTAATTTATGATCTTGTTGATCCAAGTGCCAATTTGATATTTGGAGCGGTTATAGACCCTTCAATTAGTGGTCACGTAAGTTTATCTTCTTTTTCTTGGTTGCCTCTTGTCATGACTTGCTGTTTGGACGTCTTCGCTTAATTCAGATTATTTTGCATTTTTCATGAATAAATTATAGTAATATGGGAGCAATCTTTCATTGTTTCAAGAGTATAGTAGAAGCTATTCTTTAGTACAAGTAGATTGGCCGCATCAAATAGAAGATCCGAAACTTAAAGAAGGAGACCAATCTACTTAAAAAACAAAATCAAGAGTACGGATTACCTGATAATCTAACCATCGCTGCTGCTCAACTCCATGGAAGAGAAGCAAGTTCTTCCCTAATGAATGATAATAAACCATGCAAGAGGGCCTTCTCAAGATGGTACCTTAAGTTCTTTGCCTACATCTGAGCTATGGCAAACATGTGGGTGGTAGAGCTCTCTCCTCTTAGATTTTTAGTCAAGGATTTTACTCACCCACTACAAAACAATAGTTAATCTAGTTTGTATAGAAGTGCATAATTTGTCATATTGATTCAAATATGGCTCATTTCTCATCTATAGAACTATCCTCCATACAGATTCCCTGACCTGTTGTTCAAGGGGAATTAACTTTTATTGATTCTTTTAATCTTGGAGACTAGAAAATATTTTAATAATAACCTTAAGAGGACTGATTGGAAAATATGAATTAAAATGGGATATTGATTGCAAAGTTTTGCTTTTAAAATTCAAAGGAGTGACAGACTAGGAGAGAGGAGAGAGAAATTTAGTTGGATAAAATCAATGAAACTAATCTAAATTCCCTCCACAAAATTCTCCTCTTCATCCTAGGGTTGACCATATTTTGAGGAAATCTAGTAGTGAATTATCTATTTTAAAGGATTGTTCCTACCTTCTAGTTTCTTTTCAATTTTAATAGATTTCTAGATTTTTTTGGACACCCATAAAATAGAGATAAAATTTATAATTTGAGTTAATTTTTTTAGTGGAATCGTAATTACCACTTTCAAAACTTTCTCTAATACCCATCTCTTTCTTCTCCTTTCAATTTTAGTGGTATAGTCACTGTAATAGTTATAAGTCCTCATACAAGTGTCAACCTTCACCCCTTTTACTCTCAGGTTTATCCAACACCAATCCAACTACTGAGAACATGCTCAAACAAATGTATGGTTGTTGTTTGCTCCCTATTTTGTGAAGAACAGCAAAATTATTCATTGTTTAGATAAAAAAAAACAGTGAGAAAATTATTATCCGTCAAATTATTCCATAGAAGATCAATTTCCTTGTCTATATACTTCCTACCCATTTCATAAGCCTTTTGCATAGCCAATTCCAGATTATAATTTTGTATTAGTTTATTAGTTTCAACACTTTGGAAAAATTTTCATGGTTTAATGACAGACTGAGAAAGATACTCTTTGTTATTCTATGTAGCCTAAGATCTACGGCTATAAGTATATATTGCAGATAATTGAATGTGGGCTTTTCAATATGAAAGAATAAATGGTAAGCATGACTGATCAAATAACCACAATGAATGAACAAATGGCCATAATGAAGTTGCAAATGGCTACACTGATGATTTTCTTGGAAGCTCTTATTGCTAAGGTAATATAATCATCTTATGTTCCAACACCTGTCCATACAGAAAAGCGGCATCTAATAGAAGATAACAATCTATAAAGGAGAGTCATCAAGGAGTAAAGCTAAGAAGAATATATAAAAGAGTGAAGAACCATAAGATCTTTCTTGTAAGGTGGAGGCAAAGTATGATTGCTTTAATACAATAGAATAGTCAAATTTATGGTAATGAACAATTAGTTAGAGCTTCTAGAAACATATTTCAAGGTTTACAATTACCATAATATAAAAAAATAATAATATTTTCCTGTTTGAAGTTGTCCTTGAATATTTTAGTTTGGTGGAATTCACAATCTAAAACTAGGAGGTATCAATCTTGACATGGTTAGAGTTTAAAATATTGTTAAAAGCTCAATTTTATCGCATTGGACATGAAGAAGAAGAGTGAATCTGATAGCAAATTTGAAGCAGATCAACAAGAAAATTTTGTAAAAATATTGCATCAAATTTAGAAGGCAAACAACTACTTTAGAAGGTTCATTAAATGAGAATTTTGTATTCATGAAATATTTAGTAGGGCTTCATAGAAGCCCTTTGTAAAAAAGTTGTTATACTTTAGAAAAGAAATAAGTCTCTTTCCGTTGAATAGAAATACCAACGTGTAATTGTAAAGTAGAAGACCGAAGTTTTAACCGCATGTGAGAAACACACTAGACTATTATATCACTGCTACAAGAAGCTAGGGCATGAGCTCAAGAATTGCTAGAGTTTACATTCCAAAAAATTTAGGCCAAAGTGAGAGGACAAAAAGAAAAGAAAAAATTCTATTTGCTACTTAAAAGAAGTACTTGAAGTAGGGTTGATCTTGAACTGTCCTTGATGTTGCATGCACTTGCTATTAGGAAAGCTATGGAGGAATATTTTCACCTCAAGCTTCTATTAAAATCTACCCTCTTGGATGTTATTTTGGATCCATAAAATGGAAAGAACTTTATCTCCACAACTTTAGTTGAATGACATAATTGCTCAGAATTCAAAATCATATTTTCAAAACTGGTTTCGAATTAGCAATTTTTGTCGGGCCATTAGGCAATGTACTTTTAAGTTTGCTTTATTTAAAGATTTCATTATGTGATGGTTTGTAAAGTATATACTACTGGATGTATGACATGTAATTTTGCATAGTTCATATATGTGAGATAATATTGTTATATTCTTTATAAGACTAGCACAAATTTGGTCGTGTAAAGAGAGAAAATGTATAGAGTCAATAAATCCATTGTATCACTATTAGAGGAGATGGAGAAGGCCTTAGAAAGCTTGTCAAGACGGTGCTTACCACATAACAAACCCAAGTCATAACCATTAGACAAAAAATACCAGTCACTCGGGTACATAGTTAGCAACTGCTAGCTAACAGTTGTGTGAAAACTACCATCCAACTGTGTGGTGCTTGGCTACACTACACTCCATCTCTGGTGAGCACATGCACAAGCTCTACGCAAATGCAGGTCCTATCATTCACATCCACTAAATTAGGCTTTTCCCCATAAAAATAGGTTAGAAATAGGATTGAATCATGCCTTGCTCACTGCTTGAGCCACAAAACATGAACCAGAAAATGGGCCTGATGTTTCAAGCCTAAGACCTAGCCCATCCAAGTTCATACAATTGGACTATGGAGCATCCGTGCCACTTAATCAATTGAGCCTAGCCAATATTTGACCCATGAATGAATAGGCCCAATGGGCCAAGTTTAAAGCCCGGCCAGCAGGATTTATGAAAAAATGGAAGGCCGTTAGTAGTTCAACATTAGAACAAATTTTCCACCAGCAAGAACAAGTTAAAATGACATTCAAAGTTTCATTTGCATCAGTTTCATATCCACAGAGTCAACTCGTGACATCTTAATTCACCACTTTGAGAGAACATCCACATTGATATCCTAGGAATGACTGTAGATTGAGAAAATCAAAACTAAACTCCTTGCTCAATAGGATTCTTTATATAATTGATTCTTATTGTTATCTCTGACCGTCCTTTGTGATCCTATCCTCTATGCTCTCACGTAATTGCACTTGGTTTATATCCAGCCCCCAAGTTGGGATTCACAATACCAATTTTTTATTTCGCTATTTGGGAGGCTATTCACGTGTTAGCCATCATTCTATTTTTTATTTTCTTCAGTCTTCCACAGTCATAATGGTTCTTGCTCCACATAGAACCACATCATTGCATGTTATGTTAGTGCTACTTTTATGTCATTTAGATAAATAAATATAAAGATAAGCGTTAGATATATAAATAAATAGGAATTTTAGGGTATGCATGAAAATCCCTTATATTAATATCTTATATTCTATGGAACCAATAAAATGTATTTAACCAACTGTCTACACAAGTCATGCTTAAAAAAGTAGGATTTCTTATGATTGTGTTTGTTGTCTAGTAAGGATTGAGCACTTGATATATATATATATATATATATATATATATATATATATATATATATATATATATATATATATATATATATATATATATATATATATATATATTAAGTAGGATTTCTTACAAGGCAAAGAAGTTTTTTTAAATCCAACATATGATTATATATAATTAGACTCCAAACATTTATTTTAAGAGTGATTTACATACATACCACTAAATTTCTAGTTATTTATATATCTAATATCTAAATCTTTATATTTACTTATATAACACTATAATCTTTAAATCACATCATACCGATCACTACTATTAATTTATCTAAAGTGAAACATATATTTTTATGCATATGTTTTGATGTAATTTTGATATTAGGATGTTATCTAAATAAAAATATTTAGATTTTAGATATATAAACACATAAGAATTCTGTGGTATGCGTATAAATCTATTTTATATTCTACAAACATTTTCGAAACTCTCACAAATGATATTTTTTTCCTTACTTTCAAAATCAGTAAAAATATCATCATTATTTTCTATAAAGTTTCTATTTGCAAACAACCAAATAAGCTTTTAAAAATATATGCAAGCTTTGTTACCAATTACCATATCAAATACTGAGCTGAAGGATGACCCACCATTCTATTCAGGTGAGCATCACCTTGATTGCAACAGGTTTCAAACGCCAGGAAGAAATTGATAGCCGCATATCCCAGGTACTCCTCTGCACTCTTATTCCACTTAGCCCCCCACTCTGCTTCATTGTTGACCTATACTATCTTGCAATGCAATCTGTAGGGAGCACAGCTGGGTGGTCCTGACAACCTCGGCGCCGGTAGACGCACCAGCTCTTCTCTCGCCGAAGGAACCACATTCGAGATTCCAGAGTTTCTAAAAAAGAAAGGGAGATTACGCTATCCAAGAGCTTGATAAATTTCGATCAGTAGCTACCATTCAGTTTTATTTCTTTTATGTTTTTATACGTCACCAGCTGGTTCTGTGCATATTCATTATTCGTTGTTCTGTTCTTTCCCCCTTTTCTCTATTTGGATTTGAACTAGTAAAACTGTGAAAGCTCTGGGTAATGATGCTTGTGTTTTGACTTCCATATTTTTTAGTTTGATTGGACAAAGGAACCAATGTAAAAAATAGATTTGTTTTTTTCATTTTGCTGAAAATGACTAGTTAGCTTTACATGTGTTGATGTGGTTTTGAAAAGTCTCAGAGATTTTGCCCACTATCTAGATATTTGTCTTTTTGTATGTATATATATATATATATATATATATATATATATATATATATATATATATATATATATATATATATATATATATATATATATATATATATATATATATATATATATATATATATATAGGGAACGGGGTATCTATCTGCCGCCAACCTTCTAACGAGATTCTTAGCGGCATAACTAATCCCTCGGTTTACCTAGAAGAGGCATCCACCCCTATAACCTCTTAGCCTGCACTTATTTGGGCACCACTTAAGAGGCATTGCCGCTCGAGGGGATTCGAACACTGGTTAGGAGGTTTCCAACCATATTTTTAGTTTGATGATTTTCATCTCTCAATATCTAGGGAGAATTATCGATTAATAATAGTCACGAGTTTTATATTAATTTTCCATTTGTGATGATTTTCATAATGCCTTAACTTTTGTTTTTGTATTATTAATTTTGTGAGCCTTAAATTGTTATCTTTGTATATTATTAATTTTTCGTTTGTGATGGTTTCTCATAATGGCTGGACTTCCTATCTTTGTGTTTTATATTGACCGTTTCTTATATATTTAGGAGTGGGGATTTGATGATTGACTGCCAATTTCTTAGGGTTCCATCACACATTTTGAATCATTGTATAATTTGATTATTGACTAATTAAATAGTTGAAGGATGTTGATATTTTTTAATTTTTCATATGAGAATCCTTAAAATTGTCTGTTTGAAGGATTTTGATAAATTAAAGATAGAAACCTTGTTTGGGAAGTTGATTTCAACCTTTGGATGCTATTTTTTATTGCTTTGAAGAAATTTTTATGCTAAAAAATTAATTTAAAAAGCAGTAAGAAATTTGTCTTAATAGAAAATTTTGTATGATAAAATATTTTGTATGGTAAAATGTTTTATATACTATTAAATGCATCTAATAACTCTAATTTAGGATTATTTGAGATACGCCAAAATAACCTCTTAAAATTTCACTACACTCCCTCCTCTCATAGACTAATTATTCTGTGCGGATACCGGACGAAAAAATTATACGGATTTGATGCGCTTTTATTGTTCTTTTATTGCATTTTTGCAAAAGGACAACAAAGAAACAACAAATATTTAATAAATAATTGAATATTTGTTGTGCTTTTACCGAAGAGCAATAAAAGTGCAATAAAAAACATTCATTTTTTTTTTTTTTTTTTTTTTGGGACATTTAGGCCATTAAAGGCAAACTCACACACACAACGCAAACACAGACTCGAACCTTAAACCTCTTAGTTGGAAGCCTAAGCTCTCAACCAATAGGTCAAAGAGAGTTGTGTATAAAAAACATTCATAATTAAATATTTACTATCCTTTTATAAAAGCGCAACAAAAGTACAACAAAAATGCATCAAATCCAAATGGAGATGACAGTTCTCTCTGTTCGGTGTCGGCTCTCCCTCTTCATAAGCCAATGAAAAAAACTTACAGAAACTATAAGAATTTGAGTAGAAATAATTTCAATGGGATAAATGTTTGACAAAGATTACAAGTTGATACAACGATAAAAAAATTCACATAAAAAGAAGAAAAAAGAAAATGCCAAAACTTTGCCTTGGGGGTAAGAGAAAGGAAGGAGGGAAGCTTGGTTACAAATTCTAATCTGCTTCACGGTGTAAAATATTTTGGATGTTAATTGAACCATAAGGAAGGCTCTAAATCCTGTTCTAGATTCTGGAGTATACACAAGAGGCTGGAGATTGCTCGCTTCAGAAATTCAATTTCAAATCTGAAAGATCATCCATTGGAATTTCCAAGCCCACTAAATCATGGTCTTGCAGTGCATCTTCATCAACATTCAACCAAGAACCAATATCTTGTCCTTGTACATCTAATTCATCAATGTTCATTCCATTTAGCGGCAAGTTGGTAAAAATGGAATCTTCTAAATCTTTAGGTAAATCTGAAGTAACAACATTGGAAGGCTTGGATTCATTTCTGTTCATATTAAAGCCTCCATTATTAGAAGAAGAAAGCCGCCCTGACGTCGATAAGCCTGGTTCAGAAGGCCTGCCAAGACCATTTCCGGAGGTTGATAATTGAGCAATCTTTTGCTTTGGTTTTGTCTTTGTTTTACGTTCACCTCTGCTGCCACTTAATGAGGGACGCCCAGCTTTAGCACCTGGGTTTTTTACTAGTGTATCCCTACTATGATCCTTATCTTTATCGCTCTTCTTCCATTTTGATCCAACAGGAATTGTGTTATAAGGACTTGAAGCAGCTCTTGAAGCGGCAGTTGTAACGACATCATCAAGTAAAACCTCTTTCTTCTTCCCTCTATTAGAAAACGGGTCATTTTTACCAAATGGTTGATCTGGTATGTTAGAGGGGCCTTGAAATGGAACGAATTGACCCCTGTCAGACTTGTGTCCATGTCTCTCAGCGTTATTTGATGTTAAACCTGAATAGAGAACATAAGCAGCAGTAATTGAGGAGAGATTTTGACATGTAATCCGTATACTAACCAGAGAAAGAATAGTCCCAAATATTTTATACTACAACAACATCAACAACATCAAGCCTTTATCCCACTGTGGGATCGGCTACATGAATCCTTTTTCTCCATTGTGTCCTATTAAAAGTCAAATTCTAGTTTAAATCTAATAAAGAAAGGTTATTTATAATATTTTCTAACCAAGTCTTTTTAGGTCAGCCTCTACCTTTCTTAACATAAGTCAAATCTAATACCTCTACTAACCGGGCCATCGGAAGGGCACCGTTTTATGTGACCAAAACATCTAAGGCGACTCTCTAATCTTATCTTTTACTGGAGCTACTCCAACCTTCTCATGTATATGCTCATTTCGTATCCTATCTCTAAGGGTTAAACCACTCATCCACCTAAGCATCCTCATCCCTGCCACACTTAACTTAGTATTATGCTTCTCTTTTAATGGCCAACATTCGGTACCATAAAGCATTGCAGTCCCAAGTATTTTATATTAAACAAAAAAAAAGATTATAAAATCAAGACTATATTATGATCTTATTTGGAAGTCTTAAGTTAAAGGTAATCATAGGATTACAACAAGCTTATTAGAAACAATTTTACAATAAAAATTTTAATAAACAAGCTCATACCATCCAAATATCTTGTCTCTATGCTGTGCTGCAACACTGAGAACAGCATATCTCGCATTGGAGGTTCACTGAAGCAGCTCTGACCAGTTTCCTCAAACTTCTGACATCTGATTAAAGTCCGTTTTGCAAAGTCCATGGCAAGCTGCTTTGAAATCTTGCTGACACCACTTTTATGGCTTGAGCCATGGCTTCCTCGACCACCCTAACACAGAGGTTAACTCAAAGAATTTAATGCCCATAATATATTACTTTTTCAATAGAAAGCCAAACATTCTGAAGACGAAGTGCATTATGCAGATATTAAAAAGAATCCTTTCCAGTAGCATAATTTAAAGGGAAATCAGCTCCCAACTAGTTCATGGAATTATGCAGCGTAAAGAGGACCATGTCATAAAATTGCACAAAGAAATTTGCAGAAAATTGGAGACCTCAAGAAATTTCCAGAAAGCGCCATTTCAGTACAGATGCATTTTGGACAAACACTTGGACCTGACAATACACTGAAGAACCGCATTTGGCATGTCAACGCACAACGCTCATCCAAAACAAAGATTAAATTAGACATGTTCAGGATATTCTTAATGCCACTAAAAACACAAATAACCCACATTTACTGTGTTGAATTGTAAACTATATATTGCTAAAAAAAATTTATTCCTGCAATTATATAAGTTTTGCTGAGTAAGGTACTATCTTCTATAAAAAAGGTAATCTCATGCAATTTTTCAAAGATTTATCATTTTTCATACCCATATATTTTATCCCAGCCCCTTTTACAAGTCCTCGATAAGCAGCAAACATCATAAGAATCAGATAATGTACTACACTTGAGTGACATATCCATTAAACATAAAAATTACATAATCTGATAAAACATAAGTAACCTCTTTAGAAAGAAGAAAGGGGATGAATGTACTACACTTGAGTGACATATCCATTAAACATAAAAATTACATAATCTGATAAAACATAAGTAACCTCTTTAGAAAGAAGAAAGGGGATGATTACCGTCAGTTTTTTATAAGCCATTTCAACAAGTTTATGCATAGCAAGCTGCTCAATCTTCCTGTAAGCAGAAGTACAGAGAATTTCATTCCAATATTTTATAGCTGAAGAACAGAATTTAGAAGACAGATACATATATATATATATACCTCTCTTGAACTTCCTTCACTCCATGAAGAGCCTTTTCTAAATTATACAGCTGGCTTTTTATCTTCCTCACCTACAAGAGAAATGAATGCCAGCACATCAAATTTAGCACTTGAGAATACCAACAATAAACTACATGAGATTTAGACCACTGCCACCAACAAGAACATATACAAGATTTCTTCATCGAGTGGTTATCAGCAAACATGACACCTAGAAAGCCAGCCCCAAAAAGTTTGTGATAATGATGATGATGATGATGGTGTGGGGACAACGGATAACAAAAGAGGGTTTACTTTATATATGTATAAAATTCATTTAACATTGTATAATATAAAAAGTAAGATGCCTTTTGATTCAATCATGTTGTAATAGCCAAATGAACCTTTATTAATTACAAAAATTGAGTACAAATAACAACATATTGAAGAGAAATACATTAGCAAGCACAAGAGATTCAGATAGTATTTTGAACTACAATAAAAAGTGAATGACAAGTAAAAATGCAAGCATTTCATAAATATAATAAAACACAAAGCAACAGAATTAAAATATGTAGCACCTGTTGAAAGAACCTCATTTTGAGATCAGATATAACTTTATCAATTTCTTCATCTTCACCCTCAGCTAGACCAGGCTGTAAAAACCAAGAAATACATAACTTAAAATAACAAACACTAAAAAGCTAGAACCAGGAAAATGCTTACAAGTGCACAAAGTAAATGACAAGTTTTATACAACCAAAATATATTAAATTCAACGCCAAACCACTTCAAAGAAGCGTGCATACCGTGGAGAGCAATGTGTAATATAATGCTTAAAATATGGATCTACCTTCTCATCAAATGTGCACATGAAAATGCAAGCATATAATGGTTCTAGCCATTTAAATTTGTCATAAGCTTGCTGATATTATCCAAAATGGAAGAAAGTAAACATAGATAGACACTGGGAATACGTAGCTAATCAACATTATAAAAGATACAAAAGATGCAAAACAAAAAATAGCAAAAGGAATATGATAGACCAGTCTAAGATGGCAAGGGTTAGGGTTATGTGATGTTTTGCTATTTTTGAGTTTTCTCTTAGGTGTTTTGGGCTCTATCCGCCGGCTAGAGATTGGGAGAACCGGATCTTCCTCTCGAATTGAAATCTTGCTTGTTTTCTTCTACTTTTCATCTATTATCAAAATTTTCCTAATGTTTTGCCAAGGGATTTATCTCAAAATCTGCTTGAATCTTGCTGAATTCTAAATTTCATTCAAGGCTTCTCGATTCCTGCACTTGTTTCCTATCAAATTAATATCATAGCACTTTCTTGGACGGAAAAATAAGTTTTCGTCGTTGCTTCTGTAATTGGAACCTAGATCCAATTAATGGAAGCAAAGAAGATGTATGCATTGGAAGGCGAGATGAAACAACTCAAGGCCGGAGCAGAAGAAAAATATTTTGAGGTGGAGGAAAGACTCTTGGCCATCGAGAACCGCTTCGAGAACTTTGAATAGATGATGACAAAGAGGCTTGAGATGCAATCGAAAGCATCACCGGCGATGCCTAGGGTAGAATCACGAGGAAAGGAGATCCAGGAGGATGGCAATGAATTAGAAAGTGTTTTCCATCGAGGACCGTCACATGGAGCCCCGTTGGTGGGCGGATCGGGTTATTTCGATGAGAGGAGAGTAAGGAGGAGGGATGCCGACCCTTTTGGGAGATTATCCGGGCATGGGGAGAGGTTCAATGGAGAAGGGCATGGTTGGGGAAGATACCAATTGAGCATGGATGCGAGGGCAAGGAAGCTAAAGATGCCGGTCTTTGAAGGGGAGGGTGCTCGCGGTTCAGAGTAGCGGGTGGAATGTTACTTTGCCATCCATGGGCTGACGAAAGGGGAAAAATTCATGATAGTAAGTCTATGTTTGGAAAGAAAAGCTCGAGCATGATTTCAATGGAGGAAGGCTAGGCATCCGATGTACTCATGGGGAGAATTTAAGGAGTACTTGTTGGAACATTTTCTAACTATCCAAGAAGAAAACCTCTACGAGCAGTTCTATGCCCTAACTCAAGAAGGGACTATTATGAAATTTTGGGAGAAGTTTGAGTTGTTGTCAAGCAAATTGAGGTGAATCTCTAAGGATGGACTGGAGGAGAATTCCATGAAGGGGCTTAGGGAGGACATATGGGCAAAGTTAGGGTATTGAGGCCTAGGGTGCTCAGAGAGACAATGGAGCTTGCTCAGAGGGTGGAGGAAAAATATATGAGGGAAAAGGCCAAAAGAAGCAACATCATGGGAGGGGCCTACCGAAGTACCTCTACTACTCTAGCACCTAGACCCAGACAATATCCTCCTAAAGAGAAGCTCCTAGGGAGAAGAGCGGTGGAATTCGCATGGGGGGCAACTTCAAGCGACTCACAGAGGCAGAGGTGTAGGATAAGTGGGCAAAAGGGTTATGTTTCAAATGCGATGAGAAGTACACACTGGGGCATAGGTGTAATGACCGAACTCTTCAGGTTCTCACCATCTGTGATGATGAGGAAGCTAAGGAGGGAAGTGGGAGTGAGGTATCGACAGAGGAGGACAAGCAATATTTGAATATGGTTGAGGTCTCCTTGAACTCAGAAGTAAGATTCACCCCGAATCACACTATGAAATTGAAAGGATAAATAATTGACAAGTAGTAGTGCTGGTAGATAGTAGGGTCACCCACAATTTCATCTCCAACCAGGTCGTAGAACAATTGGGATTAAAACTAGTAGACACGGGATGCTATGGGGTCATGATGGGGATGGGGAAGATGGAGATAGGTAGAGGGTTGTATAGGGGAGTAGTCTTGACCATACAAGGGATCCACGTGAGGGATGATTTTCTTCCCTTGGAGCTAGGGAGCACTGATGTCATCCTGGAAATGAGCTGGCTGCAGACATTGGGTAATTATAAGGTGAATTAGGGGATGCTGACAATGGAGCTGATGATGGAAGAGAGAAGGATGTTGATTAAAGGAGATGCAGGACTCTCTAAAGCCATGGTGTCGCTAAAAACCATAGCAAGAACCATACAGGAGGTGGGAGGAGGATTTCTAGTGGAGCTACATAGCTTGGAGGGGATCATAGGAGAGGAAGGAGGGGACATCCCTCTTTCCGTGCAGCTAGTTCTACAACAGTTCGGAGATATTTTCTAGCCACCTCAGGGATTGCCACCATAGAGGGGACAGAAGCATGCCATCATATTGAGGGAGGGGGTCTCACCGATTTATGTTAGACCTTACCTCTACCCACAGATCCATAATGATGAGATTGAGAAGTTGATCTGAAAGATGTTGGATGCAAGATCATCAAGTCGAGTGTTAGCACTTTCTCTAGTCCAGTTCTACTAGTTAGAAAGAATGATGGAAATAGGAGATTTTGCGTGGACTACTAGGCTCTGAATAAGGAGACATTGTCAAACAAGTTTCCTATTCCAATGATAGATGAGTTGCTACATGAGCTTTGTGGAGCGGCGATATTCATGAAGGTAGACCTGAAGTCTGAATACCAATAGATCCGGATGAGAGAGGAGGACATTCTGAAGATAGCTTACAAGACACACTAGAGACACTATGAACTCTTGGTGATGCCATTTGGTCTCACCAACGCCCTTGGTACTTTTCAGTCCCTTAAGAATAAGGTGCTCCAACCTTACCTCAGGATGTTTGTTCTAATTTTTTTTTATGACATCTTGGTGTATAGCAAGTTCGGTGAGAAACAGTTTGAGCATTTTAGAGGAGTTGTGAAAGCACCAGTTGAGGGCTAATATGAAGAAATGCTATTTTTCTCAGACAAGTGTGTAGTATTTGGGGCACGTGGTATCCCAGGAACGAGTGGCCGCTAACCAGGTCAAAATTGAGGCAATGTTGAAATGGCCTCTGCATAAAAACATGAGGGAGCTAAGGGGCTTCCTAGGATTGACAGGGTACTACATGAGTTTTGTGAGGGAATACATCACCATTGTTTGACCTCTGACAAAGCAGCTAAATAAGGACAGTTTCTTGTGGGGAGAGGCAGCCATTCAAGCCTTTGAGAGATCGAAGATCTCCATGACCACGGTTCTGATCCTAGCACTACTTAATTTCAGTCAAATGTTCGTGGTGGAAACTGATGGCTCTGGATATGGGTTGGAGGTAGTGCTCATGCAAAATCACAAACCCATAGCCTACTTCAACCATGTGTTGACAGCCAGAGCTAGAATAAAGATAGTCTATGAGAGAGAATTGATGGCCATTGTATTAGCTATTCAAAAGTGGGAGCCATACTTGTTGGGCCGCATTTCATCGTCAGGACTGACCAGTGGAGTTGAAGTACTTACTAAAACAAAGGACGATGACCGAGGAGCATCAGAGAGGGCTGTCAAAGTTGTTATGCTATGATTTTGAGATCTAATATAGGTCAGGACTGAAGAATAAAGCGGCTGATGCCTTATCGAGATGTATGGAGGAGCTCCAAGATATAGTTATTTCGATACCGCTGATGTTGGATTGGGGGGCTATTAAGAAAAAAAGTGTGCAAAACAAGGTGTTGAAAAAGATCAGAGAGAATCTGCTGAAAGAATGAGAGTAGCCATCCTAGCTATTCAGTAGATGGGGAGAGACTTCTATACCAAAGGAGATTTTTGTTGCCACAAACCTCAATTCATATTTCACATTTATTACAGGAGTTTCACGGGAGCGCAGTTGGGGGTCACTCTGGTGTACATAAGACATAGGAAACTAGCTGCTGAATTATATTAGAAGGGGATGCACAAGGATACAAGGGAGATGGTGACCAAGTGTGAGGTTTGTCATAGGAATAAATATATGACGATGGCTCCGAGGGGGCTAAAATAGCCTTTGGCACTTCCAGATAGAGAGGGGGAAGAGGACTTTATGAATTTCATAAACGGACTACCCCAATCGAAGAGGTTTACAGTTATCCTGCGGGTGGTTGACAAACTAAGCAAATATGCTCATTTTATTACTCTATGACATCCGTATATGACAGTAATAGTGGCATCGACTTTCATTAGAGACGTGGTCAAATTACACTGGATATCAGAGTTTATAACGTCCGATCGAGACAATGTGTTCATCAGTCACTTTTGGAGAGAGTTGTTCAGGTTGCAGGGGGACCGTGCTAAAAATGAGCACCTCTTACCACCCTCAAACTGATGGACAAACGTAGGTGGTTAACAAGAACTTGGAGACATATCTATCATGCTTCTCTACAAAGACACCTCAGCTGTGGGCTAAGTGGCTAACATGGGCAGAATACTAGTACAACACTTCATACCATTCGACGCCCTAAATGACTCCTTTCAAAGTGTTGTATGGCAAGGGATCCATCTCACTTGGTGCACTTTGGGCAGAGTAGCATATCAGTCTTTTCAGTGAAGCGGTACTTGAAAAATAGGGACAGGATACTAGAGGAACTGAAAAAAATATCTTTTGAGAGCCCAGCAGATTATGAAAAGGCAGGCTGATGGGCATAAAAAAGACATTCAGTTTGAGGCAAGGATAGGGTGTATTTGAAGCTTCGTCCCTACAAGTAGCGGATAGTGGTGAGTAAGAGGAATGAGAAGCTGGCTCCATGGTACTTTGGACCTTTTGAGATAGAGAAGAGGATCGGAGCAGTGGTGTATCGATTGAAGCTACCTCCAACCGCGACCATACATCAGGTATTTCACGTGTCATAGCTAAGGAGAGCTATAGGAGATCACACCGCCATTGCAGAGTTACCAGTGAAATTGAAAGAGAACTTGGAGGTGGCCTTGGAACCCCTGGAGTTTGTAGGAGTACAACAGGGGGAGGGAGGAAGTAAAGAAGTGCTGATTAAAGGGAAAAACCAGCCTAAGTACGAGGCTACCTGGGAGTCGTGTAAGCAAATGAAACATCAATTTTTGTCCTTCCACCTTGAGGACAACGTGATTCTTTGACAGGGGGGTATTGATAGACCAGTCAAAGATAGACTAGTCAAGCCGGCCCAAAACCAGGGTTGGCTCATGGTTTATTCTAGGACTATAAGAGCCATCGGCCCCCTTGTAGGGCCCATGCCTTGATGGCAATTTTAAATTGGAGGGGGCAGTCAAGGTTTAAAATTGCGTAATTAAGCCTCGAGGCGGTTTTCGTCCGTGAGGCGAGGCGTAAGCCTCGAGGCGGTGTGAGGCGTAAGCCTCACGGACGCAGAATTGCGTAAATAAGAATTTAAAATTCCAAACACACAAAAAAATTAAAAAATAAAAAACTCTAGATTTTCTTTCACTTGAAAAAACTAGCCCTAAACTAAAAAAAAAAAAACCTAAAATCTATTGTGGAGTACTCCTAGAGGGCGGCTGGACACTTCAAGTTCGCCGGAGAGAGGCGGCGCAGCGGGAGAGGCGGCGGGAAGGGAAGCCGACCGTGTGGGAACCCCTCTGTTTCGCGAACATAGGCTGCGGGAAGGAAAATTTCGGGATAACCTGGAAGCCGTGCGGGATTAAGGGGAGAAAAGGCTTTATTTTAAGTGGGTGGGGCCGGTTCTATGAGGCGTACGCCTCACCCAGAATTGCGCAATTGCGCCTCTGAGGCGCGCCTCAGACCAGGTGAGGCGTACGCCTCTGCCAGGAGAGGAATTGCATAAGCCTCGAGGCTTTTTTGGGTCAAATTGCGCAGAGGCGCGCCTCAAAGTGCACCTCTTATTGCGCAATTTTAAACAAATGGGCAGTTTAGGAGGGAAATTAGTCTAAGAAGGGTTGTTTAGTAATTATGCTTTTATTTATATTCTTTAAACAAGAGGGCAAGGTTTAGGGTTAAGGTTATGTGATGTTTTGCTATTTTTGAGTTTTCTCTTAGGTGTTTTGGGCGGGCTCTAGCCGCCGGCTAGAGATTGGGAGAGCCGGATCTTCCTCTCGAATTGAAGATCCATTATATTTTGATTGTTTTCTTCTACTTTTCATCTATTATCAAGTTTCCCTAGTATTTTCCCAAGAGATTTATCTCAAAATCAGTTTAAATCTTGCTGAAATTCTATTTTCAGCCAAGGCTTTCTCAATTCCTGCACTTGTTTCCTATCACAATAGTACACTAGAAAAAAAAATACAAGGGAAAGGGAAGAAAGCTAAAATTAAAAGCATTGGCGTCATTTCAACTGAAAGTGATTCTTGAAATAAAAGTCAATAACAAATGAAAGAATAATTTAAAACTCACCGTAATTTCAGTTCATACTACATGGATATCAGCATGCCTTTGCAATGAATATCATATACAATTCATACGATGCAACACTTTCCTACATATTCT
This sequence comes from Dendrobium huoshanense, assembly GCA_016618105.1. NCBI lineage: Eukaryota > Viridiplantae > Streptophyta > Magnoliopsida > Asparagales > Orchidaceae > Dendrobium > Dendrobium huoshanense. The sequence goes on from CM028359.1 coordinate 94,652,996, forward strand.
TTAATAAAAAGGGCCTCCGAACAGTCAACGAATGATAAAGAAATGGGATATATCAATTATCATAATACCGATTAAAGGTGATGCAACAAAACTGAAATAATGCAGAAGGACCCAAAAAGTAAAGCATCTGCAGACCACATACCACTAAATCTGGATATATGCCAATACTGTGCAGCTCCAGCAAGATTCTATCATTCAAAGGCATATGTTCGAACAGGCCATACTCAGAAAGAGCCCCAACATCTAAATGTTCTGAAACACCATTCTCCTGAAACAGAGGACCGCCGGATATTGAGGTTACCGATGTTCCGCGGTTGCTGTGGGCTGCAAAGCCATTGCAAGATTTAACATCTGCTGCACAATTCTTCTGATTTTTGTAATCTAAATCCAACTCAAAGTCAGATTTGAGGGCACCTAACTCCAACTCATTTTCAAGATAGCAATTTGCACCATATGTCGAACAATCACTTGCAAGTTGTAAGAGCAACCCTTCTTGTTCAATACAGCAGTTAGAACTATCAGTTCCATCTTCCATAATTAAAGCAGACAGAAGTCTTTGAGAAAGCGGAATAATCCTATCAAACCAATTTTCTGTTTCTGTCTTTCTAGACGCCTCTTTAGGTTGCATTTGATCATCCACTGAGCAAAAAGTCTCAGTAAAGCTATTCGTCCCAAGAATGTTTGCTTCGGTTGAATGAATTGATGAAGCTGCTCCACAAAATACGTTTCCCTAAACAGATAGAAACAATGATACTTCAAAGAAGAAGCATAGAAAAAAAGAAGCAAAAATCAAAGAAGTTCCATTAAACTTGTAATACCAAAGAAGATGAAAAATTTAAAGGGTTCTCCCAAACAAGATTATTATAAAAGAAATGCATTTTTTCTACCTTTACATTGTGCTCAGTATCTAGCATACTGGATAAACTTCCATCCAGTTCTTCTGCAAATTTAATCTACACGGTTTCAAACAAGCAAAAGTTACTAACCGTCAACATTTCCATACTACCGAAACAAAGTATACAAAAATACTTACCTGATGTTTCACAAATGTTAAATCCTCTGAGCTAATACAAGAAAATACTGTTTCCATCGACTTCCAAAATGAACTAGAACAACTGTTATCTGCAGATTAGGATGAATTCAATAGTGTAAAATATTTTTAAGTTGAACACTATGATGTAAAACACCAGAGGATACACACAGCTAGAGTTCCGAGTAGCATTTACAGCTGTTAACAATTCTTCACGGTCATCATCTGGTTCACCTATAGAAACATTATTCAAGCAAACAGAAGATTCATGTTTTAATGATTAGCAGAGAATGCTAATATACAATGATTGGAAGGAAAATAGGGAATAAAGGCAGTATCACCTATCAAATCTGATGGACCACAGTGTATACTTGGCATAGGACGACCATAAGCCTTTCGATCAGACACCTTCTTCGATGGAGGACGGCCAACCCTACTGCAGGAAAATTCAGCATGTTTAAACAGCAAAAAATAAAAAATTAAAAATAAAAACTGTGATCAAGGAATTCGGTTAAAAAATGCAAATGTTCAGAACCTTTCACTCCTATCAGGAGCAGGCCTGCCATTTTTGAGTGGCTTAATGGCGTCTGCATTCTCTTGCTTTTCTTTTGTTAATGACAAGGATGCCTTTGACAGAGTTGACCCTCTACCACTTCTGCCCTGCCTCCGTACACCATCTCCAATTTCTTCTTTTGTACGAATCTTGTTCTTTTTCATAGGTAAACTGAAATCCGACACTTTAAGAGGTACATTTGGATGCCCATCCTCTACCTCACAATTATCTCCTCCTTTCTCTCTTTTATTCTCAATAACACCTGATTCCTCACTTTCTGATAATCCAGCAGGAGAAGGAACATTTTCGAGCCTAATTTTCAACTGATGACTGCCATTAGCAGCCACCCTTGAATTTAAGGAGCTGCCAGAATCCACAGATGATAGCCTAGCTCCAACATCAGGAGCAACAAAACCTTCAGAAAAAGCTTGAACGTCATCAAAATTTGACACAGGAGAAACCACATTTGCCCTTCTTGTGCGGGATATCTTTTGGGGCCGTTGACCCACCCATTGAGTAACAGGTGGTGATGATGATCCTGTAGGCAATGGGCGTTTCCGATTGACAGGGCTGCTCAAAGGTTGCACTTTGTTCAAACACGCAGAATGCTCCCATCCTTCAATACCTCCAGATAAACGGGGATAATTCGGTGCACCGACTGAAGTGGCAGAACCAGTTCGTGGTGCCCTAGAGGCTTTGCCTTTTGCTAGAGGACTTTGACTTTCTGGTTGAGCATCCTCACGGTTATTTAACCTGAAATTCAAGTAAAGCATTCATGCTGAGAAATAAAATAGAGAAGGCATAATAAAGAAATCCAATCTACACAAATCAATGCAAAGCTGAGACCTTTCACATTTTTTCTGCCATTTGGTTTTATGGGGCTACTGTACTTTTTAAATTTCTAACATTTAACAATCAGATTTGAAGGGTGAACGAATTCAATTAACTGGCATTAGCACCTAATCCTTCTTACACGAAGAAACAAACCTCAGCTAGCCAGACTACAAGATATACTACTTTTATTTCATGCCAACTTAAAAAGATAAAACTTTGATTGACTTTAAAGAAGACATAAAATCCACCATAATTTGTTCTAAACAGATGACTAATTATTACTTAAAGTCTAATAAACAAAAATATGCGAAGAGTCAACACTTTAGCAAATTTATGTTAACATAAACCGGTAAATAGAATGGGAAGTATGCTCACAATACATAACTATGTACAAACTGAAAAATGAAAAATGAGATTCATGCTTAGGAGAACTAAGAAAAAGATGCACAGAGCATCTCGTTGTCTTCTAGAAAGGCGGTGCATGCTAAAATGTATCCCACCAACTAAAAATCTTACAAGTACAACATCATTAACCTAGATAATTTAGCTTTCACAAGACAATACAGTAGGGGATAGAAATGCTGAAAGCACATATGAAAAATAATGAAACAAATAAATTAAACAATGCTTACTTGTTGCTTCCCTTAGCCATGATCCTCTCCTTGTCAAGTCCAATAATGCGATCCCTTCGATCAGTTGGAAGAGATCCATTCTCTAGTTCAGTCCTGGTCATTCCGCGAGAGCTATTACCAGATAGCTGAGAATTGTTGTCAATCTTGCTACTTCCAACAACTCCGTTAGCCGATCCACTTCTGCATGATTGGTTAAATAATGTAATCAGAACTATCTCAAACTATATTGACTAGCGCTTTAATGTAGTTCAAAGTTAGATCTGCCATTCAAACAAGAGATTACCAACACTGCACTCTATGACACCATGTCAAAGACACTTTAAGGTGTGACAAATTTCCACTAAAATAATTTAACATTTATTCAACGCCACTTCAACATAGACAAACTTGTTGGAATGAATAAGAATTTCAACCTAATAAATGTGCTACTACTTTTAAGGTTTGATTGATCTGCATACAAATTCTTCACAGTATTAAACAAGCTCATAATTCCCAATATCAGATAGCAGATTAAAGCACAAGATTCTCCATGAGCCATAGCGCATAGCTCAGCATGTGTTATTTAAAAAAATAATGCAAATAAAAGAAAACATAAATAATTAGTAATAATCCGACAAATTAAGAGAAATAAATATCCTAGACAAAAAAAAACATACACGGTCAATGCGCTATAATAGGACATAAAATTGTTTTAACATATATGCAATTTAACAATAGAGAATCAGATAGAAATATCAACCATCATGACAAACAGAGAAATTAAATTTGCAAACTATGATGGTTGTAGCAATGCATGATATTTGGACAAAATACTAAAATTTGGTGCATGAGTCCAAAAAATAGAAGCATGTTGTTTATAAATCCTACATTCATCAAAAGCTTAAACTAGGTATCCTAAGAATCATTATCGCATACACAAAATTAGTCTTACCTCCATCATTTTCATCTCCTAAATCATAATCTTCTTATCAGCATCATAATTATTATGTCATCCACAAATATGCCTGCCTAGATGAAGAATTAATTTATTTTCCTCTAGATCGATCTTGAATGCTATAGATACTTTAATACACAACACTAGCTTCTGCAAAGAACTCTTCAAAACAATTAAACAGAAGCAAGTACCAAACTGAAAAAATAGCACACTATGTAGGATACATAAATAGACATATCATGCTATTTTCTCCACACACGTCTTGCTATACCAAAAGCATAGGAAATGCAACTCACTAAGCTATGAGCTATGGTATGCACTATTGATAACTATGCCCCTATAGTTTTGAGAAGAAATTGAGCAAAAACATGAGTCGAGTAAAAGCACTTTTATAGTAAATCAGATACATAAAAAAATAAAATTATATGAACAAAGTTTACTTTAACTACACTTTGCAACAAAATAAATAGTAATTTTATTATTATTATTATTATTTCTTGAGGTCAATGTTCCTTAGCCGAATAAATTCAAAACAAAAGTTCATGTTCCTCCACAAAGGACAGCATCTTTGTGAATTAATATATATATATATCCACATTCCTGCTCAAATTAGTTTACTCTTTTAATACTTTGTGAGATTTTTTCTAATATACTCGATTCAGTTTACTCTGTTGATCAGTTGTGAGCATTTTCCTAATATGCTCAATCAAATATTAAGTTTTGAATCATAATAAATAAAGCGATCGGTGTTCACTGTAACCAAATAACACAATGAAATATTAAAAAAAATGAGACTGGAGTAATGCTTTTCATAAGAGAATCATGCGCTATGTTTGTTGGCCATGCAAGCAAAAACTAAATTTCAAACCCAGTCAACTAGTCAGAAGAAACTATTTGCTTTGTCAAATAAAATTACTATCGAGAATATCTTAATATGAAATGCAACAAATGTGATGACAAAGCATTGAAATTACCTAAATCCATTGCCATCAGGGGGGCGAGAACGGGGCTCGGTATTAGGCCTTGATTGAATTGTATGTTTAAGCTCTCTCTCCCCATCTGGAATCCTAGTGCCCATTGTACCGACAGAACGCTTTCGTTTGAGTTTCTTCTCCCATCCATCCCCTCCAGTAGGTAGTCCACGTATCCTGTCTTCACTGGACATTGGTCCCCCATTGCACACCCTAAGCATAGATTTTTCCTTTTCAAAAAGCATGTTTTTATCCTTATCCATGGCTGCACCCTGTCTTGCCGGAATAGAACTCCGACCATCAGACTGAAACAATTAACATAGAAAATTTTAAAACAATGATGATGCCTAAATCTCATTTCATCGCTCAGATGACAAACAAAAAAAAACTCAGAGAAAGAATCTTGAAAAGAAAATGAACAATCTGTGCTTTTAGTTTTAAGAACTAATACTATAACTTACTATAACTTAGAGCTCAGTCAACATAAAGCTCAAGAAAAATTATAAAGTGAATAAAGATATAAAAATCGCTGGTTGTACACGAGCAACTTTGAATACTAGAAACATCCCAAAGAAGTCCAAAGGCCTCAAACTTTAGAGCAAGCAAAACATGAAGCCTAATATTTAAAAAAAAATACAAACCCGTACTTCCGCCATAGAAGAGCGAACACGTCTATTTGGAATGGCAAGCTTTGTCCTTTCCTCCTGCCTCACATTGGCAATATCTGAATTGCTCTGATGAATTTGGCTTCCCATCTTCAACAAATTTGAACTACCAGGCTTTTCACTTGTTTGAGTCTCATTGCGAGACCGTCTTTTTGTAACAATGTTACGATATTTATCCAATTTCAAAATGGATTCTTGCAACAACTTTGCTCTGTCCCTGATGACCACAACGATAAACTAGATTTACAACATGGAGAAACTGTTTTTTGTAATGAAGAAAGATTTTCTACCAAGAAAAATAGTTTTTTTTTTTTTTCACAAGCACATAACGACACAGGCAATCTAACAAGGATATCGGATTGAAATTTTGCAATGACTTGGAAAAAATTGAATGATTTCATATAAATGATTTCTAACAGGATAAAAAGGATCTGGTAGAGAATTACCTGGCTCTATTGGACGTCTCTAGCACACTAGCTTTGAAACGCTTCAAGTCCTCCGATGCTATCTGTGGAAGGGTCTTAGACTGCAAGGAACCAAACGAATGTTCCTCAACTGAGACACCAAGGGCCCTTCTTAGCTCCCCTTGGCGGCTGTACTTGAGATTTAGCTCACTTGTTGAGAAAGGCTCCAGTGGCAAATATTGTGATAATGAAGGGATGTCCAATGATGCAGACGCATTCCTGGATGTACCTGAAGCTGACGCCATCAAGCGATTCTCAAGGCTCTCTCGAAAGCTACCTGACCGCTCCAAACTAGGACTGCTGTAAGAGCCCCTCGGCCCACTTGGATAACCAGAAGCAAAGGCCGGTCCATCCAGACTGCTGGAAGCCAATTCGGCTCTTGTGCTGCCCACCATTTCACACTCCAGCAATCATAACAAATGATGTCCAAATCGAATATCCGTACTCACACTTTCCCAATGAAAGTAATCAAGCGGAGATGGAATATATACAATTGACCGAAATCCTACAACACAACAAATTGAAACTAATGATATACCTAAAACACGCTGACAAGCCCAGTAGACAGACAATAATGGCGGCAATTCAATAAACTGATATTGAATTACACCGTTAAATGATGACAAAACTTGCAGCCAAAAGAGATAGTACAGGCTTCAAAATGGATAGCAGCGGGTAAAAGACGGGGCAAGAGTAAGCTCGGGAGAAAGACAGAGGAATTAAAGACGGTAAAAACCCAAAAGCAGCTCAGTTAACCAAATTGTAAATTTGGCACCAAACGAGCTGTACACCCGATGGCAAATGGGCCAAAAGATCTTGAACTCCCGAGTCAACCCAAGAAGAGAAACAAGATGCAACAATCAGAACAATGAAAACAACAAGAAGATATAGACTAACCAGACAATGCCACCGCCCAAATAAAACGAGTTCCAAGCCCTCACACCGACCCCGCGACCATAACAAACGGTTGCGGAACGCAAAGAAGATGCAAAAACGAACTTTTTAAAGAGAAGAAGAGATTGAAGATGGAGATTTTAGGAAGAAAGGGAACCCTAATTAAGGACAGAGAGAGCCTAAGAACGGAGCGCGAAAACCTAGCTCGCCCGCACAGCTGGGCTATTCCTTAGATTTGCATCATCAACCAGCATTCTCTGGAGAACGGGCTCGGATCAGATCCGAATTCGCCGGCTGAACAGCTAATTTCGTGGAAGCGTACGCGGTTGCCAAAGAACAAATGGACCCTCCGAGCCTTCATCGGAGCAGCCCGAATATTAGTGGTGGCTTAAACTCCTAACAGGCTAATAATAACGATAATACTATTAATAGTAATATCATTACTGTTATAACAAAAAATTACGTGCATTATTTATTTTAATTAAATTTTATAACAAAAAATGAGTTAGAATAATAAATTTAATATTTAAATTTCTAAACAAGATAATTCAATTTTATATAAAATTTATAATTGCATTTAGCAAATTAAACTTTAGAGCAAATGATGATATCAATTGAATATTCAGTCAAAACAACTCTTTTTGTCTTTAATAAGACATATATTTAGCTTTGATTGTTGATAATATAATTATGTTATATAACTAAGACACCAAATTAATGGTGATGCCACATAAAATGTACATATATATATTAGTACTTATTAATGGAAATCTGAAATCCTCTGTTGCGCTCGATCCTGCCCACAGGCCCCACACCTGCCAGTCGCTTCACCCGAGCTTGATCCCGCGTGTCATGCTCATAATCTCGTAATAGCTGGTAGTTCGCACCGCTCGGTCAGGATCGACGCATCGCACCTGCCAACGGCCAGCCGCGTCCATTCAGTCCGCGTCCTCCAATCTGACTAGTGCATCGTACCAGCTTCACATGTGGTCTTGCACTGGCTTCGCTCACTCGCATTGGCTTCGCTCGCTCGCATTGGCTTTATCCGCACCCACATCACCTGCTATCAGCAGTATGAGTTCACAGGTCGGGTTGGGTCAACCCATAACCCGCACGGGTTAGGTTCCGGATGAAAAACTTGATCTATTTGTAAAATCGTATCGGATTAGGGTCAACTCGTTTGGACACGGGTCAATTCGGGTTGGATCCAAACCTGACATGTTGACCTGTTTTGACACTCCTAAATCAATTTATTAGTCTCTTAGTATTATTTTCTTTGATTTGACAAATAAACTAATTTCTCCCACCATAAAATGTTTGATTTTATGCAAACCCGTGCATATATCTTTGGATACTATTTTTTTAGAGTATAAAGTGCTTGCAAGAGGTGTACTCACCATATTGCTTTCATTATTTTGAATTTATCATATATATATATATATATATATATATATATATATATATATACTTTGTCATAATTTATTCTCATTTTAACAATATTTTTTGGATTCCCAAAGTCTTCATATCAATTTTCTTTTACAATAAGCTTTTCAAAACATGGATTCTTTTGATGTGAGCCCTTGTAATAAATAAGCATTATTATAAAAGAAAGATAATACATTATTTTCTAGTATCATTTATATAGTATCAATGATCAACATTATATTTGTGAAAGTCAATCTTATATGTGAAGTCGTCAAACTTTTAATAACTTTAATGAGGGGCTTGTTTTAAGCAAAAGATACTTTATTGAGTTTGAAGAGTATACTTTCTTTTCTATGTGCAATGAAGCCTTCATATTGGGCCATGCAAATGTCTCCCTTTGTGCCAACATGGTTGACATCCATTTGTTCAAATCATATATATTATATTACTATAATGATCAGCATTAGATTATTTTTTATTAGCTTAGTTAGAGGAAATAATATCTATATAAATATATATATTATTTTAATATAAATTGCTTTACAAAAAAAAAAGTATATTGCACATTTTAGTTCTGGTGTGTATTTATGTTAGGCTTCCTTAATTCATTAAAAAAATAATAAAGAAGAAATCTTATTTATTTTTAATAAAATAAACACATACCTAGATAATGTTGTCATATATGAAGTTGATGTAGTATAGTGAATATGTTCACCCGAGCTTGATCCCGCGTGTCATGCTCATAAACGCCTTTTTATCACTTTCAACCTTAAAATTTGTCTTTGACATGGAGAATCTTTAAACTTTCTAGCACATTTATATGGTTCGATCTTTGATACTTCGATACTATAGATTTTAATATGCCTTTTGCATTTATTGTGAATCCTGATATTTTTATGTTGGTGATGTAAAAAAATGTCATTCATATTGGCCCGGGTAATCACTAAGGCCCGTTTTGCCATTTTGCTAGTACAAACATTAAAAGAGGCATGATAACATTATACAACTAGTTATCTAATAAAGATTTAGTTTCTCCTCAAGCTAGGGATGCATTTGACTTCATTCATCTTTCAATTGTTTCTATTTATTATCTTGATTATCACTTCTCCAATACCCATAAAATTTAAGGATTTGCCATCAACAGAGGACACTTTAATTTAATTGTATGTGCAAAAGCTTATCATTACATATTTTCTTGAAGAAAAATGGAAAGACTCACAATATTTATGCTTTCATTAGAGTGTCAACATTAAGTATCGGTGAATCATTTTTTACTTCCATGACAATATTTGTTGTTTGTCTTTTAACATTTGCCCTTCTTCGCACTTTCTTCATTCATTTATTCATTGCATGGCTAGGCTTGACAATGTACTAATATCCACTTAGGCAATTGAAAATTTTGCTTTTTTTATAATTAAATTATTAGTTATTCCCATAAGATTTTGATTATTCTCCCTATTTATTATGACAATTATTTTGATGTGTATTCATATTATCAACATCTAGATAAAAAGGCGGTGTACCTCCAACTATCTCTAATTGTATGTTATCCTTGCTATGAACAAGATCATTGACATCACCGAGCTTCATGGTGAATGATCCATATGAGCTATTGATGATTATTAAAATATTTTGAGAACTCCTAAGTAATGTTGAGAGCAAGCATAAGGTATAAATTATATTGTTAAATTTGAAATTCATGGAGCTTAATTGGCTTGTGATTGAGCTAAACTGTTTATGTAATATGTGATTAAATCTCCTTCTGACATCCTTAAATTAAAAAAATGTACATTTTATGTACCTTATTAGGCTTTTAATATATATCAAAGAATGCTTTTATAATGCATGTTATTGTGGTGTTAGGGGATGTTAAAATAAATGTTCATATGAAGTCATTAATTATAAATGTCTTTTAACACTATCATAGAGTGCCTTCTATGATTATGTAAACTATGAAAAAAATGAGCTTCTAAATGAATTTATCATTTGAGCATGGATGACATCATAGTCTTTAACGATGTTGGTAATCTGTTAGCATAAAAAATTTCAAAGGTCGAGTCAAAATTAATCTCGATAAAATATTTATCATAATAAAAAAATGAATTAGGATGCTCACTATCATTTAGAACAATAATAATGAAATTTTCGTCATTTTTATTGTATAAAACCTTAAAAAAAAATTTACCAAAGTAGTGTTATGGAAGAACCCTGTGAGAATTCAAACTTTATGAACACCTCACCATTCCTTCACATAGCAACACCCATTTCAAACAAATTGAAGTTATAGAGAAAATTAGAAATAAAGAACTATTGATAAAGAGAGAGAACATTGAATGTCTTTAGGACATGTGAGAATTCAAACTTTATGAACACCTCACGATTCCTTCACATAGCAACACCCATTTCAAACAAATTGAAGTTATAGAGAAAATTAGAAATAAAGAACTATTGATAAAGAGAGAGAACATTGAACGTATTTAGGGACATCATGTGAATTTAAAAGGAATGATTTGAAATTGCTTCATGTTTTTTTCTCTTAAAAAGTCAAATGAATTCAGTGAAGTGGCAATCTTATCTTGAGCCTTACTTAAGAGCTCATTTATGAAAAATCTTATAACAATTTGTCTGATACAGTCAAAAAGATATTATTTGGTTGTCATTCATTGACATATTTCTTAACATTTGCCCTTTCAATCAAAGATTCTTGATCAACTTGCTCGGGAGTAGGATTCATTAAAACCATAAGATTAATTAGAACCTTGAAGTCTTCTATTTCCTTACCTTGCTAGCTAGGTTCTAATGTAATCCTATTGAGAGGTGTGATGCCCCAAGATCAAACTTGGAAAGAATGTCAATCAATTATTCGAACAATTTACCAGAGCTATCTAAAACCTTCAATTAACAATCTAACAAATATCCATAAATTTAAAACATCAATATACAAGTCGATTCATATCACCAAAAGTCCATGTGCAATACTCAGGAACTATACTATCAATATAAGTAAAGAAATCTATCCTGTCCTGAGTACAAAAAGATTCCCAATCGACCAAAAGAACAAAAACCTGAAGATCCGGATCAATTCCTATCTTCTGCTCCCTTGCCCTGACCTGAAAATATCAACCACATATAATGAGCTTTACAAAGCCCAGCAGGTCACCTAATACCTATAACTGAAATCAAAGCACGGCGATGCTATCAATATGCGTGTCAATCAATCAAATCCATATCAGTCAATGGTCAATGAGTCTATGCAGCGGAAATCAAATCAGTAGTCAATGCAGTAGCAAGCAAATCAATAAACCAAGCTCAATCAATCCACGCCAATCTCGAAGAAATCCGTACACAGTAGAAAATCAATCGATCCGTCAAATCAGTCAATCCGTCCGTTAAATCAATCCGTCAAATCAATCAATCAAATCAAATCAAATCTAATCTATACTATCAAGTCGATAAAATCAAACGGAAAAGTAATACGATATCCTATCAATAATTCAAATGTAGCAATCAATACAATGCAGAATCAATAGTATCAATGAGTCTATAAGCAGTATCAATAAATCTATAATATCCATATCCATAGCATCAATGAATCAATGCGATATCTATATCCATCCATATCAATATCAATGCTCAGTAGTATCAATGCTCGGTAATCAATCGATGAAATCAATGAAATCGTACGATACAGTAAATCCGATCAAATCAATAAAGCAGAAATCGATAAAGCAATAAATCCGTAAGTCAATACAGTAAACATGCATTCAATACGATAATATTGAACAAGTACAATCAACTGGCTATGTTGCTATTGTAGAATCCATATTACTGTTGTAGATATCCATATGTTGGTTTCAATAAAAAGAGTCGTCACTTTATTGCCCGTCGGCCGCCCGTCGGCATATCTATAAACCCCTTATGACTCCCAATCGTTATATCAATGATCAATGGTTTAAAGAAAAGCCCGTCGGCCCACCATCCTGTACAGGTCAATTCAATCTCCAACCAACGTTCAACCAGGTTCCACTTGTGTTTCAGTATCAATAATCAAGTCAATAGTCAATAGTCAATAATCAATTCAATAGTCCATATAATAACAATATAAAGCAATTACATCAATATCCATATGCACATCAGTCTAATCTATCAATTTCAGACAAATCAGAAAAACTACGAAAATCAGGCAGAGTAACGGCAGTCTATCAAATTTACACAAAAATCCTGCAAAATCACAATTCACCAAATTACAATAGAACGTTCACGACAACAATATAAGACTATTCTTCTACTGAATCAATATCAATAAACATCCTGATATTTTTCTATTCGATTAAAATCACGTAGAACCAATTCCGACTGGTAAAATCATCATAGAAAATACTCAAATCGTGTACAATAGTAATATCTATAACATACCAAAAGTTGTGCGGTGAAAGTTGTGTCAATAAAAAACCGGGTCCAAAATTCGATTACGAAAATATAAAACAGTGCACAACTCGATCAAAAATCAATATCTCTGAAAACAGAAATAGGATTCGGAGTCCTTACCGCGAGATAAACAAATCCTCCAACTACGTCGTCGGACAAAAAGCGCTCCGCGGGCTCCAAAACCAAGCTTCCTCTTCTCTTTCCTTCTCTTTCTCTCTCCTGCCTTATCTCTCTCTTCAAAAATAATCCAAAAATATCTCAATTCCTATATATATCCAGACTGATCGTCCCGGACGATCGCACTTCGTCCCGAACGATCCATGCTCAGAAAATTTCGTCCAGACGAAAATTAATTATCGTCCCCAGACGACAGGGCTCTGGAAATTTTTCGTCCAGACGATCGTCCCGACTGCTCCAGGTTCGTACAGACGAAAATGACAGATTCTTCACAAATTTCTTCAGTTCGTCCCGTACTAAATCCAGTTCGTACAGACGATCGTACGGACGAACTGCACTAAAAAAAATCAGCTTTTTAAGGGTTTTACAATCTACCCACCTTAAAAAAAAATGTCGTCCTTGACATTTCCCTTAAGGGATCGAATGCAAAATCGATACAAAGCAAATCCGTCCAATCAAATTTCAAATCGAAATCAAATCGAATCAAAATCAAAATCAAAACTCGTCGGAATCCATGCAACATTCAATGCATTCAATCACATGTCATTCAATATGCATGATCAAATGTCAATATCAATCGGTTAGTCAAATCAATCTTACCAGTAGAACCTTCTGGTCGTTGTTGATCCTCACGATGATGTAAACTCTGTAGACTGTAGATGCGTGGCACCACTGGAGGGAGTGTAGGAGGTCGTGGCGCAACTGTCTCCCTCTGATCTCTGACAGCCCTATCATCCATCCGGTTCCCTGATCTCTCACTGTAAGCCCTCGAGCCAACAGTCCTCTGCTGTCCTGTACCCGTGCCAGAATCAGTCCTTCCACCCAGTCCTTTCTGAGGACAATCTGCTGCTCTGTGCCCTTGCTGTCCACAGTGAAAACACTGCCCCGTCAACAGGTAGCACCGACCTGCATGTCGTCTACCACAGTGAATGCACACTCCAGAACTACCAGACGATACTACCGATGCAGATCGCGATGCAGATCCCTTCGAGCCCTCGTACCTGCTTCTTTTCTCTCTATCTCTGTCTCTACCAGAATCATCTCGTCGTACCTCATCTCTCCTCCTCCTGGTATCCTCGTACCTCGATACCGGTGTCGCCAAATCAATCTCTATCAATCTGGCCCGCTCCACTAGCTCAGAAAACTCATGGATCCGAAAGGGTACAAGTGGGTGTCTCAGCTCTCTGTTCAATCCGTGCAGGAATCTATAGCACTTCTCTTCGGTAATAGGAATCAGATGAGCAGCATACCTCGCAAGTGCAGTAAATTCGGCCTCGTACTGCATCACTGACTTGCGGCCTTGTTCTAATCTCATAAAAGCTTCCTGCATCTGTCGCTGAGCTGACGGTGGTACAAACCACATCTTGAACACTGCAGTGAACTCATCCCAGGAGATCTCAGCATTAGTCTTCTCTTGGAATTTCTCTCTCTGCTGTCCGATCCACCATCTCTCTGCCTCACCCTCAAACAGGAACACAGCCAATGGTACCTTTCGATTTCCCGGACACTGCATGCTGTCAAAAATCTTTTCCACCCTCATGATCCAATCCTCAGCAGCCTGGGGTCCCACAGCCCCTTTGAACAACAGAGGCTTCAGTTTATGAAACATCTGCAAGTGTCTGTCTGCCTCTTCTTCTTTGCTCCCACTCATCTTGCTCTGCGCATCACCCATAACATGTGTTATCGCAGTAGCCAACTGCATCATACTCTCTGAATGTACTGGAGCTGTGCTGTGTTGCTCATTTGGTATACTTGATTCCGCTGGAGGATCCATATCTTTTCACCTGCACAATTCAGAACAAATGATACACACATGCAACGATGTATGCCAATGATGCTCTTAAAACTACCCAATCTACCCAATTCTCAATCCAAACCTATAACTCTGGTAACAATCCATTCTTCCAATAACACTGCTCTGATACCAACTGTGATGCCCCAAGATCAAACTTGGAAAGAATGTCAATCAATTACTCGAACAATTTACCAGAGCTATCTAAAACCTTCAATTAACAATCTAACAAACATCCATAAATTTAAAACATCAATATACAAGTCGATTCATATCACCAAAAGTCCATGTGCAATACTCAGGAACTATACTATCAATACAAGTAAAGAAATCTATCATGTCATGAGTACAAAAAGATTCCCAATCGACCAAAAGAACAAAAACCTGAAGATCCGGATCAATTCCTATCTTCTGCTCCCTTGCCCTGACCTGAAAATATCAACCACATATAATGAGCTTTACAAAGCCCAGCAGGTCACCTAATACCTATAACTGAAATTAAAGCACGACGATGCTATCAATATGCGTGTCAGTCAATCAAATCCATATCAGTCAATGGTCAATGAGTCTATGCAGCGGAAATCAAATCAGTAGTCAATGCAGTAGCAAGCAAATCAATAAACCAAGCTCAATCAATCCACGTCAATCTCGAAGAAATCCGTACACAGTAGAAAATCAATCGATCCGTCAAATCAATCAATCCGTCCGTCAAATCAATCCGTCAAATCAATCAATCAAATCAAATCAAATCTAATCTATACTATCAAGTCGATAAAATCAAACAGAAAAGCAATACGATATCCTATCAATAATTCAAATGTAGCAATCAATACAATGCAGAATCAATAGTATCAATGAGTCTATAAGCAGTATCAATAAATCTATAATATCCATATCCATAGCATCAATGAATCAATTCGATATCTATATCCATCCATATCAATATCAATGCTCAGTAGTATCAATGCTCGGTAATCAATCGATGAAATCAATGAAATCGTACGATACAGTAAATTCGATCAAATCAATAAAGCAGAAATCGATAAAGCAATAAATCCGTAAGTCAATACAGTAAACATGCATTCAATACGATAATACTGAACAAGTACAATCAACTGGCTATGTTGCTGTTGTAGAATCCATATTGCTGTTGTAGATATCCATATGTTGGTTTCAATAAAAAGAGTCGTCACTCTATTGCCCGTCGGCCGCCCGTCGGCATATCTATAAACCCCTTATGACTCCCAATCGTTATATCAATGATCAATGGTTTAAAGGAAAGCCCGTCGGCCCACCATCCTGTACAGGTCAATTCAATCTCCAACCAACGTTCAACCAGGTTCCACTTGTGTTTCAGTATCAATAATCAAGTCAATAGTCAATAGTCAATAATCAATTCAATAGTCCATATAATAACAATATAAAGCAATTACATCAATATCCATATGCACATCAGTCTAATCTATCAATTTCAGACAAATCAGAAAAACTACGAAAATCGGGCAGAGTAACGGCAGTCTATCAAATTTACACAAAAATCCTGCAAAATCACAATTCACCAAATTACAATAGAACGTTCACGACAACAATATAAGACTATTCTTCTACTGAATCAATATCAATAAACATCCTGATATTTTTCTATTCGATTAAAATCACGTAGAACCAATTCCGACCGGTAAAATCATCATAGAAAATACTCAAATCGTGTACAATAGTCATATCTATAACATACCAAAAGTTGTGCGGTGAAAGTTGTGTCGATACAAAACCGGGTCCAAAATTCAATTACGAAAATACAAAACAGTGCACAACTCGATCAAAAATCAATATCTCTGAAAACATAAATAGGATTCGTAGTCCTTACCGCGAGATAAACAAATCCTCCAACTACGTCGTCGGACGAAAAGCGCTCCGCGGGCTCCAAAACCAAGCTTCCTCTTCTCTTTCCTTCTCTTTCTCTCTCCTGCCTTATCTCTCTCTTCAAAAATAATCCAAAAATATCTCAATTCCTATATATATCCAGACTGATCGTCCCGGACGATCGCACTTCGTCCCGGACGATCCATGCTCAGAAAATTTCGTCCAGACGAAAATTAATTATCATCCCCAGACGACAGGGCTCTGGAAATTTTTCGTCCAGACGATCGTCCCGACGGCTCCAGGTTCGTACAAACGAAAATGACAGATTCTTCACAAATTTCTTCAGTTCGTCCCGTACTAAATCCAGTTCGTACAGACGATCGTACGGACGAACTGCACTAAAAAAAATCAGCTTTTTAAGGGTTTTACAAGAGGTGACTTGTAATCAAGCATCATTTCTATGTACTCCATCTTTTGTTAAGCCTTCACCTTCTTATGGTTCTTTAATGAAAGAAAATATATATTGATCTCGAGTGTTTCCAACTTTGAAGTTGGCAGAATGCTTACTCTTAACAATAGAAGGGAACATTTAAAGAGCAGTGCTAAAGAAGAATATGAATAGATATCTAAGGAAATACTTAGAAGGCTTGCATCAAGCCCATATTTTTAGACTTTATTTTGATGAAAGATCAAATCAATATAATCAATTATAATTGATGTAATCATCAAGACCAATTTCAATATTTTATTCTCTTATTCACTTATGAACATATTCAAAGAGACAAAATTTATGAATCTAAATTTATTTTATGGAGTCTTATTGATTAACATGAACATAATTCAAGGCTAGTTGTCCAATGAAGAATGATCAATTCATGAAAGTCACTAAAGAACATTGCAACATTGCCATCGAGTTCAGGTCATCCAAAGCTATATAACTAACATATACTCGACCCAGAGAATAATCAAAGCTGTCAAATTATATTTGCCCAACTCGCCAAATAAACTTGTGCTAAGCTTCAAAGCTTCTTGCTAGCCTTAGATAGAGTCGATAACAAAACTCACAAACACAGGTGAAGTAGAAGAAGACTTTTGTTGAACTCGTCCTTAGAAGTCAATATAAGCTCTGTATTTAATCAAATTGTTATAGGCTACTTAAGTTCATTTATTTTACAAAAAGTATGTGTTAAGCTTTGTTAAGCAATTCTATTTATATTGCTCATATGTACTATTTTTAGTATTGTTGCATCTTAATCAAAACCTATAAATAGGAGTCAAAAGGTGAACTCTTGGCACATGCAATAATCGACATCAACTTCATAGTTTCTAACAATCTAATGAAATCTAAGAGTTTCTCAATCTTTGACTTCATTCATTGTCCTTTTTTTTTTTTTTTCTACGCATTCTTATTAGTAAAATTCTGATGTCGTACTTTGAACATTTTTTTAATCAAATATGACTAATAATAAACAAAAGGTAAATTTAAATTTATTTGATTTATATCAACCTATTCAATATGAAATGGATGCGAGATTATTAGAGGGTGGCCCAACTAGGACATGCCATATTGAATCATCCAATAGAGAAAGTAAAGGGTAAAGCCAAATTTCACCTTTCATATTTCACTATGCATATTTATCTATTAAGGGAATTCCTAAAAAAATGGATACATTTTTTATTGTCTAGCAATCTTTGTAATTGATATTGCTTATAAAATAAATTTGATTGAGGATGATCTTTTGTGCATTTTTAGATCAATAGATCACTTAAAATTAAATTCATAATTTTTAGAAGCTATTTGGACTCAAGTTCCAACAAAATTATGATGGACAAAAATCATTTCTTCAAGACTAATCCAATAATGTCAAAATCATAAACAATCTCAAGGAGTTAGTTCAAAATAATAATTAAAACTTCTAAAATTTATTTGAACTTCAAAATTTGTAGACATATAACTAAATGAATATCTCGTTAAGTGATTAAAAAAGTCAAGGATTGCTAGAGTTCATTTGAGCATATGCTAGAACTAGTCCCCAAAAATTTGAAGTGGCAACTCCACCTCTTTTTTCCTTCCACGTACTATGGCATCATATAAATCTCAAGATCTAAATTTTGACATTAGATGTCATTAAGGCTCATTTAAGTCAATTTATAATGTCACAACCTAATCAGATAAGACCTACAGACTGAAAAGGTCCTATAGTGTTGTGGTGTTACATATAAATCTCAAGATCTAAATTTTGAAAGGTTTTCAGAAATCTTCTTCCAATTGAACTTAAAAATACCAATAAAAGCAGAGCTGCTAATAATATCAAATATTGTAAATAAACAAATCCAAAAGATTTGTTTTTCACTTATCATAAAAAATGCATATACAATCATAGTGCATTACTATAAACAAAAGTTATAAATCAGAGTAATAAAAACTAGCTATGATTGTGCAAAAATCAAAAGAAGAAATACCTACAAACTCATATCAGATTCTTGAAACTGCTATTCAACATGCTCTTTCTCTTTCCTAGACCGTGAAAATTGAATGCAAAATAATGGTGAGTTAAACAGCTCAGCAGACCACAATACTGATCTAAATTTTCAAATATTTCTTTTATTAAAGATCTTCTCAGAATTATAAAATGTAATAAAACAATTCACTGTGCTGAGCAAAGTATTACAGCATAGCAATTATTCAAAGATTCAAATAATAATACGAAACAATTAAATAAACTGAAATTTCATGTAAACTTTTATTTTACTGAACAGAATGTAACAGATTTTTCTGGTCCTGAACAAAATTTAAACATTTTGGCCCCTTTGAACTCCCAATAGAATTCCCCCTCTTTCAGGAAAAATTTAAGATTCTGACCCATAATGACTCCTAACAGAATGAATTTTAGAGTTTAAGATTTCCGGCATCAAATAGAATCCAAAGGATTTTGGCCCTATATATCTCCCATCAAATATGTTTCACATCAAAACTCCAATAAATCAATCAATATAACACATAATTCATCATAGTGTGAAAACTAAAGCATAAAAAACTCAATGCAAAATTTCTCAAATTGCTATAATGGCAGACAACAGAACACATTATTGAGTGAAAATGTATTATTTCAAAATTTCACTAAATTATCAAAGATCGTGCAAAATACTATTTCAAGACTTTAATGGTAATACAACACTATTTTTCGGGTTTAGGGTTGTTGCGTCCAGGAGTATTCACGGCGGTAGAGAAATATAAGATTTAACGTTTTAGTGTTGTACGAAAATTCAGCATGCAATCAGATAAAGAGAGAGGGTCTAGCATTTATGAGACACCAAGATTTTTACGTGGAAAACCCCTGAAAAGGGGGAAAAACCACGAGGCCTAGCCCAGTTTGAATGATCCACTAGTATTGTAGTTGATTACAAATGAAGTCATTCCTTGGGGGAAGGCCTTAGCTTGATTTACATCTTATGGAGTACATTACAAGATGTTAATAGAAAGAGTCATTATTGACGTATTCGTTTGGTCGGAAGGATTGTAGTCGGCGGACGACGTAAATCAGGAGGACCGTAGTCGACGGGCTACGGATGTCGGAAACTGTGGTTGGCGGGCGACGTAAGTCAGGAGGACCGTAGTCTGCTGGCGACGGAGGTTGGAAGGACTGTAGTCGGCGGGCGACGTAAGTCAGGAGGACCGTAGTCTGCTGGCGACGGAGGTTGGAAGGACTGTGTCTGACGATGAAGGTCAGAAGAACGGCGTTAGGTAGAAGTCCAACAATGGGAAGAAATCCATCTTCGGATATACGTCCAGCAAAAATCCGATAACCGGTAGAAGTCCGGCGTCGCGTAGAAACTTGGCGAAGACTAAAGGTCCGATGTCGGGTAGAAATCCGACGTCTGTTGGTGGCCGAGGAGAATTCCGGAATCACTTGAGCGAAGTCTCGGCGTCAGGAGAAAACTCTGTCATTAATTGGAAAGAATTTCAGCATCCCGTGAAAGTTGGGCAGAATTCCGACGTTTCCCGAATATCTGGTAGAATTCCGATGTATTCAGGCGGCGAGAAGAACTCCGGCGGTGGTCGAGGAGGAGTTGATTCTCCTCCCTCTTCTCTTCTTCTTCTCTTCTTCTCTCCCTTGCTTGAGTCCCCTTTGTGAAGAATGAGAGCTCTATTTATAGTTTTTCTGAAGTGGCATAGCTCGTAAATAGAGGTGAGATCAGGGGTGAATAGGGAGTGGTCGAATGGACGGCCGATATTGAATCTTTCGATCGTGCACCGTTCGTTGGACATTTGAAGGCCTTAGTGATGTTGGAATTCGGCGATCATGGGCTCGTTGGATTCGTCTCATCGAGCCGCTCGATTCGAGTATAAGCTCGTTAAAATCGGAGAGCATTTGGTAACTCAAATTGTGGTACGAGCTTTCCAACAGCACTTTGGGCGCTTGATTTGGGCTCACTTGGACTCGGATTGAGTTGAATTTGGTGTCGTTGGGTTCGTATTTCCGAGACGCTTAGTTTGACTGTAAGTTTGCTAAAATCGGAGTTTGGGAACTCCGGATTTAATTTTTGAAGTTTCCAAGTTGATTTTTGCCTCGAGATTCGTGCCCGATCAAGATAATTTTATGATGACGTATCAAGGGTTATTTTCTATTCAATTAAAAAGGTGCACATTTCAAAATATCTAATGTAAAATTTTCAAAAAATATTCAAAATGTTCAAAATCTGAATCTTTATAACATATGTAAAGTTAAGAGATGAAAATTTTGTCAGTGCAAAGTTGTCCTTATTTTTTCGGTAAAAGAAATATAAATTTAATCAAAAAATTTTGAGAAAACTCTGTATTTTGAACTGACATAAACATAACCGACAACTAAAAATATACCAACGCAACTCAAATCCTCTTCTCTCGCTCTCAAAATCCTTCCCTTTTCCTCTCTTGACTGACCGTCCAAAATGATCGAATGAAATAACTAGTTGAAGAAGATGTTTATAAGTGAATAAATTATGCCTAGCACCGGGGCACTTGAAAACACGCTGCAAAGGTGCTAGTTTTTTTTTTCCAAATTCCAAAGAGTACAATGCCGGGGCGCCAGAAAACACAATGTCGGGGTGCTCTAGGGGAAAATTTTCAAATTTCATAAACAAACAATACACTTTTAACCCACTTTAGAACATATGTAAACCTTTTTTTATACACACAAATCATTCTCAAACACATGCAAAAGAATTCAAATATAAAAATACAACATATTACATGATTTCTTATCAAGTCAAACCGATTTGAACAGTACTCTGATCCTGAGGGTATCACATATAATATACAACAACAACATCAACAAGTCTTTATCCTACTATATGAGGTCGATTATATGAATTCTTTTTCTCCATCCTGCCTACTTAAAAGTCAAATGCTCATTTAAATCTAATTAAAAAATGTCATTTCTAATAATTTCTAACCAAGTCTTTTTAAGCATACCTCTACATTTCTTAACATAAGGTAAATCTAATACATCTACTCTTCTTATCGGGCCATCAAAAGGACGATATTCAAAAATTTATATAGTAAACATTAATAAATGCATTTACTTAAGTGCTCTATAGTTTAATTTAAATTATGTATCAACTAATACGTATTGAGGCAAAAATTAATTAATGAAATATCACTTAAAAACAATTATGAATTATTTTTGAATTAATGACGCCTCAATCAAAATTTGACTCAAGCAAACTTAAAATTTATAGAATCGATAAAACTAATTGATAATATAAAATTACATTATTTATCGAGCAATTTATGTTTATAAGATGTTATGGATCCATACCTTAACTCGCTTTTTTATGCTTGTTTCAATTCTCTTAATGATAATTAATATCTATTATATCAGGTTTTTAAAGTGATAAATAGGTTTACAAACTAGCCTCAATCCATTAGAGTTAATTTATTTAAAACCATATCCATTTGGGCTAATTTACTAAGGCTTTTAGAGGGTCCTACACATGGCCTAATGGCCAACCAAGCACATTTTATAGCCTTCCTTCCAACCATAGATTTTGTGCAATCCCCTTGCATCATTTTCGATAGTTATTTCCATGGTAGCCTCTCTATCTGATCATTAAGGCTTTGTTTGGGACGACTTTCTTTCTGCTTCTTAAAGCAACTTTTTAGTATAAAAATTTTAATTTTTGTACTAAAAAACTGCTTTATGAAAAAATAAGAAAGCCGTCCCAAACGAAACATAAGACTTCATTTGGGACGGCTTTCTTACTGCTTTCTAAAACAACTTTTTAATACAAAAATTTCTTAAACTAAAAATGTTATATTAAAAAGCTGCTCCAGAAAGTATAAGAAAGCCATCCCAAACAAAGCCCAAGGCTTCATTTGGGACAACTTCCGTATTATTTTATAAAGCAGTTTTTTAGCCCAAAATTTCTTTGAAAAAGACAATTAGAAACATACCATACTTTGCTTCTCTTATAAATAACTATATGAAATCCAGGCGAAAGCATACAGGTAAGGAAACAATACAGGTCATTGTAGCTGATATAACTCTGCTAACCTTCTAAGAGAAGCTTCCTTACAATGGCATCTGGCATTCCATCAGCCAGAGGAAACATGTGGCCTGCATCAGTTAGTTCATGATATTGAACCCAGCGAAGCTTTTGGCTAATGTATCTAGATAAGATAACAGGTACAACAAGATCTTCAGTTCCATGCCATAAATGAACAGTTCCTTCCTTGCTTGGAAATGGGTTCTGGAGATCCATTGGGTCAAATTCCCATTTGCCAAAACCAACTATCATGTCGCGATGGAGTGACTCGTATTCTCCTTGTTGCCTTATCTGTGCCTGTCAACAACTACATTATTTGTCATGTAACACAGTAGGAATGAATATAAAAGGAGAATTAGGCTTCGTTTGGGACAGCTTTCTTAGGAATCTCCAACCGAAAAAACTCATTTTTCACTCTAAAATGCAGTAATACACCAAAATGCAGTAATGCATCAAAATGCAGTAACTTGTCTCCAACCGAACTCTATTTGCTAACGCCAGAAAAAGATTATTCCTAATATATTCTTTATCATACTTAATTCTATATAATTTTGGAATTAAAAAAAATATAAATGACGGATGAACAGTGCGATCATCCGCGATGAAATAGCATCAAAATTGCCGCGACGGAAGAACGGCAAACGGTTGTTTGCCGTTCCATTGGACATGCCCTTACCGCTTCTTAAAGCCTTAATAAAGTTGATATAGAGAGTTAGGATAAGACTATTGAAGATGAGAATAAAAACAAATACAAATAAGAATGAAATACAAATACATTAAAAAAAAATCATCAGGGTTCACAATAAAATCTTAAGCAGCAATAATGGAATCAAATTTCAGAATAAATGTCATGAACTTAATGTGAGTGATTAGAACCTACAAAACAGTAATCATAAATATTTACCTTGTTCATAGATATCTACTTTCCACAGTATTTTCTCAGTTATTAGAGATTATAACATTACTAAGTACAGCCTACATGATTGTCACTATTGAAAGATGTAAATGGCTACAAAATCATCACTATAATTATTGATGGAAGAGGAAAAAATTCAGAGTATTGAGAAGCATACCACATAATGAGTTCTAGCATCAAACTTTCCTAAGAGCTTCAAGTCCGGTGCAGAGAAAATTTTAGAGTTATGTTCTATGACGCTTGATGATGGAAACCATTTCTGAGTGTTCCACCAATACACCAGCCAAGGAGCATAATGAGCCACTCCGACTGCCCATTTGTCTTGCATGGCCTGTTGGTTGTAAGCTTCCATGGATAAATTAAGGGGAAATCCAGACCACCAGTAGTTAGAAACTGGAGCAACAATTGCCGCTCCTGCAAGCCTGTCGCACATTGTATAGCATAATATGGTGAAATCCAATTCAAATCATCAGACCAAATAAAACAAACAGAAGAGCATAGAACCCATCAAAAATTTTATATAGCTTTATCCACCAATTGATGGCATTTTTTTATTATTATTGTGGAGTTCTTAAAGGCTTCTTAAAAGACATATAGAAGTTATACTCCACGACTTAACATATTCATCTTTAGAAATCTGTCAATTTAAAGTATTATGAGAAGATCTACATTTCTCATTGAAAAGTTACTCATTCAAAAAGAAGAATATAAATAATAATATCTACTAGTCCTATTTTTCATGGTCAGAGACTTCTTCTTTGGAATCTACAAAATTTTGTCAATGACTTCATTGTTTAAACAAAGAAAAGTAGGTATTGCTAGTAAGAGAAAATTTAGACAAGGACATCCTGATTTAAGTTCGATTAGTATGAGCTTAATAGTAATCAAGTTTCTTTTAAGATGAGTCTAATATATGCCTAATTAATAAAAAATTTATATTGCATGTATATCAAAATAAATTTTTAACGTATATCAAAATAAATTTTTAACGTATATCAAAATAAATTTTTAGGGTATACATGAAAAGGCTGGAGTAACTCCAGTGGAAGATAAGATTAGAGAGAGTCGTCTTAGATGGTTTGGTCACATAAAACGGCAGCCTTCCGATGACCGGTTAGGAAAATAGATGTATTAGATTTGACTTATGTTAAGATAGGTAGAAATAGGCCTGAAAAGACTTGGTTAGAAAATATTAGAAATGACTTTTCTTTATTAGATTTAAATGATAATTTAACTTTTAACATGGCACAACGGAGAAAAAGGATTCATGTAGCCAACACCATATAGCAGGATAAAGGCTTAATGTTGTTGTTGTTGTATATCAAAATAAATGTGAGTAAAAAAACTCATTTTGATTAAATGTGCATCAGATATCCTGACCAAATATTTTCCTTGCTAATATAATCATTAAATTATGATGGTTAACTGGTAATAATAAGCAACACTGCTGGAACCAAAAATTGCTGTGCTTCGCTCATTGCAACTCCTGCGGATCAGCAATAAGTTTATGCTTGCCTCCCCTCTGGCCTTTATTTTAGGGAAATATTTTCTTGCAAACTTTATGTAGATTGTATAAGATGGTGGAATTAAATTAAGCTAGAGTGAAAGCCAACTAATTATACCTGTGAGGTATGCATTTCAGACAGGTCCAAGCAATTTCCCCGCCCATGGAGAAACCCATAATGTGGAACTTAGAACCAAGTCCCAACTGGTCAGCAAGTTCTTCAATATCCAGTGCTGTGCTTTTTACAGTCTTCTTTGGATCAGGATCACTTTCTCCATATCCAGATCTGTCAAAAGAAAGTAAATAGATACCTAATTCCTCCACTAGTTCCTGAGAAACAGGAAACACATCATATCTGCAAGAATCAAAACCGTGGATGAAGATAATCTTATAGTTGGCCTTCTCCTTCGGAACCCCCGATTCTAGGTATGCCAGATGCCTGCCATCCCTGAGCTTAATTCTAGGAGATGTAACAGGAGGAGCATTTGATGCTCCACAAATCTTAGGAGGTGGAGGTTGAATTACTTGGTAAATCCATGCAACTAAACCGACCAAGAAGATCCCTGAGAGCTTCACAAACACTGCTGAAATTCAACTCCCGGCATTTTAATCTCCAAATATAGTAAAGAAAAGCAACTGATGAGCTGAAGCTGATTTAATCAAATTAGATTACAAATACAAACACTTCATCCATTTTAAAACAAAGTGAAAACCAGGTAAGCTAAAGGTGAAATCAAATAAAAAAAACGGTATCGTAGTCTTCATTTGTTTCAGAATGAATTGATTGAAATAGATAGCGTAGAGGGATGGAGATTTCACCGGAAGAAGATGATGAAGATTTCCTCTGCATCTTTCCTTCTCTAGCTGATGCTGCTGAGATGTTTCTGCACGTGGTGTCTGCCATTGGTGTGGCCGTTCTGCTCATTATCTCATCTATTAAACAATCGAGAAAGATTCAATAAATAATAAATAAAAATATTAAAAACAAAGAAAGAAGGAAGCTGGGAATTTTTTAGGACGTAGTAAATCTTAAATTTTGACACATCGTTTGCGATTTATTTTATAGTTTAAAATTTTAAAAAGAGAAATTTCTTAAATTTTATGAAAAATCCAACTGTACTTACAGAAAGAATCAAAGTAAACTTTTGATTAATTCCAACTTAAACGCCTTGCAAAATCCGCTAAAAAGATCGGATGGGACCATTGAAAGGGACGCCTTGAATCTAAACGACAACAGAAGAAAGGTCGCTTGTGGCTTTTTTGATATTCGGGAAAAATTTTCATTGGCAATGGCAACTTTTGACAGAAACTTTTAATTTAAATAAAGGATATTGAATAAATATTACGTTCTTAAAAAAAGATGACTACATTTTCTCTAATTAAAAACGATAATTTCATTGTTATCTTATATTAAAAAGATATCTTAATTTTTATATAAAAATCTTATATTTTGTACAAAATAATCAAAGCTTTATTTTGCTTGAATTGCCTATAATTTTGAAATAGTCCAAAGCCTGAAGTCTCCCATTATTAAGTATCATCAAGTCTCTCAAGAATATGTTAGACGGGTCTATGGAGACCAAACAAGAGCCCGCCCATTTTCGCAGTTGGGCGCAGGAGGCAATTTCAAAAGCGGGATGAGGGAAAATTAATATGAAAGTGCTTATATGAGAATTGTATTATTGTTTTCGTAGTTTTTTTTATTAAAGTTCGGGATTATTTGGGCTCTAGCATGCGGCTAAGGATTTGGGAGAGCTGAATCTTCCTCTCCAATTGAAGTTTCAAGTATATCTTGCTATTTTTTTTCATATATCTTATAATAAAAATAGTAATAATATGTTCTTCTTCCTAAATTTTTTATTATCTTTTGCTAATTTTAAGGAAATTGTATCAACTTCCTATCCAATTGGTATCAAAGCTGTTTGATCTAAGCGTCGATGCCTATAAAAAAGGTCGAAGTATTGGAAGGGGAGATTGGACAAATGAATTAAGAAATTTTGAACCTCAACACTCAAGTTTCATATTTAAAAAGTAAAATTTAAGTGGTCCATGAAAAGGCCGATTTTGAAAATTTTCATCCGGGAGGAGATGTTGGATAAGTTGCTTGATGACCAACCCAAAACAGCATCATCGAAGGTGAACGAAACCTCCGACAACCAAGGAAGTGGAAAAAACCCTAATCTGATAAGGTGACGGAAAGAGTGGGAAGGTGAGATTATGGAGGGAGAGGAGAGGGTGCCTCCTATAGAGCCTATTCTTAGGGAGGAGGGGTAAACGATACGGGGAGAGGTGTGAGGAGGTCGAGCATGAACAAATGATTACTAAATTTGAGAGGAGACAGGTGGAATTTAAAAGGGGAATGGCTAATTATGATCGAAAGGGTGCCAAATTTAAAAGGGAATGAGCTGAATTTTAAAGGAGAGAGATTGATTATGATTTGAGGGGTGTTGAATTTAAAATGAGAATTTGATGAAAGGGTTGGGTACAAACTTAGAAGAAATTATTGGGACACTTAGAAGGGGGGGGGGGATTATGGAGGGAACAGAGGGAACGAAGGAGATCCAAGGGTAAGGAAGCAATTTTTTAGGGATATGATGCCCATGGATGGATCTAAAAGATGGAAATATACTTTATTGTCAATAGGTTGGCGAAGGAGGAAAGATTGATGACAACTGAAATGTGCTTGGAGGGAAAAGCTTTTAATATGGTACCAGTTGAGAGATACAAGGTGACCCATATGGACCTAGAGGGAGTTTAAGGATTGCTTGTTTGAACGTTTCTAAACCAGCAAATGAGGGGACTTCTATGAGCAGTTATTCGCCTTAGCGTAAGAGGGGACAGTTGTGGAGTAATGAATCGTTTGAGCACTTGGCCAGACAACTTGACCAACTTCTGGAGATTGTACTGGATGGAAACTTTATGAAATGCCTTAAGCCAGATATTCGAGCGACAGTTAAAGTGATGAGGCCTTGTGATTTGGGAGAAGTTATGAAGCTAGACTAGTTAGTAGAGGATCAAAGACACCTGGAGAGACGGGAAGGAGGCAGTAGCTCGGGATGTTCATATTAGGGGTGTCAATTTTTGACCCGACTCGGACAATATGGGTTCGGGTCGACCCGTTTATGAAACGGGTCGGGATCGGGTTCAATAAACTGACCCGTTTCAAAAAACGGGTAGGGTTCGGGTTGACCCGGCAACCCGAAAATGACCCGAAATTGACCCAGAAATCCTATGCCCGGTCTGCTGCCCGAAGCATCAAGTGATATGCCCGAAATTGGTATCAGAACAGTGTTATTGGAAGAATAGATTGTTACCAGAGTTATAGGATTGGATTGAGAGTTGGGTAGAATGGGTAGCTGTAAGTGCATCATTTTACATACATGATTGCATGTGTGTATCATTTATTCTGAATTGTGCAGGTAGAAAGATAAAAGGATAATCCGGAATCAAGTGTACCAAATGAGCAACACAGTGCAGCTCCAGTACCTTCAGAGAGTATGATGCAGTTGGCTACTGCTATAGCACAGGTGATGGGGGATGCACAGAGTAAGATGAGTGGGAGTAAAGAAGAAGAAGCAGATAAGCACTTGCAGATGTTTCATAAGCTGAAGCCTCCGTTATTCAAAGGAGCTGTGGGACCCCAGGCTGCTGAAGATTGGATAATGAGGGTAGAAAAGATCTTTGATAGCATGCAGTGTCCGCAAAATCAAAAGGTATCTTTGGCTGTGTTTCTGTTTGAGGGAGAAGCAGAGAGATGGTGGATTGGACAGCAGAGAGAGAAATTCCAGGGAAAGACAAATGCTGAGATCACCTGGGATGAGTTCACTACAGTGTTTCGGATGTGGTTTGTACCTCCGTCAGCTCAACGACAAATGCAGGAAGCTTTTATGAGATTGGAACAAGGACGCAGGATAGTGATGCAGTACGAGGCCGAGTTTACTGCACTTGCGATGTATGCTTCTCATTTAATCCCTACTGCTGAAGAAAAATATTATAGATTTCTGCATGGATTGAATAGAGAGCTGAGACATCCACTAGTACCTTTCCGGATCCATGAGTTTTCTGAGTTGGTGGAGCGGGCCAGACTGATAGAGATTGATTTGGCAATGCCAGTATCGAGATTTGACGACACCAAGAGGAGGAGAGATGAAGCCAGATGAGAGGAATCAGGTAGAGAAAGGGATAGAGAGAAGAGAAGCAAGTTTGGTGATTCGAGGGGATCTGCATCGGGATCTGCATCAGTAGTATCTTCTGGTTCCAGCGAGTGCATTCATTGTGGTCGACGACAT
Source organism: Dendrobium huoshanense (assembly GCA_016618105.1). Classification (NCBI taxonomy): domain Eukaryota; kingdom Viridiplantae; phylum Streptophyta; class Magnoliopsida; order Asparagales; family Orchidaceae; genus Dendrobium; species Dendrobium huoshanense. Next base: position 94,682,895 of record CM028359.1, read on the forward strand.
GCAGGTCGGTGTTACTTATTGACGGGATAGTGCTTTCACTGTGGACATCAAGGGCATAGAGCAGCACATTGCCCTCAGAAAGGATTGGACGGAAGAACTGATTCAGGTACAGGACAGCAGAGGACAATTGGCTCGAGAGCCTACAGCGAGAGCTCAGGGAACCGGATGACTGATAGAGCCGTCAGAGGGAGACCGTTGCGCCATGACCTCCTGCACTTCCTCCAGTGGTGCCACGTATCTACAGTTTACAGCATTATGAAGATCAACAACGACCAGAAAGTTCTACTGGTAAGCTGATTTGACTAATTGATTGATTGACATATGACCATGCATAGTGACATGTGATTGACTGGATTGTGTGATTTGTATTGATTTTCGCCGAGTTTTGATTTTGATTTGGATTTGATTGGATTTATTTTGTATCAATTTTTTTTGTTTCGGACCTTTAGGGAAATGTCGGGACGACATTTTTTTAAGGTGGGGAGATTGTGAGAGCTCGTTTCTTTGATTTCCTTCAGGGATCGTTCGAGACGATGTTGAGATCGTCCAGAACGATCTGTGAAACAGCTGATTTCTGGGTGGATCGTCCAGGCCGATTTTGGATCGTCCTGGGACGATCAGTTCATGGCACAAGTCAGTGAGCAAGGGTTTTTATCGTCCAAGGAAAATTGATCATCGTCCTGAGATATCGTCCTGGACGATCGGATTTTGTTCAGATCGTCCTGGACGATGTGGCGATCGGCCGGGCCGATCAGACTTGTTTTATAAGGAAATCAGCTCGTTTTTTAGGAGAGAGAAAATCATTTTTATAAAACAAAATATCTGAGGAAAGAGAAAGAGAAGGAAAGCAAAGGAAAAGCTAGTTTCCGGAGGCCGCGGAGCGCTTTTCGTCCGACGCCGCTGTTGGGAAAAGTGTTTATCTCGTGGTAAGGACTCTGAATCCTATTTCTGTTTTCGAAGATGTCGAGTTTTGGTCGTTTTGTGCACATAATTGTGTTTTCGTTACCGAAAAACGCGCCGTATTTTGTATTGACGAAACTTTCACCGCACAACTTTTGATATGTTATTGATATGATTTTCCTACACGTTTTGAGTATTTTCTGTAACGATTCTACCGGTTATTTTGGGTTCTGTGTGATTTTAATCGAATATAACATTATCAGGATGTTGAAAAATGTTGCTTCAGTACAATGAAAGTCTTACAATGTTGTTGTGAACGTTCTGTATTAATTTGGTAATTTGTGAATTCTGTGATTTTTTGTGTAAATTCTGTATACTGCCGTTATGCCGCTGCATTTTTGTACGATTTCCGATTTTCTGAAATTGATGATTTGAAATGATATGCATACGAATGTGACTATCTGATTATTGATACTAAAAGACAAGTGGAACTTGGTTGAACCGTTGGTTGGAGATTGACTTGACCTGTACAGGATGGTGGGCCGACGGACTTTCCTTTAAACTATTGATCATTGATATAACGATTGAGAGTCATAAGGAGATTGATATGCCAACGGGCACAGAGTGACGACTCTTATTGAACCAACGTATGGATATCTACAACAGCACTATGGATTTCTACAACAGCACTATAGCCAGTGATCGTACTTGTTCAGTAAGACTATTGTATTGAAATGCATGTGTACGGCATTGACTCGTGATGGATTTATTGCTTTATTGATTTGGATTTACTAACGGATTTACGGACTTACTGTTATTGTACGATTTCATTGATATTTATATTCTATCACTGCGCATTGCTACTGTTATAGATACTGTATGGACATGGATACTACTGATTTATTGATATTGATTCGCTTCATTGATACACTGTATTGAATTGCTGCATTGGATTCATTACTAGTATAGACTGGGCTTTATTGTATTGATTTGATGATTTCATACCGATTGATTTAATTGATCAGATAGTATTATTTTGATTGATTCGATTTGATACGATTGATTTGATTGATCGACTGATTTCCTACTGTTTATTGATTCTTCTACAGCTGTATTTACTACTAATTTGATTTTCGTATCTGCATAGATTCATTGATCATATGTAATAGACTGTTATGGATTTGATTGACTGACATGTATATTGTTTCCAGTACCGTGCTTTGATTTCAGTTGTAGGTATTAGGTGACCTGCTAGGCTTTTTGAAGCTCATTATATGTGGTTAATATTTTCATGTCAGGGCAAGGGAGCAGGAGATTGAGGTTGATCAGGAATCTTCAGGTTTTTTTGTCCTTTTTGGTTATAGTGATTCTTTTGTACTCAAGACAGGATAGATTTCAGTTCATAGTGTAGTTCATGAGTATTGTATATGATCTTTTGAAGTTTGAATCAACTTGTACATTGATGTTTTAAATGTTATAGATTTTTGCTAGACTGTTTGATTAAAGTTATAGATAGCTCTGGTAAATGGTTTTAATGAATTGATTGAGATTCTTTCCAAGTTAGATCTTGGGGCGTTACAAACGTCACCCGTCCCGTGCGCATCCCGAAGCGGCGAAGTGGCGACTGGCGAACCCGTCCCGTGTGCGTCCCGCGCGCATCCTGCAAATGGCAAACCCGAAGCGGCAAACAGCGAACCCGAAGAGAACCCTTCCCGCGTGCGTCCTGAACAGCGAACCTGTCCCGCGCGCGTGCATACCGACTCTGCGACTCGTGCTGCCGTTGCTCCACCTGCGAGGCTGCGACGCATGATGTCGCTACTCCGCCGCTGCCGCTGTAGCTGCGCCGGAAGTCCGGGTCGGGTCGTGTCAACCCGGCAACCCGAGCGGGTCGGGTTCGGGTTGAAAAGTCGACCTGTTTACAAAAACGGGTCGGGTTCGGGTTGACCCGTTTAAAGCCGGGTCAATTCGGGTTCGACCCGAACCCAACCAGCTAACCCGAATTGACACCCCTTGTTCATATAGGATGACCGCCATCTTTTTGACATCAAAAGAGTCGACACCGGATACTCTTAAGGAGGCCCTGAAAGAGAAGAATGTAAGAAGAAGACCTATGGACAACTTCAAGAAGCTCATATAAATGGAGTCACAGGAGAAGCGAGTGAATGAGCTCTGTTTTAGATGTGATGTGAGGTATACACCTGGTCACAGATGTAAGAATGTTTAGGGAGATGCCCATGAAGGAGAGAACAGAGGGAACGAAGGAGATCCGAGGGTAAGGAAGCAATCTTTTAGGGAGATGATGCCTATGTGTGGATTTATAAGATGAAAATGTACTTTATTGGCAATAGGTTGACGAAGAAGGAAAGATTGATAACAACTAAAATGTGCTTGGAGGGAAAAGCTTTAATACGGTACCAGTCGAGAGATACAAGGTGACCCATACAGACCTAGAGGGAGTTTAACGATTGCTTGTTTGAACGTTTCTAAACTAGCAAATGAGGGGACTTCTATGAGCAGTTCTTCGCCCTAACGTAAGAAGGGACAGTTGTGGAGTACCGTGAATCGTTTGAGCACTTGGCCAGACTACTTGGCCAACTTATGGAGATTGTACTGGATGAAAACTTTATGAAATGGCTTAAACCAGATATTCGAGCGATAGTTAAAGTGACGAGGCCTCGTGATTTTGGATATGTTATGAAGCTAGCCTAGTTAGTAGAGGATCAAAGACATTTGGAGAGAGGGATGGAGGCAGTAGATCAGGATGTTCATATAGGATGACCACCATCTTTTTAGCATCAAAAGAGTCGACACCGGATACTCTTAAGGAGGCCTTGAAAGAGAAGAATATAGGAAGAAGACCTAGGGACAATTTCAAGAAGCTCACAAAAATGGAGTCACAGGAGAAGGGAGTGAATGAGCTCTATTTTAGATGTAATGTGAGGTATACACCGGGTCACAGATGTAAGAACGTTTAGGGAGATGATGTGCACATGAAGTAGAGAATAGAGGGAACGAAGGAGATCCGAGGGTAAAGAAGCAATATTTTCGGGAGATGATGCCCATGGGTGGATCTATAAGATGGAAATATACTTTCTTGTTAATAGGTTGACGAAGGAAAAAAGATTGAAGACGACTGAAATGTACTTGGAGGGAAAAGCTTTAATATGGTACCAGCCGAGAGATACAAGGTGACCTATACGGACCTAAAGCGAGTTTAAGGATTGCTTGTTTGAACGTTTCTAAACCAGCAAATAAAGGGACTTCTATGAGCAGTTCTTCGCCCTATCGTAAGAGGGGACAGTTGTGGAGTACCGTGAATCGTTTGAGCACTTGGCCAGACTACTTGACCAACTTCTGGAGATTGTACTAGATGGAAACTTTATGAAAGGGCTTAAGCTAGATATTCGAGCGACAGTTAAAGTGATGAGGTCTCGTGATATAGGAGAGGTTATGAAGCTAGCCTAGTTAGTAGAGGATCAAAGACACCTGGAGAGAAGGGATGGAGGCAGTAGCTCAGGATGTTAATATAGGATGACTACCATCTTTTTGGCGTCAAAAGAGTCGACACCAGCTACTCTTAAGGAGGCCCTGAAAGAGAAGAATGTAGAAAGAAGACCTATGGACAACTTCAAGAAACTCACAGAAATGGAGTCACATGAGAAGGGAGTGAATGAGCTCTGTTTTAGATGTGATGTGAGGTATAGATATAAGATCAAACTCTTCAAGTTCTCATATTTTGTGATGATGATAAAATTGAGGAAGGAGTCGTGTTTCCACCTTATGGACAAGTTGAGTCTTTGGAAGGGGGGTATTGTTAGACTGGACCAGCTGCTCAGCCTGGACTGGCTCTATTGAGGCGGAACAATTCCGCCAATTTTGAGGCACTTCCGACTGTTTTAGGCGGAACATGAGCCCGCCTTATTTTTGCAGTGAGGCTCGTTTTCGCAACAGGGCCCAGGAGGCAATTTCAAAAGGGGGATGGGGGGAAATTAAGAGGGAAAATTAATATGAAGTGGGTTGTTTGAAAATTGTATTATTTTATGTATGCTTTAAGTAGTGTTTACCTAGGGTTAGATTTTTTTTTATCTTGTTTGCTGAGTTCAAAGTAGTCTTAGGTTATTTAGGCTCTAGCTGGTGGCTAGAGATTTGGGAGAGTCAAATAGTCCTCTCCAATTGTAGATCCAACTGTATATTGCTATTTTCTTTCATATATCTTGCAATAAAAATAGTACTGGTGTGTTCTTCTTCCTATTTTTTTTTATTTTCGTTCGCTGATTTTGAGAAAATTGTATCCACTTTCTATCAGAATCAACATAAACTAAACTTTTGGTGTGGAATTACTAAACTCGTTTGAACGACTCAAAAAATTATCGATTTGTTGAGGCTATTAGTTCGATGAATTATGCAACTCACCCAAACCACTCAGTAACCAAATAGAAGGTTTTGCTAGAAGAACTCACCAAAGGTATTCACATTCAATCAAAAACTCCACTAGAAGTTTCTAATTAGTAGTTGACTACAAGCCAAACTCATTCCCTAGCTACAGTGTGTTAGAGTGTATATCTATATATGTATACGAGAGACAAATCTGACTTTGAAAAATCTACACAAATATACAACAATATTCACCCTAAAAATTTTGTTCCATCGTGGCAAGACCAACCTGAAGATTCTTTTCACTACCAATACTCATTGCAGGAGCATGAGCCCCCCTTGAAATGATGAAACCTATTCTGATCCCTCAAAATGATATAATGTTTATAAACTCTAGAAACTAATTTGCTGAACGAATGACAATCACCACACACTCTGAAGTTCTTAACAATATGAATAGAAGCTCCCTTGTCCAGGTTAACAAGCCCAAAGGCAATGGCTAGCTTCTCACTATGAACACCGAGCAAGCTTTCTTTCTCTTCTTCTTCCACATCAAGAAGAACTTGGCTCCAATCAGGCCTATATCCTTCCATCTTGAGTTTACTGGTTACTTCCTCCAACTTAGCCTGAATCAACTCGCTGCATTTTACACCCATCTCTTTCCCCACAAGGAATTCATGAATTATACCATTAATCATCACCGAGCTACATCCAGGGATCTTTCTCACTGCTCTCGCCTTCACCGCAGCACGAATAGCATCTACATTACCCCATTTCCCTGCCTTGGCATACAAGTTAGACATAAGGACATAGCAGCTAGAGTCCTGAGAAGCTAATTCAATTGCATTCATGGCGGCAAATTCTACAGTAGCAATAGATTAATGCTTGAGGCAGGAGCTAAGTAAGGATTTCCAAACCATGGAATCAGGCTCCATTGGCATTTCATCTATGATTCTATGTGCATGCTCCAACCGCCCGGCTCAGCCAAGGAGATCAATCAAGCAACCATAGTGTTTTATGTTTGGTTTAATTTTAAACTTTTCATTCATTAGCTGAAAAAAGTTGAGGCCTTCATCAACTAAACCACTGTGACTGCAAGCATTTAAGATAGCCAATAAAGTTACCTCATCCGGATTGACTTTCATTCTCTGCATTTCATGAAAGAGGTTCAAGGTTTCTAGACCAAGACCATGGAAGGCAAGCCCCCTGACATCATAGAATTCCAATCTCCAACTCTCCTCCTGCAAGAGATGCATTGAAAGATAGCTAAGGCAATGCTAATAAGATCGCACTTCGAGTACATCTCGATGAAGGCTGATGCAAGATTCCCTGAATCTAAGTCCATATCATTTCGACAAACAAAGGCATGAGTCCGTTTGCCTTCATCGGCAAATCCCAGGTCGGCGATTGCTGAGAGTACGTTCACAATTGCTGGAACATCAGGAGCAATACATGCACAAAGCATTTCCCTGAAGATTTCCAACGCATTTTTTGGACTTCCATTAATAACATAACCAGAAATCATCGAGGTCCATGTGAATACATCTCTTTCAGGCAAGTTCTCGAACAACTGCAGGGCTAGATGGCTGCTTCCGCACTTCATGAGCCCATCAATCATAGCATTGACAGAGATCAAGTCCTTCTGAGGCATAACTTCAAACACGCTATAGGCAAAATCAACCGCCCCAGCTTTGATGCAACCAGAAATCATGGAGTTCCATGAAATCACGTCCCTTTTAGCCATTGTGTCGAACACCCTTCTCGCGACCTCAACTTCACCAAGGTCCAGATACATCCGGAGGATAGAATTGGAAATAACGGGCCATTCTTGAAATAGGTCTTGAGAACCTGCGCGTGAATCTGCCGCACCTCTTCCAAGCCCAAAGCTTTCCCACAGTGTCTGAGAACTGAAGGGAGGGACAACTCCAGGCCGTGAAGATGGCCGATGAAAGCTACCATCTGGGCGTATAGAAGCAGGCAATCTCTACGATTGGTTCCTTCCAAGATTGGGAAGACGGAGACGAAGAGGCCGGCGACGACGGGATGAAAGAGAAGTTCGTATTTAATCATTTGACCGTGGATCTGCCGGAGCTCCGTCGCTGCTCGGCATCGCTCCACCAGAGACACGGCGGCACGGTGATCAGTGGAAGGCTGACATCACGGTAACCGTGATTGGATAATTGTTAATTTATTATCTAATTGCATTGCATAAGAATTCAACTTATTTTGAGTAATCAATTTATTAAAAAAAAACACTCAAAATCAAATTTTTAAATCATTCAAAATTTATTTAAAAATATAAACAAAATTTCAAGATAATTAAAAAAAAATCAAATAACTTTCTTTACAAAATGTAGATTGGGTCAAGTGATTCTAAGGAAAAATTATTAGGTGCGGAGTGCATACGGGGTGAGAACCGTTTGCACAGACACAGGGTACCAAGCGGTACCCAGTGGTACCAAGTGGTACCGAACGGTACCGAGCGCGATTTTATACTAGTGTGCGGATGATTCTCCCGTCCGCACTCCGTACCTAATAATTTCTCGATTCTAAGAGACTAGAAATATATATTTGCACTAAAATTTTCTTAACATAGAAAATTAAATTACAATTTTAAAAGCACATTAATGCTATAAAATTTCTAACCATAATATCCTATATAAAGATTGAAACTTCAAGCCACTTTAGGGATTGTTTGGCATTGGATTTGTTGCAAGATTTAAGTCAGATTTACGATAAATTCTGTTTAATAGTTTTCGAGCATGTCGTAAATTTGAATTACTCTTAAATTCTAGATTCATGGATATACGACATAAATTTGGAATTTTGTAAATCTCGATGTTCAAGGGATCTACGGAATTACGGATTACGGGATTTATGGATTTAGCAGAAGAAGCACTCGCGAACTCATGTCGCGGCAAACTCCGACCCAACAAGAACAACGTCTTCAAAGGATGCAAAGAATCTTCGATACTTGCACAACTCAACTTCACGCGCAAAAAAACAACAACGAAGAAATGCATAAGAGGAAAAGCCGACTCATCCGAAGTTGTACCTGATGCGAACCAATGAAACCCAAGAGGATATGAAGAAGCAAGAAAGAGGAGGAAAGCCTATCCGCCTATAAGATTAATTCTTAAGTTTTAATTAGACAATAATTATAATAGTTTAATTAATATGATCTATAATAGAATTAATTAATTAGGTCATTATCAATATAAATATTAATTAAATATTTAATTAGTACCAGAATCATTAATTAATTAATTAGATAACTACAATTATAATTAGTAATTAAATTTTTAATAAATGAAATAGTATTGAGATATTTATTAAAATAATAACAAAATAAACGTATAATTAGATGATTAATATTATAATTAGTAATTAAATTATTAAATAATTTATTCGATAATTAAACTAGCTACTAAGTAAATTATTCATAAATAACTCATACTTAAGTTAACACCTAAATAAAATTCAAAGCATATTAAATTTAATTTTTAAATTAACAAATCATCTTAAATCCTTAATTACATTGTCAAATATCTTCTCATGATTTATCAAATTTAACACCCTCAAGTATTTACTAAATCCAGATTTACAGAATTTAAATCCCTCTAAATTTAAATCCAATCCTATAACAAACAGCCCCTTAGTTTATCGCAGCTCTTTCTTCATGAAAGTTCTCCATTGGAATGGCTCTGCGAAGCATATTGATGGGTATAAGACAGTTGGCGAGCAGAGCTTCTCCGGTCATCAGCCGGTGCTCGTAGTAGACAGGCAAAGGGATGCTATTAAGCGCCTCAAGCTCTATTTCGAAGAACTCCTCGTCGTTACTCTTCTTCTGCAGCTGCTGCTGGTCCTCTTCTTCGTTGGCCATATCATCGATAAGCTATGTAGTTTGGCCGCTTTAGCCTTCTTTTATATATGGCTGATGTGAAGATATTTCGTTTGGTTGTACAATCTGAAGTCAGATGAGGATGTTGCTTATAACTTCATATTCAATTTTATAAAATATTATAATCATTTCAAATCGATCCTAAATGAAGGTGGTGGATAGATGCACATTAAGGAAGAGATTATTACATGCGGAATCTGGACACAGAGAACCGTTCGGTTTTGTGACTGTGAATAGCAAAAACGTAGTGATGTACTGTTCACAGTCACAAAACCGAACAATTCTTTGTGTCCGGATTCTGCACGTAATAATCTGTCCCATGCATTAAGAACATATAGTTTGCTAGGTTTGAATTAGTTGGCTGACTTAGGTGGATTGTGAGACTTGAGCGTTGAGGAAGTTAAGTGTTGGGATCGAGTTGGTTATCTGCTGGCTGCTGAGGATTTGATCCTTGTTGAATTGGTTAAGAATGGATGACATTGCTGGATGAGTTTATAATTAATGGGAGGAGAAGACAATGAGTTTTTAAATAAAGAGGGATTTAATATAAAATTTAAGCTTCCATTCTAAACTTTACTGACAGCCTACCCATGTGAGGTTAATACATTCCTTGTTTTGAGGATAATATCCTTCAAGTTATGTAGATTATTTTATGTTAGTACACATGCACACCTAAAGAAGTTGCAATAACATATTGATTCCTATATATTGTAAGATTTGGCAGATGCTTTATCACAACATTTTTAAAAATTAAAAAAAATATATAAAAAAAATTATTCCTCAGTGTTGACTTATTTATCTTGTGTTTTTATTACTTAGTTTGATAATTAAATTCTGATGAGGCCAAATTATTTATCATAAGTTGGTTTGATTATAGCAATTCAACGATGATTTGATGACGATGGTCAGGTGATGTTACGATGGTGGTTTTGCGGTAGTATTCGGGTGGAGTTTTGGGATTTTAGAGCATCAATTTTCTCTTGAATCTCAAAATAAGGTCCTAGTTTTCAAATCATATTTACTGTGACTGAGTAGGGGTTTATTTATGATTTTTTTAGAGTGGCATGTCTTGTAACTATAGTTAAAATTTCAAACACTTCATGTAACAACTCATATCAACTCCCTCGATCATAAATTATTCCTTTTACATTTAAATGCCTTCATTATGTTGAAATCAATCAATTTTAGGCTCATTCATTTGTCTCGTGAACACGCTCGATTTGACTAAAGCATGTGAGATTTGGAGATCGCTTGGTCCTCCAATTAGTGTACTGAAATTTCTTGTTGCGCTTAAAGTGCTTCATTCGGTCTCATCGAGATATTTGGATCAACAATAAGTTAATTTAAATCAAAATTTGAATGGTCATGAATTTAATTCTAAAAATGTTTAACTTAAATGTCCATCGAAAGTCATGCCAAATCAAAAATTATTTTTTATTGACATATCACTTGTAAACTTAGGTTTTGTTTGGGACGGCTTTTGTAGTGGAAGCCGTATAGCAAGAAAAGAGCATAACATAAAAATGTAAGAAACATATAACCAAAAGGTTTAGCAACTTGTAAAAGTATTGATAATATTCGATATCCTCCTATGAGCCCAACTTCTCTCTCTCTCTCTCTCTCTCTCTCTATATATATATATATATATATATATATAGGATAAGAAAAATATTGTACTGTGGTCCTTTGATTAGTTATAGGAGCAGAAAACACTAAGTAGTGGTGGTATAAGGCGTAAGTGGAAGAGGAAAAGAAGCAAATAGGCCTGCAGAGCTGGTAGCATAATGGAAGTCCAAATCATCTTTTTTACTGCTTCTTAAAGCAGCTTGCAATAAAAAAGTCGTCTCAAATAAAGCTTAATTCAACTATAACACCAATAACTTGTTTGTTAAGTCATACACAATGATCCCACTTATTACACCTATAGGCTTCGTATCAATTATTTCACCTCCACAATAACTTTTCAATTTTTCCAAATTTTTTTATCATATATCACTCCTTTTATGCTATGATTAATTTTTATTTCAGAATCAATTAACTACTTCTTAGAGGTATTTTAAGTTAATTGTTAGCTAAAATAAGTTTTTATGACGCATGGAAGAATTAAGTTTCATATAGCCTCCATACTAAGAGAGTTTTAGAATAAATAAATGCTTCCATTAAGACAAGTGAATATTATGCTTAATTAGAATTTTATGTTCATTTAAACTATCAATGCCTATATAAATTTCACTTTATCTACACAATCTTGATGCAGTATGTATAATAGCCTAAACTCTTAACTGTCAAGATATTATTAGCTTTGGCCTAAGAGACTCACAGTTTTATTGTGTTGGTACGTGTAACTTCCCAGGAGGTAACCCATCCAAGAATTTCTCTATGATAAGCATGCTTAAATTTGGAATCTTAATGAAATTTCAACCATTACACCAAAAGGCGCCTTGATGTTTAAGAGTTTAGCTTTTTTTACTTAAAGGATTTCACAATGTCCTCAACTTAAGTAATTGACATCCTCATTAGTATCTCTATCCTAGAATCATCCATCAAGTATATAAGATTTTAGAGGTGACCCAACAAATTCGTTCAAGTGGTGGCTCCCGTCACTTAGCACTTTGTCACATACAGGTTTCAAGCATGATGTAGCACTTTATATTAGATGACACTTTGTTCTCATCTCTCTCTCTCTCGGACTAATATAGAAATATCAAGGATGACATTTTTTAAGGTGGGAAGTTGTAATAAATTTATTTGAAAAACATGAAAATTCTAAAGTTAAGAGCTTTGACGCTAATCTGATGAGCACTACAGCACTAGACCATGAACAATGTATACATATATATCAATATTTCTACCTCACCCCATCAACTCACTGACTTGGTTGCTTGGTCAGGAATAAATTGAAAGAGGGGAGATAAAAGTCTTTGGATCATATTTGTCAGTCATTTTATTACATATTTTATTTTTCATTATAAGTGTCTAATCTCTTACTTTTGTTTTTAAAACTTTTTATTTCTAAAAATATTATCTCTCCTAAATATATTAAAAATGCATTATCTCTTGATTTCATAGACTTTTACCGCACAAGTTTTGATAATGTTATAGATTTGATCAGTTTGAACAATTTGACATGATTTTATTGTATTTTAAATGAAGTACTGAATGATATCAATATATGATATAATAACTCCACGTTATATCCTATTGATCCATGTTTTTTTATGTGATTCATTGATTTGAAGTCATAAAGAGCTAGAGATTTATTGGGATTTATAAAAAGTCGGGGCGACTGATTCACATGATTCAATGAAAGTTATAAGGAGTATATTGATTGAGAGTTATAACATGCGACTGATTGAGTCATAAGTGCATAAGCAATATACCTTTAAGATACACTCATTGAATATATGAATACTAATGCAAACACCGCTACGAATGATGTACTGATATTTTGACTAACACTAATATTGTTTACTATCATTAGAATTATTTAACATTATTGATCATAATACTAATATTGTTATTGACAATAGTACTATTCATCGTTACTGATACTTTGACCGACGATGTAATGGATTGAGATGTGATAAGCTTTAGAATGATAAATTGATATGGATAATCAATAATCAATATATATATATATATATATATATATATATATATATATATATATATATATATATATATATATATATATATATATATATATATATATATATATATATATATATATATATATATATATATATATATATTTATTTATTTATATGATTTATAACATATTATTATCTTTTATCATGCATTAATTTCAGTTGTAAAAATTTAGTTACTTGGCTATGAGCTCATTAAGTGGTTTTATATTTTTTTAGGAAAGAAAAATAATCCTATGATATGAGGTTCCATATAACAATCATAATTTTTTTACATGCAATTCTAGATAAAATACAATCATATTTCTTTTTGTTATTTATTGGTAAATTCTAATTAAATGGTTCAAATGAAAGACAACTGTTATTATTCTAAAACATATATTGGAGTGTTAAAAACTCAAATTAAATTTAGAGTCATTCGATCTTTAATTTTAGTAAACTTATGCATCATGACAAGATGCACACGAAGATGCTAACAATGATCCTATTTGATTCTCAAATGAGTTCAAATCAAGTAATTGAAATATAGTAATACATTTTGATGCATTTATTAAAAGATTGACAATATCCAATTTTTGTGTGCTTATAATCAAATTGAGTGACTTGGCGATTCAAATCCAACGAACACAAGATCATTTGATTTTAAGGTCATTAAGTATTAAATGAATAATTTATCATCAAATAATTCAATATGAGCCACCCGATGAAGTATTGTGATTTTTTTTGTCAATTTTATTAAAATGTCACTCTCATAATATTATAAATAAATTAGCATTCTCTACATGAAGGGGATATATACTTAAGTTTGGAAAGAGCTTTAAGACTAAAGTACTATATAGCTCTACACGATGTTCAATGCAATGATCACCACCAGTCATTGTTATCGTCTAATTATTGTTGTTTAATGTCCACCGTCAATAGGCACCACTGCTGGTCGAACACCATTTTCTGATCGCTGTCTCCCAACTACATTCGCCCAACCATCATAGTCTAATCATCATCGATGGACTAACACAATTCGTTCAGCATCATCTAACATTATCATTTAATTGCTGCCACTTAAATATTATAATCGATTATTGTTGCATGACCTACATATTTCGATCAATGTCACTCAACTAATATAATAAAATTGCAAGCCAGACCTCAAGATATTTTATTTTATTTTTCAAAATTTTCATATACAAATTTTGATTTCTATTATATATATTTTGTCATGTGTGTTATATGTTCCTGAGAAATTAAGATATAAAAGTTCTCTTTATGTACATTATGAATTTTCAGTAACATAATAATTATATTATAGAATAAATAAAATAGAATGTTTTTATAATGAATTTATATCATTAAATTTTAATGATACCTAAAGCAATATGTAAATGATGCTCTAAATTAATACTTTGATGATAATTTAAAAACAACAAATAGATTACTAAATTTTTATAAACTATTTAATTTTAAAAATATGAACTAAATTAACTCTTTAAAGTTGTGGTTTGTTGATTTAGTTAACAAATTTTTTTACAAATTATAGACAATACTCTCAAAAGCTTCATAAACATATTTACATTTAATTTCCCAAAAAAAAAAAAAACATATTTACATTTTATATGCAAATTTATTTTTATGCACTTTTGTGTCTTTAAAAAATAAAAAATAAAAAATAAAGAAATTAAAAAAAGATTTACGGATGTACCATAAAATATAATATTTATTTACATAATATTTAAGTGTATTAATTTTATTATATATATATATAAAGTTGTATTTTATTTAAAAATAATAATTTTAATGATAATGTATAAGATTGTTTTACCGATTTGCCCTTACTCCAACTCCGTCACTCCGTCCGGGTCTCGGGTTTGTCACACTGCCCGCTTTATTCGCCAAAAGAGCCCCCTTTACATATGGAGTGGCGGCCACGGCGCTCAATGAGTTGCCGATCTCAGACAGGCTAGGCGAGATGACCGTCGTTGGAGCCGGCTTATCGCCGTCGGTGGCGGTGGTGGCTTGTATGGTAATGGCGCTTGGCTATGTTTTGGTTCTCTACGTTCCAACGTTTGTCCTCCGCCTACCTCCCCCGACGTCACTTGAATCCTACTTAATCCGGAGGTTCACCTGCGCCCTAGTATTCTCTGCCATTTCAGCCCTTGCTTCGGTTGCCCTCCTTGGAGTAAGCTCTCCATTGCGACTAAGCCCATTTTCCATCTCTTATTAAGCTCTTTGTTTGCAGGATTTAACCACGATTTATTGAGGCACCTAAACTTACTTCTTCCCTTAATAAGCCGAAGGAACTTATTTTCTCCGTTTATCTTCAATTTCTTTCGTCAGGTCGAGAGATATATGGATATCCCAGTTTTGCTGAGCTTTTACGGTATCAGAAAGGACCACATGGTAATCTTTTTATCTGTAATAAAAGCTTAGATTTTGTTTGTATGTGAGAAAAAAATTATAAATTGGAAGATGATTTTACAATTAAAAGGTACTGACATTGCGAGAGTTCTATATAACATTGCGCAGTGGCAAGCTGTAGTCTTTCCGCTTTTCTTGACCTCTCTCTTGTACGCGGGTTCTTTGGTGTCGAAGTTGCTGTTGCTGCTTTGTTCTTGGAGAGAACGCGGGGATAGTTCTTATTGTGAACTGGATTTGTGCAAGATTTTTGCTGTTGCTGCTCGAAGCGCATCAGACCATGCATTGGCTTGTGCCCATAATGTGGTGGCTTGGCGCAATTATGTGGTGGTCAGTGTCACTTGCTCTTGATTTGCAAGTATTATTTATTATGACTATTATTATTTTTATTATTTTGAATGATGAAAGTTAGGACATAAACTTGCACCCAAAATTTTGGACAATAATTTGTAATCTTTCTAACAACTAAACTAATCGGCACCCGCATTATGATTATTACTAATTTTCCTAGTAATATCTTTTTCTACCTTTCAAACTGTAAGGAAAAAGGTAATACAAGAAAGGTGGATTTAAAAGGGGCATGTGACCTCCATAAAATTTTAATATGTCTTTATATATCATAGATTTATATTATTATGTTCATGTTATTTGATATTTCTAAGTATAAATATACAATTTATGCCTCCCTTAAATAATAAAATTAATTTATATGCTATTGTTAAAAAAAATCGACCCATACTGACTACAAGGTTCATTGAGTGCACCTTTTCTAGGATGTTTACCTTATATTGAATTTCTTAGAAAGTTTGGCCATATGTGCTGCAAACCTTCATGAACACATTATGTTTATACAAAATTTTCATGGATTTCATGTTGGAATGAAGCGAAAAGTTTTAATAGAGCTGATAGATTGTACTCTTGCAATGGAAATATTTGTTCATTTGAAGACATTAGTTCATAAGAAAGGAATAATGTTGTTTGCTGAAGACATTTTGGAATCTGTTGCTTATCTTTTTCTTAGGTACAACTCCCAAAAAAAAAAAAGACCTCTTAGCTACTTAGTCAAGCGTATTTTATTGGGTAATGGTAAACTATACTTTGTTCTTAATACTGTATTTGATTTACTTGATTGATACTATTGACGACTATATGATATGATGCTCTACAAAAATCCAGGTAAAATTAGAAGCAATCAAAACGAGAAATATGTAGCACACTGTGGTTAACATGTCCTAGAAATTGAATTGATTCTGATTATACTATGGTTGATTACTAGTCTTTTATTATTCATAGTTTAAATTTAATTGCAGTAGCTATTAATTGATTTGTTACCTAGCTCAGATGTTAATTGTCAAAATTTTTATGCTAGATTTAAAGGCTTTAAAAACCCTGTTCTAAATTATTTGAAATGAAATAAGCATTGTTTGGACAAGGCTAAGGATGATGATGATGATGATGACGGCGAGCTATTGAATTGCTAGTAGTAGCTCCTGGTGGATTGATGTGCAAGTATGCCATTTGAAAGCATGATCTACATTCAAATTATATAGTAGGCAATATTGGTGTATGGATAATATTGTTTAGGGGCCATTTGATTTAGTGTATAGGGGTGTTAAGTAAAATGAATATATGGATTTTGAGTTTTTGTAAGTGTACGGCGTGAAGTAAAACAAATGTAAGAAATGCTATAAGTAGTTTATAATACCTGAAAAAGCTCGGTTTTGACAAATTTCAAATTCAACAAAATATGGTAAATTTCAATTCCATCGTCCCCATGACCCTTGAGCCATTCCAACATCGCAAGTGCCCCCAAACCCCCACTTCTCAAGTTGTTGTCAATTGCGACAGTGTCCTTGTCTCTATGACCATCCATATCCTTGCAATGCCATCCATTCGTCTAGTGTCCTAGTTTTTGTAAAAATAAAAAAAATATTTTATTTCTGTTTTTAAATTGCTTATTAGATAAAAATATCCAGATATATTTTATAGTAAAAGAAATCATGAATCTTAAATACTAGCAACCAAATAACCACTTAGTATGAATGAGATCAGGGAGGTTTTAGTTTGTGCTCATAAACTTTGCTGTACTGTAATCTATGTGGAATGTAGTGGACATAATTTTTAAGGCATATAGTTTTTTTTATTACTTCTTCCGCTCTGGACTATGGTTACAGAAATAGTTGATTTGTGTTCCAGTAAATCATAACTCACTTGGGAGATGAAGCTATTTTAAATATTGTTATTTGTTCTATTTAACATTCTTGGATTGGATGATTTCAAACTTTGCTTGTTTTGAAGAAATTTTTTGAAAATTAGCTGTTTTTTTAGAATATATTTATATACAAAGTAGTGCCAAATTTTGATTATGCAAGACATTTTGAAAATATCAGTTATTCCATTTAGGCATGAATATGAAAAATGCTTTTTCATGATATTTAAATATATTGCAGGCTATATGTGATGGAAAAAATCCTTCGCTGAATGAGGAGTTTTTGTAAATATGTTTTTCTATCCGAACCAACCCTCACTCACACCATTTCTGAGTATGCATGTGGGAGTGAGGGAGGGAATGGTTAAAATTTAAGTCAACGTCCATTATATGTGCTTATTAATTTATATTAATTATTCACACTCTATGTACTAGAATGCCATTTTCTATCTTTTTTTTTTTTCCTGTTTTAGCAATGTGTAACATCTATTTAACAGGCTCCATTTACTGAGGAATTGGTGTTCAGGGCATGCATGATACCATTGCTTCTTTGTAGTGGATTTCAGACTCAAATCATAATATTTATTGGCCCAGTTTTCTTCAGTCTAGGTAATTAGGTATTTACAACATAACTTTGAGATTCCACATTTAATTTCTATTTCCTTTTGATTTCATGATAGGTTGTTCAAAGTTTTTCATGAATGTGTGGTTCTTTAGAAATGAGTTTTTTTTTCTTTCTTTTTTTGGATACACTTCAATTTCTCTGATAACTTGGAATCTATGCACAATGACATTATCTTAAAGGCTATTGAAATCTCTATGATTGCTTGACGATATATTTGATTCAAATCTGATAAAGATCATCCGAATCTAGGGTGACACATCCTTCTCTATGATGCTCAGCTTTAATACAAGATTGTACGGTTATAAAGATCATGCGAATCTAGGGTGCCACATCCTTCTTTATGATGCTCAGCTTTAATACAAGATTGTACGGTTAATCTGTGTTGATACGACTGATATTCATAATAGCTATTCTGTTTGCTATTTTTTTGTAAGCTGATAAGAAATACGTTTTATTATTTTTTATCAAATTCAATGTGTCTAGCCTTGTTTTTTTACCAAATGGAGGCTATAAATATGAGCTTTGTTTTCAATGTAACTACCAAAAATTTAACAATTGCTTTAGTGGCTCATGTTCGTTTATAACTTTTGATTTAAAGAACTATATATACACAATTGAGTTATAAATGATATGGATTCCCAAAATAGTGGTGTGACTGTGCTTGATCAAAATGGTAAGTTTATTATAGTTATAGTGGTCATTATTTGAATTAGAGCAATAATCATCATGTAGGCAATGATCCTTTTGTATGCAAATTTCGTGAATGCTATTACAAGAATATGATAGAAACGATTACTGTCCTAAATAATTATTGTAGATCTTTCAAGTTGGAACTTGGTCATTAAACAAAGAAAGCATGTCCATAATTAATCATCATTTCTTGGTGTGTGGCAATGGGTCCCTTCCCAATTTATATCGAGGAAAAAAATATCAATCTTTATTGTTTTGCTTTATACCGTTTGCATCTTTAAGCTTAGATCCTAATTATAAACATGCATGCACCGCTTCTGCAATATTTACTGTAGTTGTACTTTAATATATCACTTAGGCTTCGTTTGGAATGGCTTTTTAACTGCTTCTTAAAACAGCTTTCTTGCACAAAAATTTTAATTTTTGTATTAAAAAGCTATTTTAAGAAGCAGTATGAAAGTCATCCCAAACGAAGTCTTAGTTGAGGTTGTGCCTCATATATTCAAAAGAATAATATTCAGCAAAAACTGAGGAAAACGTTTAGCCTTCCTAGGCCTATGGCGTCAATAACTTATGATTTGGAGGTCTTATGTAGACATCCATGCACATAGGATTTATTAGGTATAATTTATGCATGAATCAGATTTATTGGGTTAGTATCTACATGAATGATAAAGGAATATATTTAAGGAGTTTCAAATATTGATAAGTCTGTGCATATGATTTTGCATTGTAATTTTTCTTCATATAGTGAATTTTTTATAGTTGGAAACCAAATGCTAACTTTTGGGTGTTTTTTTCTTCTTATTTTTCTTAACGGATCGTTGCGCAGTTTGGTTGAATCTGTTGTTTATGAATTTTCAAAACTCTAGTCTTGTCTGTTATTCGTTGTTCATCTGTGCCCCATCAGGGGGTGGCTTATCAATCTTTTAATTTTTTTTTGGTGTTTTACGCTTTTGCAGCACACTTGAACCATTTTATGGAGCTTTATTATCTTCAAAGATACAGCTTTTTGAAAGCTTTCTCAATCGTAGGTATTTTTTTTTGCCCCCTGAGAATTTTTGTTTGTTGAATTACATAACTATTTTCAATGGAATTTAGCCATTAATCCAGTCAAGATATGCTGTTGTTGTCATCCTTCATCAGTCTTACTAGTTTGTTCAAGCTGCATTTTTCAAGTAATGACATTTTTGTGTATCTTCACCTTCTGCATGGACAGTAGTCCTGTTGTTATTCACCTCAATTGCTAAACATCATTCAAATATTAAGACCGTTACGCAGACATACTACGAACAATAGATTATTAGGGTGCATTGGATTAGTAGTGTTTGACTTTTTTGTCTCCATAATCCTTGTTAAATTATTTATTCCACTCTTTAACCTTCGGCCGCAGCCTTGAGTATGGTTGATTTCTTTGAGTTTCATTGTAAGATAACCTTCTAACTTGTTGATTAACTTTTGCTCTTTTTGAGCACGTCACAATTTTTTTTGTGCAGATTGCTGATCCATTTTGTTTTGAAATTTTATAACTACTAGGTTTGCAACTTGGATATACTGTGGTATTTGGATGGTATGCATCTTTTCTCTTCATTCGAACAGGTTCGTTTACTCTATTCGCCAAAGTTTCTCCATCAAACAGCCATGAAAAGTTTCAAGATTCATTTGGGACTGCTTTCTTACTGCTTCTTAAAGTAGCTTTTTAGTAAAAAAAATTTGTACTAGAAAGCTGTTTTAACAAGCAGTAAGAAAGCCGTCCCAAACAAAGCCTTATAAATGCCCATTTCATTGTGTATTATAGAATTTCTTTTTGTTGATGCCTATGATCAAAGAAGCATGGAATACTGTTGAAATATGTGTCACGTCGTGATTGCTGAACACTTTTCTAATACACTCCATTGGCATAATTGTTCTGTTACGTGCAGGTAATCTAATATCTGCCGTTACTCCTCATATATTTTGTAACGTGATGGGCTTACCGGTTCTGTTGTCTCCTAGGACCAGAGGTTGGTAACTATTTTTAACTGTGACTGCCATTTCAAGTTGTTAGATAGATTTAGTAATAATTTGATTATTTTCTGTTACTTTTGTTATTATGATATGTTTTATGTACAAACAAAACTGATTCCATGATGTGTGGTACTTGCTGGCTGTTTAATTTCATGACCATCAATCTTTATGCTTCGAGAAGTGTTATTATTCTTCGCTGCTGGTATCTTAACCTGAATCAAATCTGATAGCTATAGAATTCCTTATTGATATTGTTCTAGTAACTCTGAAAACTAGTTATCATCCGCTAAATTAGAAATGATTCATCAACGATGACCATATATTGAAGAAATAAGCAAACTAGTATTGATGAACTTGCTAAATGATGGGCAGTTTTTATTTAACAATCTTATCATATTAGCTTGTGAAGTTTGGGCTCAAAAAATTTGGCCACAACCTCCCAGTTGTTTTTCAGGGGAGTTTTAACGGATTAAGTTCCGAGGTAAATTTTTGGAAGGCATATTGAGTTTGTAGATAAGACACTACCCAAAGATTTTGCCCTCATTTTTTAAGGACTTTATGATATGAGTTCTGGTTTCCTATAGGCACAAGCCCCTTAATTACCCCTACTGGTAACGAGAGGGAACTTTCGATTAAGGCTAGCCGTCAATCAGATACGTAGAGAATAGGTGTTATTTGGAATATAGTAGCAACATGGGTTGAGGTATTGAGAGAATTGATATTTAAAATTGGAAATTTCACCATCTTGCACTTAAAGCGGATGGTAGGAGAATGAATGATGGACCCAATCAAAATCCTATGATTCCATCGTCCTGAGTCATCATGGTCCCTAGTCCACTTAGTTAGAGGAGGTAGTCGACCCAACCTGACAGAAGGATCCTTGTCGGCAACCATGGATTACTTCGTCAAAGGGTACCTTGTAGACATGGGATGAATATTTGTCTAAGGGGATAAATTTGAATCCATCTTAGCTGACAGGGAGCTTTGTGCCATATCAATTATATCCTATTGATTCATATCTCAAGGATTTAGTGTCATTGGGGAACATACGAGCTCTGACCATAACCATAATTTAGTGGTGTCATTTAGCAGCTAACCACCCGGTTCAGACGGTCCCGGTCTTAACCATTTACCTACTGTGCCATTTTACAGCAAAACCATCGGTTAGAGGACACGTGTCACATCCTTATTGGTAGGAGATTGTTTGAGAATGAATCCTAGTGATATTCTCGACCATACGCTAGTCTTTATGAGCGGAAATGTATTTTTAAATTTGTCCACGTCGGCAAACCGTTATGGAGGGCGGATGGGTTTTACTTTAAGCATTTAATGGTTTACTTCAATTTTAAATCTTTGAAATTTTGAGTGTTTGATGGGTATTTGGGTAGAATTTTGAAATATTAGAATAAAACCCTTCAGTTGAGATTTTCTGTCAGCACGGCCATCATCGGGGTATTAATGGGCATTTGTGTTTAGGAATTTCATTAACTGAACATTGTCGACACTGTCAACTTGCTGACAGAGGATCATGCTCGTCAGTTGTATGTTCTTATTAATGAATTTTTCTTTTTATAAACTTTGAAGACCTAATATGAATGTTTAAAACAAATATATTGGTCAACGACATGATCGTATATTTGTTTAATAGTTCGAGCCGTGTCAACTTCTACCGAGTCATGTAGAATGAATGGTTCGAACTTAACTTCATTTACTGACCCACACAACATCCCTAAACGTCACGTGTGTTCCCATAACACGCTCGCCGGGGTCTATGTGGGTGTATAATTGCATATATATTTCTTTGTGTTTTTGAGCATACATATTGTAGTGCGAGTGTGGGGGAATTTTTATAATATTTGGCGGTTCTTCTATGGCAACACATAGGAGATTATATTTTTTATGGGCCCCTCTGTATTTTGCTCGTAGGTGATATGTTAGATGCACATCCATTCATCCCGAAAATAATGATTTGACATGGCTTTCTCTTCCCATAGCTCATATAGGAATCAATAAGCGACTTCCTGGTTATGCCGTCATCATTATTTTATGTTGTCAGCTTAAGTAAAGAATCAATCATTTCAACCTTGGATAGTTGTGTCCTTATTGATGCCTTGTACTACGAAGTTAGTGGCCACTGCCCTGAACTAATGATTGCAACAATTGAAGGCGCATCAGAATGTCCAGGAGAACCATGTGAGATACTCATTCCTAAAAAGATTGTTGCAACCCTTGGGATGATTGGAATAGCAAGTGTATTTTATACTTGTAATTGTGAGTTCGGGTCATCAAGCATTGCATTAATTTTTAATAACATTTTATCAAATATTGATCATTAGCTCTAGTGGGCATAATGCATTGTGTGTTGACATTCACTTGAATGTATATATATGCATCACATCGTTGTTTTTATTGCATGCCGAATTCTTCTGGTTAGATTCTAAAAGCTTCTTAGCTATCCCTTTGGCAATGTATTTTAATTTGTTATTGTCATGGTTATCCACATTAGCAAATACATGGTTGTTGAGGAGTTGCAAACAGTCATCATCCTTTAAGCCCTCCAATGTCAATATTTCTTTCTTCTTGTAGGGGATAGACATGTATACTTGCCACACTATTATTGCCCATGATATGGACAATTATCGTTGGCTTTCATACTCACCATGCCTTGTAGAGATATTAGATCTCCAACTTTACTTTTGAGCGTATCAGTGCACTACTCATAAATGAATCATTGCATGCATTTGGAATGATCGTTTGCAAGATTCCTGTGGACATCATTCTCAAGTCCTGCTCGTAGTGCATTGAATGTTTTCATCATTTATCATGTTTACATTCATTTTCTCATGAACATGATTGATATGCTCATTTATGATTTACTCCTCATTGTTCAAAGATTCAATGTCAAAATGCATGAGTCCTTTCTTGTTTATCTATTTTTTATTTTGTCATTGTTCAAATGAAGTAAATGATATTTTACATATCTATTGCTCCAGAATTGTTCATTTTGATGATTAAGACCATTTAACATTTGTAGTTTTAGTTTAGTTATGTATTTATCACTTGGGAATCCAATTGATTTGCATTTTAATTGACATTATGCACTTTCCAATTCAATGTCTGGTTCCTGCTGTTCAAAATTGATTCAAGTCCTTTGTTGTTCAAGTAGCAAGTTCAAGTTCTATATTCCCTGTACAAACTCATTCAAATTTGAGTTCAATGCCTGCAAGTTCAAATATTGTTTAAATTGAGTTAAAGTTCTTTTATTTGCTCAAATTTGAGTCTGAGCTCAAGTTCAAATTGTCCAAATTTGTCCAAGTTAGGTCCCATGTTTCAACAAAAAATTCGGCAGTCTCCCGACGTCTCACCCATTCAGGAAAAATTTCAGGAATATGGATCTCCCGTCACACTAGAGAAAAGTGTGTACGAAAGGTGTCAGATGATACCACGGCCAAAAATCTTCAATATCACCATGATAGAGAAAGACGTGTTTGGGTCTTCGGGCACCTGTTTGAAATGCGTGGTTTTATATTCGTCCTCGTCACGCTAGAGAAAAGCGTGTACGGGGTTTACCCGTCTCGCCGTCGGCATCGCACCAGGTTTCCTTCCCATCACATTGGAGAAAAACGTGTATGGGTGATTTTCCGGTACGCCACTAATGCGAAAAACAGGGTTTAACATTCTTGAGTTTGGAAGGTTATACCTGCGCGTAGAGAGTTGGCGACGACAACGACAAAATATATAAAATACAAAAAAAAATCTTTTTCACTCTCTTTTTGCATTTTTCTCTTCTTTAACTTTTTTTTTTTAATATTTCTTTTTCTGCTTTTCTTTCTCCCTTTCTTCTTCTTCTTTTTTTTTATTATTATTTGATTTTCATCTCTTTTTTCTTCATCTGTCCCCCGTATGAGAGGCTTTGACTTCTCTAACTTCCATAGCTTGGCATCCATACCTTTAATTCCAGAATGAGGAGTTGCATTCTGTTTGACAGTTACACTGCCCTTCAATTCATCTGTAGTAGCTGCATTCTCTTCATCTGTCCCAACTAAGTAAGCAACTTCAATTGCATCACAATTTGACCTTCACTTCCCTGGTTCCCGTCAAGAATGCCAAGATTAATGTTTACCGTGGATGCATATTTATTAATATTATTATCCTCATCAGTATTATTTGCTCCTTCCAGCTCTACATCATCCTCATCAGTATTATTTTCTAAATCTAAATTGGGTTCAACACCATTACCCAATTCTCCTGCATTTTCAGATTGCCTATCTTTTTGTATGGCTCCATCCCATTGCTTAATCAACTCCTCTTTTAAACCGTCTCCAGTAACAGCAAACACATAGCCCTTTTTTCCTTTAAAGCTTTTACAAGTAGAAGCTTGTCATTGGGAGAGGACCTTCCCATTACAGTTATCTTTCCAGCACTTTCTTCTTCAGCTTTCTCAGAATAGGCACGGAAAACTTGTCCTTCTATTATAGTTGGCTCTATTGCTTCTTCTTCTGATTGAATAATTATGCACTCCAAAGCAAATATTTGTTGTCATTTTGCTGAGTATTTGCAAAAGCGCAGTAAAAGGGTAGCTAAATCGCAATAAATATCGCACTAATTGAATATTTGCTTCCCTTTTGCTGCGCTTTTACAAATACTCAGCAAAAGAGCAACAAAAGTGCATTCATAATTGCATATTTGTTGCCCTTTTGTTGAATATTTGAAAAAGCGCGGCAAAAGGGCTGCACATTCGGACGGTTCTCATCGTCCGGTCTCCGCTCAGAATAATTTCTCCTTGTATTGGCACAATTACTTGCTTTTCCTCATTTTGTTCAAATGTTCCATTTTATTAATTCATAGGAAAATTAACAGCTTAAAAACCCGATATTTATTGCAGGTTTAGCTACCATCGCATTCATTCTTGGCCTGACTTGTTTCTCGTGGCTTCTCTTTCCTGCATCAAGCCCTAGTTTGTACAACAATAGCATAGAGAGCTGTAGCTGTTGGCAGGGTTACTGTAACTGGCATTGAAAATTGCTGGAGGTGCGAAAGAATGCCATCCATTTCTTGTGTAATGTTTCTGTTATAGGCTAACTAGCTAGCCTTTTCTCATTCTTTGCATTGTTAGAGAACTAGTATTTGTTTATTTTCCTTTGTGCTATGCATGGAAGGATGGAATTCTAGTGAAATAATATGAAAAAGAATGGAAATCTTATATACTTTTCTTGGGATTCATAATTAATCGTATTGACATTTCATTGTTCTTCCTTTCCTTCAGTACAAACAAAGCTTAAAGGCTTATGTTTTCAAATCAATTCATGATAAGCTTAACTAGAATGATTTTTTTATAATGAAGAAAATAAATAATTTGATTTAAATGAGAATTTCTCTCTTAACATGACACAATGGAAAAAAAAATGATTCATATGCCAGCCTTGCATTGTGGGATAAAGACTTGTTGTTATTATGTTGAAGAAAGTAAATAACTAAGTGGAACATTTGGCCTAAATTGATAATTCTTTGGTAATATTGTGTTTTCTCTTATCATGGTTTAGTGTGCTTGAAAAATCTTCATAACAAAAGTTAACATGCTTAAATAGATTAAATGCAAATGGCATGAATAAGAATTTTTGTTAATAAAAGTAAAGGTTGAAGCTATTAAAGCATGATAGTTTAGGTTTGGGATCATTGGATGGTTGAAAAATCTGATATTGTAGGAATATCATGTTGCCGACTCTCTTTTAAGTTGAAAATAAATTTGGTTATTAGTATGCTTAGCTCGGGTGAGAAAAGTGGAGGGTTGCGTTAGGTAGTCGACAGCCAGCGTAAAACTTGTCGAACAATAATGACATGAATCCTTTAAGAAATTGTGTTAATGCTAGGGCGTCCCCTGTAAGCGACGCGCTGTATGGCCTGAATACAGTGACAAGTGTGCAAGGGCCGCTGCACCGGCGCCCGGGTGCAGTGTTAAATAGGCAAGGGTTCCCACATCAAGGACGGATGTGGGCAAAGAAGCTAGTCCATGAAACTAAAATTAGGATAGGAACTTGGAATATAGGTTCTCTTACAGGAAAATTAATGGAATTAATAGATATTATGATTCATAGGAAGTTAAATATTTTGTGCATTCAGGAAACTAAATGGGTTGGTGAGAAGGCTAAGGAAATTGATAGTTTAGGATTTAAACTTTGGTATTCGGGTCGGAGTCGTACTAGAAATGGTGTAGGTGTTATTATAGATAAGAGTTTAAAGGATAATGTTATAAAAATTAATAGAATTGGAGATAGAATTATAGCTTTAAAGATTGTTGTTGATGATAAGATTGTTAATATTATAAGTGCTTATGCTCCTCAAGTAGGTTTGGATATGAGTTCTAAATTAAATTTTTTGAATGACTTAGAAGAATTAATACAAAAGATACCTCTTAAAGAAAGAGTTTTTATTGGAGGAGATTTAAATGGACATGTTGGTAGAGAGGTAGATGATTTTAAAAGCATTCATGGTGGCCATGGATTTGGAACGACGAATGAAGGTGGCAAGACCATATTGGATTTTTGTTTAGCTTATGATTTTTTAATTGTTAATACCTTATTTAAGAAAAGAAATGAGCATCTCATCACTTATAAAAATGGATATAGTACAACACAGATTGATTATTTTTTTATTAGAAAACTAAATCGTTTAGATTGCAAAGATTGTAAAGTTATTCCGAGTGAAAATTTATGTACCCAACATCGATTATTAGTTTTGGACTTTAAGATAAAGGGGCATAAAATAAAAAATAAAGTAAAACGATTTTCTAGGATTAGATGGGAGCATTTAAAGAATATTAACAAAATTATTTTTGGAAATAAGATTTTAGATCTTAAGATTTTGTCTGTGCATGAGGATGCTAATACTATGTGGGAAAAAGTGGCTAGTGATATTAAGAATATTGCAAAAGATATCCTTGGAGTATCAAAGGGAAAAGCTCCTAATTGTAAAAGTAGTTGGTGGTGGAATCCAAATGTGCAAGAAAAGATTAAAAATAAGAAGCTTTGTTATAAAAATTGGTTTAATTTTAAAAATTCTGATAATTGGAAAATATATAAAGTGGCTCGTAAGGATGCTAAGAAAGCAATATGCGATGCAAAGACATTAGCTTTTAGTGATTTATATAATAGATTAGATACTAAAGAGGGAGAAAGATATATGTATAAGTTAGCCAAACAAAGAGATAGGAGTAGTAAGGATTTAGTTCAAGTGAAGTGTATTAAAGATGAAGATCAAAAAATATTTTTCTTAGAAGATGATATTCAACAAAGATGGATGAGATATTTTGCTAAACTTTTTAATGAAGATTGTGAAAATAAGATTGACTATAATGACCTTAGCACCCTAAATGAAAATAAAGATTTCTGTTTTTATCGGCGTATTAGTAAAATTGAAGTTAGAGAGGCTTTAAAGAAAATGAAGGGTGGAAAAGCTGTTGGACCTGATGATATTCCAATAGAGGTGTGGAAATGCTTAGGAGATGAAGGAATTTCATGGCTTACTAAACTTTTTAATACTATTTTGAAGACTAAAAAGATGCCAAATGAGTGGAGAATGAGCGTGTTAATTCCTATTTTTAAGAATAAAGGTGATGCACAAGATTGTGCGAATTATAGAGGTATTAAGTTAATGTGTCATACTTTAAAACTTTGAGAGCGAGTTATGGAGCATAGGTTGCGGCGTGATACT
This sequence comes from Dendrobium huoshanense, assembly GCA_016618105.1. NCBI lineage: Eukaryota > Viridiplantae > Streptophyta > Magnoliopsida > Asparagales > Orchidaceae > Dendrobium > Dendrobium huoshanense. Next base: position 94,711,367 of record CM028359.1, read on the forward strand.
AATGTTTCTCAAAATCAATTTGGTTTCATGCCGGGTAGGTCGACTATGGAAGCCATACATTTATTTAGAGGTTTGATGGAGAAATATAGAGAAAATAAGGAGGATCTACATATGATATTTATTGATCTAGAAAAAGCATATGATAAAGTTCCAAGAGAAGTGCTATGGAGAGTTCTTGAAAAGAAAGGAGTTAATAATGCTTATATTCAAATCATTAAAGATATGTATGCAGGAGCTATTACTTGTGTTCAAACACAAGGTTGATTGACCAAGTATTTCCCTATTTCGGTTGGGTTACATCAAGGATCAGCCTTAAGCCCATATCTTTTTGCTTTAGTCATGGATGTTCTCACTAGACATTTGCAAGAGGATATACCTTGGTGTATGCTTTTTGCTGATGATATTCTTCTTGTTGATAAGACTAGAGAGGGAGTTGAAGGTAAACTTGAATTATGGAGGTCAACCTTAGAGTCTAAAGGTTTTCGCTTGAGTAGATCTAAAACGGAATATATGGAGTGTAATTTTAGTAGTAATAGACCTAGTGAGGGGATTGTGACTTTGGGCGATCAAGTCATTAATAAGAGTACACGTTTTAGATATCTTGGATCTATTGTTCAGAGTGATGGTGAAATAGATGGGGATATTATCAGCAGAATTCAAGTTGGATGGTTGAAGTGGAGGAATGCATCGGGCTTGTTATGTGATAGAAATGTACCCCTCAAACTTAAGGGAAAATTCTATAAGATGGTAGTGAGGCCTGCAATGCTTTATGGTGCTGAATGTTGGCCATTAAAAGAGAAGCATAATACTAAGTTAAGTGTGACAGAGATGAGGATGCTCAGGTGGATGAGTGGCTTTACCCTTAGAGATAGGATACGAAATGAGCATATACGTGAAAAGGTTGGAGTAGCTCCAGTAGAAGATAAGATTAGAGAGAGTCGCCTTAGATGGTTTGGTCACATTAAACGACGGCCTTCCGATGACCCGGTTAGGAGAGTAGAGGTATTAGATTTGACTTATGTTAAGAAAGGTAGGGGTAGACCTAAAAAGACTTGGTTAGAAAATATTAGGAATGACCTTTCTTTATTAGATTTAAACGAGAATTTGACTTTTAATAGGACACAATGGAGAAAAAGGATTCATGTAGCCGACCCCACGTAGTGGGATAAAGGCTTGTTGTTGTTGTTGTTGTTGTAGTATGCTTAGCTCAATTTTGATCTCCATTTTCTCATTTTTCAGTGTTATAAGAGCTTATGATTCAATTGAATCGAGTACTTTAGGATATGTTTGATTTGTTATTATTTTGATTAATTTTGCTAGAACAAGATTTAAGATTGTTGACTTTTTCAATGGCTCTAAGTCAGGAGTTGGCTTTTGTTGTGTGATATTTGATGAGGTTAATATAGGGAACTCTCGTGTTATTAAGACATGAGAGAGTTGAGATTTAGTCTTACATTGGATATGTGAAAATTCTATTATTATAAAATACTGAATAGTTAGTTTTTACTTGGATCTAAACTTTTAGATCGAAAATAAGTTGATCAATGGTGTACTTACCTGATTTTGGCCGCTTATTGATTTACATTCCTTAACATAAACTTCAAAATAATATAGTTAGATTTCAAATCTCATCATAATATTGATCTTCATTTTGTATTAAGTTTAACCTCACGTTTGGTATATTAGGATTCTCATTTTTTGGATATTTAGATCCATCTTCATCTTTCTCTTACCTAAGAACCTACTAAATGTACCTAGGGTGACATGTTTCTATAGCCAATTTGTAGATCCTTGAAGACTTAGCTCACTAGTTGACTCAACCTAGACTAATTCAATTAACTCACCTCAAAATCTATATTGGTTTATTATCCCCTAGTTTTCCTTAATGAATTGGTAGACTTTAGTCAATTGACTCATCTCCTTGCCTAAAGTCAATGAAACTAATTGGTCAATAGGACCAAGTACATTTAGTTAGTTCATCTCAAATTGGCTTTGAAACCCATATATTTGACCACATTTTAACCAACCTTTAAACTCACATATTTGATACCATTTTAGTCAATCTTGAAACTCATAGACTAAATCCATCGTAATTGGCCTTAAAATCCATAGACTATACTTCAGCTTTGTCGACATCCTTGAGAAATATAGGTGGCCTTATGTACGTATGAATTCCTTCAACAAGTATTATGCCATATGGATTACTATTTTATGCTGACAATAATGCTTCCTAATAAGTTTGTATACTCACTTGGTAGTATTGCACTGTAGATTTGGCGAGTGTTATGATAAATGCTATTAGAACTCATGTCGAATGTGTGCTCAAGAAAATGGGTGGTCAGAGAGGATTAGTAGCCAAAACATCAAACTTATCATTGTCATCAAGAAATTTTTCTAAGAGAAATATTGAGAGACGCCCCTAAAAGACCTTGAGTTGTATCTTTAAGAAGAGTCCTCAGGAGGTGCTCCTCGAGAGACATTCACATGGTGAGATCATGTCAATAACTGTTAAAATTAGTCATGATTGCGACAATGTGGATGCTAGGAATCATATCAAAACTTTGAGCAGCCCTTAGACATTTCGTTGATGTTGACATGTCAAAACATACAAATATATACTTTAATAATTTTAGAGTACCTATGGTATGGTGAATTTGCTACTTTTATATGCTTTTCCTTCTCAACTTCTCAAAAGGATAAGAGAATTAAATAATTAAGAATATGTTAGGTTAATCAAGTCATGGTGTAGGCCTAAATCAAGTTCAAGAAACTATTGATTGACAAGCCGATTTGAATCATTTTTAACTCGGAACTCATATACTCATGAGTGGCCCAAAGCCTTAAAAATCAAGTCATCTGATAATCAATAAATCTTCGAATAATCAAATAGTAGCCAAGTTGTCTTCTAGAATGTGGAAGAACCAACAAAATTCGCCTACGAGGATTTACCAGTTTAACTTGAACTCATCCTTTTTATTAGAACTTGCCTACAACTTTCACACTATGGTAACTCAACTTCTTCACCAACTGCAACTACTCAATCGTTCAATCCTATTGTAGCTCTTTCCACTGCCTCCCTTGCCTTTGCCTATAAATAGTGATCAATGTTTCAAGCAATTGGGGATGGCAAATTTGAAATCTAAGAATTCTTTCTCTTAGTTTTTGAGATATATCTTATTCTTTATCTATTCTCTCTAAGCATGATCTAACTCAACATGTCTAGCCAATTGGTTTGGTTAAGTTTTCTATAATCCTACTCTCTAAAGAATTCTTTGAGATCAACTAGTTTTTTTTCCATTCTCATATCAGAGTATGATGCATTGTCTCAAAGTTTTAGGTTATTTTCTATCAAATAAATTTGAATTCAATATTGTAAAATAGTAAAAAAAAATAATGAATGTTACTATTATTTTGTAGTACAAAACATTTATCTTATAATGCATATAATCAAATATTTCACTTTTTATCATTTTTTTTTTGGCATATTTATATCAAGAGCTGCCAAAAAATTATTATTACTATTATTGCTGTTGTTGTTGTTGTTGTTATTTGATTTGCTTTTGTGCCCTGACTTTACCACCTTACGAGTAGGCAATGTTACTTCAATAGTTCAATCTTTTTGCTTATTATTATTATTAAGCCACTTTTGAAATTTGTAGGGTCATAGGAGCCATTCGCTGCCCATGCTAAATGAAAATCAATGGGGTTAAAGTTTGCTATAGCCTAAAATCTCAAATCAGGGGAAGAAATTGGAACTTCAGAATACCACTTTTAACTGAACTGTTATTTTCAATAGCACATCTATTTGAAATACTTTGAGATTAGTGCAAACATAGGAAAATTTAAGGGGGTATGCTCACCTTCTAAATTTATGATCTCTTTACGCCTAAGACATCATATTTTAGTGTGATTCTTATAATTTATTGACTTCTGTTGAAAGCTCATATAAAATTTCAATCAAATATTAAATTTCTTTACTCTTACCCTCCCTATTACTCCCTCTCCATTCTTCTTCTCCTAAAGCACCTAATCACATATTTAAAAACCTTAAAATCCATATTTGCAAATAACTTAAAATAAATTTAAAAACTTCAAAATTCATCTTCATATCTGCACTCAAAAGTTTTCATTTCCATAAATGTAATTTCAAATTTGAAGCAATCAAAATTAGCACTACAAATCATGAAACTCTATTAGCACATTGGATTTCATCAGCTGCTATAACTGCAGCCATTAAACATACATCTTAGATTAAAACTCCATACATAACTACCCTATATAATTGGTGAAGAACATTCTGAAACTACAGAACAACTACATTACAGGAGCAATATCTTCGATCTTGGAAGAATAATTATGGCTTGGTAGGTTCTGCTTTATTAGACATTAATGGGCTAGAATTCAAGTCAGGAAGTGAATGAGAGTTGGCTTTAGCAAGCCTTTGCTTCATCAGCTGGATTAGCAGAGCTTGATTCTCTTGGTTCAGAAGCTGCGCTTTCTTCTTCAACCTCTCGTTTTCTTTTATGATGTAGTAGTTTTGAATGTACAGGTTGAAGTTGATCCTCTCCATTTACTTGATCGTTTTTTCTTCCTTCTATACAGCTGAAACAAGTTCCTCATAAGTTTCTGACAAAATTAGTTCATATTGGGGGAGCAAAACTTTTTCTATATATATATAAAAGAGAGACAGATACAGAGAGAGAAGAAAGTTGAGAATGAAAAAGAAGAGAAATCACCTTCTCCAGTGCTTCAAGTTTCAGTGAAGGAAGCAACAGATAAGGAACCAAGCTGATCAGAAGAGGGAGATTCCAGTTATTGAAGAGGGTCAATATAATCTGTGTGATCTATGGGCTTAATTATAAGCCATTTACATATAAATATATGCATATATATAGTGCAGACAGAGCTTAGGGAGACAGAAAGAAAGAGAAGAAAGAATGACTGCAGCACCAGTTTCATGCATGTGTTGTGTGCTCTGTGGCAGATCTTAGGGGTCATCTCCTCCACAGTTCTTGCATTTATTCAGATCACCTTATATAATTTAACTTAGGCTTCATTTGGGACGGCTTTCTTACGGCTTCTTGAAGCAGTTTTTTTTGTAGTAGAAAGCTGTTTTAAGATGTAGTAAAAAAGCCGTCCCAAACAAAGCCTTAGACTTCGTTTGGGACGGCTTTCTTATTGCTTCTTAAAGCAGCTTTTTAGTATAAAAATTAAAATTTTTGCTTTCTTTTTGCTTTTTAAAGGAGCTTCTTTGTACTAAAAAATTGCTTTAAGAAACAGAAAGAAAGTTATCCCAAATGAAATCTTAATTTGATAATAAATTAATGTTGGCCGGTCTAGAGACCCTTACCGGTCCAGTTCCCGGTCCAGCTGCTGTTGGCTCAAGATTCGCAATGATGGGCTTTTTGCAAGCCCACCGTAGCATCATTATGGGTTCGATGGTGTTTTGTTTGTTTTCGTAATCCCCTTTGGTATTTAGGTAGTTGCCAACAAAATTACTTTTTGTTTTCGCCAACTCTTTGAAGACCTCCTTGAAATATTTCGGCAGGGGGGGACATCGGCTATTATGCTCCAGCAACTTTTCTGGCCACACATTTTCTGTGGCCTCATCCAATGCTTCAAAGACCATAAATTTTAATATTTATTTATTTAAGAAGTTTATGTATTTTGAATTTTCACCGAAGGCTTTAAGTCGCCCGAAGAAGTATTTCTTTGCCTTAAAGATGAAGAGAGGATATGTTCTTCGAAGAAGAATTCGGCGATTGAAAGCTTCATTTGGTACATCTTTTTTACTGTTGTGATTTTTTAGTTTTGTCTATTGCTTTTTCATTATTTTCAATAAATTTTTGTGCTAGTAAACAACCCTCTACATCAGCTTCAAAAAAAGTAGCTTTACAGCCATCTTTCAAAAAGTTGCAGCCATCTCAAACGGAGTTGTCTAGTCACTTAAAAATACTAATTGAGTTTTAAATTTTTAATGATTAAATATTTAAGTAACTCATTAAATTAATTATTTTGATTAGTTATTATCACTTATTTGTGGAAATGATGTGACTATTCAATCATAAGGTGTCTTATCTGAAGAAATGATGTGATTATTCATTCAAAAAGGTGCTTGTAATATGAAGTTATCTTAATTTAATGAGATATATAAGTATTGAATAAATTAATTTAACTATTTTAATCAACATTATTTCTGTTAAACTCTCAATTTGCCCATTAATCTTAATGTTTTATTAATAATATCCGGCAAAAAAAAATGTTACAATTCTCTAATAGAGAATAATATCCATAGTATAAGATAAAAACTCAAAAGTATTTTTATAATATACAAGACTATTTTTAATTAAGAAATAATACTAAAACTCATTATTTTTTATAAAATAATGTTTTATTTTTTTCATAAAATCACATCTACTAAGTTCAATTTTTCACTCTCTTACAAGTAAAAAAAAAATTATCAGAAAGCTTTGGTAATCAATGAATGCTGCCTATTTTTTCTGTCTAATAGTTCTTTACATAGTTCCAAAACATTATCATGAGAAGCATTCATTCCCACTCCTTAGTCAAAATCCTTCTCTTTTCTTCTTTGTATGGCAGTAAAACACTCTATCATGAGAAGCTATGCACATTAATATTAAATATATATTTTTTATAAATTAGTCAAAATCATTCATTCTTAATTCAAAAAAAATCAAACTTGGCTCAGATTATAAACTTTTTATTTTTAGTTGAAAGCAATTAGTTTGAATTGGACATAAAATCACCCTCAATTAGCAAGAAGCTATAGAATTCTTTAGTATTTTGAATTGAAATGGAGCAAATTGCTGATGTGTGGACAAATGCAATAATGTACAAATGTAATACGAAGAAGCATCAAATGGGAAAGAGTTTTCTTCAAATAAAATTTGTAATGCAAATAACATTATCCAAAGGGAGAAATTATTCTAGGCGGACGCCGTCTGGAGGCGAATCAGAACAGGCCACGTTACCCTGTACACAAGTATACACAACCGCGGTACACAACAAACAGGTAACGTGGCACGTTCTGATTCGCCTCAAGACGGCATCCGTATCCGCACGCTCAGATTAATTTCACATCCAAAGGACACTAAAATTCTAGCTTAGATAAATAGAACTCTTGAATGAATAATATGTTGTCTAGCATTCTCCTTTGAACAAGGCTGATACAAGAACAAAGGAGAGACTAAGGTTTCATTTGGGACAACTTTCGTATTGCTTTATAAAGCAACTTTTTAGTACAAACTTTTTGAAAAATAAAATTATACTAAAAATTGTTCTAAAAAATAGTAAGAAAACTGTCACAAAAACTTGGAAGCTTGAAAACATTTGCACGCATATTACTGCACAAAAGCACTCAAAAGGAAAACAACCGAGTTCTGAAATCTTTATTACAAACCTGCGAGTTTCAAACTTGAAGGATATCACAAAATCGAATATAACTATAAGCAGCTTCATTTGGCTTGTGGATGAGTTACTATGTATTCAATAAGTTGAGAGGTGTTTGTGAACTTGTCAGCTTCACTGTTGGGGATTTTGATAGCAAATTCCTCTTCTGCTGCTGCCATAACTTGGACACTGTCAAGGATATCCAACTCTAAATCCTTCTTAAAGTCTGCAGCGGAGCTCACCTGACAAGAAACAAATGGAAATCCGGCCATTTCAAACATCATGTATATAGGAAAAAATTTGGTTTTTACTAGTATATGTTGGCATATTTTCTCAAAAAAAAAAAGTATATATTGGCAGCGCTTTTGTTTTTCTGACTGGTCTGAAAAATTGTCAAAAGAGGGAGAAATTATTTTGTGCGGACACCGGACAGAAAGACTGTCTTAAGTAAAAGCGCAAGTGCTGCAATAAAAACGTAGTGAGAACACCGGACGGTTCTCCCGTCCAGCGTCCGCACAGAATAATTCATCCAAAAGAGGGGTAGTGACAACCACAAGATAAACCCAAAAGATATCCAAACATCTTTTCTTGGATCAAAATTTGTCTGCAAATGACATTGAAATCTTACTAAAAGGAAATACAAGATAAAGATAACGATTAGAGAGAGAATGAAAAAGAAACCTAGAGTGAGAAACTCTAAGATTTTATTAGATTATCAAAAGTACAAGGCTTGAATGCCAACAATTTGATGTATCATAATTTTCCTATGACGCCCTATTTTCAAGTTCAGGTCAAAACTCAACATTATAAAAAATGTTATATTTTGACTATAACAAAATTAAAAAAACATAGCAAGGCTTAGCAACCGCTTGCAACAAAATACATGAAGCGTATAGCCAAAATATGCATAAAGAATACACATAGATTGTTTATGTGAGGTCCATGGTAAATTGTTAACCGACTTCACTTTGATAAGCTGAACACTGGCGAGTAGCTTTAGAGCATGAGGTAGATTATCATAGCGGGTTGCAGTGATTTGCCCAGCATAATGAGTACGAGTCGATCCTTAGGCTTAATATGCTTGAAATGGCAACTCCATCAGACTCTCAACGAGTAGAGTGATCTTCGCGATGAACTTGCAAGTTCATAATGACCCTAATTAGTTCAATATAACTATGATAATGTGATTCTAGCGAGTTCAATGGGTTTAACCTTTTGTTCATCTTCATATTAAAGACTGATCACACTTGTATATTCTATCGAAATAAAAGGATATAGTACACATTTTAATCCTTAATCGCATTGGGAGCATGCTGATGAATTCAACCTATATTATTTGCTCCCCTTATTTTTAAGTCTCCTAAAAACCATAAAAATGTCTTCCATTAAACGAAATATAATATTCTAGGATGCAACCAATAAACCAATTTTCATGGTCAAAAGCCAAAGAATCTTCCCAGTTGACTCCTGCATAAAGTTTCTGCCTTGTTTTCATGTTGTTTATGAACGCTTTGTAGCGTCGAAGGAGATAGGATAAACGTGGATTTAAGCCCTTTGGAACGAGAAATTATTTTGTGCAAACACTGGACCGTCTGGAGGCGAATCAGAACACGTCATGGCACCCGGTACACAGCAAAAAAATGTTGTGGTGCGTTCTGATTCGCCTCCGGACGGCCTCCATATCCACATAGAATAATTTTACCTTTGAAACGTAAACTTCCCAAGGATGATACTGATGAATAAATGATGATACTGATGAATAAATAAATAAATAAATAAATAAATAAATAAATATATATATATATATATATAAAGAATCGATTTCTTCAAAATTTGTGCCATGCCGCAATTTCCAGCAGCTTCTGGTTTGAGACCAAATAAGCTTAATTATTATCATTATTGTTAATTTTAATTTGTGCTACAGTGGACCACTTTGCATTAAATAAAATTGCTTCCCTAATCAACTTGGAGAAGAAGACTGCTAAGGGAACGCTATTACATTCCATTCATCAGCATTGAATCTCAAGACCCAATAAGCTTAATCCCGACCTTGAAGATACCTTAAGTTGTATGGAGATTCACTTGAGAAGTTCCAGCATGCGGTCAGATTTGCAATTATTATTATTATCATTATTCTTAATTTTAATTTGTGCTAATTAATACATGCCTTCTTGCTATTACCATCATTCATATATTTTTTAGCTCGGCTAATTGTTGACCTAAAGAAAAAAAAAAAAAATCCTGCTCAAATCACGCTTACCTGTTCGGCACCATTTATGTCGCCTCCCGCAATTTGCTCATCTTGATCGTGTTCCCCCTCCTCGTTGTTTAAATGACAATGAACGACTCCTTCCTTCCGGTTCCGAACTCACACCTTCTTCGACTCCACACTCGAAATACTGAATCCAAGCCTCCGACTTTCCTTCGTCTCTATCTACACAACCTGATCTCCTCCATCAACCGAACCCGTTTGACCATGATCGCATGAGCTTCGAAACCTCCCGCTTCCACCTGTAGCCGAATCAAGCACTCTCGTCACCCGCCCTCTACCCGTTGGACCCCATACGACCGACGCCTAGCCCTCTCGATCGAACCCAATGCCCAGCTTCCCACACCATGCCTAGCTAGGGGTGCAAACGAGTCGAGTTGAGCTCGAGCCAGAGGGTGTTTGAGTCGAGCTGATATAAAATTTCAACCGAAGAGGACCCCAAATACTTAAAAATACCTCCAAATTCCCATAAAATACGCTCAATAATGTCAATACTTAAAATTGAAATAAATCACCAAAATACTTGGAGCAAAAATCCCTCCAGCCCTTGCAACAGTTTGTCGAGGTGGACAAATTGAAATCACTTCAGCTCACAAAGAACAAGTGTTTGGTCCAAAATATAAGTAGGATTCATTCTAAATCCATCTCTTGTCAGTAAGGGCGTGGCACACAACCTCTAATCAGTGATTTCGACGCTAAATGATACCAATGGTAAACGATTATATCCGGGACCCTCTGACCGAGTGGTTTTGTCGTCATATGACACCATTAAATTACGGTCATGGTCAGAGCCCGTATGCTCCTGATAGGAAATGCTTGTAGAAATTTAAGTAAAACCTTGATTGAAATCTGATTTCAACAATTTCAGAAAACCAACAAGAAAACTATGAATATAACATACAAGAACAATTTTTTATTGAAAGTTTTATGAAAGAAAATACAAGATACAAGTGGATCTTCAATTGGAGAAGAAGATCCGGCTCTCCCAAATCTCTAGACGCCGCTAGAGCTCAAAACCTAAGAGAGATCTCAAATTTCGGCCAAATTTAAGATGCCTTAAACCTAGGAAAACAAACTATTTAATGCATACAATCCAAAAGGAAATCTATAAACAATCCCTACATTCAAATTTACCTCCCAAACTTCTCTTAAAACCTTCCTAATCAGCTCTTTTGAACTGGGCAGTTTGATCAGCATATGCAGGAGGCAGAACTTCTCTGCCACTGTTGTTCGTAAGCCGGTCCCGTATGGACCGGCTGGAACAGTCTAACAATAATCCCCTCTCAAAGATCCACCTTGTCCACAAGACGGAAAGAAGACACCATCCTCCATTCCCTTGTCATTACAAACGGTAAGAAACTGAAGAATTTGCTCAAATAATAACTACAAATGGCTATGTATCGCTAAAATGATAAGCAACCTGGAAAATCAAATAACCTATCAATAAATAAAGATACTTAAAAAAATCAAATATAAATGGTTATTACAATGCATTTAAATATTTAAAGAAAACCCCTAAAGAATATTCTCAAGAATTATCCTCTTTTGATATGGGCGGCTAGAATAGAAAGAGGGAGATTCTCATGAGTGAATTATAAGGATTAACTTAAATTTCCTCCATTCTTTCCTATTGCAGATACCCTATTCCTTTTCGCAGAGTTTGTTGGATTTTATTATCTCATCCATTGTAGTGTGGAGATTAGAATAATCACTTAAATTTAGCCTCGAATATCTCAATGCTTGGCCAGCAAACTAATCCAAAGATTTTGAATTGGTAGTTTTGCATTTAGGCCCTCCATATTTGCTAATTTGCACTTAATAGCCTATCTATTCTTCATAGAAATTTGAGCTTGATGATGAAAACTAATAGAAGCTTTTTTAAAAAATACTAGAAACTTATTTTGCTATCTAATTTTATGAGTTCCTCCTAAATCAATGAAATTAATGAGTATCCTATTATCAGGATCCTCTTGGTTCAGGGCTCCTCGTTGTGATCCAATATGATCTTGCGAATGTACACACAAAACTTGGGTGTATCACCTAGGTTGGTATGGTTTTGTATGAAATTTTCCTGCGTTTAGCATGTATAGGCTGAAGAGACACTAATTTCTTTTCACTGGTGATGTAGTTTTCTGTGTTGAATGCAGCTTATATTCCTTAGCTTTTTGTAGACAAATCTTCCTTCTAAATAGCTTTGAGTAGCTCTACAAAAACTTGATAATCCTTCGTAGGCTTCAACACATGAAGGATGGATGGTCCTACAAACTTCTCTTACAAGAGAAATAATTCAAAACCTTTTGCTTATATAAATTTCACATAATCAAATGAAGAAGAGAAGAACTTTTAAGGATAAAATCTCAATCATCTTTTACAGGTTTGAATTTTTGTGAACTTCTATAATAAATGACATCATTGTTCACAAAACTTTCTTGGAATAATATGACATCCTTCTAGTAGCACTACTTCAGAAATGACTTTTTCGATTAAATTATTGGTAACAACAAACGTGAGTGTACACTGTTTGGTAACCTAACACTCTCTCCTCTATTGATCCAACCCACTAGGTAGTGTTTTGGATGTAGGCTAGTTTTTAGCCCAAGCTTATAAGCCAATGATTTTAAGACCATATTTGCTTGGCTAAGTAAAAAATGGTTATCACCATAGTCTAGACCTAAACATGCAACTAGAAGAGTTCCTCTTTGATTTGCTCAAGATCTTTTGTTCTAACCATCAAAGCAATTATTGGGCATGGGCTTTATATCCATTAAATTTCAAACTTTTTCTTTATAACAATTATCATTGCTTGCTTCCAATTTCTTATATTACTTTTAGCACACAGTTCAAGGTGGAGCTTCCAATAATTATGATTGTTCTACTCTTTAGATTGAAATGGGAACAATATGGCCAATTGTCAGTAGTCTTATCACCCTTTGCCTCGTTGCCTTCCTCTTGTCGTTTCATCAATTGTGATGGCCTTAGAGTTGGCTACTACAATACTATTGACAAGGAAGAGTTTCAACAAATCAAACACATAAGTCATAAAAAATTAACCTCTCTTGCAATGAAATTCTTAAAGCCAATACTTGTTTACGAAACTTTGTAGTGTAAATTGCTCATAATTTTGTCTCAATTGTTTCAATTGAATCCATTGGTCTTCCTCATGGCTATTGGATAGCATTGAGACTTGAGGAAGAGTTTAAATTGAAATTATGACATTTTCTTCAGTCAGAATTCTTAGTCATAGCGTTCCCCTGCATGACAGTATGAAAGGATGTCTTTAGTCATGCATAAGGGGTTTTTTGTGCGCTACTGTATTTATAAAAGGAGAAATTTTGAGTGCTGCTACCTAATCATCAACAATCCTCTTATTATGATAACCTCTCGAAACACTTTAAAACCATCGATGGCCAATGTTCCCATGTTAATAAAGCATTTTTAAATCTCATTGCCTATGTCGATGTTTTATAGATTAAATATGTTGCCAAAATTAATTATCAAATGTAAGCCTTCAATTTTACTGCATGGTCCAGAGTTAAAGGAGGGAAGAAAGCATAAATCAATTAGAAATTTCTTTAAGCGAAAGCAAAATCAGATTAAAAACTAAAAACTTTAAAATCAAGAGGAACAAAATGGATAACAGAAATAATTTAAACCTTGGCAGGATCAATAAATGGTGAGGATCTTAGAAGATCGAGGACTCGATCAGTTATATCCTTTTTGTCGATGGAAGTGGAAGCGGAGGACAATGCCGACTGTGCGAAATCCCTCGAGCCTAATGGGTAGTTTTCCAACATCGCCAGAGAACGAGTGGATCTGAGAAGACGAATCGTAGTCTTCGCCGCCTGCATGTTCGCTCTCCCAACTTCTCCTCGACTAGACTGTAGAAGAGAGAGAGAGGAGAACGGAACCCTACCCCCTTGCCACGGAACTTTTATTTGGTGCGGTGAACGTACTAGAGCTAAGTTGGGCCGCCAAGGCACAAAACTGGAAATACCAGCAAATAGCGAGGAGATAAAATACCGAGCAATATCGAGTAATATCAAAAAATATAGATTTTTTTTAAAAAACTCGATATTACTCAGTATGCTCGTTATTACTTGATATTGATCTTCCCAGAATGATATTTCTCGTTATTATCAAACAATACCTAACAATACCGACCAAAATACCGAGCAAAAATCGAGTAATAATTCTTTGACCGAACGTAGATCTACGTCCGGTCAGAGGACGTAATAAAAGTTCTTGCTACGGTCCTTTCGGATCTTCAAAAATATTTGTTGGCCAAAATTAAAAAAATAATAATAATGCAATATTTAATTAATTGATGTGAAATATTATTCACATAACACTTACATCATTATAAATTTAATGATTTATGAAAAATAAAAAAGTATATTTTTATTATGTACTTCACTGATATTGTTATAGATAAATATACTTAGATAAAAATGTTATAGATGTTAAAAATATATATTAAACATGTAGATCGTATAAATAATAAAGATATTTACATGTTGTATCTGAAGTAAAAGAATTTGTATATTTAACATCTAAATTTTATTATTTAAAAATATAATAAAATGTCACCGGTTTCTCTCTCTTCATATCTCACTCTATCTCTTATCTCACTCATTCCCTTTTTTGTTCTTACAAGAATTCCTATAACTCCTAATAATAAAGTAGTAAGGAAATCGCACAACAAGTTGCATGCGAAGGCATTGATGGGTCTAGATGAAATGGCATGAAACAAAGAAGATGAAGCGCACATGATGAGTTTTTCGGAGAAGATCGACATCGTTGAGCTTGCATGCTAATATTTGATGAGTGTCTGATAAACTCCTTTAATATTGTTAACAAAGTGTTCGACAATATAAATATTAAAGTTTGATGTTAATGATATAAAAATTAATGTTTTTGGTGTTATGAATGTAAATCCCCAAAAATACTGACATTACTAGTATGAATATGTCTATGCCCATGTTTTTAAAAATGTATCTAAATATTTCTTATTAAAAAAACATAATTAATATAAATTTATATTATTCAATAAATAAAATAATTAAATGCATATATAAAATATAGTAAGGGAATTTTATTATTTATGTTTCATAATACATGTTATTGGGCAAATATCTCTATCATTTGTTTCTAAAGAAATGTCTAAAAGTTTCTTTCAAGCTAAATTAGCATAAATGATAAATAACCACTTGTATTTTTTGATTGCTTATCAAAATTGAAATCTCTTTAAATTGATTCAAAATGGCTTGATTTTGAGCAATTTTGAACATAGTTCGAATATTCATTAGTGTGGGAAGAGATAGAGAGAGATAGAGATGCATGATAATCAATTGATTCCTACCGCGTACACACCACTTGTAATCACATGAAATTATGAAAATAATTTTCAAATAAAAATCTAAAAATTCTAAGGATCAATACAATGGTGCTGAGAGAGCTATAGTGTCTGGGTGATGTGTGATACCTCAGAATCTAAATTGAAATAATTATTTATTTATCTTTTAATAAACAACACGAGAGGTATCTAATATCATCTATTAGTATTAAACAACAAAATATATTCTATAATTCAAAATGTTAATGTACACGTATCTATTCATTCCTATACACTATTTAGGATCAATACAATTATCATATATACATCTTGTCTTGAGTATAAAAGAATAGCTAAAATAAAAGAAACATAACCTAAAGAATCTTGATCAGCCTCACACTCCTACTCTCCTATCCTGATCTGAAATCATTTAACCACACACAATGAGCTTAAAAAAGTCAACAGGTCACCAAAACCTATAATTGTATTCAAAATATGATAAAGGAGCAATATACATGACAACAGTCAAATCATAGCAGTTACATTCATATGATCATTGAATCATTGTATAAATAATAAATTTTGCATGCATTAGTAGTAAAATACATAAATAATAAAATATTATAGTATAGAAGCCAATAAAGTAGTAAACTATTATGAGTGTTAAATATATAAAGAAATCGTTGTATCAGTAATGCCAATCAGTATATAAATTGTATAAAACATCAAATCAAAACACCAATAAAGACTGTCAAAATCAAATCAATATAATAAAATCATATCGAAATATACACATGCTATCTAGGTATTATATATCACATGTTTGGTATATTACATGCATAATATCAGTATAATAAATCAATAGTGTCAAATAGTATTCATATCTAAATTGGTAATAATAACAATCTAGTGACAAGAGCAGTAGAATAATACAATAATAGTAAATCTGTACAGTAATAATAAACTTGTATAATAATAAGGATAATGTCTCAAGAACAAATATTTTAGTAGTCACGCTAAATAAGTAAGAAGTCTTAGCTATCATGGTATTTTTCAATATTAGTATCAATATTAGAAAATAGTTGGCTTAGTAAATATAGTCGTCACTATTTGCTCATTGACACAGTAATAATCTCATTATAACTCTCAATCAATGTATCACGTGAATTAGTAGATGATAACACTAAACCAAAATATTTAAAAAAAAGTATGTCGGCCCACCATCCAGTATAGGCCAATCAGTCTCCAATTAACAGGTCAACCAATCTTTACATGTTTGTTTCACACAGGCACAGTATTATCATAATATTATAATAGTAATAACAACTAGTTATTACTCAAGCATATATCAATATATATTTTCAATGCATTGTAATAAAAATGCATAATTGAGCTTAATTAAGAAGATGCAAAAATGTTATAATATTAGACAACAAATAATCATATTAGACAAAAATATATATTTTTAAAAATTACCAATTTATAAGAGATTATATAAAATGATATTTGAAGACTTTTATTACACTACACCACTATTTTTAGAGGATAAAATAAATTTTTGGTTAGATAAAATTTGCTATTTTTCAAAATCACCTAATAAAAAATCTTAAATAAATATTCAAAAAGTTCATAGTCTCGATCTCTATAACATAAAAAAAGTTACGTGGTGAAAGTTTTATTAATACAAAATTATTCACATTTTTTGATATATGGAAACACAAATTTGATCAGAAAAATATAAAATTATAAAATATTTGAAAATAGAAATAGAGTTAAGAATACTTACAGCGAAACGAGCAATTTTACCAACAGGCTCGATGTACAAAAATTGCACTACAACCTCCAAATCTTAAATTTCTTTTTCTCTCTCCTCACATTTCCTCTCATTTCTCTTAACAGATCTTTGTTAGCTGGTTGTATGAGAGAAACAAATGAATTTAAAAATATATGATAATGCTTTAAGATATTTTGAATATAAAATTAATTTAATATTTAATTTAATTAATTTTTTAGTATAAAATTAAATAAATTATTTAGAAATTTAAAATTACAAAAAAATATCCATAAAATAAATCATTTTATTAAAAAAATATCTGTGAAATTGGTTTTAAAACGGAAACCTAACAGTCCCAAAATCTTTACTTGTACCAATATATACTAATTTTTTAAATATTTTAACTGGTGACCAAAAATTATGAAAAAAATTAGTGCAAGTAAAATATTACAATCAAAATACCATGGCGAAGAAGATTTTTTATTTGGAGTTATATTAACTTTAGAAAAAAATTTATTTACCTGGATCAGAATATGGTTTATTACATGATGATGTCCTGGAGTTGAGCTCTTAGATTTTTTGACGAGAAAATAGGATTTAAAGTGCACTGTAACCCTAGGCAGCTTAGTCGCAGCACCGGGCCTTACGCAATGAGAGTAGCACGCACTCAAAAGTTGAGCATTGTGGTGCTAGTTCAAATTAATGATTTTTTAAATAATAAAATATTTATTTCATTAAACATCGCCATAACCATCCCCCCTCCCCCCATTAACATGCCTTATGAGGAAGTTAGAAGAGAGGAAGTGAGAAGGTGATCGGAGTATTTTTATCTGTTAATTATGTTCTGAGATTTATTCTTATCGTGGTAGGTAACTTGAATCATATATATGTTTTTAGTGATTTTGAATTTTATGATTCTAATCTTTCTAAAATTGTGAAAATATATTTTATCTCAATTTATGAAATTTTTATTGTATAACTTTTCATATATGATAGATATAACTCTCATGAGCATTTTGATTGTAATATTAATAATCTTCACTGAGCAAAATAATAATTATGATTTTTTTAATTAAAGAATAATATATATTTTTCTTATATTTCATATATTATTGCATTTCATACATAATATTAATTTGTTTTAAAAAATGATGCGTTTTATATAAGATATTTGCATATAAACAATAAATGTTGGTTGCAAATAATGGGTGTAGAGTAACCTATATAAATTGTGAAATGATTTTGGGCTCTATCAATCCCTAACAATGCTTATGTTTTTGTTGATAAAAATTATAAAAAATTCACTTAATATGCGCAAATATACTCACTGAATCAAGTAATATAATGATAGAGTATAGTATCAATCTCACATGGAAGACATACTCACTTGCAAACACTAGTACTATTTACTAAATTTATAATACTTATCGTACTTGATAAAAATTGATGACGTGGAGATTCAACCACTTAAATAAAATTAGATAAAAATAATTAATACACTATATGTATATAATATTTTGAATTGATGAGTATAAATAATATATTTTCATAATGATTCTCTTTTAATTGCGATGATATTCACAACATATACATTTCTAGATTTATGTCGAACTTATAAAAACAAATGGATGTCCATCAAATTCCTATTGTTATATCATCTCCTTAAAAATTTAGTATATTTCATATTCTATGCCTATACACGACGCATACTAATTCAATATTCTTAGTTATGCATACTTCCCTCCATTGAGGCTCCACATTACACTTAATCTTAACTACACATATGACCGCTATTTATATTAAATTAAGATATGGTAATATTTAAATTTTTTTTTAATCATTTAAGAAATAAGAGAACTTATTAGTACTAAATAAAATATTTACATCATCAATTCAAAATTAAAGAATAGAGCCAGACATGGAGTAGAATGAAGCAAGCTCATTTTCATTGATAGCATGATAAAAGAAAATTTAAGAGATATAAATCACCAGAATGGTTTAATGTACCTCCTCTATACTCTTTCTCTTTACTTGCAGATTTGATTCCACAAATATAAGCCAAACACTCTAATGATGATATTAAGCACTTTTCTAAATTCTCTTAGTTTTCATCATAACAGAAATTCAGAGAAGCAATCTGAATTGTATTGAAATTATCTAAGTTACTGAACTCCCTTACAAACATAACACAATGATTATTTATAGAAAAATATAAAGTATGCATATGGTGCTGCAGCGCTACAAAGTCCGTGTCACTGCCCCCAACAAATGAACTAATGCAGATGCATTGCTTTTCTTGTTCTACCATGGTGCTTGCTGACGTGGGCCAGTTACTTAGTGAATAGTTGCGTCCTTTCGCTAGTAGATTGTTTCGTTGGAAAGTTACAACTGCTATACCATGACGCTGCTGACTTTCAAATGTCACGACACCGGAAGAGTAATTTTTGTGCTGATGTGTGTTTTAGAGTGTGCCACTACAGCGCTGTCTAACAGAGAACATGTTTCTACAAAGCTGTACTTTTGACGCCACAGTGCCGTCTGACAGAGAAGTTTGTGCTACAATGTCGATATTCAGGAGCTCTGGTGATGTCTTTGATGGTGCTGTAACGTTGATTGCTCAGACACCGCGGTGCTATATGAAACTTAAAATTTTATGTCTTTCTATATTTTCCTACACAATACAACTAAAATAAAACATTTTCAATAAAAAAAAAACATAACACATTATTTATACTTATCAGTGAACACTATAATTAAGATGGTTGACTATTAAAACATAATATCATGTACATGTTGGTGGGCCGACAAACATTCCTTCAAATAAAAAAAATTATGGTGTAATCTTGTATGTTATTCTATAATAGATTAACTGATTACGTCGATAGATAAAGGGTGATAATTCTTAATAATTAACTGAAAGCCACCTGTGAACTGATTTAAGATTTGCGAATGACGATGGTAAATTAAAGATTGATGACCAACTGATTGATAATTGAAATTAAATTAAAGATTAATGATCAATTAGTGGATAATTGGGGTTAAAGAATCTAAAACATCATTTTAAAGTTGAATATCCTACCTTGTCATTCATAATTATATTTATATTTGCATTTACTTGATACATATGATTAATAGATATATATAACTGATATAAAACTGATAGAACTGCTATTAATACTAGGGCATCAAGCAAACTAAACGTTCAGCGAGCTACTCGTTGTTTGATTCGATTAAAGCTCGTTTGTGATCGTTTAATTAACTAAACAAACAAACTTGAACACTAATGTGTTCGGCTCATTTATGTTCGCGAACAACATCATTTGAAGCTCATGAACAAGTTCGACATTGAGCTCAATAAGAAGCTTGATAAAAGCTCGATTCGTGTTCGATTTTGAACTCGTGAATAAGCTCGATAAAAATAAATAATATTTGATTTAGAACGTTTCTCCTTTCCATTCTTTTAGATTGCTGCATGTATCAGATATTACTTAACTTGTTGTCTAAGTAATTATAGCTTTATATGACTATTTATTTATAAATCATTGCCTTTGTTAATGCTGTTGTTAGAAAAATTATGTGAAAATGAGATTTGCTTATAAATCATTGCCTTTGTTACATAGACAATTGATTTTATTATAAACGTGTTTGTTCATAGATATGTTCATGAACGTGTTTGTTTGATAGTTAAAAAAAATTGTTAGATATGTTCGCGAACATGCTCGATATATTCGTTTGTTAGGAAGCTCAATAAAGCTATTTTGTTAAGTTGGTGAACATCTGAAAGTAAAGCTCGTTTATAGCTCGTTCATGTTTGTTTGTTTAAAGCTCTATAAGCACTAAACGAACCGAACATGAACCGAACATGAACACTCATTAATTTAAATGAACCAAACATGAACACAAACAATAAAGCTCGACC
Organism: Dendrobium huoshanense; assembly: GCA_016618105.1. NCBI lineage: Eukaryota > Viridiplantae > Streptophyta > Magnoliopsida > Asparagales > Orchidaceae > Dendrobium > Dendrobium huoshanense. The sequence continues at coordinate 94,732,071 of CM028359.1, forward strand.
AAACATGAACCAAACTTGAACAAGCTAATATTAAATGAAAACAAACATGAACACTCACATACTCGGCTCGGCTCGGCTCGGCTCGGCTCGGCTCGATTTGTTTACATCACTAATTAATACTGATATAATTAGGCAGAACATATGACATGGATATTGATAGATATTGATACAACATATTGATATGGAACATTAATATTGTACATCAATATGATATTGATTCATTGATTTCAGTGTATTGATTTATGTGTTTTACTCATTTTATCATTTAAATTGATTCATATTATGAGCAACTGATCATTATTCATACGTATAGACCGGCTACTGATTTTATAATGATTTAGACGAGCATGTATATTGATTCTTAAGACATTGTATTAAATGTGTTGATAATTTTGGCGTCATGCTAGACTTTATAAGCTCATTATTATTGTTTAATTGATTTTAGGTTCGGGATGGGGATCAGCAGAGTGACATTGATCAAATTTAGAGTTATAGGTTTAGTTGACTTTTCAACGTTTTATTTTATTATTTTATAACCAGAAATGTTTAGTGCTAGCTTGATGTTTTATATTACACATCTAGTTTTTATATATAATTTTTTATTAGTGAGGTATTGTTACACCCCAAAATCTAATTTGAAATAATTATTCTTTTATTTTTAATTTACAGAATCAGAGCCACCTAATTTTTTTATTAATAAAATACCCATGAAAATAAATTATATTGATTAAAACATCCAAATACATCTATATTCATTGACTGAAAAAATATATACAATACTCAGGAGTCATATAATTACAATCTTTCATCACCAGTAATAAGCACAAATGAATAACTAAAAGATACAAAGAAATAAATAAATAATAAATCTAGAGAATCCTGATATGATCAATCTCACACACCTGATCTTCTGCCCCTGATATGAAATTATTTAAACCACATATAATGAGTTAAACAACTCAATAGGTCATTAACATCTTATAACTGAATTAAAAATATGATAGATAAGCAGACTTATAGTCAAATTAACCATCTCAAAGATACAAACCCAACGACATAAAAATCAATCTAATTCGAACCTAAATGGGTCCAAATTGAATGATCGAGGGAGTTGATATTGGCCATCAATCAAAACACCCCCAACTTGACCTTGATCCTCCTTACTAGCCATGCCACTCCCAAAACGTTTATAAATATATCCAGATTTTTCACAAAAGAGGGTAGGAAAAAAAGAGAAGAGGAAGAAGGAAGAAAGTTTGAGATCTATTTTGTCACCAAACTCATCCTCGATTATTGCCTGACCATCAACCATCACCAGACCTCTACCGGTCATTCGCTGTCATTGTACTTCTGCTAGGCTACTGACAGTCACCAGACTTCTGCCCGTCCGCCGGTCATCGTCGGACTTCTGCCTAGCCACCGAACGTCCCTGGACTTCTATTTGATGATTTGTATTAATTTCTTAATCATAGATCGTTCTTTCCACATTTAACTACGTTAAAGTTGTTAAAATTAAACTATCTTGAGCTTGTTGACTGTGTTGAGACATTCGATTTGGCTATAAGCATGTGAGAGTTGGAGATCATTTATCATCCAATTAATATCTAAAAAAAAAATTAATTATGCTTCAACTGTTTGATTTGAGTTTAATGGAATTAGATTAGATTATTGTTTGTGTCGATGGATTTCTCTTATAAAAGCTTTTGATTCTACTATAAATTTATTGAAATCGGAGTTAAGATCACCATCGATTTTTGAAAAATTCCAATTCAAATATACATCGAGATTCATACATGATCGAACCTTTTTTTTATGATATATCAATTTTTACAAATAAAATTTAGTTTGTTGAAAAATATTGAATTATAAGATAAAATTGTTTGTATGAAATGTTGAAGTCCTCATAGAAATAAAAAACCACAAAAATTAATTAGCATTTTTAAACAACATGTAATTAATATTCTAAAAACGGTCCTAATGACAGGCACCCATAAAAATAGACAGGCCAAGAGTTCTTAGCATTTTACTACAATTGACGCCGGTTGTCCGCACAATCACGCTTGAGCGGGCTGGGCTATAGAGGGAGCTGCCAGTGTGCGTTTTTTTAGGGTTTCTAAAGTTTGTAACGACCGTTCTTCAATCAGCCAGGTAAATGGATTGTTTGATCTATGATTCTTTTCCTCTTCTCTCACGTCTTGCGAGTGATTGCGAGACACCTTTAGGTCATTAACTTGGACGGCGGCGCGATCTTATCTCGTTTTACCGATTCTGATTCCATTGGACGCAGCTGAGGAGGCCCGAAAGACAGGAAAGAGGAAGCAAGCCAAGAAAAGGCAAGGATTGAAGAGCTGAGGCCTTCTAGTGAGTTTACATTGCACTGTAATTGTATTTTTTTGCCGTTGATTATAAACTGGTGTGCAAATGGAATACCGGCGATTCTTCAGTGTTAGATTGCTATTTTTTTTTTTGAATATTTGATTGGAAGACTCTGGGCATTGAAATGTTACTTTTGAATTTGATTTTCTGAGTGGCTACGGTGATATTATGTTTTTTTTTTTTAAGTTTTAATTTTGACCATTATGTTTTTTGATATATATATTGACGCATGCTTTGCAATTTGCAAAACTTTTTCTTCTGCTTCTTGCCCATTTTTTGACGTTCTAGAAGATTGGCCTAGGTTTAATGGCCGGGAATTTGCGGCTGCAGAAGAAAAAAACTCGTCATTGTTGCTGCGGGAAAGGTTGTCTGGGTTCCATCGGCACTGGAGAAACCGGGGGTGGCCTAGGTTTGAGATATACCCTGTTTTAGCTATTTATTGTAAGCTTCAATAAAAAATTTTCCTTGTACCCATAAGAAAAAGAAGAAAATGATGATCTACCATTTAGGATATATCATTTCGCCTCCTCACGTTAAATTTTGGTTTTGTCACCACCCATGGGATTTCAATGGCAGGTCCCTCGGACCTTTAGTTTAGGTCTTGCACATGTAGCAAGAGAGAAGAAAAAGAAATGTGGATGGCCTATCATATCTTTCCATGGAGGAGTGACTAAGGGGAGAGCGGACTGCCAAAATTATGAAAAACATGGTATTGAAAGGAATAATGTCATGATGTAGTTGCCTTGCTAGGGGTTCCACTCTCTCTCTCTCTCTCTCTCTCTCTCTCTCTCTCTCTCTCTCTCTCACACACACACACACACACACACGCGCGCGCGCGCGCACGCGCAAGTGTCAGTTTATAAAGTGATGTTCTAAGGACCTAATTATGAAGTACTCTATCACTTCCTTATGGATCTCTACTTGACAAAATCTGACATGTAAATCACATTATTGACCACAAGTGCATATGAAGATCTATGAAGACACCAAGATAGTCTCTTAGAGGTCTGATAAATAAAAACTTCAGCTTGACATCCAAACAAGCACTTGGAGATCCGCAAAATGAGAATCTCAGCGTGATGTCTAGACAAGTTCTTGGAGATCCGCAAAATGGAAACGTATGTGTGACATCCATGGAGAATTTTTGGAGATCCACAAGATCAATCGGCATGCAACAAACGTGATTCACTCTATACGCATACCATATATGTTGACCTCTGTAACAAATAAAGAGATAAAATTGTTGAAATCATTACACACCTGCCAAATCCTGTGCAAATCCATGCATGAAGTCCCGTTCAAATCGCGTCTTCTGCTACAATAATCATGTCCTGAGAGATTCGGTGCCGCTCGTGTCGTGTCTTGTCTCCCGCAGTTCTACGATCCGCTCTTTCCGTCGTTAAAACACAAGCAAAACGAAGCCAAAGACTTTGGTTATTCAATTGTACACGTGTGTAAAAAACAGAGAAAGGGAACAAAAAAGGAAAAAAAAAAGAGGGAGGTAAGTTAAAAAAAACAAAAAGTGCTAAAAAGAGAGAAATTTGTATTTTCATCACTGTCTTCGTCAACATCGCGCAGGTTTAACATTCTTAATTCAAACTTCCGTTTTCGACGTTTGTGTCGAGCTGGCGACCTCCCTATACGCGCTTTAGTAGCACGATGGTAGGGAACTTGTTGTGACACTTACGGCGAGACGGGTAGGTCCTGTACACGCTCTCGTAGCATGGCGGGGGCAAAATTAAGTACCCTTAAGCGCTCGCGTAGCGTTGTGGGGGAAAGAAAATTGCGCATCTTCAAACAGGTACCTCAAAGAACCATACACGCTCTCGTAGCATGGTGAGATTAAAAAAGTTCGGCCGTGGTGTCATATGTCGTCTACCTGAAGCGCTCACGTAGCGTGGAGGGAAATGCTATGACTCGGATTTTCCCAAAACAAGGGAGACGTCGAGAGACTGCCGAAATTTGAATTGGCGATGCACAAGACTTGAAAGAATACAAAAGACTTGATTCATACTCGATTTGAACTCAAATGCACTGATAGAGGATTATACTTGAACTTGAAAATGAACGAAGGGAATCAGATTTTTTAATAAATGCACAATGCCAATTAAAATACAAATGCTAAGTAATAATCCACATTATTCTAATAAACATCAATAAACAAATGAAAGGCTTATGGTGAGCAACAATTCAAAAATAATTTACATGCAAGCATGGGGACTCAGGGAGGATAAGGCTTCAAAGCACATGAATGATGATTAATGAAATATAATCAATTTGGAGCATCCAAATGATCACACACAAAAGTCAATGAACGAATACAAATGATGACTCGTGGTGGACAATGCAGTTGCAAACACAACTCGCTCACAAGCAATATGAAAGTTATGAAGGACACAATCTGATTTCTTGATAAGATATGATGCCTTTAATGGATAACAAAACTTGCATACAGATGATAGCAACTGATTCACAATGTTCATCTCAGTCATGCAATCAGGTGATTTGAAACGATTGCGATGGACATAGGGATGTGTGATGAATGCAATAATGTCCTTAGAACATACAAATAAGCACATCGAATTTCACAAGCAGTGAAAATTGAAGAAGAATGTGTACTTTGATTGCAAACAAAAAAAATTCGGGGTCCTTAGCAGACATTTCACCTATGAATGGTGGTAGATGACGTGCAACACTCATGTCATTCATGCTTATAAAAAGGATTAGATGATTGTAATAAACATGATAATATGCTCATGGGTAGAGTGTAAAGGAGCTGCAACAGGTATAGCATTAGATTTTGCTTATGTTAAGAATGACAGAGGTAGACCTAAAAAGACTTGGTTAGAAAATATTAGAAATGACATTTCTTTACTAGATTTAAATGAGAATTTGACTCTTAACAAGACACAATGAAAAAAAAATTCATGCAGCCCAGCCGACCCCACATAGTGGGATAAAGGCTTGATGATGATGATGATGTTGTTGTTTTCATGAAGCCCATCATGATTTAAAGAGCATGACATCATGATATAAGAGGAGCCTATTATTCTTAACAATTATAACAATTGTGAATCATCAAACTTGCCTTTCATCATTAAGGGATATTGGTGCAATTATCATAACTTGGTGTTATTAACTAAAGGAAATCAGCTAACATATTTAAAGAATGGGGCCCGCTCCTCTACTTGGCCATCATATTTAAAAAAAACAAGAGTTGTGCTAGCTTTATTCAATAACATTATATGAGCAGTTCAGTGCCATTTGCATTGCTCAATTTGAAGGATAAGTGGGATCCTGACATTATTAGAAGCCAATTCATTCATGTCACTACAGCCCATTAAAATTTTATCATCATTTTTGAAAAATGGTGTCATTAGTAAAATTATATTCAAATATTACTAAAGAGCTTAGTATTATCTACTCACCAAGAATTCTAAGCTTGACTTTTTTTAAGAAGCTAGCATAGCTTATTAATTTTAATAAAGGATAATTCCATTCAAATTGTGGAGGCCTTATTGCAATCATAATGAGCCAATAACATGTGTAATTTATATTTATTAAGTGGCCGTTTGAGATCACTTCCAATTTTTTGTTTGTTGATTTATTATTTAATATGAAATAAAAATATTTTTGGTATTCTAAATAAGCTTTGTTTTTGTTTTTATTGCATATTGCATGTGGCGGTGATGACAAGCATCAATGTTGGCTATTGCCTATTGGCAGTTATGATCAGTTGTCGGTATTGGCGTGTAGTTTTTGAGGTGATTTTTATTTAAAAAAAAACTAAAAACTCCTAAATATTGTTTTATGTATTTTAAAAAATAACTTGCTTTGCTTTCAAAAATAGAAAACAACGAAAGTTAAAAATTGCAAACCAAACTTATTTTTTAATGCAAAAATTAAAAGTGATTCCAAAAACCTCTAATCTAATTCCTGGCAGTTGAAGTCCATGGAGGTTAGAAGGTTGGTCAACACCTAGAACGAGAATAACTAGTGCTTATCTCCTTTTTCATTCTTTGCACTAAAGAAGCAAAAGAGTAGAGGGACTATCTATGGGTAGTCAACTGTGGTCTAGAGAGGTTAAAGTGGTCTCTTAAGCTTTGATCCAACTATTAAAGAGCAATCATACCACAGCCGTAAGAATATTATGGAAATGGGGATGACATGTTCTCTCTGCCATCCATACAACCCATTATATGAGGGCAGGCGGGACTTGAAATTTTCCTCCGATTTTTAATTTTTATTTTTTTGAAAGTTCTTTCTCAGTTTCTCTCTTACCAGCACTTTGAGAAGAGAAAAGTGGCAAATCCCTTTCATATTTCTTCTCTTATCCTTTTTGCCATGGTTTCTAATTTGAGCATCACAGAGAGCTCGTCTGGAAAACCCGGGACTGTCACTCCTAGAACCTTATAAAAAATGTCATTCTTTCCTTCTCTGGTCCCAAATCCTTGTTGCTTGACTACTAGTAGACTTGGCCAAGATTCTAAGGTGTCTACACTTGCTCTGAAAAAAGATTCTCTAGCATTAGTAGGTGGTGACATTTTTTGGTTATAAAAAGAAATTGATAAGAATTGAGAAAATATTGGTTATTAAAGTTTTTCCCATCTCAAATATTTATTTGTCAAACAAATTATCTAAAAGAATACCATAACTCCTTAGCTCAATATTTTGCTGCCGGCATGGTGTTTGTTTTATGTGCTATGTAATTAGCATCCTTGTCCTCTCCTCCTTGGAGATTTCAATTGTTTTTGTGGACCTTTCTATGTCATTGAATGCGTAATTTTTAGAATAGGTGAATATGATGTCTCCATTTAAACCTTAGTAAATCTTCAAGGCGTAAGTAGCAAATAGCACATGTTGATTCGTTCCATTTGTTACGTCAAAATTGAAATAAGCTGGTAATAGTTATTTAACTTGTGATCAGTGCTTCTCTTCTTTTATCTTTTTGGTTCTTTGTTGTTTTTATTTTATTTTTTTTATTTTGTGTGTGGGTTTGTGGGGGATCTCCAGGTGCGATGGGATTACTTGGGTGTCTTGCATGGATAATTAGTGCAGTGTTTGTGATTTGTAACATACCTGCAGCTGTTTGGATTTCTGAGCCTTTCTTGTAAGGGCAATCAGTGTTTGGTTATCCCCCGTCGCATAATGTTGGGAATGATGTGGAAATGTGGACCATATTTTGTCAATATTATATAACATTAATTTTTTTTCTCCTGGTTAAGCTTACACCTTGTAATTCATAGTAAGAAGCCTCTTTGCAACTAGGTGCTTCACCAAGCATTAGGCCGTTGTGGGTTTGTTTTGGGGTTTCAGAACTATGGACTGCAAAACATTTTATCAATATGCATTGCCATATTCTTGTATCATCTTATAAAATACGGAACAATTGTTTGGGGCATTTGTGTGGGTTAGATTATGTGGTGCACCTGTGTTTTCAACATGAATTGTCATATTCCTGTATTATTTTATATTTTCATTTTGCAGTTTATCTTTTTCTTTCCATGCTACCTTTTCTTTTTCTTCTGATTTTTGTATTGTGTATGTGCGTTTAATAGGTTCATAACACACCAATGTCTTTGTATGTGGGGCACCTTTCACCTCATGTCCGACAAGATGAGCTTGAACGGGTTTTCCGGAGATTTGGCCGTTGTCATTTTCAGTTGAAAGATGGATATGGATTTGTGGTGTATGAAGTCGCTGCAAATGCAGAAAGGGCTTTGCGAGCACTGCGGGGCAAACAAATTTGTGGGGAGCAAATATCTCTGAACTGGTCAAACAAACAGCCTAGGCCTTTTCAAAGGCCTACAAGGGGTTCTAGATTTGATGAACCCTTTCGGAGAAGGATTTTCAAGGAAGATGATGATGTTACTGTGTTTAGGAGTTCACAAGATCGAAGGGATTTTTCTACAGATATTCATAGTCCACCTTATAATTATGGAGGGCGTCGGATTGATGATGCACCTGATAAAGAAGCAGGTCATACTCGTGAAGATGTTGATAGTGTTAGAGAAAACAGAAGTGAGAATTTGACAGGTGCATTAATGGATGAAGACGCAGGTGAACAAAATCCATTGGAACTTGATCGTTGGGGTGAGCCTACCAGTGATATGTTGCCCGGTCATGGAGCTGGGAAGGGTTATGATTTTGATCGTTATGAACCATACCATGGTTACAGCAAGAGAGATGAGAAAGAAGGTAACCAAAGAGCCAGCTCAGACAGTTCTCCCTATAGAATTCATCTAAAAGGACATAGAGAGCACTTCATTGCGGAAGGTGAGAGGAATTTTGATAAATCCATACACCATGTAGCCTGTTACAATTGTGGTCAAGTGGGTCATATTAAGAGGAAATGCCCTGAAGGAAATGGTAGGAGAGAGAGATTTACTAAGTTTGAACAGACGAGGGATGAAATGAGTTTTAGAGATAAAGTGGAAGGAAGACTAAAAAGGTTTCAAGCCAATTCATGGGGAAGGCCAAGCACCAGCAGAGATCCGTTTATAGCTAGACGTCGGACATGGGATAGAAAGGAGTTACATTCCAATAACTCCATAAGGACCGGAAGTTCTCTAGAAAGAAGTGATAAACACAGATCCAAGCTGCGTTCTCGGTCTCAAACTAAGAAGGGAACAAAGAAGAAATACTCATCAAAGAAAAGACCAGAGAAAAAAAGAAGAGCAAAAGCATCTGACACTTCGTCAATGTCATCTGATTCTTCTAAATCAAGCTCAGGACGTTCACATTCAAAATCTATTTCTGGTAGCAGATCTCGTTCAACATCTAGAGCGTCTTCTAGATCCCATCCAGTATCTTCTAGGTCAAGGTCTGTTTCGGACTCATCTTATGCCAAATCTAAAAGTTCTAGGTCAAGGTCTAAATCTTTGTCAAGATCTAAGTCAAGGTCAAGTCCACTGAGGTCACTGTCGCTCTCTATCTCATTGGGTCGGAAGTCATCATCTTCACCGAAGAATATAGAAGGAAACGTTTCTATAACTAACACCCTGAAGAACAACTCTGAGCATATGGAATGCCTAGAGTCCAAGCAATCGTCTAAAATGACCATCTCTGAAGTAAAGACATTGAAAGATGCAAATTCATTATCTCCATTGGGTGTTGAGAGTCAATTTAATGCAGAATATTCTGGAAAAAATAGTGTCAGTTCTTATAAATCTGATTTGAAAACTGCATATAATGAAACTGATGCATGTTTTGACTTGCTCAATGGCGCTGCTTCTGCTTCTGGAAATTATCCGGAGACAAGTGCACTGCAGAATTCTCTTATGATGAAGCCAGCAGAACAAGCAGCAGTTGGCCCTACTACGATATCAACAGGGGAAATGCTCTCAGCACTTCATCATTATGGACTGGTGTCACATAAGGAGGATGAGTTGGATATTCCAGTTGAGGGCTACTTTGGTGCTGCTCGGCTTTGGCCATGGGAGATGATATACTATCGGCGATTGAAAAGGGGACCGATTTCCACTGAAAATTATGCCAAGAGGCTTGAACAAAACAGGGAATTTGGTATTGTCGATAAGTACGTTAGAAGCAGTAGTGGTTGGGGAGAACGTCAAAGGAATCCATGATCAGGATGGACATTTGAGTGTTATGTCGTTGATAGTGTTTTGTCAAAATCTATGATTTTGTGGTAAGGTGCACCTTATCAGGTAAAGGATTTACAATGCTATTATTTACTGAACAGTTCAAAGCTGTGTTTGACACAAACATTTGTAGCTGCTTAGACTTAAGTGAAAGTTTCTTATGTGGACTAGAAGTTGTGGTCATTCAGTTAGTTTTTTTTTTTTAATAGATCATCTGACATATTGTTGTTTCCTATTTAACTTTTAAATGTTATATCTTTGACTGTTGCTTGCAGAAGTTGCTTGTTGCGCTGTCTTGCATATTTAGTAATTTGTGCATCTAGTAGATTTTGCTCTTCCTGAGGCATCCAAATGTGCACTCTTATAGTTGCTTTTTCAGAATGAGCTTAGCAACTGACTTGAAGCTACTGATCATCATCATCCTGATTAACCTTATCCCATCTATTTATGAAGCTTGAAGCGAAAGATCAGATGGTAGAATGTTGGTGGCAGCAAAAAATTTTGTGGTACTTTTATGCAAAGGACATGATTCCTCATAATAATCTTTATTTCTTTCTATGCAAGTATGGGAACTGCACGTAATTGTCAATGTCAAAAGTGATTTCATGAGTGCAGCTTCGGCTTTACAGATAACAATAAAGGAGTTTGTGATTCAGGAAGTAGATTTTGTCTTTCAATAGCTTGTGCTGCTGATAGGTTCGCAGTTTGATGAGGCACCTGTTTTACATGACATTGTAAATCTGCCTATAGATTTTGTTTACTGAATGATTAGTAAGGTTTTGAGCTAGATGATTTGCTGACTCCATGAGTATTACTAAGGAGAACTCTGGAAGGATGATTTGTTTTTTTAAGTGTAACTAGAATCTAAGAGATGTATTTCAAATAATTTGAAGATGTCCGGAAAGTTTATCAAATCTCTCATTCTGTTTAGCAAAATCATTTTTATGAACTTTATGGAATATCTTATGGGGCCAATATATGCATCTGCTGCTTGGTTGTTGGTTCTGGTCTGAATTTAATAGTTTCATGAGCTAACGGGCATCATTTCTGGGAATGCATTATAATAACGCATTCAAGTTGTATGATGATTTTTTATCAAAGAAATCTTATAAAGTTTTTAAATGCATATGGATTATTCTTTGTCCAATTATCCGTAAAATTTATTTATGGTTCTTTCCATAAGAGGGACATTGCAACTCTAGCAGCTCATGTTGTTGTGAAATTTTTTTTGACTTCTTAGTAAAGTGCTATTTTGAATTTTTTTAAACCGTTAATGCCTGCTGCTTGTGATTAATATTTTGGTTTGCAAGCTTTGTCAAAATTTATAATATTTAATTTGTTGCTCATTTTGAGTATATGATAAATTTGCACATTAATCATTTCTGAATCATCTAGAAAACAGTGAAGAATATATCGCATAGCCCTCGAAGCTCCAGCAAGTGCGAGGTGAGATTCTTATCAGCACAGTTTTGCAGCTCAAATTTCGCATATTTGACTTGTTTGGGCAACTGATGACTGATCTTGGGTTATTTCTTTCTCTAGATGGGTAGCTTGTCACATGTCGGCCATCTCTCGAGTTTGGATGGAGTTGTTGAATCTTTTGTTCCCAACAGGTTTCACAAACAACAAACGAAACTATGCCTTTTCTTCTGATAAGCACTATATATTATATTAGTTCCCTTAACTTTGTGCATGTTTGTGTTCTAATTGCGAGGGAGAGAAGAAAATAGGATGTCTCATGAGATTTTGTGGGGATGTGAGGGAGGATGGACCATGAATGTTTTGATAGTGATGGTTGTACTTGCAAGCATCTTAGTCAATATACATCATGGAGGGTCCGGGGGACAGGAAAAAAGTATAGTATAGTTGTTGATGCTGTGGGTTGGTGTGGAATCTAATGTGGGGCTATTTGATGCAGAATGCAAGGGTGGGATGGCTGGGTGTGTGTGGGAGAGGGGCTATTGTGTGGTTGACATTGAAAGCGATTCATTAAGAAAAAAAAAACTTTTTTTTTTTTTGTCCTCCCAAGGTAGTGTAACAATTTTATAGGGTAAATTAGTGGGTGTCAGCTAGCTTAGTTGTTAAAAGTGTTGTAAAATATTGCCATATGATTAATAAAGGCTTCATTATTTGGTGGTTTGTAGAAAATGATGATTTTGTTCTCAGTTGATGTTATGCCTGACAAATAAAATATGGATAGAGATATTTTGAAGGAATTTTTAAACTACATAAGATGATGAAATCTAGTAAATTTATTATTTTTTAATACATGATTTCCAAGTCAAGGAACCAAAAGGGCCCAACTATGAGTGGAAGGAAATTAAAAAAAAAAAAAAAAACACACAGAGGAGCTCAAATGAATGGTTACAGATTCATAGTCGTCCCACAAATTGTTTAAATTTAATTTCATTTCCTTAGTTTCTTCGCTATTGTATCCAAACAAAGCCTAAGTTCTCATGAGTTTGATTTTGTTAAGTAGCCTTAGCCATGAACTGTTTGCATCTTCCATAAGAAGGTTTTTCCCTCATGTACTCCAGCTGAGGATAGCCGTAATGAGAACAGACGGCATTAATCTGTAAACTGGATTTGATCATAAAATTTCTTCAATTATTTATTTTTTCAAAATTTAAAATACTAAGTATTTTTCAAATATTTTAGTAGGAGTTGTAGGCAGATTTGACCTGAAATCATTAAATTGCTTTAATTATTTATTTTTTCAAAATTTAAAATAGGTAGTAATTTTCAAATAATGAAACATTTTTTATCTTGTATTTCTTCTCAATGAGCTGAGGCATTTATATAAATGGTGGTAAAGTTGAAGCCCAGATTGAGGAAAACAGCAGTGATTGCTTTGCATTTAGTATTGGCTTGTTTTTTTGTTGCGTATTCATGAAAGTGGGGGAGTGAATGAAAGGAACGGAATAGGGGTTGCACTTAAATTGGTATTTATCATCTGACGTAATCCCTCATTATTCTCAACTGCCTCACTTACTCTTCATTCAATTGAGTTTTTATTGTTAATAACTCCAGCAATTCAAAGCCTTCTCTTTCCTTTCACTGTTCACATCTTTACACTCTCCTTTGCCATTTCCAAGCTGCATTAGTTCATACAAATTGCTTGATATGTATCTGCGAGAGAATTCTGAATAAGAGTAGGAATGAAATAAGACGAAATTTCTATGTATATGATAACTTGACTGGAGAATTTGAGCTTTTCAGAATTGTCCAGTTTACATTAGCTTCAATAGAAGGGTAAAACGTAGGTGAACACAAACAAAATAGAGAAAGACAGAAGCTATACTAAGAAGATGAAAGCTAAAAGATTAAGAAGAACAAAGCACTGAAATCTATGGCTAATAATAATGGTTGGGCTTGGTGGATTGAGCAGAGAGCTGCAGAAACAAGATGAAACATGACATCCCTTAACTCTTCCTATTCATCTTGTTGTTTGCGCTGTCATGCAGGAAGTCAAGGAGGACCGTGCTCTTGCACTTGGGCACTTTGGATCATCCTCTGATAGCATGACATACATAAGGCAACGAGGGCAGCCGGCGAGAACCATCGAAGTTGCTTCAGGGCTGTTCGAACACCTGAGCCCCTGTTCCCCCTCCGACGACACACACGAGCTTGGCGGAGATGTCGACAAAGGCGAACCACTCTGCGAGCCATCGGAGCTTCTGTTATCAACAGCCATCCTTGAGGTGTTCCCCCTCCTTGGCAGTGACAGGTTCAGCTTCAGGTCCAGCCTTGGGCTCTTTCCACTTCGGCTCATCTCTCCTCTTCTATATCAGACACTATCAATGTTTTAAAACAATACAAATATACACCAGTCATATACACAAATAGACACATAAGAAAAAAGAAAAAAAACCTTAGGGAATATCTCCCAGCTTCTTAAAGCTGCCGGAGGAGACCGAGCTTCGCCGGAGGGAGATAGCAGCTGCGGAGAGAAGAAGGCGTATGTTTCCTGATGTGGATGTGAAAGTTGGGAGCCTCCTGTGACATTATATAAAGATTTCAGGCTGTGGACTAAGTAGGTCTCAACTTTTTCTTTAATGCACAGCACAGAATAAATACTCTTCCCTTCTCTTTCTATCATCTCTTCAACTCTATTTTATATACAAACTTTATTCTATTTACTCTTGAGGTCTCCCCTTCTGGAGGCCTAAGATTGAATGGAATTGATTAATCTTTAATCCCGCAGTTATTTATTCATGAACAGTGCTGTAGATGAGATTTTGCAACTAACAGATAATTGAAACTTTTAAGAATCCCTCCCAGAAAGAAATTTACTGATGCTTCTGTTCCATTTATTGTTGCTGTAGTCGGTGAAATATGGATGAGAAAAATATTCACTAAATCTCCATCTTCTCCCTTGCCCTCCAGCCAGTCAGACCTCTGTTTCTGGAGAGATTATTTGATGCAGACATCAGACACAGCTTACTGTCCAGAGGCGAATTAGGTGCAATCACATCATCCAGTACCGAGCAATACTGAGCTACGGTATCGAGTAGGAGGTTATGTGGCGCATTTTCATTAGACTCTAGACGATGTTCGACGTCCGCACAGAATAATTCATCCTATTTTTTATTTTAATTTTGAGATTACTAGGATATTATAGGAACCACTGGGGTCAAAAGCTTGAGAAATGTTTGCCCAGATTATTCCACTTGTCATGCTTTGATAAGAAGAATGGTAACAATTTATTTATTTTATTTTTTTAGAAAAAAATATTTTTTATTCAAAAAGTAATTGGTTTTGACATTTTGTATGGTACCACAAAGCAAATAAATAATAAAAAATTTATACAGAACAAATTTGCTCCCAGTTTTGCCATGTGGACTGCTGCATCGAAGTATGCAAGCTCTTCCATTAATAGTATTTACTCCTAGGTTTTAATTGATGTATAAATGTTGTTCAGTAAGTCAGCCTTGATTTTGTGAGGATTGTAATTTCTTATTTTAATTTCCCTTATTTTTCCCCAAATTATATATTTGATAAATATATTATATTAAAATTTTGACATTTAGATAAATAGAAACTGAGACTTGACATAAGCTTCCATTGCAGTATTTTATAAAATTACTTGTAATGTTAAAAACAACTTTTTTTCATACAAATTTTTGAAAAGCAATTAAAACTAAATTATGGTTGCTATTCGAAAAACAAAATAAAGAGAAAGTTGATTCAAATTAACTGCTTTTTAAAATAACTTTTATACTGAAAAACATTAAGAAAGTCGTCCCAAATGAAAATTAAGAGATCCTTAATTTCCCTCTCATATATGTATTGTATGTATATCAGTTAATAAGATTGCTTAGGCTTCGTTTGGGATGGCTTTCTTCCTGCTTCATAAAGTTACTTTCTTGTATAAAAATTAAAATTTTTATACTAGAAAGCCGCTTCAAGAAGCAGTAAGAAAGCCGTCCCAAACAAAGCCTTATGCTTTGTTCGGGACGGCTTTTTTATTGCTTTCTAAAACGGAGTTTTAGACTACTTTTAGTACAAATTTTTTTATTTTTGTACTAAAATTCTGTTTTAGAAAGTAATAAAAAAGCCGTCCCAAACGAAGCCTTAGTCTCTTTCAAAAATATATTTATCTCCTTCCAATTTGTGCAATAGGATTTATGAATTTCAAAGACTCCAAAGGATCTTAACTGAGCAAATAAATGGTATTGAATGCATCTGTGGTAAAACCAGAAAATAATGCTATAAAAACATACTAATTTTAGCAAATGGTTATTTACTTGCAATTTATTGCAAGATATACGAGACGTGTAGCTTCAAAACTCAGTTGGTTTCATCATAGTTATTATATGATAAGCTCGCATTAATTTTTCCTTTGGTTTTGATCCATGTGAGGACAAATCAGTCAGGTAAGATAATTAATTACATTGTCAAACCCCTCTAAAGTCTTACTTATGGAAATTATTCTCTCTAATTTGTTCAACTTCTTTCACTTTCAGGTCACTCATTAGTCATTTCTCTATATTGCAATTTTGATTTTGCAATCCAGATTATTGTAGAATAATTAAAGGATAATTTACTTTTGTTTATCTAATTATCAACAAGGAATTGAATATCTCTCTCTCTCTCTCTCTCTCTCTTCACATGACATAATACATGGTGTTTATAATTAGATCTTTGATATTTTAAAATGAGAACAAGTGAGGCACATCTTCCATGAATTTTGATTTCATGGAGCCCACGTTGTTGTTCTACTTGTTTCATTAGGAAGGCATGATCTATATATTATCCCCAAAAAATAAGTTTATGTTAAATGATAAAAGATTTTTTTTGGGTATCCCTAATTCAAAATTGGTTATTGATTTAGCGTCTGTTTTGGGACAACTATTTCGTTGTTTTGCTTTTCAAACAACAATCATGGTTTCGCTTGACTAGCAAAAATTTCTGTGATAGAAAGCTATTTCTTACAACAAAGATAGCCAAGTTATTTTCCCCACAACAACTTCACAGTCAACTTTATAAAATGCTGCAGTTGTCCCAAATAGACCCTTATAGTTCATTCTTTTCCATTTTCACTTAAAATCACTCCACTTAAACTCTAGTCTTGATCATAAAACCTAATGTGTTAAACTATTTGCCAAACGGTCGAGTGTCAATTACCTTTAAAAAAAAAACAAAGAAGCAAAGAAAATTACTTAAAAATAAGAAAAATTAAGATAACACATGCCTTATAAGTTATAACTAATGGATGCCAATTAAGTAATTAATCATCTCTTTCACCACTCTAAATATTTTTTATTAAAACTAAATTACTTCACCCTTTAGGAGAGTAATAGTAGTACGTAGCATTAGGAGGAGGGATTAGTTCATGTTAGAAAAGAAAGAAAAAAGAAAAAAAAATGTTTTTTCTTAAACTTTGTATTTTAACTATGATGACTGAAAATCTTTCCACCACTCATCACGATTCCATAGAGCATTGAAGGCAGGGAGAGAGATTAATGTGGCTTTTATTTTTGGACAAGTTATATAAATAGTTTTTGACTTGGGAGGTTCCCCCTCATTACTCTCGCACTAGGAAGAGTTAATGTGGGGATATGGTTTAATATTGTATTATTTATTAATCAATCCTCGTGTTATTATTTGGTATTCGGTACTACTACTCCATCATCATGTGCCCATCTTTTATGACCCTTTGAGGTGAGATCTAAGAAGAGTCATTAAGAGATAGGCAAGGATTTAATGATGGTGGAGATTAAACTATTTTTCTTTGTATTAATTGTACGCAACACTGCAAGCTTTCTTTCTCATGAACTTTCAAGCTTTCATTTATATTTGCATTCAATGGAGGCTTCATGAGAGCTTCCAGCTTTTGATTGCTCATCTCAGAGCCCAGAATTTAACTGCTCCATTTTTTTTAAGCTTTATTCATTTCAGAATTCAGAATAGTCGTAATATTTATTATTTTTCTTCGATTGATTGATTGTTGAGCTTGCTTTTTCATCTCATTAATTAATTGCCTCGAATCTCTTTCTGTAATCATAATTGCTTTGCTGAGCTCTCTCTCTCTCTCTTCTAATGGAGAAGTTATTAAGCTTGATGGATGATACTGTAGAACATTGCCAGCTATTTTAATGGAAATTTGCTGTATTTATTTGTTGCTGTTAATTTTGTCTGTATCAGAAGAAAATACAGAAGCATTTAACTGAACAAATTTATTTTGTTTAATATGGAGATATTGGATAAAGGTGCAATAATACTGCTGAGTAAAAATTAAATTTGCTGTCATACTTTTATTTCAAATATAAAGGCTGATTTGTTTCAGAATTAAAATAGCTAGCTGAACCAGAGCTCATCAAATCCTTGCTAGTCGCTTCATCATGTTCAACTATGCCATAGGTTGCATTCAATGAGAGACAGTTCATGAGAAAAATACACTAAAGAGTTTTTTTTTTTTGAATTGGAAGTTCATTCCAATGGACAAATGATATGCAAATAATATTTTGCATAATTATTTGTGAAGTAGATAAAACATAGTATAGTTTATGATTATCTATAGCCTGGCTAAATCTACTGCATGTTATTATTTATAAATCCATTAGTGTAGGAAGACATAGGGAGGACTATCCATAGACCTTTTTATATGGGCAAAGCATAGTACAATCATTAAACTTCAAGAGTTAGATAGGCCTATATTATAAATGGAACCTCTAGTTTAGGTAAACCATAGTGTTATATTTAATATCATTCATAGCTTAAATATTATCTTATGTTAGGTATGATTTTTCAAATTTTAGATAAGATTTGGCATGAAATGTGAAAATTTAATCAACTTTAATGTAAAAGGAAGTTTAGTATTTGGGATGCAAACAATGAAAAATATAAAAAAATACTATGATTTGATCAGATACTATAATGAGTGATCGGTAGTAAACATTAAATGCATAAAAATATAAGAACTTAAGTTTTTCTTTTAATATTATTGAACTACTTTCACTGTATATACGTGAGAGGATTCCTACAGTATCGAGGAAGAAAAATAATGCAAGAATCTTGGGAGATGGATCATCATTGATTAATTAAGTATATTCAGATGATCTGTCATTGTGCCAACATCATGCTTAGTTGTATTTGCATTTAATCTTCTCATTAACTCTAACAATTATGGTTGTAACAAATACCATGTTCATCATTTATTTATAGTGTATCCCATAATTACATAATTTGTAACGTATTTGGTGAATTTGTATTCTCTACGAATGAATTTTCTCAAAAGTTTTTTTGATCCCAGGAGAAAGTAGAGTGTCTCAACTAAAACTCTTTCTTTAACTTCTCATCAAGCTGTAATATACGACTAAAATGACTTCCAACATATTAAAACATTCAATGGTTATATTTTTCTCCAATTTTAGAAGTTATTAAGTATGATATAATTCCAAAACAAAGCATCATACTTTTTTTGTATTTCTTCTTAATCTTCAAAATCATGCAATTCTTGACTCTTGTTTGATATTTAATAAGATATTATGACCACATAAATGTCCTTGGTTTTATAAATTAAGGTAAAGCAAAAGAAAACTTGCCCAGATGAAGACATTGTTATAAATGATGCTTCCTTGAGGATTATTGTTGGCCTCCATGAGCTTTAACTCATAACACATGTGTTGATGACCACTAACATAATTTGATTTAATAATTACAATATTATTTCATGGGATTATACACTTACGATAGGAATTCTTGTTATGAAAAGTTTTTGTTCTTCAAAACTAATGTAAGAGATCGATGTGATCTCAGGCTTCTTATTGTAAGAAGTACTGGACTAGTCAGTGGGCTATAGTAACAGTCTTCTTATTTGGAGTAGAGAAAGAGGGTATATGATTTCTCTATTAATTGTCCATTAAAGAAAGGGGCTTCTCCATTTGGTGGTGAGTGGTGACTAAAGGAGAGACTAGTGCATTCTTGGAATGGAGGTCATAAGATTTGGATGTAGGCATTAGTGCCAATTCGCATAAAATTTGGTTTACGCCTTCTTATCTCTTTTGTTTTCATTTACTATCCTTATTTGCTTTACTTTATCTCATACATCATGGATGAAATATTTTATGATTATGGTAGTTTGTTTGATCTTGAATGTTTATTGTTTATAGCATTCTATATATATATATATATATATATATATATATATATATATATATATAATTTAAAATTGAATAATTTTTTTTAAATAAAAAAAAAAGTTTAAAAAATCAACAAACTCATTCACCCCTCTCTCTTCAATGTGGCTATACACTTCAATTATAAATGATGATATTTCGTTGACTAGTGGCGTAGATGTGCCAATTGCGAATGATAGAAGAAAAAGTAAGTCGAAGAAGGGATCAAGAATGTAGAATCATGAGGCTGCCATAACCCTACATATATTATTGATAATGAAGTTAAGGTTTCATTCAAAATTGAAAATGGTATATGGTTAATGAACATAATGTTTCTTCTGAAGGTGATATTATGATTCATGATGCTGAAGATCCTTTGAATTTCATAGCTTTATTAAAGAAGATAGATACAAGTATTAATAAAGTTTCTATCATGATATGAAATATGGGTGTCAATAATATTAGATAAAACATGAAAATATAAGTTGAATTCGACATACAAAATATAGGGTTGAATCAACCTATATATGTAAGATTCTGGTACAGTTCGACGATCTTAAGTGACTTAAAAAAGGTTGGGTCGTGTTCATGTAAACATAAAAATAATGAATTAACCAATTTAATTATTTTCTTAAAAAGAAATTTAAAGATACATATTAAGTTACATTTTTTTGCTATATGTTTGAGTTATTAGGTCTAAATAAGGTAATAAGGTTTAGTTTGGGTTATGCTGACGCTAAGTTAACATGACTTAAGTATTTATCCTTTTATGTTAGGTCATATTTAATTTAAATTTGTTGACTCATTTAATGAATGAATTGGATTCGAGTTGACTAAATTTGGGCTAGGTCATTTTCAGATCAGACTTTAACCATCTATTAACCCAAATTACACCCATATATGAAGATAAAATAGGATTTTATTCTTGAATTTTTTTCTTCTAACGATGTCAGAGATCTAAGAATTTCATGTCTTTAGTAGCACAAGTGAAAGGTTAGTGTACTTAAATGGAGAGAGTTTCTCCAAGATAAGCAATACTAACATCTCACAATATTCAACAATGTGACCCATAATCAAATTTCTCTAGTATTTATGCCAACAATGACTTCTTCTATATTTTTCTTGACCCTTGAGTCTTCTCTTGTAGTAAGATTATGGTAGGATAAGAACCCTAAAATTCATGTATGGGTTTAGATTTCTCTTTGATAAATTTCATCGAGAATGTATATCAATGTGATCTTTTATTTATTTTAAGAGGTAAATTTTTACTTATTACCTTAATTTATACTAAATTGGACTGTTTTTTATTGCTTCGTTTGTGACTGTTTTTTTATTGCTTCTTAAAGTAACTTTTTAGTGCAAAAATTAAAATTTTTGTACTAAAATGTTGGTTTAAAAAGCAGTAAGAAAGTCATCTCTAATGAAGCCTTAATTCATCTCAAAATGAAATATCAATAGTTTTGATGGTTTATACACATTGGAGTAATGATGGATTATGAGTTTGATTTAGAATTATAAATGTTATTCGAAAAACTTGATTAAGGCTTTGTTTGGGACGGCTTTTTTATTGCTTTCTAAAACTTGTTTTAGTACAAAAATAAAAAATTTTGTACTAAAACTCCGTTTTAGAAAGCAGTAAAAAAGCCGTCCCAAACGAAGCCTAAACTTAAAAATGTTAATAAAAGCACTTTTATTTTTAACTTTTTAAAAAATATCAAATATAATAATAATAATTTAGTCCCTGCGCTTAAAAAACTGATTATCAAAAATGACTTTTTCTAACGCAGGTGGATTCTTTGCCCTCTTCTGCAGAAAACTGCGGCAAAACAACACGAAATCAAAATCTGGTGACCAATTCCACCGCCCTTTGAGCTATCAAGCTTTAGAAGGCTTTGTGTGCTTCTAGAATGTTCGACTGTGCTTAGGTTGAATGCTTGTTTCTTGGCACTGGGCCCCAACGTACGCTGTTGGTGGGGACGATTCATACATAGGCTGTATAGGTGTGTTAGGATAGGAGGAAATCATATTGCATCAATTTTTTATAATATTAAAAAATAAAGGGAAATTTACATACATACCACTTTATAACATCCTATTTACATATCTAACACCTAAAACTTTAATATTACATCCATACCACCCTATATTATTTTAATATCAAATATACCACTTATATTTCTTTCCTACCACTCATATATTTCATTTCTACTAATATTTTGTATGAAAATGAACTATGGGTGATATTTATGTAATATTAAAGTTATTATAAAAAAGAAAAATTGCAAGCGAACCAAGCATTTGATGAGCTATTCGATGCTCGATTTGATTAAAGCTCGTTTTTTATCGTTTAACTAATTAAACAAACAAACTTGAACAACATTAGATTAATTTGAAAATTTATTCATATTGATTAATCATATTTTCATTTTAAATAGACAACTACTTTTATTATAAATTTCATTTCATGAAATAAGAGATATTTAATGTTTGTCCATGTTTGCTAGATTGTTTGTTTAAGATGTTCACGAACAAATTTAATGTTTGTTTGTTCAATAGATTGTTTGTCAAATATGTTCACGAACATAGCTTGTTCAGGCTTAATTGTTTAAAGCTCGATAAACACTAAATGAACCGAATGTGAACCAAACATGAACCAAACATGAACACCCTTAAATTAAACGAATCAAACATGAACACAAACAATAAAGCTCGAATCAAACACTAACCGAATATGAACAAGCTAATGATATGCTAACTCAAACATGAAAAACAGACTTGGTTCGTTTGCAGTCCTAATCATGTCTATTTTGGATAAGTCGTATTCGCAGTGTTTCAACCTAACCTGTAAACAGGTTGTCCCTATTACTTTGTATCCTGATAAGTCTATTTTATTAGTGACCATTTGTTAACTCATACATTTTAGTCGATCTAATTCTAATTGAATTTTAAGTGTTTCAACAAGTCTAAAATCAATGGACAGGCTGCAAATTTATAGTTTAACTAATGCCTGAATTTATAATTCAAAGTACAGGTTAACGTCTTAGCGTTGTACGAAAATCTGGCACACAATTAGTTAGGGTGCGTCATTACTCAAGATACGTACCCTCTAGTTTGATGAATCCTCAGGTTTCAGGCCTAGCTTGATGCTATACATGGTGATAATAAGCATCAATGTTTATATAACGTAAGTATGGCTACACTGTAAGTAAGTCAAAGGACGGTAGTGTATTTTGAAGGACTGTAGTAGTCGGAAGGATATGATATCTCAAATCCGACGTCGGGTAGAAGTCCAACTCAGTTGGTAGTCGAGGATTTTACGTTAATGGTATTGGTGAATATTTTACTTGGATTCGGAGAAACTCCGACGTTACTTGGAGCTGACTCAGAATTCACTTTAGCCGATTAAATGTAGAATCTGCTAATCTTTTTTATCCTATTTGACCTCTTCGATGGACGACCGATTTGAATACATCATTTGAGGCAATATTTGGAGAATCGTCGAAGAATCGACTATTCTGGAATTAACTCAAAGCGAACAAACTCTGGACCCATTTCGGATTGAGCAAATTTATTTGGTTTGAGTTAACTGTTCAATGATCCCGAACGAGACAACACCACAAATGATCCAATTTGACTTTAAATACACTTAAATCAAGCAAGTGAAATATATTTGAAAACTTATAAAAACTAATTGAGGGATCAAACGTTCTTTCTATATTATGTGTATATAGTCAAATTAAGTGGCTGGACGAGACAAATCTAAAAAGCTAAAGATCATTCGATTATGACGTTATTAAGGTACTCAGATGTTTGATAAATGATGTCCGATCAAGAGATCAATCTAGATCGTACTATATAGTGTATTGCTAAATAACTCTAGCGATCATTCGATTCCATTACCATAATGTCTATCTCAATAAGGCTATAAATAGGTCCTCATTTTCAATATAAAGGGGAGTGGATTGAAGAGTTGAGAGCTAAAGAACTCTATAACAATTTCTGGCGATCATTGTCGATGACCTCCATCAACAATCGCCACCAGCATCACCAGATTTTTGTTATCGAATGACGGCTATAGCCACAAATTGACTATTCGAATCGAATCGGAAAACCTCACGCCTCTTCACTCCAGGGTTTTAACTATCCGCTTGTGGACAACTAATTTCTATAATTCCTAAAACATGAATCATATAATTAAACTTAACGGCATATAATCTCATCTTCCTCAATTGTGAGGAACTATTATTGTATCTCCTATCATATAGTGAGTTATTGCAACTAGATCAGGCCCAGTGGTATTTCCTTTATTTGCTTTCCAAATATTTTTTTTTTCTCTTCTTTCGTAACTTTTATTTACACGTGCTGAACTTCTGTACAAAGCTAAGAAAATAAACATTCACTCTACTGACGTAAATTTTCTAACACGCAACACGATTTGATACAAATGTGTGTCTTTTAAACTTTATTTTTTTATTTTTCAAAATATTATAAATGAAGAGCTAATGAAATAAAATTTTCTACATAGAAGCAACAACAAGCTTTTATTTGGATAACGATTGATGTGCGTAGCAGCCGCGTAGTTTGGTCTCTATAACCACTGCCTCAGCCTTAACTTGAAGAGATTAATGGTTGTTAAAGTTAGCCAACTAACTGCCTTATTTAAAAAATAAAAAGAAATCTAAGTTATTTATTCTACACTATCTGAAAGCTGGGAATTGAAGCAATATATGATTAAAATAAAACCTGTGAATAAATTAATTACTTTTTTTATTTCCCATTATTCAAATTTTTTAGATTGGTGTAATCTTTTTTTTTTTTTTTTTATATATCACTGATCTATTATTCAAATAGAGGGTCCGAAGCCTATTTGGAAGATTCTAAATATTAAATGGATGACCAAATTATATCCAAATGTGAAATGGTTATAGTCAAATCGAGCGGCTTGATGAGTCAAATCTAATGAGCCAAAGATCACCAAATTCTGACATCATTAAGATACTCAAATGCTTGATAAACAATCTATGATCGAGGGAGTTGATATTGAATGTACATTAAAATACTCCCAACATGCCCTTGATATTCTCCCTATTTACTGGTCGTGTCACTCCCAAAAAACTATAAATATACCCCTTTTTTCCAAATTAATTTTTTGATTAATTAATTATAAATATACCCTTAATTCTTCACAAAAGGGGAGGAGGAAGAGAAAAAAAATAAAGGAACTCTCTTGCCTTCTCAAGCATGCATTACAACCAGATCTTTTCCCTACCACCAACTGTCACTGGACTCCAACTACCTATCGTCGTCGGCCTTTCGACTATTCATTGGTTTATGTTAGATATTTCCCCAACAACAAAACATTTTCACTCATCTGCCATATATTGATGGAACATTATTTATTATTTAATCTACATCAAATGGACCAATCTTTTGAAGTTTGGAAATCTCTTCCGCATGCTGTCTTCTCCGTGTCATCGAGTAATTAAGAGATGAGTTGATGTCGTCTGACCTACAGTCCTTCTGACCACCGTCGCCCGCCAACTACAGTCCTTCCGACCATCGTCGCCCGCCGATTATGGTCCTTCCGACATCTGTCACCTGCCGACTACGATCCTTCCAAACACCGACGCCCGCCAAGGCGCCAACTATGATCCTATTGACCAAATAATTATATCAACACTCTCTTAAGAGCTATTGCCATATAATGCACTCTATACAATATGTATTAATTACATTGAGCCAACGTCTTCCCCTGAAAAAAGTCATGATTTATAATCAATCACCAACACTAGTGAATTCATTTCGATATGGCAAGGCCCGTGATTTATAATCAACCACAAATATATGAGAATTAAATATTGCTCTTTTGCATGGTCATTTCCCGCAACATTTCGCATGCAGCAATTGAGGCTCTCACTCTTGGTCCTTCTGGTGCCTAGCTCTCCCCTCATTGTAGGGATTAATGTTTCTAACATTTCAATTCTTACTAGAAAAAGGTTTGGTTTGGGACATTTCGTACTTATTTCTAAAACAGTCTTTTAGCATAAAAAATTATAATTTAAAAATGTTTGTGCCGTCGAAAGATTGAGCTGTCTATCCAAGTTAGCTTACAAGTCCAAATAGTGAGCTAAAATATATCATCATCAATTCACTAAGTCCATCCAAATTGATCATGTTGTCTAATCTATAAGCATGTAGAAAGATAAAAAAGATAACAAAATCTCACAAAATGATGTTAGAAGTACAAAGTTCACGATACAAGTATCATAGTAGGGCATGCCATAACATGCATAAAAATATTACATAGAGCTACAAAAAGGGAAAGGGGATACATCAAAATATTTTTGTGGAAAGCCCTAAAAAAAGGAAAAATCACGGGGTCATGTCCAATTGAAATGATTCAACTATTGTTTGATTAGATTATAGGTGACTGATTTGTCCTTGAAATTGAGGATGATCATATTATAATGGTCAACCGTTAGGTTGAAATCTAGTTACAATGGTGGTCGGACAAAAGTCTGGTGTTAGTCCAGCTTGATCGGGTAGAAATTCAGCATCAGTTGGCGACCGGGTGGAAGTCCGACATTGGTCGGCGATCGGTCAGAAGTCCTCCTTCAATCGTCGGCCGGCCGAAAGTCTAGAGTCAGTTGGGGGCAAGGCGGAAATCCGACGTCGATCAGTAGTAGGGCAGAAATCCGACGACGTCGGTCGGCTGGCGGGTGGAAATCCGATAATGCTCGAGGAGTTTGGTGGCAAGAGAACTCAAGTTTCTCTTCTTCCTTCACTTCCTTGCTTGGGGTCCTCTTTCATGAGAAATGAGGGGTCTATTTATTATTTTCTAGTGGCATGACCAGCAAATAGGAGGATGATCAAGGATAAGTTGGGAGTGGTTTGAATAGACACGACCGATGTTGATTCTCTTGATTGTGAACAATTTACTAGAAATTTAATGTCTTAATGTTATCAAAATTCAGTAATCTTGGGCTCGTTGGATTCGTCTCGTCCAGCCCCTCGATTCGACTATATATAAGCATGTTACATTTGGAGTTTCGTTTGATAATCCAAATTATGGTTTAAATGCACTTCGGGTCTTCAATTTGGGCTCATTTAAGCTTTAGATTTAGTCTAATTTGGTGTTGTTGAGTTCACATTTTTGAGACGTTCAGCTCGACTGTAAGTTTGCTGAAATCAGAGTTCAGATGGTCCCAAATTTAATTTTGAAAGTTACCAACTTGGTTTTGCATTGAGATTAGCTTCCGATCAAGATCATTTTTTGATGATATCTAAAGCATCACATATTGAGAAATTAAAAATAGAGCTCTAACTATGACAGACTTATCATCTAAAGCGTCTTGGCTCCTTTGTGCCTCCTATAAAGCCATCACAACACTGGCACTAGCAGTACGAGCCACCCATAGTCTAGGCTAGGACTTTCTTCTGCCAAGTGCCAACCCTCAAGTTAGTGATTGCAAAGTAAGCATCTGTCGAAGCTTCACAGTCCATTAAGAGGAGAAATTATTTTGTGCGGAGATCGGAAGTAGAATATATATCATCTTAAGACCAATCAGAATTCATCATATCAGCAATACCGAACCACGGTACCGAGCTGCAGTACCTAACAAGGGGTGATGTGACGCATTATGGTTGGTTTCCAAACAACGTTCGGCGTCCGCACATAATAATTAATCCATTAAGGGGCCAAGAGAGATCCTTAATGTGTTATCTTTAGATAAATTTTAAAATATTTGAATATTACTTCATAACAGATGAGTGTAATATTCAAAGAAAAAAAAATCTTCTCTTAAATATGAGGGTTGACGTAAATAGCTACAGCTGGCGTTGCCGGCACAGACCAACAGCCCACAGCAGCAGAAATATTAAAGGCCGGTTTAAGAACATTAACTATTGTATTTAATTGCTATCTTTTTTGCTCATCAAATCTCGGCTTCATTAGTTACAGCTTTATTGAACTAAGTAGTTCAAATTCAGCACAGCTTTCTTTCACGAACTTTTATTTTATCCAGTGAACATACGCTTCTCTACGTTCGGTTTTAGGCCAAAACAGCGCAATACCGAGTTTTTTTAAAAAAGTCGGTACAACTCGGTACTCGGTACTCGGTTCTCGGTATTGCGCTGTTTTGGTCTAAAACCGAAGGTAGAGGAGCTTACGTTCACTGGATGTAATAAAAATTCTTCTTTCACAGCCATGGCTGTTTATGTATTTCTAGCAAAAGCTTCCGTGCTCATCCGGCCACTTATCATAATTCTCTTTTGGACCACCCTTATTTTCTTCTACATATATAGATATATCTACTAATTAATTACTTTTATTAATACATAAGTTAATCAGATCATTAATGGCAAATATATCAGCAAACCCAGAAAATTTTGGCAAAGAGAGTCATCTTCTTGGTTTGCATTGCTTCTTAATTTATAGATAAGATTAAGGATTTGTTTGGGATGGCTGCAACGTTTTATAAAGTTGATTGTGAAGTTGCTGAGGGTAAAATAACTTAGCTATTATGATTATGAAAAATAGTTTTTCAACATAGAAATTTTTAAAAAGCAGTGAGAAAGCTGTAAACAAATAATAGTCAAACAAAATTATGGCTGTTGTCTAAAAAACAATTCAGTTAGAAAGTTGGTTCCAAATAGATCCTAAATTTATGGTTGAATCTCAGTAGAAAATGGTTAAACAACAACAACATGTAAAATTTGATATGAATTTTAGCATGTTAGGCTTG
This sequence comes from Dendrobium huoshanense, assembly GCA_016618105.1. Taxonomy (NCBI): domain Eukaryota; kingdom Viridiplantae; phylum Streptophyta; class Magnoliopsida; order Asparagales; family Orchidaceae; genus Dendrobium; species Dendrobium huoshanense. Next base: position 94,760,412 of record CM028359.1, read on the forward strand.
AAGCAATTCTCATGACAAAGAAGAAGCCTCAAAGTTTGGAGCCAATAATAGGCTTTAATGAGTTTAATAATTAATGTGAAGAAAATTAGCCCATATGAATTTAGTCCTTCTAAATTTCCACCAAAGCCTTAGAAAATTATTCTTGATTAGATCCCCAAAAGATACAATGTTAAAATACCCTTCATTCAAAGAAAGGAAAATACTAACCCTCCACTTGGACAATTGAGTCATAGTACAATTATCTAAAGCAACCCTAAAAGTATTTCTAGAATATCTATTTAAATTTTCAACAACTCTCTTAGGAGGGTGAAACTATTCTGTGCGGACACAGGACGCCGTCCGGAGACAAATTAGAGCACGTCATGTCACCCCTTTGTTGTGTATCGAGGTTGTGTACCAGATGATGTGGCGCACTTTGATTTGCATCCGGATGATCCGATATCCGCATAGAATAATTTCTCCTAAATAGGATTTACTAAAGGTAAAGTGGTATCATGTTGAGGACATGTTTGATTAGAATAAATATGACACCATGAACAAAGAAAAGAATGCTCCCAACCAATAATTTTGTACTCAATACCTTAGAGGATATCATCATAAGAAAACATATTTCATATTACTTTTCTAATATGAGTAAGCAGTTCCAAACTCACCCAAACAACTAGTTTTGATTCATAAAATAGATTCTATAAAATCTAGATGTTCTTTTAACAAATTTTCTTCCTCAGCTACAAAGATACCAAATTGATCTAAAAAGCATTAATTTTCTCAAGTTTCATTGCAGAATTCTTCATTCTACAAAATTGAAAATGGTTTTTCAGCATTTCAAAGTTTCTTTATGGCTCTTCATTCCACTCTACCAAAAATTTGATATTTTCGTTGAAGTTCATAGTGGCGCTTTATAAACCGCTGCTATAGATTAGTATAAACAACGGTTTTCACTGCAGCTAAAATTTCTACTACTTTTCCTAGCATTCATTTTCAGAACCACTGTAAAAAGTATTTTCAAAATTTTTTGCTTTATGCCGCTGTTGTAATATCCCGCAATCTCTCTCTCATGCCCTAACTCCTAGGTTCACCCGTCCTCTTTGTCACTTCCTGATTTACTGGATTGAGCGATGATACTACATCGTTAATGCTCAATATCACGACCACCCGAAGCTTCTCTTCGACGTCATATGCAGCCTCACCAATATGTATTAGCAGTGCTAGTTTTTTCTCTCAGCCAATTACTGATATTCCAAGAACCTGAGAATAAGTTTTTCTTCTCCAATGAATCATTTGCAAAATATTCACAGCTTAAGCAAATGTAAAATTTAGAGTTTCTTTTATTTCAAGTTTCATTATATTGCAAATTCCTTGATTCAATTTTTACTTCTCCAAAGCTTCTTACAAACAGTCTTCAACATTCAAAGCTTATTTCCAAGAATCTTTTTCAGCTTTCAAAAATATGATATATAAATTTTGGCAAGAGCTCTTCAGTGCCAAATTGGTTGTAAGCCAAAGGAGTTGTTTAAGTATAAGTTAGTTTTTGATTTACATAGTTTTTATAACATCTTTGTGAGTTTTATTTTTAAGTTTTCTATAGTAAAATTGCATAGGATTTTTCTAATATATTCAACACTACATAGGTTTGCATGCAACCCAGTAAACTATTCTATAATTATAAGTTCAAATAACAATATATTAACTAATAGATCCTTTAAAAGATTTGACTAGGATATGTATAAATAAGATTATGACTCTTTTCTCTTTCTCTAAGTAAATAATGATATTTATAAAATGCAAGTTTTCATTAGCAAGAGATGAGTTCATGATAAAGGAAAGTATATTAAAAAGGAAATAAAATACAACTAAATATACTCACTCCTTTATCCTTTGATATTTTAAAAATATGATAAATAAATAAGTTAGCAAAATGTAAATTTCTATGGATGGAGGAAAAAGAGTTTCATAATGTAATAACCCTCTGTAATGTAAATATTCATGAAAGTATGTAAATTGTCCCTCCAACTAATTTTGTTGGTCATGCCACTATTGTTGAGATAATTCATTCAAGCTCTTATTTTTTAAGGAAAAGTGATAATTGACTTTAAGCTTTATGGAATTGAAGTTCTGTATTCATCTGTCATCAACATTATTTATTTGGTGTTTCTATTAAGGTGGTTACTTTGAAGATCTAGTTATGTTGGTATTTGTACTCTTTCTTGTTCTATTCTTCTTTTTATTTTTCATTATCTTCTTGTTCTTTTTCTTGTTACTTTCATATTGTTTTCTTCTTTTTATTCTTCATTTTTCATTATGTTCTTCTTCTTGTCACTTTCCTCAGTGCTTCACTGACTGAAATAACTAAACATATAATGGAAGTTTTGATAAATGAAAGAAAGGATGGTGCAATCATATGGAAAAGAAAAGAAAATATTATACTTTTGTTCTAAATTATTAGCAATAACATACCAAACCATTGATTATGACATTTTTTACTGTGAGCTTTGAAAATTCATGCCTCGGCCTCTCCATAAACCCTTTCTCTTTCTTCTTCGTGTCGTTCGGGAGAGTTTCAACATTTAAGTTCCGAGGCAAATTTTTATAAGACAAATTGGATAGTGAATAAGACACTACCCAGATATTTCACCCTCATTTTACGATGACTTTATGATATGAGTTTAGGTTTCCTATAGGTTCTAGCCTTTATAGATAATTACCCCTCCCGATAATGAGAGAGAACTTTCGATTAAGGCTAGTCGTCAAACATATATATATTATTCGACAAATAGTAGTAGCATGGTTTAGGTATTTGGAAATTTAATATTTAAAATTGAAAATTCACCACCTTGCACTTACAATGGACGGTAGAGGGGAGGTGATGATAGACCCAATCAAGATCTCATAGTTCTTGATTGTCCCTCCAACTAATTGTCCCTCCAACTTATTTTGTTGGTCATGCCACTATTGTTGAGATAATTCATTCAAGCTCTTATTTTTTAAGGAAAAGTGATAATTGACTTTAAGCTTTATAGAATTGAAGTTCTGTATTCATCTGTCATCAACATTATTTATTTGGTGTTTCTATTAAGGTGGTTACTTTGAAGATCTAGTTATGTTGGTATTTGTACTCTTTCTTGTTCTATTCTTCTTTTTATTTTTCATTATCTTCTTGTTCTTTTTCTTGTTACTTTCATATTGTTTTCTTCTTTTTATTCTTCATTTTTCATTATGTTCTTCTTCTTGTCACTTTCCTCAGTGCTTCACTGACTGAAATAACTAAACATATAATGGAAGTTTTGATAGATGAAAGAAAGGATGGTGCAATCATATGGAAAAGAAAAGAAAATATTATACTTTTGTTCTAAATTATTAGCAATAACATACCAAACCATTGATTATGACATTTTTTACTGTGAGCTTTAAAAATTCACGCCTCGACCTCTCCATAAATCCTTTCTCTTTCTTCTTCGTGTCGTTCGGGAGAGTTTCAACATTTAAGTTCCGAGGCAAATTTTTATAAGACAAATTGGATAGTGAATAAAGACACTACCCAGAGATTTCACCCTCATTTTACGATGACTTTATGATATGAGTTTAGGTTTCCTATAGGTGCTAGCCTTTATAGATAATTACCCCTCCCGATAATGAGAGAGAACTTTCGATTAAGGCTAGTCGTCAAACATATATATATATTATTCGACAAATAGTAGTAGCATGGTTTAGGTATTTGGAAATTTAATATTTAAAATTGAAAATTCACCACCTTGCACTTACAATGGACGATAGAGGGGAGGTGATGATAGACCCAATCAAGATCCCATGGTATTGTCGTCCCAGTTCATCATTGTCCATGGTCTACTTAGTCAGAGGAGGTAGTTGACCTAACCTGAATAAGGATCATTATCGATAACCATGGGTTACTTCGTCTAAGGGTACCTTGTAGACCTAGGGTGAATATTTATTTAAGGGGACAAATTTGAATCCACCTTAGCTAAGAGAGGGCTTTGTGCCATATCAAATTATATTCTATTAATTCATTACTCAATAATTTAACGTCATTGGGGAGCATATGGACTCGAACCATGACTGTAATATAATGGTGTTATTTGGCGACAGAATCATCCGGTCATAACCATTTATATGTGGTGTCAATTGGCGGTGAAATCATCGGTCAGAGGACACGTGCCACGTCTTAACTGACAAGAGATAATTTGAGAATAAATCCTAAAAAATATTCTCTACCAAACATTAGCTCTTTATGAGATGAAGTAGTTTTTAATTTATTCACCCCGACAAACTGTTGCAGAGGGTGGATGCAATTTTTCTTAAACATTTGATAATTTATTTCATTTTAAATATCTTAATTTTGGGTGATTTTTTGGATTTTAATTTTTATGGACTTTTAGTAGGCATTTTTTAAGTATTTGTGATCCCATCCAGTTGAGATAAACATTCAACATAACCATCTTTATGTGCAATTTCATTTTATCGGATGAACCTTGTCGACTTTATTTACTTGACGATGAAGGATAGAGTTTGGCGCCGAGTTTATGCATTTATTAGTGAATTTTATTTATCATAGAACTTGAAAGCCTAATATAAATGTATAAATCAAATATCCTGGTCGACACTGCGATCGTATATATGTTTGATAGTTCGAGTCGTGTTGACTTTTATCTTGTTTATATAGAAGGATCATGCTCGAACTTAAGTTCAATTTTTGACCCACGCAACATTCACAGACATTAAGAGAGATGCATAATACTAAGGTAAGTGTGGCAGAGATGAGGATGCTCAGGTGGATGAGTTGCTTTACCCTTAGAGATAGGATACGAAATGAGCATATATGAGAAAAGGTTGGAGTAGCTCCAGTAGAATATAAGATTAGAGAGAGTCGCCTTAAATGATTTGGTCACATAAAACGACGGCCTTCCAATGACCCGGTTAGGAGAGTAGAGGTATTAGATTTGACTTATGTTAATAAAGGTAGAGACATACCTAAAAAGACTTGGTTAGAAAATATTAGGAATGACCTTTCTTTATTATATTTAAACGAGAATTTGACTTTTAATAGGACACAATTGAGAAAAAGGATTCATGTAGCCGACCCCACGTAGTGGGATAAAGGCTTGTTGTTGTTGTTGTTGTTGCTATTGCAACATTCACAAACATCATGTGTGTGCACGCATCACCCTCGTCGGGGCTCATGCAGGTATATGCTTATGTATACATTGCATAATGCATTTATATGATTATTAATCATATGCAGTGGTTATGTATGATGTATATGCCTGTGTGTACACACATTTGCATGAGTATTTATACTTTTCCATTTTTATATATGCATTTTTTGCGTATGCATGTATATTTATGCATTTACATATGTATTTGCATGATATATATATGCAATGCATTCATGCATTGTCTATTTATTGGCCTGATTCATTTGCATGATAACCCAATGCTTTTGTGTAGTACATGATGCCTTTGCAAATTAGCGTAGCGAACTACTGCTTCATGGTGCATCTTCACGTGTTATATGATATGCTTGCATGAGGTGCTCTACTTTTTGCAACATGTATTTGGTAAGTAATGATACATATGTATATGGTATATTTATATGCAACATGCTTACTCATTCATAATTGCATGCAGCTATGATAAGCTTGTATCATATACTTGCGTAATGCATTTTGTGTATTGTAATGCGTATATGCATTTTATATATTTTGCATGTTACTATGATGTCTTATCCCAACATGGCATGCTTTGCATATTGAATGATGCATTTGCACAATGCTTCTGCATATTATGAACGTATGCATACTACGAATGTGTTGGCATGCATTTTTATGCATAGATATTCCCACAACATTCAATTATAATCGGACTATGTAAATAATTATTGTTGATAAACACACAAGATTTTATTTTGGCATCTGCAAATGCCTTCTTCATGCTTGCTTGTATGTGGTGGATTCGGTGGCGTGGCACTGCACAACAAGTTACTTGTATGCAACTCATTACATTCATTATGAACTCCCTTGCATTATGAGTAGATCATTATATTGCAAATTCCTTGATTCAAGTTTGTGGACAAATCACATTCTTTATATGCTTCTTTTCATAAGTGTAGGCAACATGAACTTCTTTCACCAATTAGCCAACATTGCTAGTATGCATGGCATTTTGTTTACAACTTTCTTGTGTTTGTTTGTAGATATGTTGCATTCATCATGAATTTCATTTTGGGAAATCAAGGTCATTCGTCAGCAATTGTCTTTAGTGTGATTATGTATTTATCAGATTAATATCAAGTTCCATGTTCAACAGTTCAAGTTTTGTTCCTTACTGCTCAAGTCAAGTCCCCTATGGTTCGATAATCTGTAAGTTTAGTCCCATGTTATTCAGTTAAATCCCATATTTATTGAAAAATTTGACAGCCTTTTGGCGTTTCCCCCATTTAGGAAAAATTTGGAGAGTGGACCATTTCGCCACGCTAGAGAAAAGAGTGTACGGTGGATGTTGGGTGACACCGCGACCTTCAATCCCACAACACCTGATAAAGGCATGTATTGGTCTTCAGAGGTACCTATTTCGAAATGCAATTTTTTTCCACCGACATTGAGTCACGGGTATTTATATTAGTTTTACCATGCTAGAGAAAAAACATGTACAAAGCCACCGCATCGGGTTCCCTCCCACTGTGTTAGAGAAAAGCATGTATAGGTGATTTTTGATGTGCCGCGAGCACCAAAAACATGATTTTTTTGGATGGTTTGAGCTTGAGCATTATACCTCAACGAATGAAGTGACAACAATGTCAACGTCGACACCAGCGAGTATGCACAAAATTTTCATTTTCTATTTATTCATTTTTTTTCTTTCTCCCTTTTTTTCTTCTTTTTTTACCCTCCTCTAGTAATATTAATATTTATTAATATTAACTATATATTACTAATAATGATTAATAATAATAATGATAATAATGATAATAATAATAAATATTAAGTATTAATAATAGCACACATTATTAGCGTTGACATAAACCTAACAAAGGGATTACCTTGGGTTGATTTGGGTTTTGGATGGGCTTTGGTGGGGTAGGGAAATGGGCTTACTGTAAGTAGAGTTGTGACTTGTGAGCAAGTGTTGGGGTAAATGGTTAAGGGTTCTGAAGGAATCAGATAGAGCGAGAATTGGAGTCCGGTCTTTTGATGTCGGTAGAAGGAATCGGGCACTGGATTGCGGGCTTCGATTCCTTCTTGATGACGAGCTGGGAAAGTCAAGCAAGGTGGAGTGGAGGTTGAGGAAGGTCTTGTGTGTGGAAGGAATCTGAGTAAGGCTCGATCTGTAGGGAAGATCAGAAGTCAATCACAAGAGAGCCGCAACAGGCAACTGGGTTGGCCGACGGTGTCGGAAGATCGGGAGGAAGGATTGGGGTAGTATTTTCTAACTCAAATATTCACAAAAAAAAAAATATTGGTTTTAGTACCTCTAATGGGCATAGACTAGACCTGTCAATTTCGGGTTACGGGTCGGGTTCGGGTCAACCCGGAATTGACCTGGAAATATTCGGGTTCGGGTCAACCCGACCCGTTTTTGTAAACAGGTCGATTTTCCGGACCCGAACCCGACCCGCTTCGGGTTCGGGTCAACCCGACCCGACCCGCGGAAGCCTCCTCCCATCCCGGCAACTCGGCAAGGTCTCCTCCGCTAGTCCGCTCCTCGCGGACCTCGCCTGCGGACGCTGGCCGGAGGGCCAACTGCGGCTGACGCGGACGCTGGCCGGACGGCGGAACGCGGACGCTGGCCGCGGACGCTGGCCGGAGGGCGGAACGCAGACACTGGCCGCGGAACTTCGGCTGACGCGGAGTTGCGGACGCTGGCCGGACAGCGGAACGCGAAGCGGACACGGGAGATGTCGCGCAGCCTGCGACGTGACGCGGGTCGCACCGCGACGTGACGAGGTCCGGACTTCGGGACTGGCGCGGGCAGGCGGGCAACTCGGGCTGGGGGCCTGGGGCAGCGGGCAGCTCGGGCTGGTGGCCTGGGGCAGCGGGCAAGGGGAGGGCGGGATTCAAAAAATTTTAAATTAAATTGACCCGGCAAGTCCGACCCGTTTTTGCAAAACTCGGTTTACCGGACCCGAACCCGACCCGCTTCGGGTTCGGGTCAACCCAAACCCGAAAATTCCGGGTCGGGTTCGGGTCGGGTTTTCGGGTCGGGTCCAATATTGACAGGTCTAGAATCATTTATCAATACCAACAACCAACAACATCAAGTCTTTGTCCCACTAAGTGGGGTCGGCTACATGAATCTTTTTTCGTCATTGTGTCTTGTTAAAAGTCAAATTTTTATTTAAATCTAATAAAGAAAGATCATTTCTAATATTTTCTAACCAAGTCTTTTTAGGTCTACCTCTACCTTTCTTAACCTAAATCAAATCTAATACCTCAACTTTCCTAACAGGGTTATCGGAAGACATCTGTTTAATGTGACCAAATCATCTAAGGCGACTCTCTCTAATCCTATCTTCCACTGGAGCTACTCCAACCTTTTCACGTATATGCTCATTTCGTATTCTCTCTAAGGGTAAAACCACTCATACACCTAACAATCCTCATATCTGCAACACTTAACTTAGCATTATGCTCCTCTTTTAATGGCCAAATTCGGAATCATAAAGCATTGCAGGTCTCGCCACCATCTTATAGAATTTTCCCTTAAGTTTGAGGGGGACTTTTCTATCACATAACAAGCGCGATGCATTCATTCACTTCAACCATCCAACTTAAATTATGCTGATAACTTCCCAATCTATGTCACCATTATTCTAAACAATAGATCCAATATATACGAAACATGTACTCTTATTACTGATTTGATCGCCCAAAGTCACAATCCCCTCATTAAGTCTATTGCTACTAAAATTATACTTCATATATTCAATTTTAGATATACTCAAGCGAAAACCTTTAGACTCTAAGGTTGAGATCTATAATTCAAGTTTACCTTCTAGTCTTCTCAACAAAAAGAATGTCATCAGCAAAAAGCATACACCAAGGTGCATCCTTTTATAAATGTCTAGTGAGAACATATATGACTATAGCAAAAAGATATTGGCTTAAGGCTAATCCTTAATATAATCCAACCGAAATAGAAAAATACGATCAAACTACCTTCTGTTTGAACACAATGAAAAGAAAAATGTAAATCCTATTTATGATAAATGAATGTGCATACTATCAATTAAAGGTTTGGATCATCATAGTATGATTGAGAGATCATATTTTCAAACTAATAAAGTGAGAAAAATAGAAGAATTTAATCTTATGTATAATGCAAACCTAAGAGTTGGGTCATATATGCAATGAGAAAAAAAAAAGAAAAAGAAAAATCATATGTAAAAATAAAGGATTTCAATGGAAGGATTTTATAAAATGTAACATAATACTTGATTAGATGTATCTTTATAATAAGTACAAATATGCTTAGGTATGGTGATGTATGTATGATTCTTTATATTTAGCCTAAATATAAGCACATAATAATATATTTTCTTATAATATGGTACAACAGGGAATCTATTATACCTTTATAGAACTTAATGTGCACTAATTTGGCACCAGTATCCTTATCAAAATTAAAACCAAACAACCCATGAAAGCTCTGCATTTTATTAATATTTGCAGTGAAAGGCTAACATTTGTACTTCCTCAAATCTCTTCAATGAAAGCTAAGCTGCAACAATGGTTGAGAAAAACAGAAAACAATACAGAAACTTGAGCATAACAGAGATAAAGACTAGTCGGTCAAATAAATAGTAAGGTATCAGTTCAGAAATCAGAAGTTTTTATTTACAGCTCAATAAAAGTTCAATGTAGAGGTCCTGATAACAATTTGGAACATCAGATATGTAATATGCTCAAGCAATATATTTTAGGAAGCCTTTAATCCTGGAACTTGTACACCTGCAACACCTCTAAAAGCATGTCTGGTTACTTCAAATTAACTATTTCATGGTCTCATCAATAATAATAGGGAACATAAACTGTCACAACAACACATCCCTTCAGTATTTTGAACTAGAAATTTTAATATGATCCACAATAACCTATATTTAATGGATTTTCTTGTCACAAACGAATTGTACAATAGCAACTAATCTTCCAGGATCTGCTGCCTCTCAGTCTCATTGGCATTTGTTGTTAAACTATTTTCAGAGAAGTTTGCTGTATTATTGATGTTGCGGCATTGCAATAATTGTTGCTGAAGGCTCTGGACAAGCGAGTTAAGTCTCTGAATATTTTTTTCTTGAGATAAAATTATCTGACACAGAAAAGATGAACATACAATGAAGTCAAAGTATTATTATGATAGGAAATACTTGAGTTCGTAAGTAATTCAAGACTAAATACTTTAGTCTGCAAGCAACCCTAGCAATAACCGGTAAAAACAGTGGAAATAATGCAAAAGTCTAAATGAAATCACTCCCAAAACGATAGATTGTACTAATGGAATCAAAGCCAAACAAACACAAAGCAAGATACAAGTAATCCTCAATTCGAGAAGAGGATCGTTCTCTCCCAAATCTCTAGACAAGGAGTCTAAAGCTCAAGATGCCAAGGTGAGAACACAAATCAAGCATAACCTAACCCTAAACACCTCCTATTTAATAAATAAACTTTCTAAATCAAAACTCCCTCCAAAGCCCTAGCTGCCCCCTCCTTTTCCCCTTTAGATTCAATTTGAATAGTGGGACCCACTATTGTGGGCGGCAAGGAGAAAGGAGGCGGTATTAGCTCACCTCCTATAGGCATAAACCGGCCCTGGGTGGGCTGGTTCAGGTGTTGGGGCCAGTTCAGGAGGAACCGGCTTAACATATTACTGCTGAGTTAATACTTGGTGCCAGCCCAGATTACAATAACAAGCATACGGCTAAGTGAAATTTTCTCAGCAATTAAATATCTTAAAGAAGTACAATCTAGTTAAACATGGCACTCAGTTTATATTTATTCGATAAAAATAGTCTCCACAAGCAAGAAATACCAGGTTTTAGAACAATCAATAAGAAGGGTCCGTTTGGTGCAATTAGATCCGTTTATAAACATTGGTGTAAAGCAGTTGAGTGAAAAAAATATACTTCTTAAAAAGTCATTCTGGATATTATAAACTACTCACTGTACCAAACGGACAATAAACATTTCTCAAAATAATGGATTGAAAAAAAGATGCTCAATCTGAATGCAGATAATTTTAAGAACAAGATTTTCAAGATTTAAACTTATTTTTATTATCCACCATTCTCTTATCAAACCAATGGACAATAAACATTTCTCATTGCCACCTCATTTAGCCTACAGAAGCCTCACTAAAATCGTAAATTCTCTCATCAACTTATCAGCACAACCAACACAACCCATTAAAGTCTCACTAGCACCAGAAACTCACCCATCACCTTATAAATACACCCAATCTAGTCATAATGAGATTCGAGTTTACATGAGAGAACAATAACTAAGAATGGGAGTAATCAATACGTCTCCAACAGGTCAAAGAACCTAAACCCGGTTTAAGAACTAATGAAGTACAAATTGGCGTGAATAAATTCATTGATTATGATATTAATCTCTACTAACATATTGCCTTAATAAAATGAGTGAGGTCATGCTCCAAACGCCCTATACATGATTTTAAGACTTATAAAAGAATTTCACCTGAATTTTGTATTTTGAAACTTGAAAAAATATAACATCCAAACAATGTTTTTAAAGCTTTCAAAACCCCCAAATATAAAGAAAGATGTGATGCAAGTATTTTAGGTCTTAGAAATGAAAGATGTGGAAAGTTTATGAACTTCCACCACAAAAAGAAAAAAAAAAAGCCATTTAGATGCAAATGAATTTTTACAATTAAATATAAACAGATAAGAGCATGGATAAATTTAAAATCCGACTTCTTACAAAAAGGTACACCGAAAAATCGAATTGAGTATAAAAAACCTCTCTTATTGCCAAACTCAACATAATTCAAATTTTGCTCTCTAGATAACAAGTTTGGATTGGCCACTATCATCTTGACATTAAGAATATTTCTCTTGATGGGAAACTTGAGGAAGTGTACATGTAAATCTGATCTAAATTGGAAAATTAAATAAAGACCAATAAAGTATGAAGACTTAGAAAACTCTATATGTCCTCAAACAATCACTATGTGTGTGATTTGGTGTATTCTCCATAGGTAAAGTCAGTGTCAAGTTAATCACACTCTTTGTCAAGTGCTCGTCTAAAAGAAAAAAGAGTGGTTCTGATTATGTACAGGAGCCTTTGAGGAACAGCAAATTAGATTCTAAGGATTTTTACAAGAGAATAAAAAAAAAAAAAGAAAAGAAAAACTGTGAGAAATATAAAATAAGTTCTTGTTATGAGAGCAACACAATCAAAACATGGTATTGATCAATGTTATCAAAGCGCAATGCGATGCGCAAGCATTCATTTTTTAGTTCAAGACAAAAGCGCAAGAGAAACGACTCTCTTATTGACTAAAGTGCTCATAACTTAGATAAAATTATAAATTAAATGAGAGATTCACTAACAATTATAAAATATGTAGTATTTAATAGATGACTTAAAAGTTGATATATAATAGAAAAGAATTGCAATGTACATGCCTAACTTCAAGACAAACTTCGAAAGTGACCAGTAAATTGAAATTTCTAACCATTTTTTTATTATGCATAGGAATTAACAAATGAATAAAAATTTAAAACTAATATAGCAGTTTGCTAAAAACTTCAAGATTGTATAAAAATACATTTAATTTAAAAAAAGACTAAATTTAAATGCAGTCTCTACTTTCATAAAGCAAGCTAAAGGAAATTCATTAGTCATCCTAATTTTCATGCACATTATCTCTATCTACTTCAAATAGAATTGCTTCATCTTCAAACTTTCCTTCTTATCCTCCTTATGAGACAATCTCATTTCCTCTTTCTTAATTAATATAAGTGGACGTAGGTCGAGATGAACTAGCGTGGATGTAAGTTAGGGGTGCAAACGAGTTGAGTCGAGCTCGAGTCAGGAGGTGTTCGAGTTGAGCTCAACTGTCAAATATCGAGCTCGAGCTCGACTCGCTCCTCCATTGAGTTCGAGCCGCTAGTCAGGCCTTGGGCACCGTTCTAAAAAAATTTCAGGCAACGTTCTCAAAAAATTAATTGGCGGTATTTTACAATTGTAGTGGGCGAGAGAGTGAGAGAGAGAGAGAGAGAGAGAGAGAGAGAGTGGGAGAGAGATTAGCAGATTTTTGGATTTGCCGTTTGGCAGAGAAAATGTGCAAGCATTTATTTTTCAATGGCATGTCACTATCAAAGAAGAAAGATAGAGATAGCGTGGGCCGTAATTTAAACAACGGGAATTTAAAACAGGCTGAGCAATAATTTATTTTTTTATAAATATAATAGTTTCGAGCTAGCTCGCGAGCAGAAGTCTCGTCAAGCTCAAACTCGAGCTCGTGGCTTGATAAGCTCAGCTCACTCACACCCCTAATGTAGGTAGAGATGAACTAACCCTCGTTGTGGATGAAAACTTCTTATTTTTTTCAGCTAAATCTTATAGAACATCTTCAATTAACTTCTCCTATTGCCTCTTCAATTTGTCTTCAAGAGAGATCTTCATCACCAAACTATTGCGCATCAACATTCTCTATTTCTCCAATAAACCACTCACAACTCCCATCAATAGAATTCAGACTAATTGGATCAATAACAACTTTCAAATTGAATCTTTTTTTTTTAATTGGCTGTATCACTGTATGTGATTAACACTAAATCATTTACGCATTTTTTATATAACTGATTTCTTTTCTTTGTATGAATCATAATAAAATGTATAAAACATAAGAATTATTTAGTATATTCAAAATCAATAAATTATTAACCTGTCCGAAAACACTCAAGTTCCTATCACATATACAAGCCCTGCAAGTCAATTTTAAAATCTTAATTAAATAGTAAACATTAAATATTATAAGTTATTGACTTGTAAGAACATATCTGGAGTGAATATCTGTAACCACTTGAAGCGCATTCTCTCCAGTATTCTCTATTTCAAAATCAAGGAGTTCAAAGAGCTTGAATGTTGTCTTTATATGTTCAAATGGATCTATGGACTCCAAGAATATTGTACTGGATGGTGAAGTAACCAAAAAAATTATAATAGATAGTTCTCTATGATCAATCCACCAATTTGATATAAGAGTGCACCTCTTCTCTTGCCTGATTTTTTTGTGCTCCTTTACATCTTTAATTGTCGATCATTTCTGTTTCAAGTATAGGGACTCGCAACTCAAGATAAGACAGTGGTCAAAGAGAATTCATATTGTGTAATAGCCTCCAACTCTCCAACTTCACCGCATTGAAAGGGATGCTTGCTTGATAGAACCCATAACTATGTATTCTACCATTCTATCCCTTATTTCCTTATCTATAATTTCTTTTATCCCATTTGTCTCATATTTTTTCTTCTTGCAACCTCTTTTTCAGGCTCTTGATACATAAAATGATCCAAAATACTTCTTTTTTTATGTGTTGAATGTTGATATTTTCTATTCCAGAACTTGATTCAAATGATCCTTTACCACAATGCATGGGCATGGCATTTGAAGATCCGATTCTTCAGTGAACTCTACCAACCACACATTATTTTCTCTAAAAAACTTTATTTCAATTGTCTTTATAAGTGACCAATTTGTCTCTTACATTTAAAGACACCGTCTTGCATTTTTCCACATTACTTCTTTGGTTGATCCATAAAGACCGATAAGATGTTCCTTAGCTCAAGATATACCTCCATGTTTCTTTAAGGTTTTAAAAATCGGACCGGACTGGGCGGTTCTTAAACCGGTTATAAGACCAGTTTGATCTATCCTAAAAAACACTTCTACATCAAATCAGACTGAATTGGCCTGAATCGTCGATTCAACCAACAAACCGGTCCAAGTTCATTTGAACTAGCCAGTACAATTTGCCAAATTATTTAAATAATTAAAAAATTAATTTATTGCATTAAAGAATATATTTTAAATCATATTCACAATTTACAAATTAATTTAAATTTAAAATACTTAATTTTTTAAGCATGATATTCTTATAATAGTTATTTGCCCAAAAACATCAATGAAGCATCTTCATATGGCTCCACCACTCAATGTGAGTTCTTAACATATGCAAACCCAAAAGTTAAAAAATTATAGTAAGAGAAAGTTCCCAAATGACGTGAGATTAAATAGATGAGTTTAGATTATGACGCTCACAATATGCATATATATAAACAAATTTTTTAATTGATTCTTTATAATTTGAATAATATTTATTTTAAAATTAATAATAATAATACTTTATTTATTTATTCATGCACTATAAATTTTTTTATCTATTTATTAATCATAAATTATTTAACATAAATGATTTATAGATATAAATTTATAATATAAATTTGGTATTTAACCTATAGCTGTAAATTATATGATATCCAAGTATATAATATAAATTAATAATAATTTATATTAAATTTATAAATTTATATTAAATGTGAATCAAATTTAAAAATCGAATGGGTTTAAATTTAAAATTATAGAAACTATTGCTTATGTATGCTTTTTTATTTTTTATTTTTTATTTTAGTCAAAAATTTATATTATTGCATGATTATTATAATATTATTATTTCATTTAGATAATATTTAAATAATTTTAATATTTATTACATCATCTGCTTCAACCCCGATCGAACCATTGAAACATCTCCTTTTCCAGTTCGGTTAAATATCTCATCCAGATAAATTTTCAAAATATTGTGTGCTTCTAAGTTGAATCTTTCCTCCTTACATATATGCCATTAAACAACATAAATTTAATAGAATTATGTTTAATCTATATTTTTTTAAGTTTGAACACATTTGATCTAAAGCATTAAATATATCGGATTATGATTGTTTAGCTGCAAATACAAACTAGCTCTGTTTAAAATTGCGCAATAAGAGGCGCGCCTCTGCGCAATTTGAGACCCATTAATTTAAACTGCCTCGAGGCTTACGCAATTCCTCTCCTATTAAGATCTGATGGGGCATCAGACGCCTCAGGTTTTAAACTGAGCCGCGCGCCGATCAGAGGCTGAGCATGATTGTATTCTGGCTTATTTGCTTAGGCGTTTTACGTTGCCTCATAGAAACGGCCCCACCCACTTAGCCCAAATGAAGATGGTCTTTTGAGCTTCCTTAATCCCGCACGGCTCTTTTCCAGTTATCCCGAAACTTTCCTTCTTGCATGAGCATTGAGGCTGTAGAGTTAATGCGAAACAGAGAGCTTCCTGGCGCACCCGTCGGCTTCCCTTTTTCCCGCCGTTGCCTCTCTTACCGCCGGCGCTAACGAAATCCTTCCCCTCTCTCCGGCGACCCGAGTTGCTAAAAGGCCTGGCCGCCCTCTACTCTGGAGTACTCCATTTGGGTGGTGAATTAATCTAGAGGGATTTTAGGTATTTTTTTTTGTAGTTTAGGGTTAGATTTTTCAAGTGACTCCTTTATTTTAGAAATTCTATTTGGGGCCTAATTTGAATTTTAAATTTTGATTTAAATTTCATTTTTTAACTTTTAAGGAGTGTTTTTGGATTTTACCGTGCTTTAGAAGGATTTTGGGAATTTCTTTCCTAAAAACATGGTCAAATCACCATAGGCAAAGAAAAGGCGAATAAGTCATTGGGATTTTCCATGATTTTATTGCATCTATTTTCTTACTTTTGGCACCACTGCCGCCCAAGCCTTTACCGTGCTCCCTCTTCTTTCATATATCTTCCCTCTTTAGATGTTTTTATTGTGCACAAGCTTTCCTCCAAAGAATATTGTCTACTAGAGAAATTATTTACCTAAAGTTTGCTAAAACCCTTTTTTAATTTCTTATTTACGCAATTCTCAACGTACATGAACGTTCGTGGAGGAGGCTTACGCCTAATTTCTTTTAAGTCTAAATTCTCCGAAAGCCTCAAGTGCCTCACGGACATAGGAAAGCGTACCGCATCCTAAATCTCATTGTTAGAGGATTAACTTAATTACGCTTGAAAATTTCAAACCTTGCCAAATAGGATTTAATAAATCCAGTAAATCCTAATTTACTAAATTCTATGAGATAATATAATAAATCTAATAAATTAATGTATTTTTAGTTAATTAATATCACTTATTAAGATCAGTTTAAATTTTAATTAATATATGCTATTTAATTAATATTAATACTAATAACTTGAAAACATACAAGCCTCATTTTCTCCCCCAAATTCCCATCTACGCACAAAGAAGCAAGAAAGTTGAGGAGAAAAATCAAGTGTTTATATTTTTCAATTTATTATACTTGTTCAAAATCAATTTAGAAATAATCATAAATCATTTAAAAATACCAAAAATTCATTTCCTGTAAAACCCTAAATAAAATTATCTTCAATCAGTCAAGAAAGCCATAGTCCTATACTCCTCAATACCATTGATTCCACGTGTCAGCATCGAGTTCCTTTGCTCATTTGATACAGTTGATGCTGAGTGACGCCGCTTGATTGAGAGGAGAAAGTCGCAGTTGCGTATCAAGGAGATGGCATCACAGTTTCATAAGGAGGATGAAGGGTTAAAACGTGATTGAGAAGGGGCCCAATCTAAAGGTTTCAAAGCCTTTTATAATATAGATCGATATATTGAAAAAAAAAAAAAAACTAAATTGAGCTAAGCTGAGTTGCTATGTTTCATGGTCGTCATCTACTCATGTGCGCACTCAAGTAAGTGGCCGCTTCACGCATAGTTTACATACGAAAGAGTTGTGATGCTTTTGAAAACCTTGGTATTTATATTTACCAAAAGAAGTATATTCCTAATCTACTTCAAGAAACATGAATATTTGGACATAAGCCCACATATACACCAATGGACACAATAAAAAATGATCATTACTAACAATACGTCGATTAATAAAGACAGGGAGGGCATCCACGCCTAGTGGGCAAACTCATCTATGTCTCTCAACCATTATAATATTGGTTTTTGTGTTAGTGTTGTTAGCCACTACGTGAACAACCTTTATTAAAGATAGCATGAAAGTTCTTAACCACATTCTAAGATAACTTAAGATAATATCACAAAAAAGGCTTATTATGTAAAAAGTTATCTAGCAGGTCATCAGAATTTTCAGAGATGAAGAAGAGTTGGAATCCAGCTTTGGCTATTATACATATGCAAAAGGAAACCTAGTATATGGAGAAATAAGATCTATGGTATAAAGAAGCATTGTTGAAGTTAAATACAGAGCAATGAAACTTGATATTTGTGAATGAATATGGGCATAAAAACTATTGGTTGAACTAAATTATCAATTGGAACAAACTTTGAAATCATTTTGTTACAACCAAACTGCCATTAGTATTGTAAATACACATATCCCTTATGACAGGACTAAAAAAATTGAGATTAAGCAACATTTCATCTTGGAGAATTTTGAAAATGAACTAGCCCAACTAAATCATATTTTAACAAACTCTCAAACTATAGTTATCCTCACCATGTTCTTAATGAGAATATGTTTTGAAAATTTTATCAATAAGTAGGACATGATCAACATATACAACCCACTTTGAGGGGGAGAGTTAAAATAATTCAAAATTTGGAGTATTAATCTAATATTCATGTTGATGATAAACATTTATAAAAAAGAAAGATGATTGAAATAAATGAAAAAGAAGCAGATTTGAAGGTATTAGAATCTACAGGATGAGACAGGTGAAAGACCGATTTATTATGACAATGACTTAAATAATGACCACAGTAGTGATCACTAGGTGTGTACATGAGCTGAGCAGGCTTGCAAGTCGAGCTTATCGAGCCACGAGTTCGAGCCTATACTCGAGCTCATCAATTAAACGAGCTTGATGAGGCTTGGCTCACGAGCCAGCTTGTAATAATACAACTTATTTATTTTTTAACTAACTTTTTTCTCTAAAAAAAGTACAAAAAACCAAAGAGAAAATAAATAATGATTGTTAAAAAACGTAGAGCTTTTCCCAAGAAAAAAATGTACTGCTGGATTTGAAAAAATAAAAAAGGCTGCCAAACATTAAAAAACTGCCGTGAAATACAACAATTTTTTGGAAAAATAAACTACACCATTAAATAAGGAAAAAAAAAACAATTACTATTCCCTATATATATATATATATATATATATATATATATATATATATATATATATATATATATATATATATATATATATATATATATATATATATATATATATATATATATATATATATATATAAACAAAACCATTTCTCCTCTTCTCACACAACAGCCTCGCACACGTCCTTCTTCTCCAACACCGATAATCGATCTTCCTCTCCGACGGGATCTCACGAGCTACTCGCGAGCTCGTTTTTACCACCATGAGCTGAGCTTGAGCTAGTTTTTTGAGCTCAACTCGAGTTTGAGCTCATACTTTAGCCGGCGAGTCAAGCTCAAGTTAGGTATGACTCAAGCTCAACTCGACTCGTTTATATCCCTAATGATGACAATGCAGATGATTTCGGAGTTGTCAACTATTTCAACTTTTTTTATGAATTAAATGTGGATGAGTAAGGAACTGAAAAAGAAGTAATTTGAAGTTGAACTTGATATTATATGATGCTTTTATGCAATTCCTATACTTTGTATTGTTTTCCTCTTATAATATTTGGATTTCAATTTTATTCCATACAATTTATCACTTGTCACTTTACGACTTGTGCAATTTTTGTTTTATATATATATGTCAATTTATTATTTTATAGTTCAATATAAAGTTAATATGTCATCCTTTAACATATTATTTGGATATTATATAAAAAAATACTTCTAACTTTTATTTTTACTTTATACAATTTAGTATTTTGAGGCTTACGCCTCACCACACGAACGAAAAACGCATAAGTTCACACAATTTTAAACGTTGATAGCAATCCAGAAATTTGTAGACAACTACTTTCACCCACTGCAATCTACAATACGTGGACAGCAAAATTCCATGTACAACAATCTAACAATTCGTGGACAATAGCCTTTTATTTTTATTGTGTATTTGTTTATGATATCCATAATTAAATATTGATTTTTAGATATATGTCTTTCCTGAATACTTCATCATCTATTTATGTATAGCTTTTTATCATCTTTTTTACACGGAATATACGAATAATATTCAAGAATAAAATCTCCCATTTTACTCTCCCCACTTGCATTCTAATTTTCAAGAAATTTTAGTACCAATACTATGCTCCAATCCAGAATGCCTCTTTAATGCCTCCTAAAATGCAAAACTGCATTGCTGAACTGCTAAAAACAGCACAATATTTGCATTGTTGACGAAGCTGCAATCCTTTGCTAGTTATCTCTAAGTTAGCTCTAGTTTAAGCCATGAAATGATCCCTTATTATTCAACCATTTAATAAACCTTATACAAGCCTGGAAAAATTTCATTACTCTTATCCGTAGACATTTGTGTCTTACTTAACATACTATAAGTCTTCTATATCATATGCATTAAAACATTATCTGAATTTATGAAATTTTAATGTAATGCTACCATAGAAATTCTCTATCTATTTTGTGGGAATATCAAATCACACAATTCTCTTGATTCTTCCTTTTTTCCCCTTTAAGTGATGCTCGCTGCTAAATCTACAGTGAGGACTCAGTTAATTCAATTTTTTTCAAGCATATAACTTAACTAGCGCATTTTTGTTACATGACATAGTTCACCTAACCCGCCTTTTTTCACCATCTTACCTTAGTAATTGTACATACATGATTGGATTTGTAAAATAGATAATTTTAATATTTGATTTAATAAACTTTTGCATTAAACAATGCTGGGGAAATATTAGAAGCCGTAGAAGGGGGTAGGCTTTACTCAGTTGAAACATCAATTGCTCTAGGCTTTGACCTTTGAAGAAAAATATAGTTTACTTATGTTTTTCAAGAATATTTATGGGAAAAAAATATTAGCATACGTGTGTTGCTTGTTGTCTCCTAAATCCAGCAATATCATAGCCATTCTATGGTGATTTTCAAATTACGTCCAGCATATTTATTTATTATCTGAAAGTTCAGAAAGTTATCGGGGCATATGATCCCTTCAGACGCTTGAAATGAACTGTAGAAAATACCCAGCTAAACACATTGTTCACATCTACAACAATCTTCAAATTATTAATAAAAAGGGAAAAAAGATTAATATACAAATCTATCTCCTTAGCCACCTCTTCCTCCAAAAAGAATTCAAACAATAAATAACTGGGAAAAGAAAACATGAATTCAAATTAAATAAAAAAATTCGCAAGATAGGTTATGTTGAACTGAGAAATAACTAACAAGTAAAATTTCTAAAAATGCAAATAAATGGCTGATTATATGAAAATACGTTAACAAAAACCAAGAGCAACCAAAACACCATGAAAACAACGTAAGACTGATTAACTTAAGCTGTCACACAATGTCTATTAACGGGGATAACTATAACCAAAGTTAAACTCCAAGGAGCGGGGAGATGAATGCATTCATCTTAACATAAGATGCACAAATGTTTAAAATAATAATAGTATTGAAATTTGGCAAATTTTAAATATGTCATTGTCTGCCAGATAATTTCCAACTGCACCACACCTTAATTTTTAGATATTGAATAGTTGTTATTGAATTGCACATAATGCTAAACTAATCCAAATCAAGGTTAAATTTCGTGCATAGAGTTCAACAATAATCAAAATGATTTCATTAAAACTATCACGGCAATAAATATGAAGGGAATGAACATTACAATGTACACATCAAAACAATGCTTTTGATTGTTTAATTTCCAATGAAGAGGTAGCAATGAGTGGAAACAAAATGTCCTATTCTTAACCAATAGCGCACTGATATGTTTTAATACACCTAAGGAGATAACTAAAGCCATCAATCTGACCAAATGTCTAAAAAATGTCAGATAAAAAATGGGAAGGGAAAGATTTGGAGAAAGCTATAGCAACTCTAAAGGGGAGATATATAACATTCTTGCTATTGAAACAGAAATAACTTTTTTTTTTTTAATTTCAAGAAGGAGCATTCCCCAATATAAGCACAAATTTAAAAAGGACCTAAGTAAAATAAGTCAATCATTATGATTGTGCACTCACTTTTTCTTTAACAACTTCTTCTCTGTTCATAAGATGGCTCTGCTTTTGAGAAACACTTGAGCTTGCTTCCATGTCATTCACCAGTTGCTGCTTCCATTCGAACTGCGATGTAATTATAAGAACCACCAGAAGAAAAACAAGTACAATAGGCCTTGACATCATTGCCAGCACCAACAAAACAGCCTGCCTGACATAATTATGTAATTACACACAAAGCAAGCAAAATGAAGAGATGTATTAAGCTTCTTGCCAAGCTAAGAAAAAATAAAATAGTACAGAAAGTTTCAACAGTTAGCCCTTTTGTGGAAAAGAATAGATTTTTTAGTAAGGATAATAATTTAATCTATTTTATAAATAACGACAATTTAGATAGATGAATATTAGCATTGACAACTGGATTCCATGAAAATCAGGTATTCAGCCTAGGTTAGTGGCAACCAAGATATTATTACGAGAGTTGCAACCTAGCAAAGATTCTAGCAACTGAGAAATTATGATTTGATTTATAATAACGTAGGCATCACTGCAAGTATTTTCACAAGCCAGTATATTATTTGAATTTAATTAAAAAAAAAAAACAAATTGGAAAGCAGTAAGTAAGCTTGCTTCCTTTAGAGGCGGTGATTATAAGCAGGAAGAAGGATTGAAGATAGAGCAAATTAACCATTGCTTTCCAAAACTGTTATTTATTATAAAATAAGTCAAAGTTTAAGGAATACTTCATGAAAATTAAAGTTAGTCTTTAGATGAAGAAGAAAGAAGAGTTAGAAGAGGGGGGCCCCTCATAGAGGACGAGAAGAAGTTTTAATCATCATGGAGAATAGAAAATAAGAGAAATGAATCGAGACAAGTAAACCCATGTGATTACCCTAGGACAGGGTCAATAGTCATAAGGAGGGAAAATTGTTTTGCTTCAATTCTTTTGTAATCACTCAATTTTCCATACAATCCTAAGGTACCCCTGTTTACATAGAATAGGGTCCCCTCAAGACATAAAAAATACTAATAAGGAAGAAATAATGAATTCTTATTATACATTTAAGACATGAAAATAATTAAAAGATGTACAAATATTAAATGAACACATGGCGATGATTTGTATGGAGAAAAAACAGCGGCCATAGTTGAGAACACATGGCGATGATTTACATGCATCATAAGGCATAGTTGTAACTATGCAAATATGTAGATTGTCACGTAGGACAATTGAAGTATCATGCCCATGCACACTGCAATGCAATATAAAAATAATTAAGCACAACAAACTATCATACCATCACTTTTTGCTCTCTTTTTTTTATGGAGACAAGTTCCATTGAAAAATAAAATCAAGGTTGATAATGTTGTGGCTCTTATAATAATGTAATACACTACAAAATCCATAGAGGATCATACTCTTGGAAAGCAAAAATTGGGATCGAGGATCATTTTCACACTTATGTTGTTTGTAGCATCATCACTCACACGATGAATCCATGATCAATACTACATCACATTTGATGCCCAAAAATACATTGGTGTTTTTGAGTGGATTCAGGTAAGAGGAAAAAAAAAAAAACACTCACCTTTGTTCATTACACTAATATCACTTAAAGCGAGTTAATACCCATTACCCAAAAAGTTCCCTATTACCACTCCTTTGCTCTTTGTGCACTCATATACCATGACGCTACACACACACACACAATTAAGCATTGCTTCCTTTTACAATTTCCTTCCTTTTTAAATCATAGGAATTCGTCAATGTTACTCACACTAGAATAGTTAGTAAGCATATCATAAACATTGAATAAGTCATTTACTTGGGCAGGCTGTCAAATCATAGACCACCCCAAGTAAAGGAGGCATGAAGCCTTTATTGGACTAATACAAAAAAAAAAAAAAGAAACCTATAGGGAACTCTTTACAAATTTTCCTTCAAAAAAAGCTCAAGACTAAAACCTATAGGGAACTCTTTACAAATTTTCCTTAAAAAAAGCTACTTCAACAATAGCAGGAAGCAGCACATTATTATGTTAAAGCTCATGAATAGCTTTCCTAATAACCTACGAGCTAATTGGCTTAATGTTATACAAATGTTGAGATTATTCAGACAATATTATTTCTCAAATGTTGTTGATTGCTTTAGTTTTATAATATTTAAAATTGTTGAAATTCAAAAACAGCTCAATTGAACAGTATTTAGAGAAGGAAATAACTTATATTTTTACATTAAAAATTATGCATAAAATAAAATTTAAGAACATAGTGATAGCCTAGATTCAACTATGAATGAGATGAGAAAAGGAGATAATTTATGTTATTAAAAACAAACAACACCTGGTGTTCGTTTTTTAGGGCCTATTTGATTACTTGACTTAGAAATTAAGTTTTAAAGCACGATACTAGATTGTGTAATTCCGCTGGATGTATTTAGAAATTAAAATTCGTTTAAAAGATTACAAGCACAATGAAAACCTCTCTAATGATGATATCATTTTCACATCCACAATATGTGAAAAATCACCTCCTAAAACACGTTTTACATCTCCAATCAAACAAATAAGCCCATCGCATAGCATAACATTACAATGTCTGTTAACCAAACAACTCCCTAGCGTAATTCACAAGAAATTAACCAATGAATCTGCAGTCCAATTCTCTACTCCACCGAGGGAAAATACGGGCAACAAACCACAATTAAACAGAGCACCAGACAGATTTACACGCCTTATTCACATCAATCAAAAGCAAAAGAAAAACCCTAAAACATAATTTCCTTCGACAAAAGCTTCTCAGCCTTTGCAGAATGTAAGTAAAGTGGAACTACTTAAAAACTCTAGATTTCCTGTAGCTATGAGAACTAGGTTGGATCCGGGCTGAATTGATCCCAGTAGACGAGACTATAAGCAAAGACGGAAAACTTACGGGGCATCCTATCAAAAAAGCATTATGCAGTCGGTGATAAAGAGGCGAGGAGGTTGCGCTTTTCTCCGTCGGTTGAAACTTGAAACACACGTGATCTTCTTCCCTCCTGTCAAAAACAACCAATCCCTTCTGCTATATACTCTTCGTATTCGTCACTACCACGGCTTCTGGGCGATTTCAAACTAACAAGAGATGCGGGGTCGAGTCGGCCTTTATCAGAAATTCCTTCTAGCCACCAGACAGAATCGAGAGAGGTCCGCACAGTGCGGAGGAAGTCGAGGGTCGTGGTTCGTACAATGGGGTCTTTAATGGGTCTCGAGCCTCCGTCAATTGACCGGTCATCCAAACTCAGGTATAGGGGTTTGCATTTTCTCCGATTATCAATGATTATTTGTTCATTATAGGTGTACTGTGTGGTTATTGATTATGATCACTTAACATAACATAAATTGAACGATAAGATTAGTTTAGTACAGTTTTATAAAATAAAAAATTCTTATTTTAATAATTTGTTTTGAGTAATCCGATTTACATTAATGATAAACTTAGGTAAAATTTTATATATATATATATATATATATATATATATATATATATATATATATATATATATATATATATATATATATATATATATATATATATATATATTTCATAATACTCCAAATTATTATATTTACTTATCTAATATCCAAAGTATACTATTTACATACTTACCATTCAAATACACTATGTTTCATCTAAATTATCACTTCGTCAAAACTACCCACCATGACTTTGTCTTTGACATGTAGAAAACTACTTTAACTCACAAAGAGCTAATGTCTAGTCGAGAATATAACTAGGATTCATTCTCGATTCGTCTATTATCAGTAAGAATGTGACACTTGTCATCTAACCGATGGTTTCGCTACTAAATGACACCACATGTAAATGGTTATGACTGAGACCTTCTAACTGGGTGGTTCTGCAGTCAAATGACACCATTAAATTACGGTTATTGTCATAGCTCATATGTTCCCCAATGACGTTAAATCATTGAGCAATGAATTAATATTATATGATCGATATGGCACAAAGTCCTCTGTTAGCTAAGATAGATTCAAATTTGTCCCTTTCGATAAACATTCACCTCAGATATACAAGATATCATTGGACGAAGCAACTCATAGATGTCAACAAGGATCCTTCTATCAGGTTAGGTCGACTACCTCCTTTTACTAAGTAGACTAAAGACCATCATGGTCTGGAACGACGGAATCATGGGATTTTGATCGGGTCTAACATCACTCCCCCACCATCTGTTTTAAGTGAAAGGTGATGAATTTTTAATTTTAATATCAAAATTCTAAATAAATAAATAATGCTACTACTATATGTCAGATACGCTGTATCTATTTGACAACTAGCCTTAATCGAAAGTTCTCTCTCACTATTGGGAGGGGTAATTAACTATAGGGGCTTGTGCCTATAAGAAACCTAAAATCAGATCATAAAAGCCTTACAAAATGAGGGCGAAATCTCTGGGTAATGTCTTATCTAAAACTCAATTTGTCTTTTGAAAATTTCTCTTGGAACTTACTTGTAAAAAATCTCCTCAACGACCAGAAAAAGAGAAAGGGGTTGAGGATAGGCCGGGGAGCTACCTACCACCCAAATACAGTCTGTTTCATCTAAATTATCACTCCGTCAAAACTACCCACCCTGACTCTGCCTTTGACATGTAGAAAATTACTTTAACTCACAAAGAGTTTATGTTTAGTCGAGAATATCACTAGGATTCATTCTCGATTAGGGGTGTAAGTGAGCCAAGCCAGCTCAAGAGCTAGCTCAAGCTCGACTCGTTAACGAGCTCATGAGCCGAGCTTATCTAGCCACAAGCTCGAGCTCGTTTGTTAAACTAGCTCGAGTTCGATCTTGATAAGGCTCGGCTCGCGAGCTGGCTCGAAATTAATAAGTTTAAATATTTTTAAAAAAATAATAATAATTTCGTATTTGTATTTTAAATTACCGCCTGGTATTTTAAACTCCCGCCTGATTATGGCTCAAATGTCAATCACATGCTTCTCTCTCTCTTCTCTGACAGCAACAAAGTAAAAATAACAAACCAAAAAATTGATCTCTCTCTCTCTTCCCTGACAGCAACATAGCAATAAATGTCAAACTAAAAAATCTACACACACTCTCTCTCTTCCTCCCGCTGCAACTGTAAAAGACAGTGAATCAAATTTTTCGAAGAAAGAGAATAAATCTCTTGCTCTCTCTCTTCCTCCCACGAGTATTTTGAGTGCATTGGACCACCAGTAAACCCGACCGCGCTGGAGGCTCATCGAGTAGCTCAAACTCATTTACAGTGGAACGAGTCGAGTTCGAGCTCGATTTTTGAGCTCGACTCAAGTTTGAGCTCAAGCTCGAGCTTGGTATTTGACAGTTGAGATCGACTTGAACACTCCCTGACTCGAGCTCGACTCGGCCAGTTTGCACCCTTATTCTATATTCGTCTATTATTAGTAAGAATGTAACACTTATCCTCTAACCGTTGATTTCGCCGCTAAATGACACCACATGTAAATGGTTATGACCGAAACCTTCTAATTGGGTGGTTTTGCAGTCAAATGACACCATTAAATTACGGTTATGATCATAACTCATATGTTCCCTAATGAGGTTAAATTATTGAGCAATGAACCAATAGTATATGATCGATATGTCACAAAGCCTTTTGTTAGTTAATGTATATTCAAATTTGTCCCTTTAGATAAATATTCACCTCAGATATACAAGGTATCCTTGGACGAAGCAAGCCATAGATGCCAACAAGGATCCTTCTACCAGGTTAGGTCAACTACCTCCTCTTACTAAGTAGACTAGGGACCATCATGACTTGGAATGACGGAACCATGAGATTTTAATCGGTTCTATCATCACTCCCCCAACCATCCATTTTAAGTGGAAGGTGATGAATTTTTAATTTTAATATCAAAATTCTAAATACCTAAATCATACTACTACTATATGTCAGATACTATGTATCTATTTGACAACTAGCCTTAATCGAAAGTTCTCTCTCACTATCAGGAGGGGTAATTAACTCTAGGTGCTTATGCCTATAGGAAACCTGAAAGTAGATCATAAAAGCCTTGCAAAATGAGGGCGAAATTTCTGGGTAATGTCTTATCTAAAACCCAATCTGTCTTTTGAAAATTTGTCTTGGAACTTGCAAAAAATCTCCTCAATGACCTGAAAAAGAGAAAGAGGCCTGTTGACCTTGATTTTGCCCAGACTTGGGCATGGTGGACTGAGTTGACCAAGTCAACCTTTGACTTGGTCAATCCGTCTTAATGGGTCAAAATTGACCAATTAGGCCCATTAAGAACCCAAATCAAATTCAAATCAATTCAAATCCATCCAAGGCTCAAACCCATATCCCCTATGACCTATTTGACTGGGTTGACCAGGTCAACCATTGACTTGGTCAACCCAAGTCTTAAATAGGTCAATTTTGGCTTATTAAGGCTCATTAAAGCGCCTTAAATGGTTTTAAATGCTCATGAACGTTTTTAAATTTGAACCACGGCCTAATTAGACTAATTTTTCTCCCAATTAGCTGAGGATTAGATCTAGGCTGTTCACCTTGGGTCTAGGGGCTTTAAATATTAAAAATCAAATCTTTTTTGGGACCTTTTTTGTAATTATTCTCGCCCTAGCCTCCCTAAGCCCGAGAACTTTCGTTTGAGAGCTCCTGGGACTTCTCCTCACCCTTCCCAATCAAACCTGACGGCCAGGACCCCCGCCGGCGACGAGTTCCGGCGAGACCGAGCCCCACTTCCCTTCCAGGTTGATTTCCATTCGATCGAGGAAGATTCAGAGCTCGAAGTCAACTAAGGAATTGTTCCTGGACCTTCTACGAGTTCAGCAAGCCCAAGAACGATCCAATCCACCGTGTGGATTGAGGTAAAACCTAAACCCTAGTCTTGAACACTTAGATATAAATAACTTTTTATACAACGCGTTTTAGATCGCAATTCTTCTTCCCCATAAATGCTCTTTGTACTTAGATTATATGGTTAAAATTTTATTGATTTTGGTTGAGTATCGAGCGAGAACGAAGCAATTATTCCCTTTGAGTCTAGGTTCGGACGCGTGCATGTGTAGGGTTGAGTCTGGACCATCGAAGCTGAGATCTACGGTCCAGATCACGACGGATCTGCCCTCGGTCCGTCCCGTGTTCCTCCTGTTCGCGGGATTGAGTGATCTGGCTTGATCAGAGCCCTCCATTCGATACCACGCGAGATCAAACGGCAGGGAGCCGCCGCTGACGTGGCTAATTGAAACCGTGTTCCGCGGTTTTGATTGTCGTGGTTTTGATTGTCGCATCATGCGGCAATCATTGAGCTGCCACGCGTCGATTTGGGAGCCGCTGCCGCCACCGCGGTTTAAAACCACGAACCAGAGCGTGCCACGTGTCCCGCGGGGTCCCGCCGGCTGATTATTGGGTTCAATTCTATATAAAATCTATTTTAAAAAGTATTTTCTTCATTAAATCATAACAAATTGAATATTATGCCAAAAAATACATGCAGTACATCATTTTGCTCGTATTTGCGACGCCGTTAATTTAAAATTATTTTTAATTAAAAATAATATATATATATATATATATATATATATATATATATATATATATATATATATATATATATATATATATATATATATATATATATATATATATATATATATATATATATATATATATATATATATATATATATATATATATATATATATTAATAAAACAGTGAATAATTTTTTTATTATAATAATTAATAATATTATTAGATTATTTATTGTTACTAGTATATGTTATCATTACTGTATTTTATTATTATTATTATTATTATTATTATTATTATTATTATTATTATTTTAGTATTATTTTAATTATCCATTATTATTTATCATTATTAGTTATTTTAATTATGTTTGAATGTTATTTAATTAATAAATTAATTTAAACTTTAGATATTTTCCTTAATTTCTGATAATAATTATTTTTCTTTATGTATTTTACTTATTAATTAAGATTTATTCACTTACTTTAAATTACTTTTAACTAATTAGTTATACAATATTATTTAATTAATAAAATAATTTGAAATCTTAATGTTTCAATTAAAAACTTTATTATTATGTTATTTCAAAAATTTTTGAAGCTTTAAAAGTTTATTTTAATCTCAATTATCAGTTGTTATTTTTATTATTATCTTAATTATTTTAAAATTACCTTTTAATCATCTAAACTTGCAAAAATCATAACTATTTCATTTTAAATCAGATTTCGGTGTGCAACCCCTTGTTCTTTTCAGAAAAATGTGCTCTATATTTTAAAATTATTTTCAGTAATTGATGCTTGCTATTCTGACATATTTCTGTCTTATACTCATATTAGGCTATTTTGATATTATTTAAATAATTAATTATAATAATTATTTTAAAATTAAAAATTATTTTCAAATCGTTTTGAAACCTCGATTGGGTGGTCAGTGGGTATCCCAAATATTTATGAATGGAACTATTTTGAATTATGCCTATTTGCACAAAACTTTGTTTCTTTCCTTTTAATATATATTTATTTCAAATTATTTTAATTTGAAATTACCTATATTACTAAATTAACCTAATTTTGGGAGACTCACTACATGAAATTTTAAACATGTCTTACACATGAAGAGCAATCATGGGGAAGTGGATTAGTGAGTGATTGAGTATCAATCATTCATTAATCCCTTCATTAGGTGTATTTACTTTCTTGTTATTCGTAGTTTGCATGTGTAGGATGTACCACCACTTAATTTAGGCTCTCCTAGATCTAAGGACATGGTGTGTTTATTATTTTTATGTGTTACCATGCATTGTAAACGTTGAGGGTTAGTGTGAACGTCAATTTAAACCTTGATAACGTAGTAACACCTTAAAGACAATAATTAAGAACCCGTCTAACGAACTTAGAAAATTTCTAGGAGAAAGGGTAGATTACTGATTGACATGAAACATTTAAACTCAGAGACATCTTGAACATCCCAGAATTTTCTAGGAATTTTTAGGGCTTGTTAGACCCCTTAATTAACCAACACTAATTAACCTGCTAAATAGGTCCCCGAGGCATTCTAAAAATTATAGTAAATACATTTTAGGTTAGAAAATTACCCATAATAGCTTGAATTGACCAGAATATGATCCTTGACCTTAGATAAATAGGGCTCCTTAGTTTGACTTTAGGTTTGCCCTTAATTCGACCTTAGGTGAAAATTACCATTTTGTCCCTAATAAATCATTAAAAATTATTAAAAATCTCAAATTTTCCCCAAACACTTGGGATCACTTTCTCAGGTCATCCCTGACCTTTGGGGGTGATTCCAATCTGCTTGGAGCTGATTTGGATCAAAACCATAAAATCAGTCCTTTTATTAAATATTTAGATAATTTCATAAATACCCTAAACTTAGAAAATTCATAACTAATTGTAGAAAATTCCAAATTAGACAAATTCACTTGCATTAGACTCCTATTAGTGTCTAGTATTTATTAAAAATATTAAGATTCAAGAAACTCACCTAAATTAGAAAGTTAACTTTTTGATCAACCATAGTTCATTTAGGGTCCGGAACTTAGAAAACTCATAACTTTGCCTAGAAAGCTCCAAATTCAGTGTACTACCTGGCTAATTACTCATCTTAAGGTCTAGAATTTTCTTAAAATATTAAGAGACTCAAACCTAACCTATGAAATAGTGACTTTTTGTACCCTTAGCCTAGTACCTAAGAGGATCCAGAACTTTCGAAAATTGGCTAATGAAATTTAAACTTCAAATATCAATGCGCTAAGCTTTTAAAACTGATCAACAAACTAAATTAACTAAAATGGATCCTAATTTATTAATATTTAAACTTTAATTAAAATTTTCTTTTCTGACCTATAACAAACCTGAACTGTATGCAATTTTAACTAACTACCTAAATTAGGATCTACCCAAGCCACACCAGCCATACACACACAGAATTGTTTGCTAGGGCACCACTTCTAGACTTAGGCTAAGCCGGTGTTTATTTCCTTTTCTGTTCTGTGCCGGAGCTTTCCGTAGTTTTCATTGCATGTTGTTTGAAATTGTTGATGTGTTTGCTTACTTTTCTTGTACTCTATGGATTGATGTGATGAGCACTAAATCCACCCCTACGTTAGGAACGATATATATATATATATATATATATATATATATATATATATATATATATATATATATATATATATATATATATATATATATATATTGTTATTCCGTGCAGGTGGCCATGCTCAAGCTAATAAAAGGGGAGCACTGTCATGATTTCTAACATTGTCTTATGCAGGTACTTGCGCAGTCCCCCTAAATAAATGGTGGCTAAATAAAAAATAATTATAATTGCTATAGGTGGACTTCTCAGCCCTCATAATTAAGAGCATGGCTTGGCACAACTTCAATGGGATGTATTTTATTCTTTTTTATATATAACTGCTTGGGATGACTCTTATTAGGATAATCTTGCAGTGACTTTAGAATTTTTCTGCTTTATATTTGATGTAAAATTTGTAATAATAGTTAAAAATTGTGAAAATGCACTATGAGTGGGATATTCTTATCAAACTCGAATTCTAAAAGAAGAAGACATCCTCATAGGGGAGAGTCTTCTTCCATTTGGGAGATCGAGTTGGATGGCTTTAGATATCCAAAGAGAAAAGGCAATACCCCTACCAAGGGGGAATTATCTCTTCGTTTGGATATTTAAGCCACGACGGATCCAAGGAGTCCAAGGAGGAGAGATCCAAGGAGTCTAAGGAGGAGAGATCCAGAGAGTCCAAGGAGAAGTGATCCAAAGAAGATTAAAGACCTGTAGATCAATATCCCACTCAAAATCATTTGCGTCTGTCATAGGCTTAGAAATCTGAGTTGTTGGCAGTGGTGCCCGGCCACTTTACTTTTTGCATATCTGTGTTGTAATAAGGGCAGTTTGCCTATGGACATTTAGTTGATTATTTTTCTAGATTTATATTGATGTGCTTATCTGATTGTGCAGTAGAAATTACCTGTATTTTTTAGGTTTCTTTCTTGCATGCCGATTTTATTTTAGTCTGGATTATGTTAGGCTCCTTTAAGAATTACAAAATTTTTCTACTTATAATTAATCTTTAAAATTCTAAGTTTAAATAACATAGAAATCTAACAAACCTAGGGAACTGCCGGAATCATCCGGGGTCGCATGCATACTACTGCATTTTTCTTTCTTTGCTAATAAGACATCTCCCTGCCTGCGAGTAGAGTCCGGATAATCTGGCATATGAGGATGAAGTGCCAGACCTAGGGAGACCCAGTCTTTTTCTAAAAATTTATTTTCTATAAGACTGTTTTTAAAGTTCTAAAGCATACATGAGTTGAGACCTTTCAACTAGCATGCATTGCATTAATAACCAATTAATTAAAATTTAATTGCATTAGTTAGGGGCATTCACCTCACATATGTCACGACCCGACCCGACGGGGACGGATCCCGCCCGAGCCGGATCGCGGCGAGCGCACACTTACTTGCTTATCCAGGATCTGGCTTTGGATTAGGTTACCGAACTGATCTTCCAAATTCTTAACTCAACAGAAACACACAGAACAACAGAGCTACTAAAACATCAAATGCAGCGGAACAAAACATCTATCTTTTTCATTTCCTCAAAATAATCATCTACAGAACAGTACATGGCTTTCAACAGAAAGAAAGACAGAACAGAAAAGCCATGACTGTACAAAAATCAAAAGTACCAAAAATACCTAATCGGATCAGACTCTGAAACTAATCCTGGACCTCCTTGCCCTTCCCAGAACCTGAAAACCACCAGAAAGCAAGGGTGAGCTCAACAGCTCAGCAAAGCAACAAACCACCAATCTAAATTCTCAGAAACCAAAACTAAACTCATCAGACAGAAATCAGATCAGAAATCAGAACAGAATCGGAAATCAGAACTTATACGGACAGATATCAAATCAGAATCAGAATCGTACAGATCAGATCACAGAACAGAATAAACTCAGCACATATCAGAATCATACAGAAATCAGAATCAGATAATAGCGGATATCAGATATTTAATTCATAGCTAAATGTGCCCCCGGCACCAGGATAATAGCTGAGTAATTAATAGCTAAACTAAACTGAACAGAATCACTACGGATTCTAACCCTTATGTCTCCCTTGTGCTCACGGCACCAAAAATTCGCTGAATAATTAATAGCTAAGCTAAATGTGCTCACAGCACCTGAATAATAGAATTCACGGATCCGGAATATAACTGATATTTCTCCAACTTGAGCTCATCTAAAATTTCCCGTTTCACTAACTGAATCTCATAGGATCCAGGCCCCTTATAGCTCCCTTTTATAGCTTATACACATAGCATTTCAATTCAGAAGAAATTCGGACAATTCAGAAATTACCCGAAAATCGGGCAGCACAACGGCAGTATACAGAATTTACACAAAAATTCCTGCAAAGAAAATTTACCGAATTCGCACAGAATATAGATAATCACATTCCAGAACATTTATTCTACTGCACAGAGAATTTACGATTTCACAGAAAAATCAGGTCGACTAAAAACACAGTCGAATCAAAAATATCCGGACGAAAATCTTCAAAATATAATCAAAACGTGCACACCCGGCACGGCAACGATATACAGAAACTTACGCGGTAAAAACTGAACCAATCGAAAGATACGGACGAAAAACCGTAACGAAAACTAAATCCGGACAGAAAAATACCGCCAACCTCGACGGAACTGAAAATTGAGAAAGACGGAATGTGCCTTACCTCGAGCACAGCAAATTCTTCAACAGTCACTTCGATCGAAAACGGCTCCGCGTCTTCCCGAAATCAACTTTTCCAAAACCTTCTTTTTCTCTCTCCTCAGAGCTGAAAATCAGATATTTATTTTTTTATTTTCTCTCTCTTCAAATGAGCTGAAATCAGCTTTATAATACACAGATCGGCCCGGCCGATCGTCCAGATCGGCCTGGACGATCAGACCAAAATCCCATCGTCCAGGGACGATTTTTCAGGACGATGTTTACTATTCATAGGCGATAAAAACCTCTACTCACTGACTTGTGCCATCCACTGATCGTCCCGGGACGATACCTCGATCGGCCTGGACGATCCCTACAGGAAATCACTTAGAGCAATTCTGGACAGATTCTGGAACAGAAAATACACTGATCGTCCCAGGACGATCCCAGATCGGCCTGGACGATACTGGAGCAGTTTGAAATATTACAATCTCCCCAACTCAGAAAAATGTCGTCCTCGACATTATCCAATCCAAACTCAGTCAAAACAAGTACGGGTACGACCGTCTCATATCAGACTCCTTTTCCCAAGTTGCTTCCCGTGCAGTCCGGTGCTTCCACTGGACCTTAACCATCGGAATCTCTTTATTTCTTAACTTGCGGACGTCGTACGCTAAAATCAATTCTGGCTCTTCCTTGTACGCCAGATTCTCCTGAATCTCAACCTCGTCAGCTGATACCTTCTTCCCAGAGTCTGAAACCCACTTCCTCAGAGTGGATACGTGAAACACATTATGCACATCAGGCATAGAATCAGAAAGCAATAGGCGATAAGCAGATTTTCCAATTCTTTCCAAAATCTCAAATGGTCCAACATACCTTGGACTAAGCTTGCTCACCTGACCAAATCTGCTCACACCTTTCATCGGGCTGACTTTGACATACACAAAGTCACCGACCTGAAACTCAACAAATCTGTGCTTCTGATTGTAATACTTCTGCTGACGATCTTGAGCGGCTTTCAATCTCTCTCTTATCAAATGAATCTTCTGAGCAGTTTCATCAGCAAAAGTGGCACCCAAAGTCTGTCTATCTCCGACCTCCGTCAGAGTCAAAGGAGTACGGCACTTCCTGCCATACAGAGCCTCGTACGGTGCCATACCGATACTGGACTGAAAACTATTGTTATAGGCAAACTCAATCAGCGGAATATGATCTTCCCAGCTTCCGCTAAAGTCCAGAACACAAAGTCTCAACAGATCTTCCAGTACCTGAATAGTCCTCTCAGACTGTCCGTCGGTCTGAGGATGAAAGGTTGTACTGAAATGCAATTTCGTACCCAAGCCTTGCTGAATGCCTTTCCAAAGTCTGGAAGTAAAACGTCCATCTCGATCAGATACAATCACACGAGGCACACCGTGCAATCTGACTATCTCTTTCACATATATCTGTGCCAAGCGTTCAACTGAATCCGTCTGTCTGATCGGAAGAAAATGGGCTGACTTCGTCAATCGATCCACAACTACCCAAATAGCATCATGTCCTTGTCGTGAACGAGGGAAACCCATAGCAAAATCCATCGTTACCTCCTCCTATTTCCACTCAGGGATAGGCAACGACTGCAACAGTCCACCTGGTCGCTGATGCTCTGCCTTCACCAACTGACAGGCTTCGCATCTCGACACAAACTCCGCCACATCCTTCTTCATCCCAGGCCACCAGAACAAAAGCTTCATATCAGCATACATCTTACCACTGCCTGGATGAACAGTGTAGCCTGAATGATGAGATTCATACAGAATCTCCCGCCTCAAATCTCCAAACACAGGTACCCACAACCTGTTCTTACAGAAAATAGCACCAGAATCAGAAATTCGAAGTTCAGGAGTCTTACCAGATCCAATCTGAGCTAGCAACTTCGAATAATCAGAATCTGACTTCTGGGCTTCTTGAATCCTTGCTTCTAAAGAAGACTGAATACTCATCTGAGCCAACTCCAAATCACTGGAGGAAATCACCTCCAACTGCAATCTCTCCAAATCACGAATCAGAAAGTCATCACAAGTAAGCTGCAAACCTGATAATCCAGAAGACTTCCTGCTCAAAGCATCTGCTACCACATTCGCCTTCCCAGGCTGATACTGAATAGTCAGGTCATAGTCCTTGATCAACTCGAGCCACCTCCTCTGTCTCAGATTCAAATCCTTCTGAGTAAAAATGTACTTCAGGCTCTTATGATCAGTAAACATCTCACATGTGACGCCATACAGGTAATGACGCCAAATCTTCAAAGCAAAAACAACTGCAGCTAACTCCAAATCATGCGTCGGGTAATTCTTCTCATGTGGTTTCAACTGTCTCGAAGCATAAGCAATTACCTGACCATGCTGCATCAGGACACATCCCAGTCCTTTCAGTGAAGCATCACTGAACACCTGAAAACCTTCCGTACCTGACGGAAGCGCCAACACTGGAGCTGAAGTCAAACAATCCTTCAATCTCTGAAAACTAGCTTCACACTCCGGTGTCCAAACAAAAGGAACTGACTTCTGAGTCAGTCTCGTCAGAGGAGTCGAAATCTGTGAAAATCCTTTCACAAACTTCCTATAATACCCGGCCATGCCTAAGAAACTACGTACCTCAAATACCGTAGTCGGCCTTGGCCAATCAGCAACTGCCTGAATCTTCTGGGGATCCACAGAAATACCTTCTCCGCTAATCACATGCCCCAGAAAAGAAATGCTCTTCAGCCAGAATTCGCACTTGGAGAACTTGGCATACAGCTGATGCCTCCTCAGAGTCTCCAACACAATCCTCAAATGTCTGGCATGTTCATCCTCAGATGCAGAATATACCAGAATATCGTCAATGAAGACGATCACAAACTGATCCAAAAACTCCCTGAATACTCGGTTCATCAGATCCATGAAAATAGCGGGCGCATTGGTCACCCCAAAAGGCATAACCAAAAACTCGTAGTGCCCGTACCGAGTACTGAAAGCTGTCTTCACCACATCAGATTCCTTCACCTTCACCTGATAGTATCCGGATCTCAAATCAATCTTCGAAAATACCGAAGATCCGGAAAGTTGGTCAAACAAGTCGTCTATCCGAGGCAAAGGATACTTGTTCTTGATCGTGGCCTTGTTCAAATCTCTGTAATCAATACACATACGGAGTGTACCGTCCTTCTTCTTCACAAACAGAACAGGTGCTCCCCAAGGAGAAACACTAGGACGTACAAATCCTCTGTCAACCAACTCCTGAAGCTGAACTTTCAACTCAGAAAGTTCTTTCGGTGCCATCCTGTACGGAGCTTTCGATATCGGAGCGGTACCCGGAAAAACATCGATAGAGAACTCCACATCTCTATCCGGAGGTAAACCAACCAACTCCTCAGGAAAAACATCAGCAAACTCCCGTACCACAGGGATCTCAGAAACAGAACCAACCTCCAGGTTCAGATCCCGCACCGAAGCCAAAAATACTGGATATCCTTTCTTCCACATTCTGCTCACCTCTAACGCAGAAATCAGACTGGAGAGAACACCTCGTAATCCCTGAAATACAACTCTCTCTCCAGCCACAAGCAAACTCACTTGCTTCTTCAGACAGTCAATCTGAGCCTCATATTGACTCAACCAATCCATTCCCAAAATCACATCATACGAAGAAATCGGCAATCGAATCAAACTCGATTTCCACTTCTTGCCAGAAATCTCGATCTCACACAAACAAAACTGTCGAGCAATCAATGGATTCCCAGCCGGTAAAATCACAGACAAAGAAACCGGTAAAACCATCGAATCCAAATGTAAAAGCTCAAAACAATGCTCGGACAGAAAAGAATGACTCGCTCCAGAGTCAAACAAAACACGACAGGGCTGATCAGAAATGTAAACCGTACCTGTCACAACATCCGGAGCATCTCGAGCCTCCTGCTGACTCAAGCTGTAAACTCGTGGCTGAACTGGAGCAGGAGCTGAAGCAACAGAACTACTCTGCTCCCTCTGAATCGTAGGTGGTCTCCGTGGTGCAGAACTAGAACCACCACCCCTACCAGCAAATCCCTCAGAGCGTGGAGGAACAGTCCTCGGTCTTCCTGCTGCTGAACCAACAGGTCTGACTAAACCCTCAGATCGCTGATCATATCCCATCTGTGGACATTCTGCAATCCTATGTCCCGGCTGACCACACCTGAAACAAAGACCAGCTATCCTGTAGCACTGGCCATGGTGTCGCCGTCCACAACTCTGGCACACAGGTGCCGAACTGACAGATCCAGAACCAGTCGTACTGGTAACAGTACCAGACGATCCTCCGCTCCTTCTGGAATCTCCAGATCCAGAACCAGGAACAAATCTCCTCTTCCCAGAGGAACCACTGCCAGAAGTATCACCTCCAAACCTCTTCCTACTCGCAGACCACCGCTGCTGAGTAGTCGTCATGTCGTTCTCAATCAGACGAGCTCGCTCCACAAGCTCAGAGAAATCAGAAATCCGGAACGGTATCAAAGGCTGCCTCAAAGTGTCTCGTAAGCCTCTCAGAAACCTGTAGCACCTCTCAGCAGACGTGCTAACCAGCTGCGGAGCATACCTGGCTAATGCAGTAAACTCAGCCTCGTACTGCATCACCGTCTTGCTCCCCTGAACCAGCCTCAGAAAACTCTCCTGCATCTGCTGTCGTGCAGAAGGGGGAACAAACCAGTCTCTGAACACTTCAGTGAACTCTTCCCAAGTGATCAAAGAGTTCAATCTGCCCTGAAATCTGGCTGCCTGCTGGCCATCCCACCAGTGCTCAGCCTCTCCATCTAACAGAAAAACAGCCAACGGAACCTTCCTGTCTGCCGGACACTGCATCCCGTCAAAAGTCTTCTCTAATCTCCTCAGCCACTCCTCGGCTGCTCTGGGCTCAACAGCGCCCTCAAACCTCGGAGGCTTCAACCTCAAAAATAACTGCAGGTGTCGATCAATGTCCTCAGATCTAACAGTAGAAGCTCTGCTCTGAGTCTCGCTCATCATCTGAGCAACCAGCGAAGCAAACTGTGAAAGCGTATCAGCACCGACCACTGGGGCTGTACTCCCCACTGGTGCTGCCTGATCATCACTCTGACCGTCTGTCATGTCTGGGTCTGGCTGATCCATACAGAAAAATCCAGAAAATCCGAAAAACTATCACAAAAACAACACAAAAACAACACAATAAAAAGCCAAACGACCCAAAACTACCCCCAGACAGATTCACTGATCACTTCCTAGAGCTCTGTTTTACAATCCAACCTGTTTCCAAAACCAGTGCTCTGATACCACAAAAGCTTGTCACGACCCGACCCGACGGGGACGGATCCCGCCCGAGCCGGATCGCGGCGAGCGCACACTTACTTGCTTATACAGGATCTGGCTTTGGATTAGGTTACCGAACTGATCTTCCAAATTCTTAACTCAACAGAAACACACAGAACAACAGAGCTACTAAAACATCAAATGCAGTGGAACAAAACATCTATCTTTTTCATTTCCTCAAAATAATCATCTACAGAACAGTACATGGCTTTCAACAGAAAGAAAGACAGAACAGAAAAGCCATGACTGTACAAAAATCAAAAGTACCAAAAATACCTAATCGGATCAGACTCTGAAACTAATCCTGGACCTCCTTGCCCTTCCCAGAACCTGAAAACCACCAGAAAGCAAGGGTGAGCTCAACAGCTCAGCAAAGCAACAAACCACCAATCTAAATTCTCAGAAACCAAAACTAAACTCATCAGACAGAAATCAGATCAGAAATCAGAACAGAATCGGAAATCAGAACTTATACGGACAGATATCAAATCAGAATCAGAATCGTACAGATCAGATCACAGAACAGAATAAACTCAGCACATATCAGAATCATACAGAAATCAGAATCAGATAATAGCGGATATCAGATATTTAATTCATAGCTAAATGTGCCCCCGGCACCAGGATAATAGCTGAGTAATTAATAGCTAAACTAAACTGAACAGAATCACTACGGATTCTAACCCTTATGTCTCCCTTGTGCTCACGGCACCAAAAATTCGCTGAATAATTAATAGCTAAGCTAAATGTGCTCACAGCACCTGAATAATAGAATTCACGGATCCGGAATATAACTGATATTTCTCCAACTTGAGCTCATCTAAAATTTCCCGTTTCACTAACTGAATCTCATAGGATCCAGGCCCCTTATAGCTCCCTTTTATAGCTTATACACATAGCATTTCAATTCAGAAGAAATTCGGACAATTCAGAAATTACCCGAAAATCGGGCAGCACAACGGCAGTATACAGAATTTACACAAAAATTCCTGCAAAGAAAATTTACCGAATTCGCACAGAATATAGATAATCACATTCCAGAACATTTATTCTACTGCACAGAGAATTTACGATTTCACAGAAAAATCAGGTCGACTAAAAACACAGTCGAATCAAAAATATCCGGACGAAAATCTTCAAAATATAATCAAAACGTGCACACCCGGCACGGCAACGATATACAGAAACTTACGCGGTAAAAACTGAACCAATCGAAAGATACGGACGAAAAACCGTAACGAAAACTAAATCCGGACAGAAAAATACCGCCAACCTCGACGGAACTGAAAATTGAGAAAGACGGAATGTGCCTTACCTCGAGCACAGCAAATTCTTCAACAGTCACTTCGATCGAAAACGGCTCCGCGTCTTCCCGAAATCAACTTTTCCAAAACCTTCTTTTTCTCTCTCCTCAGAGCTGAAAATCAGATATTTATTTTTTTATTTTCTCTCTCTTCAAATGAGCTGAAATCAGCTTTATAATACACAGATCGGCCCGGCCGATCGTCCAGATCGGCCTGGACGATCAGACCAAAATCCCATCGTCCAGGGACGATTTTTCAGGACGATGTTTACTATTCATAGGCGATAAAAACCTCTACTCACTGACTTGTGCCATCCACTGATCGTCCTGGGACGATACCTCGATCGGCCTGGACGATCCCTACAGGAAATCACTTAGAGCAATTCTGGACAGATTCTGGAACTGAAAATACACTGATCGTCCCAGGACGATCCCAGATCGGCCTGGACGATACTGGAGCAGTTTGAAATATTACAATCTCCCCAACTCAGAAAAATGTCGTCCTCGACATTATCCAATCCAAACTCAGTCAAAACAAGTACGGGTACGACCGTCTCATATCAGACTCCTTTTCCCAAGTTGCTTCCCGTGCAGTCCGGTGCTTCCACTGGACCTTAACCATCGGAATCTCTTTATTTCTTAACTTGCGGACGTCGTACGCTAAAATCAATTCTGGCTCTTCCTTGTACGCCAGATTCTCCTGAATCTCAACCTCGTCAGCTGATACCTTCTTCCCAGAGTCTGAAACCCACTTCCTCAGAGTGGATACGTGAAACACATTATGCACATCAGGCATAGAATCAGAAAGCAATAGGCGATAAGCAGATTTTCCAATTCTTT
The DNA here is from genome assembly GCA_016618105.1 of Dendrobium huoshanense. Taxonomy (NCBI): domain Eukaryota; kingdom Viridiplantae; phylum Streptophyta; class Magnoliopsida; order Asparagales; family Orchidaceae; genus Dendrobium; species Dendrobium huoshanense. Next base: position 94,802,900 of record CM028359.1, read on the forward strand.
CCAAAATCTCAAATGGTCCAACATACCTTGGACTAAGCTTGCTCACCTGACCAAATCTGCTCACACCTTTCATCGGGCTGACTTTGACATACACAAAGTCACCGACCTGAAACTCAACAAATCTGTGCTTCTGATTGTAATACTTCTGCTGACGATCTTGAGCGGCTTTCAATCTCTCTCTTATCAAATGAATCTTCTGAGCAGTTTCATCAGCAAAAGTGGCACCCAAAGTCTGTCTATCTCCGACCTCCGTCAGAGTCAAAGGAGTACGGCACTTCCTGCCATACAGAGCCTCGTACGGTGCCATACCGATACTGGACTGAAAACTATTGTTATAGGCAAACTCAATCAGCGGAATATGATCTTCCCAGCTTCCGCTAAAGTCCAGAACACAAAGTCTCAACAGATCTTCCAGTACCTGAATAGTCCTCTCAGACTGTCCGTCGGTCTGAGGATGAAAGGTTGTACTGAAATGCAATTTCGTACCCAAGCCTTGCTGAATGCCTTTCCAAAGTCTGGAAGTAAAACGTCCATCTCGATCAGATACAATCACACGAGGCACACCGTGCAATCTGACTATCTCTTTCACATATATCTGTGCCAAGCGTTCAACTGAATCCGTCTGTCTGATCGGAAGAAAATGGGCTGACTTCGTCAATCGATCCACAACTACCCAAATAGCATCATGTCCTTGTCGTGAACGAGGGAAACCCATAGCAAAATCCATCGTTACCTCCTCCTATTTCCACTCAGGGATAGGCAACGACTGCAACAGTCCACCTGGTCGCTGATGCTCTGCCTTCACCAACTGACAGGCTTCGCATCTCGACACAAACTCCGCCACATCCTTCTTCATCCCAGGCCACCAGAACAAAAGCTTCATATCAGCATACATCTTACCACTGCCTGGATGAACAGTGTAGCCTGAATGATGAGATTCATACAGAATCTCCCGCCTCAAATCTCCAAACACAGGTACCCACAACCTGTTCTTACAGAAAATAGCACCAGAATCAGAAATTCGAAGTTCAGGAGTCTTACCAGATCCAATCTGAGCTAGCAACTTCGAATAATCAGAATCTGACTTCTGGGCTTCTTGAATCCTTGCTTCTAAAGAAGACTGAATACTCATCTGAGCCAACTCCAAATCACTGGAGGAAATCACCTCCAACTGCAATCTCTCCAAATCACGAATCAGAAAGTCATCACAAGTAAGCTGCAAACCTGATAATCCAGAAGACTTCCTGCTCAAAGCATCTGCTACCACATTCGCCTTCCCAGGCTGATACTGAATAGTCAGGTCATAGTCCTTGATCAACTCGAGCCACCTCCTCTGTCTCAGATTCAAATCCTTCTGAGTAAAAATGTACTTCAGGCTCTTATGATCAGTAAACATCTCACATGTGACGCCATACAGGTAATGACGCCAAATCTTCAAAGCAAAAACAACTGCAGCTAACTCCAAATCATGCGTCGGGTAATTCTTCTCATGTGGTTTCAACTGTCTCGAAGCATAAGCAATTACCTGACCATGCTGCATCAGGACACATCCCAGTCCTTTCAGTGAAGCATCACTGAACACCTGAAAACCTTCCGTACCTGACGGAAGCGCCAACACTGGAGCTGAAGTCAAACAATCCTTCAATCTCTGAAAACTAGCTTCACACTCCGGTGTCCAAACAAAAGGAACTGACTTCTGAGTCAGTCTCGTCAGAGGAGTCGAAATCTGTGAAAATCCTTTCACAAACTTCCTATAATACCCGGCCATGCCTAAGAAACTACGTACCTCAAATACCGTAGTCGGCCTTGGCCAATCAGCAACTGCCTGAATCTTCTGGGGATCCACAGAAATACCTTCTCCGCTAATCACATGCCCCAGAAAAGAAATGCTCTTCAGCCAGAATTCGCACTTGGAGAACTTGGCATACAGCTGATGCCTCCTCAGAGTCTCCAACACAATCCTCAAATGTCTGGCATGTTCATCCTCAGATGCAGAATATACCAGAATATCGTCAATGAAGACGATCACAAACTGATCCAAAAACTCCCTGAATACTCGGTTCATCAGATCCATGAAAATAGCGGGCGCATTGGTCACCCCAAAAGGCATAACCAAAAACTCGTAGTGCCCGTACCGAGTACTGAAAGCTGTCTTCACCACATCAGATTCCTTCACCTTCACCTGATAGTATCCGGATCTCAAATCAATCTTCGAAAATACCGAAGATCCGGAAAGTTGGTCAAACAAGTCGTCTATCCGAGGCAAAGGATACTTGTTCTTGATCGTGGCCTTGTTCAAATCTCTGTAATCAATACACATACGGAGTGTACCGTCCTTCTTCTTCACAAACAGAACAGGTGCTCCCCAAGGAGAAACACTAGGACGTACAAATCCTCTGTCAACCAACTCCTGAAGCTGAACTTTCAACTCAGAAAGTTCTTTCGGTGCCATCCTGTACGGAGCTTTCGATATCGGAGCGGTACCCGGAAAAACATCGATAGAGAACTCCACATCTCTATCCGGAGGTAAACCAACCAACTCCTCAGGAAAAACATCAGCAAACTCCCGTACCACAGGGATCTCAGAAACAGAACCAACCTCCAGGTTCAGATCCCGCACCGAAGCCAAAAATACTGGATATCCTTTCTTCCACATTCTGCTCACCTCTAACGCAGAAATCAGACTGGAGAGAACACCTCGTAATCCCTGAAATACAACTCTCTCTCCAGCCACAAGCAAACTCACTTGCTTCTTCAGACAGTCAATCTGAGCCTCATATTGACTCAACCAATCCATTCCCAAAATCACATCATACGAAGAAATCGGCAATCGAATCAAACTCGATTTCCACTTCTTGCCAGAAATCTCGATCTCACACAAACAAAACTGTCGAGCAATCAATGGATTCCCAGCCGGTAAAATCACAGACAAAGAAACCGGTAAAACCATCGAATCCAAATGTAAAAGCTCAAAACAATGCTCGGACAGAAAAGAATGACTCGCTCCAGAGTCAAACAAAACACGACAGGGCTGATCAGAAATGTAAACCGTACCTGTCACAACATCCGGAGCATCTCGAGCCTCCTGCTGACTCAAGCTGTAAACTCGTGGCTGAACTGGAGCAGGAGCTGAAGCAACAGAACTACTCTGCTCCCTCTGAATCGTAGGTGGTCTCCGTGGTGCAGAACTAGAACCACCACCCCTACCAGCAAATCCCTCAGAGCGTGGAGGAACAGTCCTCGGTCTTCCTGCTGCTGAACCAACAGGTCTGACTAAACCCTCAGATCGCTGATCATATCCCATCTGTGGACATTCTGCAATCCTATGTCCCGGCTGACCACACCTGAAACAAAGACCAGCTATCCTGTAGCACTGGCCATGGTGTCGCCGTCCACAACTCTGGCACACAGGTGCCGAACTGACAGATCCAGAACCAGTCGTACTGGTAACAGTACCAGACGATCCTCCGCTCCTTCTGGAATCTCCAGATCCAGAACCAGGAACAAATCTCCTCTTCCCAGAGGAACCACTGCCAGAAGTATCACCTCCAAACCTCTTCCTACTCGCAGACCACCGCTGCTGAGTAGTCGTCATGTCGTTCTCAATCAGACGAGCTCGCTCCACAAGCTCAGAGAAATCAGAAATCCGGAACGGTATCAAAGGCTGCCTCAAAGTGTCTCGTAAGCCTCTCAGAAACCTGTAGCACCTCTCAGCAGACGTGCTAACCAGCTGCGGAGCATACCTGGCTAATGCAGTAAACTCAGCCTCGTACTGCATCACCGTCTTGCTCCCCTGAACCAGCCTCAGAAAACTCTCCTGCATCTGCTGTCGTGCAGAAGGGGGAACAAACCAGTCTCTGAACACTTCAGTGAACTCTTCCCAAGTGATCAAAGAGTTCAATCTGCCCTGAAATCTGGCTGCCTGCTGGCCATCCCACCAGTGCTCAGCCTCTCCATCTAACAGAAAAACAGCCAACGGAACCTTCCTGTCTGCCGGACACTGCATCCCGTCAAAAGTCTTCTCTAATCTCCTCAGCCACTCCTCGGCTGCTCTGGGCTCAACAGCGCCCTCAAACCTCGGAGGCTTCAACCTCAAAAATAACTGCAGGTGTCGATCAATGTCCTCAGATCTAACAGTAGAAGCTCTGCTCTGAGTCTCGCTCATCATCTGAGCAACCAGCGAAGCAAACTGTGAAAGCGTATCAGCACCGACCACTGGGGCTGTACTCCCCACTGGTGCTGCCTGATCATCACTCTGACCGTCTGTCATGTCTGGGTCTGGCTGATCCATACAGAAAAATCCAGAAAATCCGAAAAACTATCACAAAAACAACACAAAAACAACACAATAAAAAGCCAAACGACCCAAAACTACCCCCAGACAGATTCACTGATCACTTCCTAGAGCTCTGTTTTACAATCCAACCTGTTTCCAAAACCAGTGCTCTGATACCACAAAAGCTTGTCACGACCCGACCCGACGGGGACGGATCCCGCCCGAGCCGGATCGCGGCGAGCGCACACTTACTTGCTTATACAGGATCTGGCTTTGGATTAGGTTACCGAACTGATCTTCCAAATTCTTAACTCAACAGAAACACACAGAACAACAGAGCTACTAAAACATCAAATGCAGTGGAACAAAACATCTATCTTTTTCATTTCCTCAAAATAATCATCTACAGAACAGTACATGGCTTTCAACAGAAAGAAAGACAGAACAGAAAAGCCATGACTGTACAAAAATCAAAAGTACCAAAAATACCTAATCGGATCAGACTCTGAAACTAATCCTGGACCTCCTTGCCCTTCCCAGAACCTGAAAACCACCAGAAAGCAAGGGTGAGCTCAACAGCTCAGCAAAGCAACAAACCACCAATCTAAATTCTCAGAAACCAAAACTAAACTCATCAGACAGAAATCAGATCAGAAATCAGAACAGAATCGGAAATCAGAACTTATACGGACAGATATCAAATCAGAATCAGAATCGTACAGATCAGATCACAGAACAGAATAAACTCAGCACATATCAGAATCATACAGAAATCAGAATCAGATAATAGCGGATATCAGATATTTAATTCATAGCTAAATGTGCCCCCGGCACCAGGATAATAGCTGAGTAATTAATAGCTAAACTAAACTGAACAGAATCACTACGGATTCTAACCCTTATGTCTCCCTTGTGCTCACGGCACCAAAAATTCGCTGAATAATTAATAGCTAAGCTAAATGTGCTCACAGCACCTGAATAATAGAATTCACGGATCCGGAATATAACTGATATTTCTCCAACTTGAGCTCATCTAAAATTTCCCGTTTCACTAACTGAATCTCATAGGATCCAGGCCCCTTATAGCTCCCTTTTATAGCTTATACACATAGCATTTCAATTCAGAAGAAATTCGGACAATTCAGAAATTACCCGAAAATCGGGCAGCACAACGGCAGTATACAGAATTTACACAAAAATTCCTGCAAAGAAAATTTACCGAATTCGCACAGAATATAGATAATCACATTCCAGAACATTTATTCTACTGCACAGAGAATTTACGATTTCACAGAAAAATCAGGTCGACTAAAAACACAGTCGAATCAAAAATATCCGGACGAAAATCTTCAAAATATAATCAAAACGTGCACACCCGGCACGGCAACGATATACAGAAACTTACGCGGTAAAAACTGAACCAATCGAAAGATACGGACGAAAAACCGTAACGAAAACTAAATCCGGACAGAAAAATACCGCCAACCTCGACGGAACTGAAAATTGAGAAAGACGGAATGTGCCTTACCTCGAGCACAGCAAATTCTTCAACAGTCACTTCGATCGAAAACGGCTCCGCGTCTTCCCGAAATCAACTTTTCCAAAACCTTCTTTTTCTCTCTCCTCAGAGCTGAAAATCAGATATTTATTTTTTTATTTTCTCTCTCTTCAAATGAGCTGAAATCAGCTTTATAATACACAGATCGGCCCGGCCGATCGTCCAGATCGGCCTGGACGATCAGACCAAAATCCCATCGTCCAGGGACGATTTTTCAGGACGATGTTTACTATTCATAGGCGATAAAAACCTCTACTCACTGACTTGTGCCATCCACTGATCGTCCTGGGACGATACCTCGATCGGCCTGGACGATCCCTACAGGAAATCACTTAGAGCAATTCTGGACAGATTCTGGAACAGAAAATACACTGATCGTCCCAGGACGATCCCAGATCGGCCTGGACGATACTGGAGCAGTTTGAAATATTACAACATAAGTTCAGGACCAATTAGAAAATTCTCTAGATGTCGGTCTTATTTCCAAATAACTGTACCACCCACCCATCTTTTATAACTGACTTGATATCATGATTTTAAAGCGATTAGGTGATTAGTTGGCTCCCCAATCCAGGCAAGGTTAAGTCTAGATTTTGCACTACATTAGCTAGGACACGGGTATTAGTGTATGTAGAACACTAAACCCAACCTAGTCTTAGGGTTCGAGGCTATTACATTCGGTCTCGTAGTATGCCTAAATAGTGGGTAGGTTCCTCCTTTAGGAACTATAAATCCTACTTATCCGCGTCACAGGATGACCTATAGCAAACCTGAACTGTATGCAATTTTAACTAACTACCTAAATTAGGATCTACCCAAGACACACCAGCCATACACACACAGAATTGTTTGCTAGGGCACCACTTCTAGACTTAGGCTAAGCCAGTGTTTATTTCCTTTTCTGTTCTATGCCGGAGATTTCCGTAGTTTTCATTGCATGCTGTTTGAAATTGTTGATGTGTTTGCTTACTTTTCTTGTACTCTATGGATTGATGTGATGAGCATTAAATCCACCCCTACGTTAGAAACGATATATATATATATATATATATATATATATATATATATATATATATATATATATATATATATATATATATATATATATATATATATATATATATATATATATATATTGTTATTCCATGCAGGTGGCCATGCTCAAGCTAATAAAAGGGGAGCACTGTCATGATTTCTAACATTGTCTTATGCAGGTGCTTGCGCAGTCCCCCTAAATAAATGGTGGCTAAATAAAAAATAATTATAATTGCTATAGGTGGACTTCTCAGCCCTCATAATTAAGAGCATGACTTGGCACAACTTCAATGGGATGTATTTTATTCTTTTTTATATATAACTGCTTGGGATGACTCTTATTAGGATAATCTTGCAGTGACTTTAGAATTTTTCTGCTTTATATTTGATGTAAAATTTGTAATAATAGTTAAAAGTTGTGAAAATGCACTCTGAGTGGGATATTCTTATCAAACTCGAATTCTAAAAGAAGAAGACATCCTCATAGGGGAGAGTCTTCTTCCATTTGGGAGATCGAGTTGGATGGCTTTAGATATCCAAAGAGAAAAGGCAATACCCCTACCAAGGGGGAATTATCTCTTCGTTTGGATATTTAAGCCACGACGGATCCAAAGAGTCCAAGGAGGAGAGATCCAAGGAGTCTAAGGAGGAGAGATCCAGAGAGTCCAAGGAGGAGAGATCCAAAGAAGATTAAAGACCTGTAGATCAATATCCCACTCAAAATCATTTGCGTCTGTCATAGGCTTGGAAATCCGAGTTGTTGGCAGTGGTGCCCGGCCACTTTACTTTTTGCATATCTGTGATGTAATAAGGGCAATTTGCCTATGGACATTTAGTTGATTATTTTTCTAGATTTATATTGATGTGCTTATCTGATTGTGCAGTATAAATTACCTGTATTTTTTAGGTTTCTTTCTTGCATGCCGATTTTATTTTAGTCTGGATTATGTTAGGCTCCTTTAAGAATTACAAAATTTTTTTACTTATAACTAATCTTTAAAATTCTAAGTTTAAATAACATAGAAATCTAACAAACCTAGGGAACTGCCGGAATCATCCGGGGTCGCATGCATACTACTGCATTTTTCTTTCTTTGCTAATAAGACATCTCCCTGCCTGCGAGTAGAGTCCGGATAATCTGGCATATGAGAATGAAGTGCCAGACCTAGGGAGACCCAGTCTTTTTCTAAAAATTTATTTTCTATAAGACTGTTTTTAAAGTTCTAAAGCATACATAAGTTGAGACCTTTCAACTAGCATGCATTGCATTAATAACCAATTAATTAAAATTTAATTGCATTAGTTAGGGGCATTCACCTCACATAAGTTCAGGACCAATTAGAAAATTCTCTAGATGTCGGTCTTATTTCCAAATAACTGTACCACCCACCCATCTTTCATAACTGACTTGATATCATGATTTTAAAGCGATTAGGTGATTAGCTGGCTCACCAATCCAGGCAAGGGTAAGTCCAGATTTTGCACTACATTAGCTAGGACACGGGTATTAGTGTATGTAGAACACTAAACCCAACCTAGTCTTAGGGTTCGAGGCTATTACATTCGGTCTCGTAGTATGCCTAAATAGTGGGTAGGTTCCTCCTTTAGGAACTATAAATCCTACTTATCCGCGTCACAGGATGACGTCACTTCCATCTTTCTCTCACGTATATGATTGAGTACTTGATCTTTTATTTTCCCCAGTTTCTTTCTAGTACCCTAGATCCTCTGAATGCTGGTGTGAACCTTGCATGTGGATTTAGCCCTTTGAGACATTTCCTTCCTTTTGAGTAGGATTTCCTAGTCTAAACCCTCGTGCTAATCCCACCTTGAGAAGGATAATGTATGATCCTTAATCGAGAGTTTTCTCAGGCTCCTGCCTGAGATGTAATTAACTACGGGGGCTTGCGCCCGTGAAAAACTTGACCCCATAACTACTAAACCTCATTCGAACTGTTGTATCGGGTGGGGGAAACCCGTGATTAGGTCGTGTATATTACTACCCATCGGGGTGGGCTGGCGAGAGCCACTATCCTCAATGGTTAGTCGTATGCACGACCCTATCTGTCCCTTCCAATTGACCTGTTCGCGCGGTGCTCTTTTAGAGGTCCACAGGGCTGAGGAAAGGCCGGGGCGCGAATTTTATAAGCCCACATCGGGGCACAAATTTTAGAGCCCACAATCAAATTGGACATGCCATTGAATAATAAAGAAAAATGATGCAAGGCACACTCGGATTATTCCACAAATACCCTACTCGATCCTTAGCCCAATTTTAACAGTATTCATCTGTGTTATCTTTAGCATGTTAGTAATGTCACAATTTTATTTGAGTTTTCCTTATATTCTTATTTCATCTTGCACTATATGTTAAAAAGACAATCAATTGAAGTTGAATAGAAAATATCTTGGATAAAGAGCTCTTTCCTCTCCATGGCTAACCAAGCATTATTTCCCTTTGGATTGTGAACTTATTGGCGATGGCGTTGTGCCCTCTCTCTCTCTCTCTCTCTCTCTCTCTCTCTCTCTCTCTCTCTCTATTCCCACCCCCATGTTGTATACTAACATAAGTTTTTCATAGCATCAACATGAAGAATTGAATCACTTTCGCTACAATTGCATCAATTATTATTAGAACAATATTTGATATTATAATTATTTGATGTGGAACATCATTATTAAAGTCTACCTTAGGAGTATCTTATCTAGTTTGTTACAACTTGTTGCCTATTTTCTAGAATTTTTTAAGTGTCTCTAGGTTATTGCTTGCTTATTATATATAAATTGTAAAAGAGGAATGAGGGGATGATGAATATTATAAGTTTTTGAAGCTTTAAGCTTGGTGTTACCTTTGTTTCATGGATTGTGATTAAATCCTTCAAGCATCCCTCTTCTTCCAACAATCCAATTCACATCAGTTGGTATCAGAGCCTGGAGCTTGCGAAGAACGATGGATTGCAGAAGGTGGACTATCGACGACGATTGAAGCCGAAGAAAATGGGCGATCGACGAAGATCGACGCCGAATAAGATGGGCGGTCGACGATGATCGACGCCAAAGGAGATGCGCGGTCGACGATGAAGAAGATGACTATCCTCCGCTCCAACTTCCACTCTAATGGCGAGACCTGCCGCCCCCCTATCCCCACGAAGAGAGCCGCCAAAGAAGAAGGGCTGGCAACTGTGATGGACGTCGTGAAGCCCTTCGGTTGGCTCAAGTGGAAGCATCAATTGATCAAATAGATGCTTTATGTGGTAATTTCATGCAATCGGTGGAGAGAATCATGAGCAGGCCGGCAACCATACCGTCCCCGTCGCTCCTCTGCTCCACCAACACACAGGCACAACCGACCCTACTTCTGCCTCGCCTGCAATCAATCCTTCTGTCGTCGATTTCGACTCTGTCGAACAAGTCTTCCGTATGCCAGAACTCCCAAACCCGCATGACGTCATTCCCATGCCCGGCATTCAACCCGATCCCGCCGCTACCACTCCGCCATTGCCGCCCGCACACACAGAGCTCCCGCCCCCGCTCCCATTCTGCTCTCGTGATCTAGCTCTTAGCGTCGAGCCCGATCTCTCACTTGTCGATTCCAGTTCTTCATCTCACGATCGACCTCCGACTGCACTCCATGCTTTCATACCAAGCCAGCCCACATCCCTCTATGCGCATGTGACCGATGCCTTCCACCATCTGACCCTGTTTCCACTTCCCGACCCAGCAGCATCTGGCAATGAATGGTCTCATAGCATGTCATTGCGTGACTTCACAACTCCCAAGCCGCGTGACTTCGGAGCCTTTGCTCACGCATAACTGGATCCCCTGCTCTCTCAACGTCTCTGTAATGAAGACTCAGACGTAGGAATCATCTCAAGTGATGCCAACACCCGGTCTATGTCCCATATCAGTACCACGCCCTACATTTTTAGATAAAAGTTTCACAGGCGAAGTGCCCAGATCTTTGTTAAAGTTTAGGAACCATAGTAAGCTTGATCTAAGAAATTACAGATTTAATGGGAGCTTACCAGAGAATATTTGCAGCACGTCGAGGTTGCAATTTCTTCTGCTGGGTCAGAATTCTATTGGTGGGGAGATAACTCATGTGGTTGAAGACTGTATGAGACTATTCGAGTTGCAGTTGAGTGATAATTATTTGACCTGCGAAATTCTGCCCTAGATCGAAAGGATCAAGCACTTGCTAAATCTTTGCTCTGATCACATCCAAGTCAATTTGCCGCCTGAGCTTTGGAAGCTCGACAAGATGGTTTCATTGGATGTATCTTACGAGAAGCTATCTGGAATTATTCCTTCTAAATTCAAGAGTATGTTGAGTCTAATATTGGTTAACTTCTCTAATAACCAGTTAACTTGTCTAGTGCCAATTTTTGCTCCATTTCAGAAGAGCCCTCCTTCAAGCCTTTTTGGGAACAAAGGTCTTTGTGGTGGTAGTTTTGAAACCACCTTTGATAGGCAACTCTTTCTCGAACCTGAGAAGAGGAAATTATTGGAGATAATAAGAGGGGACTTAAAGAATGGCATCATATCATGTGTTTGTGCCGTAGAAGATGATGATCTTATGATGGCAGAGTTGTTGATGTCCGAGTTAAGACAGGTGGTTTCAGTATCAGAGGAACCAATCCAACGTCTGTGAGCTTACCTTTTAGAAGGCCTCGTTGCGAGGATAGCGTCTACCGGTAGTTCAATCTACAAAGCTTTCAAGTGCAAAGAACCTACCAGCTATGAGCTCCTTTCATATATGTATATTTTATATGAGGTATATCCTTACTTTAAGCTTGGTTCTGAGAAGGATGTTTTCGTGGAACTCTATGGTTGGGGCAGTGCTAAGAACATGGGAGATTCAGGATGCACAAAAATTGTTCGGTGAAATGCCTAAGAGGGATATTATGAGTTGGAACAAGCTTGCGGATGGGTTTAAAAGACGCAGAATCTTCGACCCAGGAGGATTGCATATGCTCTCTCACGCTCCTCGACAGAGTCGAGTTCTTTAGACGCGAGGGGAGTATGATGTGGAACATCATTATTAAAGTCTACCTTAGGAATATCTTATCTAGTTTGTTACAAGTTGTTGCCTATTTTCTAGAATCTTCTAAGTGTCTCTAGGTTCTTGCTTGCTTATTATATATAGATTGTAAAAGAGGAATGAGGAGATGATGAATATTATAAGTTTTTGAAGCTTTAAGCTTGGTGTTACCTTTGTTCCCTGGATTGAGATTAAATCCTTCAAGCATCCTCTTCTTCCAACGATCCAACCCACATCATTATTGCATCTAAAATCTCTCAATATTCTCTATCTCCCACCATAAAAACTCTAAACATCCTAAAGAAACCCACCACCCCATACAAGAAATCAAGACACGAGCAAGGTTATTTGGAATAGGTGGGACTCGGACGCCAAACGCATATTACATTGAATAATAAAGAAGCAATGTTGTAGGACATAGATGGATTAGTCCACATCCATAAGCAATGTTATTACTTCCTCTCATATGTTAGTAATATGCCACAATTCCATTTATGTTTCCCTTTTATTCTCATTTATTATAAAGAAAAACTGTGTATCTTTGACACATGAAAATCTCTACTCCATTCCACTATAAACAAAAAAAAAAAAACATTCTATAAAAAAAATATCATTAAAAATTAAAGAACAAATTGTTTTAATTAGTTCTCTCTCTCCTTCCCTTGCCTGACCAAGCATTATTTCCCTTTGGAATGTGAATGCACTCATGTAGAGACATGTTGAAGAGGAAGAGGTGTCCAAAAGTTCGCCAAGCAATTTTAAAATTTTTAGAAAATTACAAAGAGAGAGAGAGAGAGAGAGAGAGAGAGAGAGAGAGAGAGAGAGATTGAAAATGGCATACCCAATACAGTGTCCATTATATCCAAGCTCCAACACGGCGATCGCCTAGAAGTGTACAATTCACTGGATCTTGTTGTATCAATAAGTAGACTCTTGGCAGCTCTCCAACCTCAAGTAATGAACAGGTACTGATTTGAAACAGGAGAAGAATATGCCCTTATCATGATAGAAGCTCCTGCTGTTCTGACAGACACCAAAAGTTGAACTTCGGTTGTATATTGGTGCCATTATAGCTGTTCTCCCTTTATCTTGGCGACTAGTTTTCATTTAATACTCCATTTGGAGTAGTTGCTGTAGTAACATACCCTGTAATACGAACACTTTTAGAAGAAAACGATGTTAGAAGAATTGAGTCCATAAAGAAATACTAACATTAGAAGCACAAGAGTTGGCACAACAAAAACAGATTATTAGGTCCTGGATTCCAACTAGTAGAAAGACTGTTTGCTCCTAATATCCAAAACCACTAGAAGAGTCCAAGTGCATTGCATATAAATTCAGAGAATGTTATGTAAAGACCACAATCACTGTATTTCAAAATCTGCAACAGGAGAAACCTGAAGAACATATGCATCCTTAAGGGAGAAGTTTGTAAGGACATCATAAAGCAGGATAAGTAATTCCATAAATAGCAGTTTTATCAATTAAGACTCGTTTGGTTGCTTGAAATTAGTAAACTTGTCTGTTAAAATGATGAGTTTACTAAATTCTATCATCTGCTTGGATATAATTAGAAATAAATATGAATTTCAGACTCTAAACACCATCAAAATCCTGAAAAAGTAAGGATTTTAATTTCACACTCATAATGATGGGAAAAAAAAAATCATTTCTGATGGACCGTCTGATTTGATTGCAAGGGAATTAATAAGTATTCTCATTAAGAGAGAGATGTTTAGGAAGGTTCTTACTCAAAGATGAATTATTTAGAAAATTTTTAATTATAATTGGAAGAGAATTATTGAGGGCAAGAGATCTAATTTGAATTCAAATATGAGAGAAAATTATTTAGGGAAAGATGTTTGATTTGGAAGGGAATTAGAGGAGCTTATTTAAGGCTAACAATATGGTGATTTTAGGATAATGTTTTGAGTTTACTGAAATTAGAATTTCTTAGGTTGTGAGGGCTCTAGCCATCGGCTAGAGATTTGGGAGAGCAGTATCTTCCTCTCCAATTGAAGATCCAACTGTATCTTGTTGTTTTCTTTTATATATCTTGCAATAAAGAGTTTTGGTGTGTTCTTCCTAATTTCTAATCGTCGTTCATTGATTTCGAGGAAATTGTATCCTCTTCCTATCAATTAGCTTTTAAGAAATAACAACCTAATGGGTTCTTAATGTAATTAGCTTCTGATTATTTTTGTGAAACATTTGCTAGTTTATTTACCTATGACTTCGTATTGCGATAAACTGAGATTTACAGCAGGGAAATTTCAGTTTTCTCTTATTAACATGACCATTCTTTCAGTTGTTAACTATCTTTCCCGATCATTGCCCCTTTCTACTTACATTGGCTTCCTAACTAATATTCATTGCAGATTTGACCAGGCTAAACATTATATTCACAATCATTCTAGAGACCCCTGGAAATTCCTCCTGCGCTCCTCTTCATATGCTTATATAATATTTCTGTTGCGGATCTGTTTTCATGGTTTATGATTTTGATGATAGCAAACACTCTTATTTCTCTGCGACTGCCTTATCTACTGACATTTCAGGACTACACTATAAGACTGCAATTTGGAACCAGCTCAAGATTGGTTAGACTAGGTCTGAGTCAGTTTGTACACTTTTTTCTTTCTTGAGTCTATTGTATTTGGTGTGGCTCCTGATGCTTTGTAACTTGGAAGATTTTCTGACTGTTTCCTAGAGTTTACTGTTTTTGGTAACATCGTCCGGGACGATATTTATATCGGCCTGGACGATCTGTTCAAAAGCAGAAACCCTAATTAGGGCATCCTCATTAAAGCAGTTGTCATTATGCAAAATACATCGTCCTGGACGATTTTGTATCGGCTAGGACGATAGGCTCAAAACAGAAAGAATCTACCGCCAGATCTATTTAGGAATTACTTATTTTTGGACATCGTCCAAGTGGATCGTCCAGGACTATAAAATATCGTCCAGGACAATCCAGGACAATTTTTCCAAAATTTTTCTGGAATTTAAGGAAAACAATTATAACTTGATTACATGATCAAATCGTCCTGGACGATCGCAGAATCGGCCAGGACGATCTGCTGGACGATTGGACATCGGATAGCTATTTTTCAAGGTGATATTCAACGATTTGTTCTGATCGTCCAGGACGATATATTATCGTCCAAGACGATATGAACAAACTTCTCCTGATCGTCTCAAATCGTCCCGGCTGATTGGGCTTAAATTACACTAATCGTACAGGACGATATTAGTATCGTCCTGGACGATAATGTCGGCAACATGCATTAATGAGCTCGTTTTTAGCTCTTCTATTTAAGCTATGATATGACACTTGATAAGTGTCTTTGGCAGTCATTGTAGCTTCGTTCTTTTGGGGAAAACTTGAAGAGAGAACTTGAAAGGGAGTGAGGAAAGGGTGGAGTTTGAGAGAGGGAGAAGATCCTGTGAGGGGGGACTCAAGGGAGTGTGGAGGGGGTTCCACACGGTTGCTCCGGCAAGCTCGCACCTGAATACCGCCGGATTCAAGGCTTGTCTCGAGGGAAGTTCACCAAAAAAGAAGATCTCTTTGGTGTCAAAGGACCCGGCGACTCCGCCGCACCGGGGAAGGTGGAAGTGATTTTGTAAGGGCTTCTCCGCCTAGCTGTGGGGGCTAAAGAAGAGACACTTAGTTTAGTGCAATACTCGGAGGGTGCCCACGAGGAGTGGACGTAAGTCAAGGTTTGACCGAACCACTATAAATCTGGTGTGTTCTTTCTTATTATTGCTTCCACATTATTTTCTTCCGCACTTTAATTTTTGTGGTGATTTTGGTTTGAATTTTATCTTTGGTTTTAAAGTTATCCAATTCACTTCTCTCTTTGTTAGCCTTGGGTTAGTTCATAAGGGCCTAACATCCCTAACGAACTTTCAAGTAGTATCAGAGCACTTTCTAGTGTCATCTGAGCACTTGCAATTTCAACCTAATTTCAAATTAAAATCCTAGAAACTGTGACAATAATAAAACTGTAGCTTGCTTCGAACAGAAACTGCTGGAAACGATTCTCACATTGCAGTTAACCAGTTCTACTTTACAGAAAGTGCTTCAATCATGAAAATGTATCTAGAAAATACAACAGCAAAGATGACAACTTATGAAACAGTATGAAGCAAACAGTGACTCTGTACAGTGCAGTATATTGGGCTCCATTTTGCCAAGAGCCGGTACATCAAACTCAAAAACAATTTAAATGGGCCTTTAATCTAGGAAACTACAAAAAAAATCTGCAAGGTATCAACATATATCATTCACCCAAGCAACAAAAGAAAGATTGATGGACCATTTGTGTACTCCATGCACATCAAGAATAGCAACTCAAATCAATCAGGCAAGGAAAAATGCATGTACCATTGTAAGAATGGAAATTGACAAAGGTTCAATTATATGAAACAATAATTTAACTAAACTTTTTAAATTGCCATGCTCACAAATAAAGTATCACTGAGTTTAAAACCCTCAATACATTAAAAATGAATTGAAGAACTATGAAATAATACAAACTGGAAAAAAGGTACATATCAGAGAACACTGGATGTAAATATGATGGGGATACCAATTCAAATTTAATAACAAAACAGAAAACTGAAGCAAGTTATCATTAGAATCTGCCTATTTTTCTGCTTCTCTTGTTATAAAAGTTGCAATTAAGCATAGAAATTCAGTGGCCCATCAGTGAAGCTGCTAGAGAACACCATGGCCTCTGGTCAATGTTGCTAGCCAGCTTAGCCTCATTGAACATGGAAGGAGGATCCGCAACAATCATAGAGGAATTTGATCAATCATGCAGCCTACAATTACAATCATCCCAGGAAAGACAAATAAGAGAGTTTCTAAGAAAAAATATGAAACTTTATGTTAATTCCATCCTTGCAAAAGAGGTAGGGATCAAGAGAAAAAATGTAACAAAAAATCACACTTAGCTATGGGCTGTGATCAAGATTATGAAGCTTTCTTTGTTGTAGCAGTCCACCAATTGTCGATGCTGAGGCATGAACAAGAAGGGATGTGATGTCAGGTAGCTCATGGACGCTTGCCATGACCCAGAAGGCCAGAACCAACTAGGTCACCATTGGTACTATGATTGATAAAGCTGTTAGTAAAATAAAGTAGTGAGGCTGAAAATGGAACAACAAATGTCCGCCGCCAGCTACAGCTTTACAAAAGATTACATATACACAGATAGAAGGGTTGCTCTCAGTGAAACCAATCACTGAAAGCTTGAGTTTCTGTTCCATCATTAAAATATCTTATTTAGAAAAAAAAACAAGTAAATGAATAAGTTTGAAGCAAAGAGTAATGGCAAAAATAGACTTACCAAAAAAAAAGCATTAAATATTCAGAATAAAATAACTAAAGAGCTTTATATCCCTCGTAGAGTGCATGGTCAACAAAACATGTTCCAAGAAAAAGGCATATAGTAAAAGCAGGAAGATCATCATTAAGTAAAAAAGCAGACAATCTGACTAAGAGAAAGATGAAGAAGATGATCAACAGTTCCATGCAAAACATGATAATAAAATACATATCACTTTGCCAGCCAGGTCTCTATAGATTACCGTTAGTCAAGATCTTATTATTGAGGACTAAACAGGTAAATATGATCATTTTTAGAAGCCTAGTAAATAGGAGATGCTTCACCTCTTGAAATTAGAACCTTATAAAAGGCTTGAATAAAGTACCATTGGCATTAAACTCCCAATTCTTAACATCGCCAAAATGATTTCTGAGATTTTAAAGGTATATGTCACCATGATTCTTGATTTTGTCGGTAGTGGCATGCTTATTATTACAAGGACATATAGAAATGGGCAGCATATGTAGGAAAGAGAGCATATCAAGTATCATGCTAGGATGAAGAATTATAAGCAGGATCAATTGATAAGATAATACCAATTTTTAAGTAGTCACCAAAGATAGAATGATTTTTTCAGTTATGTATTTTTTTTAATATAAAAGATCAACGAAGGGCCTAACGTTAAAACCAAAAATAAACAGATACAAGTCCAAGCAAGGACAAAA
Source organism: Dendrobium huoshanense (assembly GCA_016618105.1). NCBI lineage: Eukaryota > Viridiplantae > Streptophyta > Magnoliopsida > Asparagales > Orchidaceae > Dendrobium > Dendrobium huoshanense. Next base: position 94,820,868 of record CM028359.1, read on the forward strand.
GTCAAAATAACAATACAAAAGACGCCAAAGATGAAACAAGCAGTGGAAAGGCATATACAGTCGGGCTCAGTCTTTAGCAGGAAGCTTAAAACCATCACCCAGAAGCTAGACAAGGACCATCCAGAGGAGGGGAAGAACTGATCCAGCAAAGTTTGACACCCCAAAAAGCCCACCATAAGGAACACCAGTGGTTGCCAACAAGTCACAACGTCCAGGAGATGATAGAAAACCTCCACATCATTGCCCGGTCTAAAATCCATGAAAGCCAAAGAAACAAGTCGAGAGCAGTGCCCACTTTAAACAGCAGAAAATCTAATAAAATCGAAAGCAGCACCACATAAATCATAAAACAAAAGGCAAAAAAAAAAAAGCCAAACCTAGATAAAAATTATTTCTTTTTGGGTTTCCTTTTTCTATGCTTACCACTCTTCTTAAAAAGACCAACGTCAGCAATTTAAAATATACTTAAATAGTTAAATCTAAATTTTCCCGAGCCACAGATTCTTTTTCAATCATTTCTTCCCATCAACAGAAGAAATTCCATCATCCAGCCAGTCCTCATTCAACACCTTATTCCTAGAGGTACAAGCAAACTGAGCTAACAATGCATCACTTGAAATGACATATATAGGCACATCTACCAGAGGGGTATCAACCAAAACACCTTTATTCAACATTGAACTAAAAGGAGCAGGTGTAACCAAAGCATTAGTCATCTCACCACTCTCCACAGGAGAAGTCCCACCCCCAGGTGAAACACAGTCCGAAGGATCATCAGCATTCGCAAATACATTGTCACAACCATCCCCCAAAGAACCAGGAGACACAATAGGACCAGCTACCGAATTGACTAAGCATTGATTCGGCTCATGTTCCACAACAACAACCTAATTAAACACACCAGAAGGACTCACTGGCAGAGCAACAGTAGACGGGTTGGCAACACCCAAAACAAGATCAGCAACCTCAGAGGTATTGACCCCATTAGGCGCCCCCCCAATTGACACAGTACTGTATTTTTCTGAAGAAGTTCCTTCCACCTTTAGGGTTTGTTTGCTTCTTAGGATATGACCTTCCTACAAAAGGAATTAGCAACTTGAAGTTAAATTAACTTCCTCCGAGCGACTTCTGCACATTGCCATGTTTTGTTATGCAAAATTTTTAATCACCATTAACAGAAAGCAAAAGCTCAGTTTAGTTGTACTTTTGTTTAGGATTGGCGAGGAAAGAGGTGGCTGTAGAGAATGAGAAACGAGTTGACAGTGCCTAACCATTTTTTCCCCTTCAATATGGCAAGATGTTTGTGGCCCAGTCAATCCTCATAATTATATTACCAGTAGTTAGCCCGTGCCATCTGCTTTGAAATATGGACATTGCGTGTTTTCTCAACCTACAAATATGAAGAAAAAATATGCACTTGCTTGTAATCAGCTGGGAGGACGAGCGTACGCATTACAATTTTATGAAACACTCCCAAATTAATGATAATTGACTTTATCCTTTGATTTACAATGAAAATAATTTTAATAGAATTCTTTTATATGGGTGAGAAATATCCTTGTGCTGTGAAAATAAGCATTCACGAGAAGAATGTCACATACCTAACTTATTAGGATGGAAATATCATTTTTCTTATGTTGTTTTCATTGAAACGATCAAACCTTCATAAGCTTAAGAACAATCTTGAAAAAGGTTTATTTTATGCAAATTCAATTTAGCGTAATTAATACGTCACCAAAAATTGGCTTGATTAGGATCTTGATGCACATCTAAATTTGAAACTTCCAAAATTAAATTAGGGACCATCCAAACTCTAATTTCATCAAACATATAGTCAAATTGAATGTTTGATGAGATGAACCCAACAACACCAAAATCAGTACAATCCGAGCCCAAATGGACCCAAATCAAAGGATCGAAGCATTTTTGAAAGCATCAAAATATTAATTGAATAACCAACTAATCTCCAAATAAGATGTGCTTATAGTCGAATTGAGAAGCTCGACGAGCCGAATCCAATGAGTCCAAGATTACTTAATACTAACATCATTAAGACACTTAAATGCTTAACGAACACTTTATGCTCGAGAAAATCAATATGAGATGTCTGATGAAACTCTCTGAACTTGGCCTAAATCTTCTTCATATTTACAGAGCATGCTACTTCCAAAAATCTATAAATAGGTCATCATTCCTCACATGAAGGGGGAAGAGAAGAAAGAAAACTAGAGAGAGTTCTCTTGCATTTTTCAGTCATCGCCGCCGACGACCACCATCAACTATTGTTGCAGAAAACTACCATCGTCACCATCTCCAGAATACTGACAAAATTTAACACTACTGTTGGGCATAGTTTCCCACCTGTGGGTGCACGTGCTTCCAATACTCCCTAGTGGAGAAAATCAAGTTCTATTATTGGGTATATATTATCCCTCCATGGATACTTGATTTATGTAATCTCCATCAGAAAAATCATAAGTTTGTTTAATCCTCCTCTTCTTCAACAGTGACAAAAGGAGGATTCTTGTATCAATTACTACATAATGAATTTTTTTACTGGGCTAGACCTTGTGATTTTTTCCCTTTCCAAGTTTTCCATGTATCTTATTCATTTTTCCTAAGCATGCTAAATTTTTGTATAGCGCTGAGACTTAAAACACACATTTTACCGACTTAAATTTTCTAACACGTAACAATAATATTGAGATTTCTACATTGTGTTTGATAGAATTTAAGAAAAATAAAAATTTTATACAAAAATTTGGCAAAGTTACTTAGTTCGAGACCATTCATGATTTCAAAGATATAATTTTGTACGCAATAACTGAATTGCAGCATATGATTCCAAAATACATAAGCTTTTTCTCCCTCTTTAACGACATAAATGTTAACATTATCTAAGATAACAAAAATGCCTGAAACACTCTTTGATAAGAAAAGATGTACACTATCAACTCACTAACAGAATATGAAGGAGGATGTCCTTACCTTACAACAGCATTAACTTATGGACAATGCATATCCAGATTGAGTCCAAAAATCATGAATTATTTAATCCTTCTTAGCATGCAAGCCAAGAAGTTTGAGAATAGTCGAATCTTCAATCTACTGATTCGCATCTTGCTGATTTAATAATCAGCTTAAAATGGAGAAACAAAAACTCTTCATCTTCTCTTCAATTTTCCTATATACAGATGTGCCGCTTCATTACTTCACTATGATTAAAATCTCAGAAAAGTCAGCGAAAATCTCAGTTTTCTAGTCAAAGTCACACACTATGATATTGCTTTTCAACAACAATGCTGCATAACCAACTTTTGTAAATCGAATAGAACAATATCATTCTTCATGATTGAGTGTTGCAGCTCTGTAGCAGTTGTTAAAATCAACAAAACAAGGTATGCCTTCCAGTAAAAAATGCAAAGATCTCCAAAAACCAATAGCATCGGCCAGGTCATATTCCCCGCCATTCCATGTGAGATTTTGTAGAAATAGCCAATCTCAATTACCAAATCAACACCGAAAAAATTTCTCTAGGAATAAACCCAAGTACAGCCAGGGATCTTTCTTAACCCCTTCAATCTCATTATATTCCTTACTTGGGAAACATCAGCCCACCTATTATCTGCAGCATAGATATTTGACATCGAGACAAAATTTCCTGCATTTTGTGGCTCTACCTCACTAAGCCTTAACAAGGCTATCTCGGCAAGCTCTGTATTGCAATGCATCCTGCATGCTAACAAAAGTGCACCCCACACACCAGCATGAGGCTCCATAGGCATAGATTTCACAAATTCAAATGCCTCTTTCAACAAACCGGCTCGTCCAAGAAGATCTACCATGCATGCATAGTGATCAAGCGAAGGATCGATATTGTACACATCCTTCATCAACTTAAAATACCCACTACCCTCTTCAATGAGGCCAGCTTGGCCGCATGCCGTGAGTATCACTGTGAATGCAATATCATCTGGGATGATCCCTTCTTTAAGCATTTGATCAAACAGTTTAGCTGCCTTAGCTCCAAAACCATGTATAGAATAGCCTTGCATCAACGAACAGTAAGAGACCAAGTCCCTTATCTGCATTGAATCAAACAAAATGGAAGCTCTTTCCATGTTTCCACATTTTGCATTCATATCTATCATGGCAGCCAATACATGAGGTTGACTAGCATCAAGGGAGATCTGCTGAACATATAGATCTACCCACTTAGCAATACTAACTCTACCCAATTGTGCACATGCTGACATCAATCCCACTATAACAACTTGGTCAGGTTCAATCTTTCTATTATACATCTCAACGAAAAGCTTGAAAGCCTCATTGGGTTGGCAATTCTGTGCATACCCAGATATCATCACAGACCATGAAAAAACATCTTTGTTGTTCAACTGTTCAAACATAAACCTTGCGGAAACCATGTCACCGGCCTTCGCATACCCGTCAATTATTGAAGTAAAGGAAATCTCATTCCTCTTCGGCATCTCATCAAAAACCTTCCGAGCATTAATCAAATCCCCAGCCTTCACATACCCATCAATCATGACATTCCAAGTAACAATATTCCTCTCAGGCATTTGATCAAACAGAAGGCGGGCGGCCACTACATTGCCACAAATAACGTAGCCAGTAATCATGGCGGTCCAAGAGACCTCATTCCTGTACAACATTGTGTCAAACAACTTCCGAGAAGCGTCAACCTGGCGGCATTTTCCGTAGAAGTTTATAAGGGAGGTGCGGATGAAGAGGTCGTCCTCCAGGCCGAGATGGACGATAGCTGCGTGGAGGGAAGCACCAAGGAAAAGGGCGGGGTGGAAAGAGCAGGATTTGAGAAGACACGGAAAGGAGAACCCATCAAGATGTTGGGAATGGCGCATGAGATTAAAGAGGGAGAGAGTATCGGAGAGCGAAGAGAGGTTGGAGGAGGCATTGAGGAGAGCGTTCCATAGGATGACGTTGGGCGAGGAGACGCGAAAAAATACTTCTGAAGCGTAACGTAGCGCAAAGTGGGAAGCACAGAGGACGAGAAAGCGGCAAACGAGGACCTGGTGCTGCTCTAGGCCCTTGCGGATAATGTGAGGGTGGATTTGCTCGAGGGATCGAAGAGTTCGACAGGATAGAAGGAGAGACGCCACGGAAAGAGAAGAAGAAGAGGCGGCGGCGGCGGTAGGTGCGGTGTTAGCAAGGATTGCTGCTGAGGAAGAAGATAGGCAACGGCAGCAGCAGCGAAGGAAAAGGGTCATAGAGCGGCGAAGCAAAGCAAGGACAGTAACCGAGTGGCCGCTCGCTTCGTTTCATGGCCGTCAAGGATTGATTAGGCTCGAGTAGCAGTATTAAGCTTCATCTGGGACGGCTAATTGCTTCTTAAAATAATTTTTTATATAAAAATTTTATAAGAGAAAGATATTTTAAGAAACAATAAGAAAATTAAGGCTCAGGTAGATGTGAGCCAAGCCTGATTAGTCAAGTGAGTTGGCTCGACTCGTTCAAGGTCTCGTGAGTCGAGTTTAATAAGCTAATAAGTCAAATTTATATCAAGGATTCTTATAATAAGTGATTCCTTATTATTTTTCTTCCAATTTCTCCTTTTTCCTATTTTATTATAATAATTGCATAAATAATTATCATTTTCTTATTACATTGTAAATGAGTTGAGCTCGAACTCGCAGAATAAAGCTTGAGTTTGAGCTTATACTTGATTAATTAATAAAGCTCAAGCTCAAATCAGTGGTGACTCAAACTCGATTCGACTCATTTACACTTCTAGGCTGGAGTCTTGAAGACAGAGTCAGGCTCCAATTTTTATTTATCCAAAGAGCAAAATTTACGAACTTTTATTACGTCCTCTGACCGGACGTAGCTCTACGTTCGGTCAGAGGATTGTTACTCGGTATTTGGTCGGTATTGCTAGGTATTATTTGGTAATAACGAGGAATACCGCTCTGTGAAGACCAATACCGAGCAATACCGAGTAATCCCAAAAAATACCGAGTTTTTTCTAGAAAAAACTCGGTATTTTTTGGGATTACTCGGTATTACTCGGTATTTCTAGAAAAAACTCGGTATTTGCTCGGCATTTCTCGTCATTTTTATCGTTGATTTTCATTCATATTAGATTATTGATGATGATGGAGAGTGAGATATATCATTTTAGTGTATAAAAATTTTGTACCCACACATAAATTTACTGCTGTTTATGAAAAACATAAGATTTTAATGAGAGAATTTTTATAGAGAAAAGTATGATGATTAGTAGAGTTAAAATAGTTTCATTATGAGTGTTGAAAATTATATTAACTTGTCCTTCTCTATTTATCAATTAAGTGGGATTGCAATGCATGAATTATTAGGAGTTCTCATATAAAAGCAATAGAAAGTAATATAAAATAGTAAAAGGCGACAAATATTGATGTTTATTAATGCCAGTTGATGATGGATTGGGCGAGGGCAAATGTTATAATTGGTCGGTTATGAGCAATATTGAAAAGCGAACGGTACCGAGCAGCACTGAGCTGCAGTACTGACGTGGCTCATTCTGGTTGGTCTTCGGACGACGTTCGGCATCCGCAAAGAATAATTTCGAGATCAGATGATCCCTACGGATCGGGATCAACCGAAGTTTGGCAACGGCTAATGATCGACGTCAAATGTCAACAATGGTAGATCTTAGGGTCAATTGACAATTGATGTTATAATCATCCAATAGAGGACAAATTATTAGGTCCGGTCACCTGACCTAGAAATAGGTCCAGATATCCAATAAAAACTTGCCACCTGGATTGCTTTTGACTGTGCTTTTTGACTGCGCTTTAGGTGTGTTTTGACTGCGCTTTAACAGGTGCTTTAACTGCGCTTTACCTGCACTTTACATACGCTTTTGACTGCGCTTTTTTGAGTCAAAGTGCAGTCCACGTGATAAATATTTAGTGGATGTCCGAACCTAAAAATAAGTATGGTGACCGAACCTAATAATTTGCCCCAATAGAGACCAACGGCAAAAGAGTAAAGGCAGATGCTAGTGTCAGACATCACGATCTTTCCTCTAGCACTTAAATGTATAAAGAATGTGCATATTTTTTACAATTTTTGTTTGAGTGTTATAACTATTCATTGAGAAGTTCGCAAATATTGTCTTAGGTATACAATTTAGGTCCATATGGAACTCAATTTATCAAGTTCTTCCGTTGTTGGATTTGTCTCTATGAATCACAAAGTTTGAAGTTTGAACATTTGGGTGTTTTTATATCAAAAAATTACATCGCGTTGATACTTTTTTTTTTTTTTTAATAATTTGCATCACTTTTCCTTCTTAATAAATTATGGAAATAATTTTATAAAACATTTCAATATAAAATAGTCTTACAAATATGCATTAAAAAATGAATGAAATAATAAAATTGAACGAAAATGTGTGATATATAACAAAAAATCCACTTTTATTATTCATGATGTTCAAAGCATATTGTAATAAAACTTTCTAAATTTAATTTAGGATTATGGGAACTTTGATTTGCGCAAATTTATAATTGAATTGGTGGTCTATATAAGATAAAGCTATCAACATAAAAAATGATCTTATCTGAGTCCAAAGGAGCTCAAGTCAAACGCTAAAAGTATGATTGAGAACCCTGAGATATTATTTCGATAACCAAATCATATCCAAGTCTTACATGCTTATGGTCAAATCATACGTCTGATGAGATGAATCCAATGAGCCTAACATCGCTTAATTCTAACATCATTAGCACTTAAATGGTAAAGGAATATTCTAAAATCAATGGGGCTCACTTTCGATCGTCTGATTAATTATTTTAGATTTGAGTTATATTTTCAAAGAGTGTCAATCTCAAAACTATAAATAGATTCATACTCTTTGCATAAGTATGAATTGAGGATGGGAGAGGTGGTGGAGAGAGTTCATAGGTTTCTTAGAGCTCTACCCTACCACTCTTATCGGATCACCGCTGCCCAACCACTACTATTGAATTGCCAGCAGATCGTCCACCTAACCGCCAACATTGAACCATTATTATCTAAACACCACCGACAAATCACCATCGCCCGATCCCCTTTGCCGATGCACCATCTTCTAAATGCTATCTCCAAGCCACCTTTGCTTGAACACAATATCTTGACTATCGTCGCAGGAACACAGTCTCCCAACGCTATCACACGATTGTGGTCTCATGAACATTGTTGCCTAATAATAATCTCCTAACCATCATCACCATCATGTCACTCGACCAAGATTTCCTAACAACAATCTTTAGACCATAGTTGTCAGACCAAAGTCGCCTGACTATAATAACCTAAACGTAATTACTTTACCACTGTTGCTCCACCAAGGTCTTTTAATAGCAGTTGTCTGACTACAACATCTCAATCACTATTACACAACTATAATTTTTTTTGCCACTATAAATCAACTATAGCATATTGATCATCGTTGACTATCTATCGTATCATAATCATCGTCACGTGAATACACCAATCATAATCTTTCAATTATCATCCCAACAATGATCTCCCAATCACCATTGTGCGACTATAGTTCATGGACAATCATCACCTAACCATAGTCTTTTAATTATCATCACTCAACTATAGTCCATGACTATTGTCATCCCTATAATAATTGATAGATTATAATCACACATCTTTACTATCACTCAACTATCACCGCCCACCATTGTCACAACGTTATCACATGGTATCATAAATAAGATTGAAACATTCCACTAACACCAATACTAATGTTCGTTGACTTTGATTCCCATCATTATTAATAAAATCGACGCACGTCATCATATATAAGATAGATGCATGTGGTCACACTAACTATCATGCCTACCAACTCCATTGCCCACCATTTTCAAAAACGATGATATACACTATCACATATAAGGTTGATGTATGCTGTCAGCACAAAAGCTAATACCCAATGCCTCCATAACCAACCATTGCCAACAATGTTAATACATACTATCACATGTATTTTTTTAGTTTTTTTTTTTTTAATTTATTTTTTATGCATACTATCATATATAAGGCTAATGCAAGCCGTTAAAACAAATATTAATGTCTACCATCATCAATAATAGCGACTAGTTACAATGTTGCTTATACGGGCGATGTACGTCATCAACACTAATGCATTCTAACTTTGTCGTCTGTCATCATTGATAACATGGAGGCATGCTATCACCTATGAGGCTGATGCACGCTATTAACACTAACTCTTGACTCTCGACATCAGCATCTTGGCCTCTAGTCTCCTTTCCTCAAAGGAGAAGTGTCGAACATGTGGTAAATAATTTCTTGAAGATAACTCCAATTAAAGGTGTAATTGAGCAAAGTTGGCTTGCGAGCCTCCTTGAATTTTACACGTCAACAAACTCACAAGGTGAGCCTATTGAGCTATGAGTTCGAGCTTGAGCGTATACTCAAGCTCAACTTGGCTCAGCTCATAAGCTTGTTAAATTTCTCATTTAAATTAAAATATATTTCAAAATTAATCTCAAAATAAAAAAAATTAAATATATAATAATATTTTTTTTATTTCTCAAAGTCAAGCTCTCGCTTTCCAAATGAGCTCGAGTAATCGGGCCGAATTTGAGTTTAATAAATGAGCTAAAACTTGAGTTCGAATTTTTTTAAAAATTAAATAAACTTAGCTTAATTAAGCAGAGGCACAACTAAACTAGACTTATTTACACTCCATGGTTTTTTCCCAATTTTGAATTTTTTCACGTTAAATCCTAATATGCATTCACTTTCAGATGCTTTTACTTTCTTGTTTGTGTCATCGCATGGTTTTCTTCCATCCCCAACAAAACCCACCTTAGCTTATTCAATCAAGATGTCTTGAATTCAAGGTCTTCTATATGTTTTGTGCAAAAAAAAACTCATAATAATCATTGTGGTGCATGGAATGCGCTGCTCACAGACTTTTGAAGATAATAATCATTTTGATCACCTTGCTCCTCCATAACAACACATCTCCATCATAATATCTTTTCTGTGAAAATTTCAGTAGTTGGTGAATTTTTTGCAGCTTGAGAGTTCCCTGCTGTTTTTTGCCCCTTGTATGAATTTTATAGTTTGTGAAAATGTTTTCCAGCACACAGATATCAATGATGGCCTATGGAGATTAGCATTCTGTTCTTCGTTACATTAATCTTGACTAAAGAAATCTGTTCTGAATAAGTGCTTCCAGTTGAAATGCAGACGTTTTTTATATATATATAATTCATTAACATAAATTTTCTCATGTGGTTAAGGCATCAGTTCTATGTGATCTTAAAAAAATTTCTATACTACTGGAAAACAACATAGATCCTACTCCTTGTCATCTCCTGCATTCCAGAGGCATTTCAAGGTGAACCAGTTGAGAGTTTCTGTAATATCAAAAATCTGCTCCAGGATCGTCCAGGACGATCTGGATCGTCCTGGGACGATCAGTTGTAAGTTTGCTCCAGAATTGGCCCAGAAGTGTTCCAGGTGATTTTCTGTAGGTATCGTCCAGGCCGATTGGAGACATCGGCCAGGCCGATAGCTACTGTAGAAAATATCGGCCAGACAACAGCCCTGGGAAGATGCCAGGACGATCCATTTGGTCGGATCGTCCCGGGACGATGTCGCGATCGGCCGGGCCGATCTGTGTATTATAAAGCTGATTTCAGTCGTTTTGAAGAGAGAGAAAATCAAAAAAATAAATATCTGATTTTCGTTCTGAGGAGAGAGAAAAAGAGAAAAATTGATTTCGGGAAGACGCGGAGCCGTTTTCGTTCGAAGTGACTGTTGAGGAAATTGCTGTGCACGAGGTAAGGCACATTCCATCTTTCTCAATTTTCAGAACCGTCGAGTTTGGCGGTATTATCTGTCCGGAATTGATTTTTATTCGTGATTTTCGTCCGTATCTTTTTACCGGTTCAGTTTTTACCGCGTAAGTTTCTGTATATCGTTGCCGTGCCGGGTGTGCACGTTTTGACTATATTTTGAAGATTTTTGTTTGGGTGTTTTTGATTCGACTGTGTTTTTAGTCGACTGGATTTTTCTGTGAAATTGGAAATTATCTGTGCAGAAGAATAAATGTTCTGAAATGTTGATATCTGTATGCTGTGTGAATTTGGTGAATTTTGATTTTCAGGAAAATTGTGTAAATTCTGTCTACTGCCGTTGTGCTGCCCGATTTTTGTCTGATTTCTGATTTACCCGGATTTCTTCTGAATTGAAATGCTATGTGTATAAGCTATAAAAAGGGAGCTATAAGGGGCCTGGATCCTATGAGATTCAGTTAGTATATGGGGAAATTTAGATGAGCTCAAGTTGGAGAAATATCTATTATATTCCGGATCCGTGAATTCTATTATTCAGGTGCCGTGAGCACATTTAGCTTAGTTATTAATTATTCAGCGAATTTTTGGTGCCGTGAGCACAAGGGAGACATAAGGGTCAGAATCCGTAGTGATTCTGTTCAGTTTAGTTTAGCTATTAATTAAATATCTGATATCCGCTATTATCTGATTCTGATTTCTGTATAATTCTGACTCTGTTGATTTATTCTATTCTGTAATCTGATATGTACGACTCTGATTCTGATTTGATATCTGTCCGTATAAGTTCTGATATTCGATTCTGTTCCAATTTCCGATCTGATTTCTGTCTGATGAGTTTGGTTTTGGTTTCTGAGAATTCAGATTGGTGGTTTGTTGCTTTGCTGAGCTGTTGAGCTCACCCTTGCTTTCTGGTGGTTTTCAGGTTCTGGGAAAGGGAAGGAAGTCCAGGACTAGAGTTCAGAGTCTGATCAGTATAGGTACTTTTGTACTTTTGATTTTTGTACAGTCATGGCTTTTCTGTTCTGTCTTTCTTTCTGTTGAAAGTCATGTACTGTTCTGTAGATGATTATTTTGAGGAAATGAAATCAGATAGACGTTTAGTTCCGCTGTATTTGATGTTTTTAGTAGCTCTGTGTTTGTTGTCTGTTGAATTAAAACAGTTGGAAGATTTAGTTCCGAACAAAATTCCAAAGCTAGATCCTGGTTAGCTATTCTCGTCGCGATCCGGCGCGGGCGGTATCCGTCTCGTCTCGGGTCGGGTCGTGACAGTTTCTGTACAATATCAAACTCATTGCAGAAAGCTAAATGGTCGAGAATGTGCAAGTGCAGCCTCGTTAAATCTGCAAGCAGATTATAAGATGTTCATGTTTCATCTATTTTCCTTAAATAAATTGATCCTAGGGGTTCATTCCAATATCTCAACCTTGAGGTCTCTCGGTTCATCAAACGCTGCCTAGTTTGCCAAGAATATAAGGAGTCCAGTCAAAACACTGCTCTTTACACTCCTCTACGAGTTCCAGATTCTATTTGGGAGGATTTAAGTATTGATCTTGTGTTGGGGCTATCTAAAAACCAAAAATGGAGCTGATTCTATTATGGTGGTGGTTGACAGGTTCTCAAAAATGTCACACTTCATAACTTGTTTCGTTTTTGGTGAAATGAAATCAGATAGACGTTTAGTTCCGTTGCATTTGATGTTTTTAGTAGCTCTGTGTTTGTTATCTGTTGAATTAAAACAGTTGGAAGATTTAGTTCCGAACCAAATTCTAAAGCTAGATCCTGGTTAGCTATTCTCGTCGCGATCCTGCGCGGGCGGGATCCGTCTCGTCTCGGGTCGGGTCGTGACAAGCTTTTGTGGTATCAGAGCACTGGTTTTGGAAACTGGTTAGATTGTAAAACAGAGCTCTAGGAAGTGATCAGTGAGTCTGTCAGGGGGTAATTTTGGGTCGTTTGGCTTTTTATTATATTGTTTTTGTGATAGTTTTCCGGATTTTCTGGATTTTTCTGTATGGATCAGCCAGACCCAGACATGACAGACGGGCAGAGTGCCGATCAGGCAGCACCAGTGGGGAGTACAGCCCCAGTGGTCGGTGCTGATACACTATCTCAGTTTGCTTCACTTGTTGCTCAGATGATTAGCGAGACTCAGAGCAGAGCTTCTACTGTTAGATCTGAGGACATTGATCGACATCTGCAGTTATTTTTGAGGTTGAAGCCTCCGAGATTTGAGGGCACTGTTGAGCCCAGAGCAGCTGAGGAGTGGCTGAGGAGGTTGGAAAAGACTTTTGATGGAATGCAGTGTCCTGCAGATAGGAAGGTTCCGTTAGCTGTTTTTCTGTTAGACGGAGAGGCTGAACACTGGTGGGACGGCCAGCAGGCAGCCAGATTTCAGGGTAGACTGAACTCTTTGATCACTTGGGAAGAGTTCACTGAGGTATTCAGAGACTGGTTTGTTCCTCCTTCTGCACGACAGCAGATGCAGAAGAGTTTTCTGAGGCTTGTTCAGGGGAGCAAGATGGTGATGCAGTACGAGGCTGAGTTTACTGCATTGGGCAGGTACGCTCCGCAGCTGGTCAGCACTTCTGCTGAGAGGTGCTACAGATTTCTGAGAGGATTACGAGACACTTTGAGGCAGCCTTTGATACCATTCAGGATCACTGATTTCGCTGAGCTTGTGGAGCGAGCTCGTCTGATTGAGAATGACATGACGGCTACTCAGCAGCGGTGGACTGCGAGTAGGAAGAGATTTGGAGGTGAGACTTCTGGCAGCGGTTCCTCTGGGAAGAGGAGATTTGTTCCTGGATCTGGATCTGGAGATTCCAGAAGGAGCGGAGGATCGTCTGGTACTGTTACCAGTACGACTAGTTCTGGATCTGTCAGTACGGCACCTGTGTGCCAGAGTTGTGGACGGCGACACCATGACCAGTGCTACAGGATAGCTGGTCTTTATTTCAGATGTGGTCAGCCGGGACATAGGATTGCAGAATGTCCACAGACTGGATTTGATCGGCGTTCTGAGTACCGATCTGAGGGTTTTGTCAGACCTGCCGGTTCAGCAGGAAGACCGAGGACTGTTCCTCCTCGCCCTGAGGGATTTTCTGGTAGAGGTGGTAGTACTAGTTCGGGACCACGGAGACCACCTACGACTCCCTCTGAGCAGAGTAGTTCTATTGCTTCAGCTCCTGTTCCAGTTCAGCCACGAGTTTACAGTCTGAGTCAGCAGGAGGCTCGCGATGCTCCGGATGTTGTAACAGGTACGATTTACATTTCTGATCAGCCATGTCGTGTTTTGTTTGACTCTGGAGCTAGTCACTCGTTTCTTTCCGAGCATTGTTTTGACCGAATCCAGATGCCTTTGTTTTCTCTGCCGGTTTCTTTGTCTGTGATTTTACCGGCTGGAAGTAATTTGATTGCCCGCAAGTTTTGTTTGTGTGAGATTGACATTGCTGGCAAGAAGTGGAAATCTAGCTTGATTTTGTTGCCGATTTCTTCGTATGATGTGATTCTGGGAATGGATTGGCTGAGTCTGTATGAAGCCCAGATTGACTGTCTGAAGAAGCAAGTGAGTTTGCTTATGGCTGGAGAGAGAGTTGTATTTCAGGGATTACGAGGTGTTCTCTCCAGTCTGATTTCAGCGTTGGAGGTAAGCAAGATGTGGAAGAAAGGATGCCCATTATTTTTGGCTTCGGTGCGGGATCTGAACCTGGAGGTTGGTTCTGTTTCTGAGATCCCTGTGGTACGGGAGTTTGCTGATGTTTTTCCTGAGGAGTTGGTTGGGTTACCTCCGGATAGAGATGTGGAGTTCTCTATCGATATTTTTCCGGGTACCGCTCCGATATCGAAAGCTCCGTACAGGATGGCACCGAAAGAACTTTCTGAGTTGAAAGTTCAGCTTCAGGAGTTGGTTGACAGAGGTTTTGTGCGTCCTAGAATTTCACCCTGGGGAGCACCTGTTTTATTTGTGAAGAAGAAGGACGGTACACTCCGTATGTGTATTGATTACAGAGATTTGAACAAGCTTACGATCAAGAACAAGTATCCTTTGCCTCGGATTGATGACTTGTTCGATCAGCTTTCCGGATCTTCAGTATTTTCGAAGATTGACTTGCGATCCGGATATTATCAGGTGAAGTTGAAGGAAGCTGATGTGGTGAAGACTGCTTTCAGTACTCGGTACGGGCACTACGAGTTTTTGGTTATGCTTTTCGGGGTAACCAATGCGCCTGCGATTTTCATGGATTTGATGAACCGAGTGTTCAGGGAGTATTTGGATCAGTTTGTGATCGTCTTCATCGACGATATTCTGGTATATTCTGCATCTGAGGATGAACATGTCAGACATTTGAGGATTGTGTTGGAGACTTTGAGGAGGCATCAGCTGTATGCCAAGTTCTCCAAGTGTGAATTCTGGCTGAAGAGCATTTCTTTTCTGGGGCATGTGATTAGCGGAGAAGGCATTTCTGTAGATCCCCAGAAGATTCAGGCAGTTGCTGATTGGCCAAGGCCGACTACGGTATTTGAGGTACGTAGTTTCTTGGGCATGGCCGGGTATTATAGGAAATTTGTGAAAGGATTTTCACAGATTTTGACTCCTCTGACGAGACTGACTCAGAAGTCAGTTCCTTTTGTTTGGACACCGGAGTGTGAAGCTAGTTTTCAGAGATTGAAGGATTGTCTGACTTCAGCTCCAGTGTTGGCACTTCCGTCAGGTACGGAAGGTTTTCAGGTGTTCAGTGATGCTTCACTGAAAGGACTGGGTTGTGTCCTGATGCAGCATGGTCAGGTAATTGCTTATGCTTCGAGACAGTTGAAACCACATGAGAAGAATTACCCGACACATGATTTGGAGTTAGCTGCAGTTGTTTTTGCTTTGAAGATTTGGCGTCATTACCTGTATGGCGTCTAGAGGTGTAAACGAGTCGAGTCGAGTCGAGTATTTGCCTTATCAAGCCTGGCTCGTTTAGTCCTTAATGAGCTCGAGCTCGAGCTCGAGCTCGAGATCGAGCTCGATTAGTGGGCTCGAGCTCGACTCGTTTAGAAAATATCAAGCTCGAGCTCGACTCAAAAGCTCGAGCTCGTTTGAAAAGCTCGAGCTCAAGATCGAGCTCGTTTGCGAAGCACCAATGCATGTGATGGGTATTATTATATATATAATTAATATTATAAATATAATATATATAATTATATATAATTATATCGAGTAGCTTGATAAGCTTTCGAGTCGAGTCAGGCTGAGCTTGAACTCGAGCTCGTTAATCATTCGAGCGCGATTGTAGGCTCGAGCTCGAGCTCGAAGCTCGATAAGCTCGGCTCGCGAGCTCGTTAACGAGTCAAGTTCGAGCCGGCTCACGAGCCGACTTGGCTCACTTACATCCCTAATGGCGTCAGATGTGAGATCTTTACTGATCATAAGAGCCTGAAGTATATTTTTTCTCAGAAGGATCTGAATTTGAGGCAAAGAAGGTGGCTCGAGTTGATCAAGGAATATAATTTTACTATTCAGTATCAGCCTGGGAAGGCGAATGTGGTAACGGACGCTTTGAGCAGGAAATCTTCTGGATTGTCAGGTTTGCAGCTTACCTGTGATGAGTTTCTGATTCGTGATTTGGAGCGATTGCAGTTGGAGGTGATTTCCTCCAGTGGTTTGGAGTTAGCTCAGATGAGTATTCAGTCTTCTTTGGAAGCACGGATTCAAGAAGCCCAGAAGTCAGATTCTGAATATTCGAAGTTGATTGCACAGATTGGATCTGGTAAGACTCCTGAACTTTGAATTTCTGATTCTGGTGCTATTTTCTGTAAGAACAGGTTGTGGGTACCTGTGTTTGGAGATTTGAGGCAGGAGATTCTGTACGAACTCATCATTCAGGCTACACTGTTCATCCAGGCAGTGGTAAGATGTACGCTGATATGAAACTTTTGTTCTGGTGGCCTGGGATGAAGAAGGATGTGGCAGAGTTTGTGTCGAGATGCGAAGCCTGTCAGTTGGTGAAGGCAGAGCATCAGCGACCAGGTGGACTGTTGCAGTCGTTGCTTATCCCTGAGTGGAAATGGGAGGAGGTAACGATGGATTTTGCGATGGGTTTTCCTCGATCTAGACAAGGGCACGATGCTATTTGGGTAGTTGTAGATCGATTGACGAAGTCAGCCCATTTTCTTC
Organism: Dendrobium huoshanense; assembly: GCA_016618105.1. Lineage (NCBI taxonomy): Eukaryota > Viridiplantae > Streptophyta > Magnoliopsida > Asparagales > Orchidaceae > Dendrobium > Dendrobium huoshanense. Next base: position 94,837,869 of record CM028359.1, read on the forward strand.
CGATCAGACAGACGGATTCAGTTGAACGCTTGGCACAGATATATGTGAAGGAGATAGTCAGATTGCACGGTGTGCCTCGCGTGATCGTATCTGATCGAGATGGACGTTTTACTTCCAGACTTTGGAAAGGCATTCAGCAAGGCTTGGGTACGAAATTGCATTTCAGTACAGCCTTTCATCCTCAGACCGACGGACAGTCTGAGAGGACTATTCAGGTATTGGAAGACCTGTTGAGGCTTTGTGTTCTGGACTTTAGCGGAAGCTGGGAAGATCATATTCCGCTGATTGAGTTTGCTTATAACAACAGTTTTCAGTCCAGTATCGGTATGGCACCGTACGAGGCTCTGTATGGCAAGAAGTGCCGTACTCCTTTGACTCTGACGGAGGTTGGAGATAGACAGGCTTTGGGGGCCACTTTTGCTGATGAAACTGCTCAGAAGATCAGTTTGATAAGAGAAAGATTGAAAGCTGCTCAAGATCGACAACAGAAGTATTACAATCAGAAGCACAGGTTTATTGAGTTTCAGGTTGGTGACTTTGTGTATGTCAAAGTCAGCCCGATGAAGGGTGTGAGCAGATTTGGTCAGGTAAGCAAGCTTAGTCCAAGGTATGTTGGACCTTTTGAAGTTTTGGAAAGAATTGGAAAAGCTGCTTATAAGTTATTACTTTCTGATTCTATGCCTGATGTGCATAATGTGTTTCATGTATCCACTCTGAGGAAGTGGGTTTCAGACTCTGGGAAGAAAGTATCAGCTGATGAGGTTGAGATTCAGGAGAATCTGGCGTACAAGGAAGAGCCAGAGTTGATTTTGACGTACGACGTCCGGAAGTTAAGAAATAAAGAGATTCCGATGGTTAAAGTCCAGTGGAAACACCGGACTGCACGGGAAGCGACTTGGGAAAAGGAGTCTGACATGAGACGGTCGTACCCGTACTTGTTTTGACTGAGTTTGGATTGGATAATGTCGAGGATGACATTTTTCTGAGTTGGGGAGATTGTAATATCAAAAATCTGCTCCAGGATCGTCCAGGACGATCTGGATCGTCCTGGGACGATCAGTTGTAAGTTTGCTCCAGAATTGGCCCAGAAGTGTTCCAGGTGATTTTCTGTAGGTATCGTCCAGGCCGATTGGAGACATCGGCCAGGCCGATAGCTACTGTAGAAAATATCGGCCAGACAACAGCCCTGGGAAGATGCCAGGACGATCCATTTGGTCGGATCGTCCCGGGACGATGTCGCGATCGGCCGGGCCGATCTGTGTATTATAAAGCTGATTTCAGTCGTTTTGAAGAGAGAGAAAATCAAAAAAATAAATATCTGATTTTCGTTCTGAGGAGAGAGAAAAAGAGAAAAATTGGAAAAATTGATTTCGGGAAGACGCGGAGCCGTTTTCGTTCGAAGTGACTGTTGAGGAAATTGTTGTGCACGAGGTAAGGCACATTCCATCTTTCTCAATTTTCAGAACCGTCGAGTTTGGCGGTATTATCTGTCCGGAATTGATTTTTATTCGTGATTTTCGTCCGTATCTTTTTACCGGTTCAGTTTTTACCGCGTAAGTTTCTGTATATCGTTGCCGTGCCGGGTGTGCACGTTTTGACTATATTTTGAAGATTTTTTTCCGGGTGTTTTTGATTCGACTGTATTTTTAGTCGACTGGATTTTTCTGTGAAATTGGAAATTATCTGTGCAGAAGAATAAATGTTCTGAAATGTTGATATCTGTATGCTGTGTGAATTTGGTGAATTTTGATTTTCAGGAAAATTGTGTAAATTCTGTCTACTGTCGTTGTGCTGCCCGATTTTTGTCTGATTTCTGATTTACCCGGATTTCTTCTGAATTGAAATGCTATGTGTATAAGCTATAAAAAGGGAGCTATAAGGGGCCTGGATCCTATGAGATTCAGTTAGTGTCTGGGGAAATTTAGATGAGCTCAAGTTGGAGAAATATCTGTTATATTCCGGATCCGTGAATTCTATTATTCAGGTGCCGTGAGCACATTTAGCTTAGTTATTAATTATTCAGCGAATTTCTGGTGCCGTGAGCACAAGGGAGACATAAGGGTCAGAATCCGTAGTGATTCTGTTCAGTTTAGTTTAGCTATTAATTAAATATCTGATATCCGCTATTATCTGATTCTGATTTCTGTATAATTCTGACTCTGTTGATTTATTCTGTTATGTAATCTGATATGTACGACTCTGATTCTGATTTGATATCTGTCCGTATAAGTTCTGATATTCGATTCTGTTCCAATTTCCGATCTGATTTCTGTCTGATGAGTTTGGTTTTGGTTTCTGAGAATTCAGATTGGTGGTTTGTTGCTTTGCTGAGCTGTTGAGCTCACCCTTGCTTTCTGGTGGTTTTCAGGTTCTGGGAAAGGGAAGGAAGTCCAGGACTAGAGTTCAGAGTCTGATCAGTATAGGTACTTTTGTACTTTTGATTTTTGTACAGTCATGGCTTTTCTGTTCTGTCTTTCTTTCTGTTGAAAGTCATGTACTGTTCTGTAGATGATTATTTTGAGGAAATGAAATCAGATAGACGTTTAGTTCCGCTGCATTTGATGTTTTTAGTAGCTCTGTGTTTGTTGTCTGTTGAATTAAAACAGTTGGAAGATTTAGTTCCGGACCAAATTCCAAAGCTAGATCCTGGTTAGCTATTCTCGTCGCGATCCGGCGCGGGCGGGATCCGTCTCGTCTCGGGTCGGGTCGTGACAGTTTCTGTACAATATCAAACTCATTGCAGAAAGCTAAATGGTCGAGAATGTGCAAGTGCAGCCTCGTTAAATCTGCAAGCAGATTATAAGATGTTCATGTTTCATCTATTTTCCTTAAATAAATTGATCCTAGGGGTTCATTCCAATATCTCAACCTTGAGGTCTCTCGGTTCATCAAACGCTGCCTAGTTTGCCAAGAATATAAGGAGTCCAGTCAAAACACTGCTCTTTACACTCCTCTACGAGTTCCAGATTCTATTTGGGAGGATTTAAGTATTGATCTTGTGTTGGGGCTATCTAAAAACCAAAAATGGAGCTGATTCTATTATGGTGGTGGTTGACAGGTTCTCAAAAATGTCACACTTCATAACTTGTAAGAAGAAATTTGAAATCGTGCGCCTTCTTGGCTTTCCTCTCAACATCACTTCTGATCGAGATGTAAAATTTATTGGCCTCTTTTGATATGAATAATGAAAGAAATTAAACACTAAAATCAAACTTAGCCCCGCCTACCACCCCAAACCGACGGGTAAACGTAAAGTGATGAACCGCACATTGGCGAATGTGCTGCATTGCTTAGCGCAAAAGCACCCTAAATGTTGGGATGAAACTCTTTACCAGGTTGAATTCGTATACAACTCCATGACCAATTGTTCTACCAGTTTATATCCTTTCAGCATTTTGTATACAAAAGTTCCTAATCATCCAAAACATCCTCTCTTATTTACCAAAATACATAAACCCACACAAAACAACCATGAACTATCTTTAGACTCTGCAATAGGAATCCTTCTTCTGCACCAATTATTCTCTATTTTAAGGTTTCAACAATCAAAACTCTGTTGGTCTATGACAAATTTTATTACTGATATTTGTCCCTCCTTACTAAGTCATAAAATTACCAAAAACATTGATAAGGCAATGCATTAAAGGAAAGCAGCATAACATAATTCAGTTATAAACAAGAACATTACAAGAAATTCTATAAGCTTCTTAGAAGTATTCCTCAGTCCTTCCCTTGAAACCAATCTGACCAAATGTGAGGCAAAGGAACAACCCAAGATGCCATGTGACTAACCACAGCCTGCAATATAATCAAGTTCAAGTTAATTAGTTTAACCTGGAGTAATCTAAATTGCTAAATACTACCTAATCAAATTACTATTTACCAGAACTGAGAAGTGAGAGCAGGTCCACTTGGCCAGTGAGCAAGTTCATCTCCAATGCTTTGGAAGAATAGTCCTGTGAGGCTGTTTCCGTTGATCACCGGAATACTCGACGGTACAAGCCAACCAATCAAGCCAAATCCAATGACATTCAGATCTGTGCGAAGCCAGTTCCTCTCAAAACTAATCTCTCAATCAAGATCAACATATTAGAGTCAACAATCTATACTAACCAATTATATTCTACATTGATACACTCACCAGGTGAACTTTCCACCTGAAGCCAGTTTCTGGGTCAAAGGATTCTTGATAGCAACTTGAGGCCTTATGAAGCCTATGAAGTTTTAGAAAAACAGAAGCATTATTCTCAGTCATGTCAGCAGGAATTGAGTAAGATTTTACCTGATGTGAGAGATGGCTTTGAAGAACGGGATGGGAGGGAGAGAGGAGATTTAGAAAAGCCAGCTATAGTAGTTGAGGTTGCCATGGCTGCCATCTGCTTCTTTTCCAAACTGGATTGTTTCAGAGATATCTGATTCTTTGAATGCTCAGAGACTTGGGAAGCTTAGGGATAGTTGAGAACTGGATACAGATTGATTGTTATCTGTGATGTGGAATACTTCAGATGGATTTCAAGGATAGAGAGCAGGAAATGAGCAAATGGAGTGATGCCACATGGGGAACATGTGGATAAGTCATCTTATATTTGTCAAGTGGGGTACTCAACTTGGCTAAATTTATTAAAATTAGAGTTAAGATGATCCCAAATTTAATTTAAAAAGTTATAATCCCAATATGTATTGAAATTTGAGCATGATTAATTGAATTTTCGGTTGACATATCAACAAATTGAAAAAATATTTTACCTTTAATTTGAAGAAGAGAAACCCAACCAATTAAATAACAGTTTTAATCAATTAAATAATAATCCTATTAGAGGCGCCTAATGATAAAACACAAAATACGTAGAACGTTCGAGTAAGGTTTGAACAAAGTTCAAAACTGATCAAGTTATGAACTTCGAAGGAGGCGACATATGATTTTCCTTTTAATTGCTTCTTAACTATGTTGCACCGATACACCTATTTATGAAGGCGTGCTGTATCCGATACACTGATACACGGATACACCTCCGATACTCCACCGATACGTGTCGGATACGTCAAAGCCGTATCCAATTAAAATACTATTTAATTTCAAAAGGACACGCGGTTGAAAAACAAAAAATCCGAAAAAAAAACACGTGTCGTATTTACTTCCACGATTGCGAGCAAGATTCTCTCATTTCCGAGATGGATTTGAGCCTCTTGATGATATGAAAATATTAAAATTTACTAATCTTTCACTTGATGAGAATGAATTAGAAGCTATGATATTTATTGAAGATGATATGGAAGTTCTAAGACAAACAATTGAAGAAGATAATTATATCATTCCTTCTATTGAATAGTTGAAACTTATGTGCTAGATAATTTATGTTTATGCTTTTGTTGTTGTACTGGACATTTAATGCTTATATTTTGATATTATAAGCTACAAGGCTACAGATGATGTTGTTGTCATTTTGTTTTGTAATTCCAAATATTATGCTTTGATTACTTTCTTAATTTTTATGTATGATTTATAAATTACAATGTCGTATCCGCGCCGTACCCGTATCTTCTATTTTTAAGAATTGACGTGTCCCGTATCCGTATCGTATCGTATCCGTGTCGCTGTATCCGTATCGGTGCAACATAGCTTCTTAATATTACCTCAATTGCTATAATTGCAAGGGGCGATAAATGCCTTCTTACCTAAATGATGAAAGATACTTAAGCACTAACCTTGAACATAAGATTAATTAGGGGATCATCGTGAAGAGAAATTTGAACTGGTTGTGCCGAAGATTTTCAGCATACCCATCACTCAGAGTATTGAGACCACTGGAGATTAGGGGTATTAATATTTGACATGACCTGAAATCCGACTCGAATCCGATCAAAAAATTTCGGGTTAGGGTTGGTTCAACATTTCAACCCGTTTCAAAAATTGGGTCGGGTTCGGGTTGACTTTTTGACCCGAAATTGACATGTTTTGACCCAAAAACCCAATTTTGACTCGACAACCCGAGATTGACCATTTTTTACCCGAAAAGCAGAGATTGACCCGTTGTTTGACCCGAAAACTAGCAATTTTTTGCTGTCATCAGGTCATGTCGGGTTAAACCGGACCCAAAATGGGTCGGGTTCGGGTCCGAAAAACTGACCTGTTTGCAAAAACAAATTAGGTTCAGGTCGACCTGAATATTTTCGAGTTCGAACCGAACCCGACCCGTGACTCGAAATTGACATCCCTACCGGAGAAGTGGTTGCAAGAGAAAATTTCAGCATCTTTCTTGTTCAATTGTTCGAATGACAAAAACAGACTATGACTCATACTTCAATAACTAGGATATTTTCATCAAAAATAAAATTTTGGTCATATTTCTCCAAATAATTATCAGTCATATTTATCTAAACAATAGTATTTCGAGGCATATAAAGTAAAATTTTATTATAGATGTTAATTTTTTTCTTTTTCTCCATATATTTCTTGATTTTTGTTAAACTAATTTCATCATTTGATTTGATATTTTATTTTAACTTTTTTCATCCTTTTATTTTTTTTTTTTTCATCCTTTAAATTTTCCATATATATTCCCCAAATATTTGTCATCTCTTGATTATTTTAATTAAAATAATTCATTAATATATTTTTACGTATATGCTCTAGCTTTTATATGACATGCTTTTATTTGTCTCGTAATCGACTTTGTGCCCTACTTATAATCAATAAAATTATTTGAGAGAGATCTATATTCATTGAAAAATAAAATATTCTTCCAATTTATTCCATCATCTTCACTTTTTCTTCTAATTTGTTAAATCGAATAACTGTAAGTTTCATCACTAATCGTCTCAAATTTAGGCTTCGTTTGGGACGGCTTTCTTGCTGCTTTTTAAAGCAGCTTTAAGAAGCAGGAAGAAAGCAGTCACAAACAAAGCCTTAATTTTCCATTAGCAATTAATCACATCTTTAAATTTAACTTTAAATTAGAAAAGATGCTAGTTGAAATTTACAATAACACTAGATTTAGCATCACGAGATTGTAGTATCGCAACGCTATGGGTTTGAGCGCCGCGCTGCAACATCGTTAGATGGATCGATAATAGAGGCTTGAGCGCCGCAATTCTCCAAATTGGTGTCGCAGTGCTTCAAGATGGACTTTTTAGTTTTGCTTTCTCGTTATTCTTAAGGATGACATCCCTTGGTGTATGGTAATTGTTTTCTCTTGTGTTTAGAGTGAGAGCGGTGTAAGAGAGAAGAGAAGCAAGGAGAGAGCGAGAGAGAAGAGAGATTTGTACTTATTTCTCCCCATTTCGATAGTGGATTTCTTGGTGTGGTGTCGCTTCGTAGTTTTTTCCTTATTTCAAGTTTTTCGGCGTTAAATCCTGATGTTCTTTTTCTTCTACTACTTTTACTTTCTTGTTTGTTTTATCATCGTGCTTACTTTCATTCCCAACATATAATTATCTTATTGCAAATAATAAACATATTTTCACTATATTGATTTCTTTTATCACCACAAATTAGATATCTTAAAACATCTATAGCATGAGAGTTTGATAAAGAATAATTAAAATAAAATAATAATATGGTGACTCAAACTTTTGATAAAAAAAATGATGTTGCCTTGAAATAACTTATCCTAAGGCTTGAAATTGTTGTAGGAGTAATGTAAGGGCCTTTGGTAACCACACAAATAAATAGATTGGAATTTGAATAGGAAATGGGCTGATTAGGGTCAGCTAAAGAAGAAATTATTATATCCGGTCAAAAATTGAATGGTCCGAATTTATATCTAGGAATACCGAGTTTTTCGTGACGTGGTGCGTGGTTATTGGTCTCTGAACGCATTCGGACACTGGATGTAATAATTGTTCCAGCTAAAGAACTTGAAATCACTTGGAGATTATATTTGGACTTCTGTTCAATCTTTTAAATGATTTTGATGAGTCAAAAGAGGGCAAAACTAAGACTATGAGTCTTGCCCAAATTTCTTATGTTAAGAACATCTTTCAGTGAAAATTTCATTCATTTTTAATTTTATATAAGATTGGCATGAACACTATCATTTTCTCTATTATTTATTTGATTGAGATGTTTTCTAAATCAATCAAATTGAATGTATTTGATGCATTTGCACAATATATAATATCTTAAAGCCTATATCATGCAAGACAATATCAGAGAACCCATAAGCTGCAGATTCCTAAAATATCTTACTTATGAAGCAAATGTCCCTAATAACTTTAGTTAATCTGATAAAATTTAACATCACATATTACAAAACAATTACCAACCTCCATAAGTGCTTCATGTGCTATTTATTTGATTAACAACAATATCAGATGCTCACATAAGGTGCAGGAATCTACTGCATCACACTCTTAAAGGAAAACACTAACCATTACTTATTATTCATTTAATAAGTTGGACTTTATTAAAATGCACTTTCTTTATAATAATTTTATAAAACATAACCGTCCCAACCCAACCAAAGCCTAAAACAAGAATATCATAAGATAAATATCGTGTCGTTTATGTTGGAGGTAGACGTAAACCATGCAACAAAATAAACAAGAAAAAATGAAAATACAACGGAAAGTAAAGAACACCGGGATTTAACATGGTAAACCCCAAAACCGGGAAAACAATCGTGGAGCTACACCACACCAAGAAATTTATTATGAAAATTAGGATAAATTTGTACAGATCTCTCTTCTTTCTTGCTCTCTTCTTGCTTCTTTTCTCTCTTATACCGTTCTTACAAAGAACAAACAAAAAAATATAATACATATCATTAAGGGATGACATCCTTAAGAAAAACAAGAAAGAAAAACTGTCTTGTCAACCTCGCAATGCTGCGGTGTCAGTGTAAACTATATAACATCGGTTTGGACTATAAAATTTATGACAACAGTATATTCCAATTCAATCAACATAATCAGATTTCATGTACACATTTTTTTTTTTTTTTGGGTAAATTGATTTCATGTACACTAACCCCTCAACATTTTCTAACCTTTTAAAGTCTGGCCTCGGCCCTCTGTCTGCTCCCAAATCTTAGGCCCGTTGAGCTCTTCCATCTCAAGTCAACATCTGGCACCGTAATCGCAGTCAGTAGAGGACTGAGACCTGCCACTTCTGCCACTGCAGCAGATTCAATTAAAAACTGCAATAATCATAGCCGATTAGACCTCACTGAATAACTGCAACTGTTTTGACTTGGCTCTCTCTTATTCAACTCTGGGTTGCAATTTTCACTGCCAATTTATTTGATTATTATTACTCATTCTGAATGAAAACATCCAACCAAAACTAGAGCCGTCAATATTTGACACGACACAAAAATTCGACCTGGACCCGACTCAAAAATTTCGGGTTCGGGTCAACCCGAACCGGGTCGGGTTCGGGTTCAAGTTTTTGACCCGTTTGAAAAACTGGGTCGGGTTCGGGTTGACCCGGAAACCCGAAAATGACCCGGAATGACCCGCTGCCCGCCCTGACCGGGGCTGACCGAAGCTGCCCGCGCGGAGTCCGAGCCTGTCCGCGCGTCGCTTCGCGAGTCTCATCGCGCGTCGCCTCTGGCAGGCTTGCAGCCGCTGGCCCGCCGCTGCCCGCGAGGAACTGCCGCTGCCGCTGGTTCGCGGCGCCGCTGCCGCCGGCAGCCGTGCCGCTGCCGCTACCTGTGCCCGCGCGGAACTGCCAGCTATGCGCTAGCCCGCCGCGCCGCTGATGCTACGAACCGCCGTCCGCCGAAGTGCTGAACCCGCTGGCGCTACGAAATTGCGAACCCGCGCCGCTGCCCGGGTCGTGTCGGGTTGACCCGAACCCGAAGCGGGTCGGGTTCGGGTCCAGGATTTCGACACGTTTGCCTACCCGGGTCGGGTTAGGGTTGACTCGATTGAACCCGGGTCAGTTCCGGGTTCGACCCGAACCCGACCCGTGACCCGAAATTGACACCCCTAACCAAAACTATTCATTGCGATTCTGATCACTGCTGCAGTTCAGTAGCAGCTTTCAACTTTCCACTAAAACCTGGAGCACTATTTGCAGGAATCCCCCCACCACCTCCGGCTTTCTTATTTGGAGAAATTATTCTGTGCGGATATTGGGTATAGAATGTCGTTCGGAGACCAACTAAAAATATGTCACGTCAGCAGTATCGAGCCGCGGTACAGAGTAAGGGGGGATGTGGCGTATTCTGGTTGGTCTTCAGATAACATTCGATGTCCACACAGAATAATTAATCCGTCATTTGAGTTGTTTTCAACTTCTTTTATTTCCCTATTCCTTCAAACAGTTCTCCTGATTTTAGTTGGAAAGTTTAAAACAACTACTAAACTGCAGCATTGGCTGATAATCACTCCTCACCTATTTTACTTGACACAAAATTTCATAACAAGGAAACGATGGAGACATTACAACCTATCCTTCTTGTATAACTTCATCATCATTGAAATAATGGATGCTACTGATTGTATAAAATCTTCCCCTCCTTTCAACGATTAATTATTCGGTGTGGACGTTGAACGCCGTCTAGAGACCAACCAAAATGCACCACATCACTCCTTCGCTCGGTGCCGCTCGGTACTGCTGACGTACTTGCACCTTATTCGCCTCCAAATGTAGAGCTATGTCCGACCTCCACACATAATGATTTCTGCATTTCAAGATAATATAAACTAAGTGCCAACATGTTTTGAAATATAAAATCTAATGATTTAATTTCCTCACATAAAAAGGTGCAGACAAACTGACAAAGACACCGCTTTTTAAATTATCTTTTATGTTTTTGAAGCAATCAAATTAAGCCTTTAATTTAGATCAATTGGCTTAATTTAATGAGAGTCTGATAAATTATAGCAGCCTCCACCAGCACTTGATGTCAATTGCATAGATTAGGACCCGACTCGACTATCGATCTAATATAATTAATATAAGTTGCCTTGTAATATAATTAATTCAACCTAATTTAAGATATTGCAATTGACATACCAACTATACTCATTAATCAAACCATGCTGATAAAATAGCATGATCTGATAGAGATGAAGTACTGAATTAGGATCTTGATTTCAACCACTTCACTCCAACTTAACTGGCATTTTTTATACTTAGGCTTTATTTGGGACTGTTTTTTAATGTAATTTTTTAGTTTGAAGTAATAAAAAAATAGTGGCCTAAAACTATCCAAATGAAGCCTTAATGATACGTGATATGTCATTAAAAAGTTATCTTGGTCGGGCATGAATCTTGTTGCAAATATGAATTTGAAACTTTCGAACTTAAATCCATGACCTTTTGAACTCTAATTTCTACAAACTTATAGTCAAACTGAACGTCTAGATGAGATGAACTCATAGATATCAGAATTAGTCTAATTCGAACCCAAATGAGTCAAAATTAAGGATCCGAAGCCTATTTAGAAGCTTCAAACCATTAATTGGATGATCAAATGATATCATAATATGACGTGCTTATAGTTGAATCGAGCGGCTCAACAAGAAGAATCCAACTAGCCCAAGATCGTCAAATTCTGACATTATTAAGACAAAAAGTATAAATAGACCCCTTCTTTTTCACAAAAGGGAAGAGGAGAAAGAGATAAAAAATGAAGGATTTCTCTTGCTTTCTCAAGCTTGTACCGCCCCGCCGCCTACCACCGCCTGATCTCTGTAAGAACTGACCAAGAAATGCCAGAGGAGACACGGACCGAGAAAGGGAGACAGAGATAGAGAAAGCTAAAGAAAGAAATGATTCATATTATTGATTAAAGATGTGTACATAGAGTCTATATATAATAAAGGTATTGGTAAACTTGTAATAAGTATATGACGGTACAGAGAAATAACAAATCGAATTATATGCTAAAATCCCCCCGCAAATTAATCATTCGGATTATGAATGGTTAATTTGGATCGCAGCTCTTAAAAACGAGCTGTGGAAAAAGACTTGGTTAAAATGTCGGCGATTTGCTCTTTAGACGGGATGTGTTTGAGGATGATGTTTCCGGTGTGGATGTGTTGCCGAATAAATTGATAGTCGATCTCTATGTGCTTGGTCCTCGCATGAAAGACTGGATTCTTAGCGATTGCAATTGCGAAGACATTGTCACAATGTATCGTGGTTGGCGATGGTTGATCAATGCCCAATTCGGAGAGTAGTCATTGTAGCCAAACAACCTCCGAGGTTGCAGCAGAAAGGGAGCGATACTCGGCTTCGGTGGAGGATTTGGCTACGGTGGCTTGTTTCTTGACCGACCAAGATACAAGAGTCGGTCCTAGGAAGGAGCAGATACCGGTCGTCGACTTCCTATCCATATGATCGGAGGCCCAATCTACAACGGTGTAGGTTTGAAGAATGAGATCACCGGTTTGGATGGGTAAACTGAAGTTGAGAGTTCCTTTGATGTACCGAAGAACTCGAGTTAGTGATTCATAGTCTTGAGTGGTAGGAGCTTGCATGTGTTAGCAGACTTTATTTGTGGCGAATGCAATATCCGGCCTAGTGATGGTCAGGTATTGTAGTGAGCCGGCGAGACGGCGATAAAGAGAGGGATTGTTGAATGGATGACTGTTGTCCGGTTGTTCTTTGGCTTGCATGGTGATGGGTGTCTTTGCCGGTGTACAATCCAAGAATCCTGAATCTTTAAGCAGTTTCTCTGCATAATGAGCTTGAGATAGGAAGTGCCCGTGAGCTGTCTGTTGAATTTGTATTCCTAGAAAAAGTGAGATCTGACCCAATTGTTTGAGAGCGAATGCTTTGTGAAGATCTTTGAGTAGATTTTGGATGACGTTTTGATCGTTTCCTGTGACAAGTAGAACAATAATGGGTGTGCAAGTGGTGGAGTTGTTTTTGTAGGGAAAGTTGTTCTCGACGAAAACAATGTGGCGAGATATATGAATTTTGTGGGTCTGAGGATTGTAACATTTGTAGCCTTTATAGTTGGGAGAGTAACCTATGAAGATGCAGTTTTCTGAGCGAGGGGATAATTTATTCTCGGCGTATGGTTTGAGCCAAGGATAACACAGACATCCGAAAATGCGAAAATGGTTGTAGAGGGGTTTCTTGCGATATAGGAGTTGGTAGGGGGATGATGAATTGTTTGATTTGTTCGGTAGTCTGTTTATTAAGTGAATTGCAGTGGAGACAGCATTTGCCCAGAACTGGTTCGGTAGGTTGGCAGCATGAAGAAGCGTCCGAGTTAAATCAAGAACGTGACGATGTTTTCTCTCTGCCAAGCCATTTTGTTCCGGTGTGTGTGGGCAACTGAGCCGTTGATGAATACCTTGAGCTTGAAGGAAAGTTTTGAAGTTGGTGCTGGTAAATTCACCTCCCCCATCAGATTGAAGAATCTTTGGGGTTTTATGAAACTGTGTATAAAGAAATTTGCACAGGCTTTTAAAATGCGAAAGCGTTTCTTGCTTTGTGTACATGAAATAAATCCAAGAAAACCTAGTACAATCATCAATAAAAATGACATAATATCGAAATCTGGTTAATGAAGTAATCGGAGACGGTCCCCACACGTCCGAGTGAATGAGATCAAACGGCGAGTGGGTAACCGAGTTTCTTGTATTGAATTTGAGCTTATGGCTCTTAGAGATATTACAAGATTTACACAAGAAGTTATTAGAAGGCGAATAGGAAAGTGATAAAGTTTTTGCAAGACATTGAAGTAATTTGCTGTTCGGGTGACCGAGTTGTTCATGCCATATAGTCATGGAGTTGTTGACCGTTTGAAGCGCAACTGGGCCTGTGTCCGGCGGCGTGTGAATGTGGTAGAGGCCATTACGAAGATGGCCACGAAGAAGTAGATGATTGTCCTGAGAGTTTTTCATTTCAAAGCCATTAGCGTTAAATGTAATAGAAATTGCATTATCTTTGGTAAGCTTAGAAACGGAAAGGAGATTATGAGTTAGAGTGGGGACATGTAATAGTTTGTTTAAATGCAGCTTATGCGTGGTATCCGGCAAAGTTAGTAGACCTTGTCCAGAGTGTTGAATTGGTAAGGCTGATCCGTTAGCTACAAAGACGGTGTCGGATCCGTTGTAAGGAGACGGATGTTGCAAGTTACCACTGTCCGGCGTGAGATGTGTGGTAGCCCCGGTATCAAGTATCCAATCTTGAGTTGGATAAGTTGTGGGTTGCACCTACATTGCTCGCGGTTGGTAGGGAATTGTCGGTGCAAATTTGAAGTTGCACCGGTGCCAGCAATTGATCGCAATATGCCCTGTTTTGCCACATATTTGGCAGATTGGTCTTGTAGTGTTCTGATTGGATACAGGCGGCTGCGGTGGGTTAGGGGAGGACGGGTATGTCACGACCCGACCCGAGACGAGACGGATCCCGTTCGCACCGGGCCGCGACGGAAAAAGCTAACCAGGATCTAGCTTTGGAATTTGGTTCGGAACTGATTCTTCCAAACATTTAACTCAAAACAGACAAACACAGAGCTACTAAAAACATCAAATGCAGCGGAACAAAAGATTTACCTTTTTCTTTTCTTTTCCTCAAAACAATCATCTACAAAACAGTACATGACTTTAGACAGGAAGAAAGATAGAACAGAAAAGTCATGACTGTACAAAAATCAAAAGGTACAAAACAATACCTATACTGATCAGACTCTGAACTAATCCTGGACTTCCTTCTCTTTCCCAGAACCTGAAAACCACCAGAAAGCAAGGGTGAGCTCAACAGCTCAGCAAAGCAACAAACCTCCAATCAAAATCCTCAGAATCTCAAAACTAACACATCAGACAAATCCGTACAGAAATCAGAACGGAATCGGACAGATATCAAATTAAACAGAATTGTACGGAAACAAAAGTCGTATCAAATCAGAAATAGAACAGATCGGACATATCAGATCAACAGAATCAGGATCGTACAGAAATCAGAAGTTCAGATCATATCGAAACAGAACAAATCGTATCAGAATCATATCAGAATCATATCAAATTAGATATCAGATATTATTTAATTCATAGCTAAATTCTCTGACACTGACTGAATCTCATAGGATCCAGGTCCCTTATGCCTCCCTTTGTGCTCACAGCACCAGAACAGATGTGCTTATAGCACCAGAATACATATATAGTGCTTATATCACCTAAACAGATTTCCTCGGATCCGGAACAGAACAGATATCAGATTTCATATTGAGCTCATTTCAGATTTCCCAGACACTAACTGAATCTCATAGGATCCAGGCCCCTTATAACTCCCTTTTTATAGCATATACAGATAGCATATCAATTCAGAAGAAATCCGGATAAATCAGAAATTACTCAAAAATCGGGCAGCACAATGGCAGTATACAGAATTTGCACAATTTTCCTGAAAATAACAATTTACCAAATTTGCACAGAATATAGATAACCACATTTCAGAACATTTATTCTACTGCACAGATAATTTTTAATTTCACAGAAAAATCCAGTCGACTAAAAACACAGTCGAATCAAAAATACCCGGACAAAAATCTTCGAAAAATAACCAAAATGTGCACACTCGGCACTTCAACATAATACAGAAAGTTACACGGTAAAAACTAAACCAGTCGGAAATTACGGACGAAAATCACGAACAAAAATCAATTCCGGACAGATAATACCGCCAAACACGACGGTTCTGAAAATTGAGAAAGTCGGATTGTGCCTTACCTTGCGTACAGCAATATCTTCAACTGTCACAACGGACGAAAACAGACCGGCGTCGCCCAAAAATCACTTTTCCTTCTTTTTTCTTCATTTTTCTCTCTCCTGGGCTTCTCTCTCTTCAAAATATCTCATTTCTATATATATCCAGACTGATCGTCCCGGACGATCGCACTTCGTCCCGGACGATCCAAGAAGAGAAAAATTTCGTCCAGACGAAAATTAAATATCGTCCTCAGACGAAAGGGCTCTGACTTATTTTCGTCCAGACGATCCCAATTTCGTCCAGACGAACCATTCAGCCAAACATGTTTTTTTCTGCACAACCTGTACCGATCGTCCCGGACGATCCAATTTCGTCCCGGACGAACCTGGGAGAAAAATGATCTTTACAGGGTAAGTATTGTTGCCTTTATTCTTGATGTACCGTTTTTGCTGTCTGCCCTGTTGAGGATTATTAGGATTGGAATAGAAGGAAGTTTGAAACTTGTAATAAGTATATGACGGTACAGAGAAATAACAAATCGAATTATATGCTAACAATCTCCACCTAGCCGCCGATTGCCACCAGACTTTCTTCCGACCACCGTTGCCCGACCACCATCGCCCAACTACAGTTCTTTTGACCTCATTCGCCCAACTTCGATCCATCCGACCATATTTGCCCAAGTAGGTTCTTCTAACCACTGTCTTTTGTCGACTACGGTCCTTCCGACCACTGTTGCCCAAGTATGGTCCTTCCGAGCACCATCACCAGACAACGGTCCTTCCGATCTTCATCACCTACCAATTCTAGTCTCTCCGACCTCTATCGCCTGACAACTATGATCCCTGTGACCTATATCGCCTGCGAACTACAATCCCTGTGACCTATGTCACCTGCCAACTACAATCCCTCAGACCATTGTCGCCCCCCTACTAGGATCCTACCAACTAAATAGACAAACCAACATTCTTTTGAAAATAATTCTCATATCATTTGATTTTTCCCAACTCTCATCATGTTACACGCTCTACATTATTTATGTTTGTTACATTGAGCCAAAGTCTTCTCTCCGAGAAAAAGGCATTATTTGTAATCGACTACAAAAATTAGTAGAATCTTAACAGGATCAGGACCCGTGATTTTTTCTATTTTTCAGAGTTTTCCATATAAAAAAGTTGGTATCTCTTATTCCCCCCCCCCCCTCCTCTCTCTCTCTCTCTCTCATATGTCTGTGCTGAAATTTTTTTCAAATCTCAATCATTAAACTTTTTATTTCTCTACCATCATGAATGCTCCAAGATGCAATAATACTGAACTGTAGCTTTTACTATATAATTAGGCAAAAATTTCAAATTTGACATAATTAATATGGAGCAGTTTAGATCCATGTTTATCTTCTTCTCCAAAAGCTGCTTATTTTTCAAAGGAAACGAAATAAAATAAAATAGAAAGGGTGCTGAAAGCTGAAGATAATCACTTTCTTAATCACGAGTCAAAAATAGAAGGCCGAATATTAATAAGCCATTACCCCAAACGTCATTTTAGAATGGGACATATTTAATAAAATATTATCTAATACGTCGAAGCCTGCAGATATATAAAGTATTTTCTATACGTCAGAAGATTTGACGCTTAGCTACCATTCGGCATCAAAAAGGAGAAAAATGGCGAGAGAGTATCGTTTCAAAACAATCTCTTTGGAAAATTTTTAGGCAATTTTTTGTTGTTATTGAATTATTTTTATTTACACAGAAACAAGTTGCCCACTTAGGTCTGTTTAGGGAGAAATTGGCCGGATCGTTCGGAAACGAATTAAAACTCGTTATATCGCCCGGTAGACAGTAAACGGGTGGTGTGGCGCGTTCTGATTCGCATCCGAACGACATTCATAACTGCACATAATAAATTTTTTTTATTAGGACGGCTTCGACGTTTTATAGAGTTGATAGTAAAATTACTCTAAAGAAAGCAAATTCTCTACTATACTTTACGAAAGGAGCTTTTTTTTCATAAAAATTTATAAAAAGTAGAGAGAGTGATAAAAAGTTAATAGCCAAATAAAATTGTGATTATTATTTGAAGAATAAAGTCTCCAGAAAAGCTGTACGTCCCAAAGGAAAAATTATTCCGTCAGTTTACCTAATGGAGAGCTACATCAAGTAGCTTATAATATGTCGCAACGTGCACTTACTCTATACCGCGCGGCCCGACGATCCGACTCGGACCTAATCCGGGATTAATATGTTCGCGTATTGCTCGGTATTGCTAGGTATTACTCGGTATTGCTTGGCAATAATGAGAATTACCGCTATGTGAAGACCAATACCGAGCAATACTGAACAATACCGAGTAAAACCTAAAAGAACTTGGTATTGGTCTTCACATAATAGTATTTTTCATTTTTGTCGAGCAAAATCGACCAATACCTAGCAATACCGAGCTACGCAAACTCCCGGATCCGTTCCGGGTCGGGTCGTCGGGCCACGCGGTAAAGAGTAAGTGCACGTGGCGACATATTATAGGCTACCTGATGTAGCTCTATGTCAGGTTACCTGACGGAATAATTTTTCGTCCCAAAGATACCCTTAATGGGGAATTAGTTAATTTTTTTTTAATTTGAATGTATGAAATTTAAAATGTTAATACCTTTTTTTTTTTTGTAGTATTTGAAAATAATTATTTTATTTGCAAAATTTTATGTTGGGTAATGTTTTATTTGATATACACATTTAATTTAAGTAAAAAATGCAAATAAAGAAATAAATTTTAGATTAAAATATGACCATCGCTTACACATTTTATTCATCAAAATAATTCTGATAAAATTAAATTTAAAAATTAATCATTGGAAAATATAGCTTGAATATTATCATTGAATTATATGCGGAAATCAAATAAAACATTATCATATAAACAAATAAAAAAAATACTACAATTTAGATTTTTTTAAAAATCTAAAAGTATATATCTATTATTTTTTTTAAATTTAAATAAATTAATTAAAAATAAATAAAAATATTCCCTAACTGCCGCCCAGTACTGTGTAACCGACTTGTTCCGATTTAAATAAAGAAAAAAAAAAAGTTTACTTTTTCTTTCTAAAAAAAAATTGAAATATTATACTAAAAAAATTCATTAAAAAAACTTATGAATCCACTCTATATTAAAAGCATAATATATTTTCATTTCAAATCATCTAAAAGAATTGATCCAAAATAAATTTTTATATAGATTTATGCTCATAATCGTATTTATATTGCTTCTTATAGCAACTTTTTAGTTTAAATTTTTAAAATTTTGAACTAAAAAGCTGCTTTAAGAAACAATAAGAAAGTCGTCCCAAACGAAGACTTAGGCTTCGTTTGGGACGGCTTTTTTACTGCTTTCTAAAACTGAGTTTTAGTACAAATTTTTTTATTTTTGTACTAAAACTCCGTTTTAGAAAACAATAAAAAAGCCGTCCCAAGGCTTCGTTTGGGACGGCTTTTTTGTTGTTTTCTAAAACGGAGTTTTAATACAAAATAAAAAAATTTGTACTAAAACTCCGTTTTAGAAAGCAGTAAAAAAGCCGTCTCAAACGAAGACGACTTTCTTTCTGCTTCTTAAAGCAGCTTTTTAGTATAAATTTTTTAATTTTGTACTATAAAGCTGCTTTAAGAAGCAGTAAAAAAGCTGTCTCAAATGAAGCCTTAAACTTTACAATCATCTTTATAAAAAGTTACAGCCATCCTAAACAGATCTTATGTGAGGATTTCCTTACATAAATTTTATTAAAGAAAAGCTGAGAAGCATATATTGTTCTATTAGCATAAAAAAAATGGGGGCTAATTAATAAACTAACAAGTTATCAAATTCTCATTAGATTTAAGCAATAAGATAAGCCAAGTCTTATTTTGATCATCTTTTGCAGAAAATGAGGGGATAAGGTTGCCTGGTTGAACTGACCCGACCTGCACGACAAAGAAGGAGCTAGGTTTCGGGCGACGGCGCGACAGCGCAGTAGCGGGCGCGGCAGCGCAGCAGTGAGCGCGCGGGGCGCGACAGCAAGCGACGGCGCGGGCGCGGCAGCACAGCAGCAAGCGCGCGGGGCGCGGCAGCGGGCAACGGCGCGGGCGCGGCAACGCGGCAGTGGGCATGCGGGGCAGCGGGTAACGCGGGCGGGGGCAGCGTGCGGTAATCCAATTTTTTTTTAAATAAACGGGTTTTCGGGTTGCCCGAACCTTACCCGTTTTTTCAAACGGGTCAAATTTGCGAACCCGACCCGTTTTTTAAACATGTTGGGTCCGAGTTGGGTTTTCATGTCGTGTCAAATATTGACACCCCTACTCCAAGGTCACAAAGTCACATTTTATTAATTTAAACCAAAAGTCTTCTAACACTTCATTATAACTCATATTAATTCTCTCAATTATAGATTATTTCTACGACATTTAAGTGCCATGATAATATTAGAATTAATTTGTGTTAGATTTGTGAGATTCTTCTCTTTGAGAATTTTATGATGGCAATAAATGATATAGGCTTCGTTTGAAATAGCCATCTTCCTACTTTTTAAAGTGGCTTTTTAGTGCAAAAATTAAAAATTTTGTACTAAAAAGCCACTTTAAGAAGCACTAAGAAAGCCGTCCCAAACGCAGTCATAATATTCATCAAATAAAATATGGCATATCATAAATTATTTGAAATACTATGAACAAAAAAACTTTTATTTAAGCTTTAAAAAGTGATTTAGTTTAATGATTATGAAACTTAATATTATATATTAGAAGAGCATCAAAGACACCGCCATTTTTTTTAATGCCGGTTGATGGGTAAGCATCGATATTTGGACGTGTTCAAAGTTGAAACTACCTATAAAAAAATTAAAATTAAAATTAAAAAAAAAAAAAAAAAAAAGTTAAAACTACTTCATAAATGGGGTTCGACGTATTATATATTATTTAATCCAACAAGTCCCATTTTCATACGAAGCTTGGGAGTTGGGATAATGACTTAAGCTTTTTTGGAATAATTTTTTTACTATTTTTTTAGTTAAAAAAATTGTAGTTCTATATTTTAAAAAACAATAAAAAAAGTTGTCTTAAATGAAGCCTTCGCGGTCATTTGAGATAACTTTATCACAATTTTTCAAAATAACTTTTTAGTTAATTTTTTTTTTTGAAGGAGAAAAAATATAGTGATTAAAAACTGTCTCAAAGAAAGTCTTAGCAATATCTAACTACCTATCTTGATGCACATTTGACTTGAAATTTTTCAAAATTTATATTTGTGGTCTTCTATAGTTCAATTTCAGCAAACTTATAGTCTAACTGGACGACTCGATGAGCCGAATCCAACGACACCAAAATTGGTCCAATCTAAGTCCAAATGTGCCCAAATCATTAGCTTGAAGCATATTGAGAAGCTTCAAAATATTAATTGAGTGACTAAATGATATTAAAATATAACATGGTTATAGTCGAATTGAGTGGCTCGACGAGACGAATCCAACAAGCTTATGATCACTCAATTCCCACATCATTATAGCAATTAAATGTAGAATGAATACTCCATGATCATGGGAATTAATATGAATTGTATGATGTAGCACTACGAATTTGCATTGGACCTTCTTCATATATATTACGGAGCATGTTAGAAATTTTTTATTTATTTCAAAAGAAAAAAATTATATATTTATGGAATATGTCGCTCTAAAAATCTATAAATAGATCATCACTCTTTATATGAAGGAGACATTTGGAGTATGGGGCATTGGGCTAGATATTCAAGAGACCTCTAAGGCATAAATCATGGAGCACCACCCCTGCCAAACCCTTTTTATGTAATGACTCAAATATGTGAAATAAATTATTTAAAAAACATGAAAAAATTTAAAGTAGAATGCTTTTGTGCTAATATGGTGAGTGTTGTGGAACTCGGCCATGAACAATATATTTGATTTCTTGGTCAGGAAGAAATTGAATGAGATTAAGAGGAGAGAGGAGAGAGAAAGGGTTTTTTTTTATGTTACATATTTTGCTCTATTCATTATAAGTGATTGATATCTTACTTATGTTTTTTATGATTTTGATTTCTATGAATTTTATCTCTCATAAGTTTACAAATATTATATTATCTCCTGATTTCATAAGCTTTTACTATGCAAGCTTGGATATATTATAGATTTAATCATAATGAATGATTTGATATAACTTTATTGAATTTTAAATGAAGTACTGAATGATATTAAATACATGATATGATAACTTCACGTGATACCCAACTGATCAATGTGATTTATTGATTGAGAATTATAATGAGTTAGAGATTGATTGTGACTTATAAGGAGTTGGGGTGACAGAGTCGCGTGTTTCTATGAGAGTTATAAGGAGTGCATTGATTGAGAGTTATAAGGGTGACTAATTGGGAGTCAAAAGTGCATTAGAAAAATACCCTTAAAATACATTCATTGAATATATAAATTTTGATACTGACACTATTATGAACACTTTACTCATATTGTGACTAACACTAATATTATTTACTATCATTAATAATATTTAACTTTATTGTTCATGATACTAATATTATTTCTAGTGTTATTACTGTTGATTGTTTCTAATATTGTGACTAATGATGTAATATATTGAGATGTTATGAACTATAGAATGATAAATTGATATAGTATAGACATTAATTGATGTATACATTTTTTTATATAATTATATTATGCTATGCTCTTTTAACTTATATTGATTTCAGTTGTAAAATTTTAGTTACTTAGTAGGCTATATGCTTATTATGTGGTTGACATGTTTTCAAAAAAGTTTAAAGATTCTATGATATGAGACTCAAAATAAGACAAAAATAAAATTATGTTTATTTATGTTGTTTATTGGTAAGCTTTACTGAAGTATGACACTCCACCCGGTTGTCGTCGTGTGACTTTCACCAGCTAACCGTCGTTAGACATCCATCTAGTTGTTACTGTCGTCGAATCTTAACTCGATCGTCACTGCTGGATATGCGCCCAACCATCACCGTTGGAACTCCATCTGACCGCCACTGAAGGGTCTCCGCCTGACTTCTATTGCATGTCGACTATCGTTCTTCTGACATCTGTCACCCATCTACTACGGTTCGTCCGACCATCATCGCCTAACTACGGTACTTGGACCTCATTCATTTTATTATGTTCCCTGCGACCTCCGTTATCCAACTACGATTCCTCATACCACCATCATTGACTAAGGTCCCTCCGACCTCCGTCGTTTGACTATGATCATTTTTATTTCTATTGCCCGTTGACTACGATCATTTGGACCTTTGTTGCCTGCCAACTATGGTCCTCTTGACTACAGTTGCTCGTCGATTACACTCCCTCCTCCGACCATAATCAACTGACTATGATATATGTTGAACTACCTTTTGCTCAAATGCCTTGGTTAAGGGGGTTGACTTGGTCAAATTGACCAAGCTAGACCCTAAGATCCCCTATATTGGGTTCAATGGGTTAAACTAATTCTATGAGGCCCAGGCCCTGGGTTAACCTGGTTGACCAAGTCAACCTAAGTTGACCCATTAAGCCTAAATGAGTCCAAATTGATTTCAAATTAGTTCAACCCTTCTTTGACTCAAACATCTGACCCCCTAAGGTCAATTTGACCACATTGACTGGGTTGACCTTTGACTTGGTCAACCCAAGTCCTATATGGTCAAATTTAACCTATTTAGGTCAAATCAAAGCTCCTAAGTGCTTTGAATTGATTCCTAATGGGTTCTATTTCAAAGCCATGGCCTAATAACTCCTAATTCCCTCCTCATTAATCTTAGAATAGATCTAGGTCATTGATCGTAATCCTAAGTCTATAAATAGGCCTTTTAGGGTTAATAAGGGGGACTTTTTTTCTTTTCTCTCTTCCAAGAGACCCCAAGCCCGTGTTTTGGCTTGGGGGAGCTCCTTGGACTCCTCCTCACTCTTCCCCACTCAAATCTATCGGTTAAAGGTCGTCAGTGGCGAGATCTCCGGCCAACCAAGATCAAATTCATTCCAAATAATTTTCCTGATGATCGAGGACTTTTCAAGGCTTGAGTTCAACAGGGAAAATATTCGTGGACATTCTACAAATTTAGAGAACCCAAGATCTATTGAATCCATGAATTAGATTGAGGTAAAACCCTAGCCCTAGGTTAGGATAATTAGATTCAAAAAACTCTTTGCATAGCGCATTTTAGGACATGATATGGATACCCCATGAATGCTCTTCATTTATATATTCTATGTTTAAAATTTTGTGTCGTTTAATTGATTCAATCGATCAAACGAAGTGAATTGGTGTTTAGGGTTTTGGTTTGTGCATGCATGCTTTTTCTCTCAATTCCATTGATCTTTCAATCAACAACAAGGATTCTGTCGCTCCGCGGTTCGGTTCGACTACGGGATCTGATCCTATGGTTCTGATCTCTGTCCGACTACATCACGACCTTTGATCCTATACCACAGGGTATCTAACGGCCATAGAACCTCGCTGATGTGTTTAAGTGTCATAGGGCTGCAAGCGAACCAAACGTTCGACGAGCTACTCGTTGTTCGGTTCGATTAAAGCTCATTTATGATCGTTTAATTAACTAAACAAACAAACTTGAACAATATTTTAAAAACTCGATTCTTAAATAAACAAACTTGAACACTAATGCGTTCAACTCATTTATGTTCGCGAACAACATCATTTGAACTTCGTGAACAAGCTCGACATTAAGCTCGATAAAAGCTAGATTCATGTTCGATTTTGAACTCGTGAATAAGCTCGATACAAATAATTAATATTTGACTATAGAATTAATAAATATAAATAATCATTGCCTTTGTTACATAGAAAATTGCTTTTATAATAAATGTGTTTGTTCATAAATATGTTCATGAACACGTTTGTTTGATAGTTAGAAAAAATTTGTTAAATATGTTCGTGAACAAGCTCGATAAACATTAAACGAACGAACATGAACTGAACATGAACCGAACATGAACACTCATTAATTTAAATGAACCAAACATGAACACAAACAATAAAGCTCAAACAAATATGAACCAAACTTGAACAAGCTGATATTAAATGAACACAACCATGAACACTCACATACTCGGCTCGGCTCGGCTCGGTTCGTTTGCAGCCCTAGCGGCACTAATTCCCATACTGCCGAATCATTGCCAATGATTGCGCGGCAGTGCAATCATTGGTAATGATTGCCAAACCGCATACTCAGTTTAAACAGGCCAATAGCCGTCTACCACGTGGCCCACGAGCCGACATTTTTTAAATTAAAATTTTTAAATGCTTTTTTTAATATAGATTTCATTAAATATTTATTATAAATTATTTTAAATTAATACAAATACATATTTTATACTAATATTTTCAAAAAATTATTTTATTTATTTTAAAATTAAAATTAGTATTAAATATATTTTAAATTATTATTATTATGTAAATTATTTTACTTATTATTATTATTATTATTATTATTATTTAACCTTTTTAATTACTATTATTATTTTTAAATTACCATATTTTTTTAAATTATTATCTTTTATTTATTATTATTATTATTATTATTTCTTATTATTTATTATTTATTTTATCATTATTTTATTTTATATTATTTTAAAATCCTATTATTATTATTGTTATTGTTATTATTATATTTTATTTTTTATAAAATATATTTATTTATTTAAAATAAAAAAATTAGTTTTGTTATTTAATTTAAATTAATAATTATTTTTCCTATTTTAAATATTTTATTTTATTATTTAATTACTTAACTTATTTAATTAATAATTACTTAATTTCAAAATTCAATTATTTTCTAAAATTAGAAAAGTATTTTTATTAAATTATTTTAAGTTTTTTAATTTTTTTTTAATTTTAATTTTAATTTTACATTTTCAAATATTAATTATTTTAAATTATTTAAAAATCCTCTTTTAATACATTAAACTTTGGAAATTTGTATCTTTTCCGTTTTAAATCTGATTTTGACCCATAATACCTCATTATTTTTAGAAAATTTTAAATTTTAATTTAAAAATATTTTCAGATATCAAAACATATTTTTATGTCATAATTTATGTATTATTTAATTAGTTAATTATTTTATTATTATTTAAATAATAATTTTAAAATAACAAATTATTTTCACACTATTTTGAATCATCTCTTGGGTGGCCAGTGGATCTCTCATTCATGCATTTACATTAAACTATTTTGAATTACATTACTTTCCAAAAATTATTTATTTAGTATATATATTTTAAATGGTTTTAAAATATATATATATATATATATATATATATATATATATATATATATATATATATATATATATATAAATCCGTAATTTTAGGAGACCTACTATTGGAATTTTAAACATGGATTTTACACATGAATGCCATTCATGGGAGAGGTGAATTACAGGGGAGGTCGGGTAATAGAATACCCTTCCGTAGTGTTACAATTCCCAAGGTTAGCCCCAATCATTCACTAATCTCATCGATAAGTACGCTTACATTTCTTTTTACCATCCTTTGCATGTGTAGGATGCACGAGCACCTATCCCAGGCTATTTTAAATTTTAGGATTGGTGTGTTTATTTATTTATATATTCCCTACATATTATTCTAAGGGTTAGTCCAAACTTTACTTTAAACTCATATAACGCAGTGACACACTAAGGACAATAATTAATGATCATTCTAGAAAACTTAAAAATATTCTAGGAGCTAGGATCGATCATTGATTGTTATGAAAATTTTAACATTTAAACTTAGTAATATTTGAAACCTCTTAGAATTTTCTAAATTTTTTAGGATATTTTAGACCCCTTAATTAAATAAACTCTAATTTAACCCGTTAATTAGGTCCTGATATCTTCCAAAAATTCTAATAAATCCATTTCAACTCAAAAAAATTCCTATAATACCTCAAATTGTCCAGAATTCATTCCCTAATCTTAGATAATTAGGACCCCTTAGATGTGTGACGTCCCAAACATCTATATTGAAAGGATTCATTGACATACTTTTCTTCTTATTCTTTCTTTTTCGCTCAGATCAATACAGACATCCAGAAATGATAATTACATTCAAGAAAATGAATACATTATAAACATATAGTTCACATTACGACATTTCATAATAACAAAAGTAGCGTCCAAAAGAATATATACAATAGCCGCTCGGGCTACAAAATAATGCATGAACCAAAAACTATGAAACTACATTAGTGTCTGAAAGAAGCTTCATGCGGGAGGCTCTGCACCTGAAATCATTAACCACATATAATGAGCTTAAAAAGTCAAGTAGGTCATCAAAAACCTACAACTAAAATTAAAGCATGATACGGAAGCAATATGCATGTCAATCAATCAAATCAATATTAGCCACTTGCATATGATCATTGAATCTATGCAGATACAAAAAACAGTACAGAAGTAGTAATCAATGGGTAAACATTAATAAGTATAAAAATAGTAAAATCCTCATTCGACAGTAGAAGAATCAGTAAATAGTATAAAAGTCAGTTTAGCTCAATAAATTAGTACGTACGTCAAATCAATAAAGAAATCATCAAATCAATCATATCAGTCAGTATCAAGAGAAATCAATTTCGATCAATAATATCAATCGATATGGAATCACATAAAACAATTGAATCAATACATCGATAAAAATAGTTGAAATCATAGTAATATAGTAAAAGCATATTTATATCACGTGCTCGGTGTATCACATGTATCAGTATATCACATATATCAGTCAGTATTCGGTGTATCAATGAATCAATGAATTCATAATATCGATGAAAAAATAATATCAGTATTCGTAGTATCAATGAATTAATGAATCAATGCACTATCAATAAAATCTGCAATATCAATAAAATCATGCAGTAACAGTAAACCTGTAAATCCGTTAGTAAATCCATTCAATATCAATAAATCCATAAAGAAATCATAAGAACAATACTTTAAACATGCATTCAGTACAATAGTCTTACTTAACAAGTACAATTACTGGCTATTAAGATGTTTTTCAATATTAATATCGATGTATCGTTGTATCTGTTGGCTCAATAATAGAGTCGTCACTCTTCGCCCGTCGGCCGCCTGTTCGTATAATCTCATTATGACTCCCAATCGTTATATCACGTGATCAATAGAGGATAATACCAAGCCCTTTTTAAAGGAAAGCCCATCATCCCACCATCTTGTACAGGTCAATCAATCTCCAACCAACAGTTCAACCAGTCTTTACTTGTCTTTCAGTAATATAATAGTAATTCAATCATATATTCACATTCGTATACATATCATTAATACATTGCAATCAACAAATATGATTTAACTCAATTAAAAAAATCCATAAAATAACGTACAGTCGATAGAAATCCCATACATATTCAAAATGCACAGTTTTAGAAAATTACCAAATTACTAGGAATCGAATAAAACATCATTTCAAGACATTACTTGTACTAAAGCATTATTTTTCAACATCCAGATAATTTTCTATTCTATAAAAATCTCACAGAATTCAAAATATCCGATAAAAACTTTCTAGAAAATACTTAAATCGTGCAAAATCATCATTTCTACAACATACCAAAAGTTACGTGGTAAAAGTTTCGTCAATACAAAGATATGCAAGAATTTCGGTAACAGAAACACAAAACTGAGTAGAAAAATACTAAAACATGAAATCTTCGAAATCAGAAATAGGATTCAGATTCCTTACAGTGAAAAAAATAATTCTTCCAACAGCGGCGTCGGACGAAAATCGCATCGCGGCCTCCAAAACTAAGCCTTTTCCTTCTCTTTCTCTCTCCAGCTTTCTCTCTCTTCAAAAATATCTCAAAATATCTCAAATCATCTATTTAATGAACTCGATCGTCCTGAAGATATTTTCCATTCATCCTGGGATGAAACTCTCTGGACACAGATCATACATACGATGATGGATTTCGTCACTGGACGATGCTCTCGGGCAAAAATTCGTCCAGGACGAACTCAGGTTCGTACAGACGAACCTGCACTTTACTCAGTTCATACAGGTAGTTCATCCGTTCTAATTACCATACAGATTTTCACAATTTTTTTTAGTTCGTCCCGTACTAAGGTCAGTTCGTACAGACTCTGCACCTCAATCTGAGCCTTAATTCAACTTTAACTAAAATTACATTTTTTTCTCTTTTTTGATAATTTAAAAATTAAAATTTTAAATTTTCTTCAAACACTTGAAAATATATTCTTAGGTTATTTATGACCTTTGGGGGTGATTCCAATCAGTTTAGAGCTGATTTGGATCAAAACCCTAAAATCATTCATAATTAAGCAATTTTTAATAATTTATTAATTATCCGAATCTTTTAAAATTCATATCTTGACCTAGAAAACTCCAAATCCACCAAACCCAAAGCCTAATTACTCATCTTAAGGTCTAATACTTAATTACAATTCTATGATCCCCAAACATTGCCTATTTCCTATAGTGACCTTTTGGACCCCTTCAGCCTAGCACATAAGAGGATCCGGGACTTTCCAAAATTGACTACTATAACTTAAACTTCCAAGATCACTATCCTAAGCATTAAAATGGACCAACAAAACTAAATTAACTAAAATTGACCCTAATTTATTAATATTTAAATATTAATTAAACTTTCCTTTTCTAGTCTTCAATAAACTCTAACCTTAGGCAACTTGAACTAATTATCATACATAAGACCTATCCAAAGCCACACAAGCCTATCACACACATAGATTTGTTTGCTAGGACACCATTTTTTAGTTCTAGGATTAGGGCCGATGTTTACTTTTTTTGCTTTTATTTCTGCTTTATGTGATGATCTTGCTTGTGGCATGTGTGATTATTTGATTTGCTTTGGCTTGATTTGATGAATGCTGTGATGTCTTATTTTCCTATTATACTTTTCTTTCTGTGATGTGATTTGTGTGTTAGAATGCCCATGGGCTAGGGCCACTTTTATACTAATTCAGTCTTATGCAGGTGGCCACGCTCATGTAGCGCTAAAATAAAGGGGGCCGTAATTATTAATGCTTTAAATACTAATATTATTTTCTGCATATACTCTAAAGACTGCTTAGCCCCCTTAAAATTAAAAGAGTGTGGACAAGCGTGTTTACTTTTTTGCACCTATATAAATACTTGTGATGTGGAATATTATAAACACATGTGATTTTTATTAGGATAATAAACTTGCAGGAGTCCTGATTTAGATTTTTTTTTTTTCAAAATATAATGTAATTTATTATTCATTGTGTTGTGAAAGTTTAAAAGTCCAGCATTTCAAATATAAGGTACCCAAAAAGAATAAGAAATGCCCATTCTCGAGGAATTTCTTAGTCATTTGGGTACCCTTTTGGAGGACGAACCAGACGGGGCATGAAGGAGATGATCCAAAGGGAAATGATCCGGAGAAGGATGAGCCACTCAAAGACAAAGACTTAAAGATAAAATGCCCAGCTTTTAAGACTTGTGCCATTCATTAGGATTAGAATCCAGGTTGTTGTCGGTGGAGCCTAGCCACCATTATTTTTCTACAAACCCTTGGTTATACTTATACGACACTTGCCGTGGACTTTACGTTATTTTATTTTGAATTTATATTGATGTGTTTAAATTATTTGTGCAGTATAAATTGCATGCTTTTCTTAGGTTTCTTTCTTACATGTGCTTGGCCTGATTTATGCTAGGCTTTTTAGGATAAAAAATTATTTTTCTACTCGTAATCTAATTTTAAAATTTTAAGAATTAAATAACATAGAAATTTAACTACTTAGAAAATAGCTAGAATCGTCCAGGGTCGCATGCATATCGATGTATTCTTCTATCTTATTCTAATAAGATACCTCCCCACCTGCGGGTAGAGTCCAGATAATCTGGCATATAAGGATAAAGTACCAGACCTAGGGAGACCTAATCTTTTCTAAAAATTATTTTTATATAAGTTTATTTTTAAAATCTTATGTATATATGATTTGGAGACTTTAATTAGCATGCATTACATTAGAAACTCATTAATTAAAATTTTAATTACACTAGTTCTAGGAGCATTTACCCAATATAAGTCTGGGGCCAATTAGAAAACTCTCTAGACGTCGGTCCTATTTTCAGAATACTCAAACTACCTACCCATTTTTCATAAAGACTGGACTACATGGATTTGAAGCGCTTAGGTGGTTAGCTGGCATCACTTTTTAGGCAAGGTATAATCCTAGGTGCATTAGCTAGGACACATGTGTTAGTGTTGGGTAGAACACTAAACCCACCTTAGATCTAAGAATCGAGGCTACTACACTAGGCGTCTTGTAGTGTGCCTAAATAGCTGGTGAGTTCCTTCTCTTCAAGGACTATAAATCTTGCTAATCCACATCACATGGATGATGCCACTTCCATCCTTTCTCCCTGGATGCTTTGAGTGCATGATTTCTTATTTCCACTTTCACAATGCCTTAGTCCCACCGTGGTCGCCAGAAACCTGTGGACCTCCGAAAGGACACCGCCGGCTGTAGAGTGTAAAGGGTATTCGACTGCTCCACCCCGAGGGATAGTAATATATACAACCTGATCGTGTCACGAGTTTCCCCCACTTGATACATCAGCTCAAGTGGGGTTTATTTGATGGTGGAGTTTCGTTTCCCTCGGGCGCAAGCCCTAGTGGTTAATTACATCTCTTTTAATTTCTCCATGACAATAATAACAAAAAAAGAGGCTACAACACCAACTATTATGTTGTTCAATAAAATACAATAACTGTTGTGGCTTCCTTGAATACATATTTTTCTACATCTCCATAATATTTTACATACAGACTAAAGCTATAAATGCAACCATTAGGTTGTAAGCATAATATAAAAGAGTTTGGAACAAAAACTTCAAAGGATCACCAGATTGACCATAGCTTCCTGAGAAAGCAGTGACAACTGATATTTTCCATGATTGCATTAAAAACACACCTAATCTACTCAAAAGAATACATTTTCCTTATTCTTAGTTGCTAGAAAGTCTGGAACTGAATACATATGTACAAAATGACTCCAACCCACCTCACCATTTTGCACAAGACATGTCCCCAATCTAACGCTAAAAGGTCACCAGTGCCATGTTCATCAATTTCAGGCACATTACCATCTATGATATTCTCCCAAGAAATATAGTGCACTATAAAGATACACAATTAAGTCACCTAAGAAACCCGATAAAACTAAGTAATGCCCAACAAATTATTCAGTAATCATCGTTTCTCTTTTCTATTCCGATCAAATCTTAGTATCGGTTCTCTTGTTCTTCCCCTTCTTAATATAAAATGTGAAATTAATGAGTGAGACCGACAATAATGGCTAGAAAGTGGAAAACTTGAAATGAGAATTCAAACCTAGTAGAGGAGATTCATATAGGGATATTGGATTAACATCACCACACCTAACTAACACAGGTGGCCATGGACCCATGCCCACGTGCATTAATTAGGTGTGGTGATATTGATCCAATGTCCCTAATTCAAATCCCTTTTCTATAGGTGATATTGGGTCCATGCCCACTTGCGTTAGTCATGCGTGGTGATGTTGATCCAATATCCCTATATGAATATCCTCTACTAGGGTTGGATTCTCATTTCAAGTTTTCAAGTTTCTAACAGTTCTTGTCAGTCTTCAATCATTAATTTCACATTTTAGATTAAGAAGGGGAAGAACAAGAGAATCGATACTAAGATCCGATCGAAATAGAAAAGAGAAACGACAATTACTGAATCATTTGTTGGGCATTACTTAGTTTTATAAGGTTTCTTAGGTGACTTAATTGTGTATCTTTATAGTGCACTATATTTCTTGGGAGAACCTCATAGATGGTAATGTGCCTGAAATTGATGAACATGGCACTCTGGTGACTTTTTAGCGTTAGATTGGGGACATGTCTTGTGCAAACTTGTGAGATAGGTTGGAGTCATTTTGTACTTGTATATTCAGTTCCAGACATTCTGGCAACTAGGAATAAGGAAAATGTATTCTTTTGAGTAGATTAGGTGTGTTTTTTAATGCAATCATGGCAAATATCAGTTGTCACTGCTTTCTCAGGAAGTTATGGTCAATCTGGTGATCATTTGAAGTCTTTGTTCCAAACTCTTTTAAATTATGCTTACAACCTAATGGTTGTATTTATAGCTTTCATTTTATGTAAAATATTGTGGAGATGTAGAAAAATATGTATTCAAGGAAGCCATAACAGTTATTGTAATTTATTGAACAACATAATAGTTGGTGTTGTAGCCTATTTTTTTGTCATTATTATCATGAAGAAGTTGAAAGAGATGTAATTAACTACATGAGCTTGCACCCGTGGGAAATGGAACTCCACCAAATAAACTGCACTCAAGCTGATGTATCAAGTGGGGGAAACCCGTGACAAGATCAAGTCGTATATATTACTATCCCTTGGGGTGGAGCGGTCGAATACCCTCTGCACTCTGCAGCCGGCGGTATCTGTTCGGAGGTCCACAATCCCTCCAACCACCATCACTTACAACGGTCTCTCATATCTCTGTCACCCGACAACTATCCCTTCAACCTTAGTCGCCCGATTACGTTCCCTTTGTGCACAGTCTCCTGATTATGGTCTTACAGACCAAACGAATAGACCAACATTTTCTTAAGAATGACTCTCATGTCATTATATTCTTCCAATCCCAATCATGTAATTTGTTTTATGCAATTTTTTTTTTTTTTTGCAACATTGAGGAATGACAACTTTTGTAATCAACGAAAAACACTAGTTTACTCATTTTAATTGGGCCAGACCCTGTAGTTTTTCCCTTTATTGGATTTTTCACGTAAAAATTTTGGTCTATCATGATTGATGCATCTCTCTCTCCATCTTTGTATGTGTTGGATCTTCAAACAAAATTTCATCTATTATAATTGATTTAGGCTTCATTTGGTTATTTGAACATATAAAAGATAATTTATAAAGTGGCGTTCTCATCTTCACTTGTATTATTTGAGAAATTTAAGGCTTCGTTTGAGACAGCTTTTGAAAACTTTTTTTTGGTTGCTTTCAAAAAAAATTTATTCTCCAAATTTATTTTAAAAAGTAGCAAGAAAATTGTCTCAAATGAAGCCTAAATCATCATATTAAAGATGTTTCAAAATTATTTATAGAGTTTAAATATATATGGGTTTTTAATTATATTTAATCAAATAAAAGAATCTAGCGAAATCATTATTTTTTATCTCTGGAAAGCTCATGTGGCTATATGCGACCTCATCTTATATCTGGAAAGTTTTAATACATATCTCATATAATTAATGAGATATAACTAGCATATATTGGAGTTGTTTAATGTAAAACAAATGGGGGGTATTATTTTTTTCGTTGGACTGAAGTAAAATGAATGTAGTGTAAAGTATGATCGATTGCGGCAGCCGATGGTTGTGAGCTGCGGCAGAATGAACTAGAGGGACTGAAATTGCGATTAAACTATATATATATATATAATCACAATTTCCATTGCTCTTGTTTATGGCTTTTAAATACATTAAAATTTTACACTACATTTGTTTTACTTTAAACAAAGACTATTAAAAATTTAATGTTTCCGTAGCAGTTCACAATAGCTGTTTATAAACAGATTAATGAGAGAGTAGATGAGATCATACATACAATTAACTATAGAAGATCGTGACTTTCACCTACATCACTGAATGGTGTGCGGGGTCTTGATCTCTCATCACACATTTGAAATTCTACCTTCTGAAATACCCACACAGCTTTATGCATGACTTTCCTAACTAAAATTACATTCGAAAAATAAAAATTGCATGAATCTCCTACAAAAAATATGTCAGCATAATTATAATAAAAATCACACATCAACATCCAGAATCTAGTCCTTAGGGTCACATTTCTAAAGTTTATAAAACCACTGTTGTAGATAGAAATAAACAGTAAATTTTACGGATGCTAAAGTTATTTCTAAAAATAATATTTTAGCAACATTTTAAAAATTGCTACAAAAATCATTTTCGTTTTAACATTCACGATCTCTCCTCTCCCTCCTCTACCCTAACCCCAGCTCCCACATTCGTCTCCCAGTCTCGTCTCCTTCTCTGATTTAGCTATTTCGCAGGTCTTCTTCCTCTCCTTTCCTCTTCTCCTTTTCTTAAATCGCTGCAAATAAATTAGTAGGTGTTTAAACCGCTGCAGTAGGGATAAAAAGTGCTACAAAAATCTGATTTATTAGTAGTGCAAACATCAATATTCTCAAAAACCTCTTTATTTAGAATATTTTGCACCCTTTTATTTAAATCAAATAGCCCCTAAATTAATTTTCGAATGGCTATTTAAAATATGTCTAATATCGATCAAAATTGATTTTTATGGCAATTTTTTTGTTTCATATTACTAATGATTTGGCATGAATTTATTAATTTATAATAAAATTGAAATCTTGTTAATTATCTTTTATTGATTTCCAAATATTTTTTTTTTTAAGTTTTTCTTGAATGAAGTAAATAATAATAATTTAAATTTATAACATATTTTCCTAAATTAAATACAAAATTTTAGTTGCGCATGGATTTGTATTTATGCTTATCTTATGAATTTTAATAAAATTAAAATTCAACTGAGTTCTCAAGAAAATTTTCCTATCAGAGATTTTAATTCATTAACTTTTTTATAAAAATGCTTTAAAATAAAACGTTTAAAACTTCAAATGTTTACTTTACAGAGCCCATAAAGTTTTAGAAAAAATTAATAAATAGAAATAAAATTTCTTATCAGATATTTTAATTCATTAACATTTTTAAGAAAAATTTTTTACACGACTCTGCCCACTACCCACACTCGCGGTTGTGGACTCCACTCGCCCTCGCTGACCGCCTTCCGCCCGCACTATCGAACTCTACCCACCGCCGCTGTCGTTGTTTCGCTGCTAGCTTTGAATAGCAACCGAAGTAGAAACTGGAGCTCGGCTCGCGCTTCTTCAACCAAATCTCTTAAATCCGGGTCGAGTCATGTCAACACGGCAACCCATGCAGGTCGGGACCGAGTTGAAAATATAACCTATTTGTAAAAATGGGTCGGGTTCGAGTTAACTCGTTTAGACCTGAGTCAACTCAGATTCGACCCGAAACCGACCCATCAACTCGAATTGACACCCCTATAAATATCCATTTTTAGTGAATAAATCAGAGCTACTTACACACACTTCTTAAATTTACAAAGTTAATTCAATGGTTTTAACATTTATTCTGATCAATCAATATTTTTTATTAATAAATACATTGATATCATAGGAGCTTTGACCACGAATCAAGAGATATTCTGTTCGAAGTTTATACAAAACATAGGAGCTTTGAAGTTTATATATTCATGTCAAATTATTAATAATATAAAACAAATAAATTGCATTGATGGGTCATTTAAAAATGATATAATATTCTCAAACAAAGCTTAGACTTTAACATATCTTAATTTTTTCTAATAGTGAAAATAAATTAAAAAATACCGATCTTAAAATTTAAATTAAAAAATATATATATATTTTTCTTTAATTAATAAATAATAAAAAAACCGCATGTCCTTGGACTCGTATCTTAAAATTATAAAGGAAATCTAATAATTATAATATTTATTCTAATCAATCAATTTTTTATTAATATATAAATTGACATCAATATCCCTCCCACTATAAATAAACAAACCCCCAAATCCGTTCACCATTCGAACCTAGCAGGAAAGACCGCCGGAGCTCAGCCGCCTACCCACTGCCCACCGAATCAATGGCAATCCCCTCCACCTCCACCTCCACCTCCATCGAGGACCTCCACCCCGACGTCCTCACGCGCACTCTTCGCCTCCTCGACGGCCCAACCCTCGCCGCAGTCTGTTCCGCCACCTCCCACCTCCGCTCTCTCTCGTCCCAATCCGATCTCTGGCTTCACCTTTGCCTTTCCACCTGGCCCTCTCTTCACCATCCGCTAATCCTCCCTTTCCTCTCAATCTCCCCACGCTCCTTCTTCTCCGACGCTTTTCCCTTCCCCGACGCATTCGCCGCAGACGAAGTACAACTACCCGATCAACTCATCTCCGCCGTAGACATCTACCATCACGGCGTCCACATCTTTTCCCGCGTCATAGAGACTGATACTTCCTCACCGTGGTTCCGCGGATCCCCCTTCTTGATCGACGCCATGGAGGAGAAAGCAGAGGCGGTGCTTCCGGGGGCGTCTATATCGCCTGAGGAGCTGACGCTGAGTTGGATCTTGATTGATCCAGCGATGGGTCGAGCGGTTAACGTGTCGAGCCGGCGAGCGGTGGGGATGGAGCGGAACTGTTACACAGGGGAGACGATGGTGCGGTTCGCATCGGCTGCGGCGGCTGGGGAAAGGGTTATCGGAGCTGTGGTCACGTGCGAAGAAGGGACGGGGCACGTGCGGGATGTGGTGCTCACAGCTGAGGACATTGATGGCGCGTGCGTGAGCGGGGAGGAAGCGCTGAAGTTTGTGAGGGCGATGATGGAGGCGAGGAGGAAGGGGAGGGGGAGATTGGAGGAAGAGGAAGAAGCGAAGCAGAGGTATTTGGAGTATTTGAGGAGGAAGAGGAGGAGGAAGGAAAGTAGGGCGAGGCGAGAAGGGGTTCTGGATATGTGCTGCACGGCCGTCGGAGTCGCTGTCTTCTTCGCGTTTCTATCACTGATCGCTTTCCGGTGAAGTAAAGAAAAGGGTTAACCGAAGGAGATGAGTTAGGGTTAGAATTTGAGATTGGATACCCGCAAACAGGGCAATTATTGCATCTGGTCACCTGACATTCGGACAACCAATTCAGACGTATCACGTCAATGTATTTTGTTGATGTGGCGCTTCTGGATTGGTGTCCGGACGAATCCGGACACCAGACTCAATAATTTGCCCACAAACAGAGAGTATTGTAGATTTATGTTTTTTTAGTATTTTTTAGTTTTCAATCAATAAAAAAATATACAGCTTAGTAAAGATGTAAATGAATTTAAACCTTTTAATTAGGTAATACATTTAAAAATAAAATCAAATTTAATATATAAATTGTAGAATTTATATAATATAACACTTATTAGATAGAAGCTAATAGCTTGACAAAACCTTTTGATGAGTCGCTTGCTAGGAAGTCATGACATAGAGCAAGTTGCGGCGATTGCAGTATTGTTACTCCACGACGTCAATATACATTGTATAACTTTGTACATAGTATGCGTATTAATACACATACTACGTACAACGAAATGACCTTTTCCTATTGGAGTTTGGACAACTGCACGGAATAATTTCTTGTTGCCATGCCCTATATGAATGGATGGAGATAATATTACCTGCGGCGTCCGGACCGTCCGGAGAGGTGAATCCAGATGCACCATGTCACAAGGATGCACTAGGCCCCGGGTGACGTGGCGCATCCGGATTCGTCCGAATCCGGATGCCGCATGTAATAATTTTTCGGAATGGAAGACATCTCTCTTCCTCTCCCATGACACATCCATTGTCCCAACCAAGAGGACTAAATGTCCCCAACTTTTTTTTTCTTATTTCTCTATTCCGCTCTATTTTATGTTCAGTTGTTTTGGTATGACTTGATTGATGCCATGGAAGCAAAATGATTTGTTGCTTCAATCATGGAAAAACTTTGTCCATTTTTATTCTTTTTTCATGATGTTTAAAAAACTTTGAGCAAACTTAGGCTTCATTTGGGACGGCTTTTGACTACTATTTTTTCGTTGCTTTCGACAATTTTTTTACTTGAAAATTGCTGTAAAAAATAGTAACAAAGCTGCCCCAAACGACGCCTTAGATTTCGTTTGGGAGGACTTTTTTACTGCTTCATAAAATAACTTTTTAGTATAAAAATTAAATTTTCGTACTAGAAAGCTGCTTTAAGAAGTAAAAAGAAAATCGTACCAAGTGAAACCTTAATCTCAAACTCATATACAACACATACACATGCAAAATCTCAAACTTGAGACCTCTTAGTTGGAAGTGCAAATTCAAATCAATAAGCTAAGCGAAGGTATTTGGTGCAAATAGTAAGTAAACAAAAATAATAAAATTTAAGGGAAAAAAGTTGTTTTCTTCCCAAAATAGGAAAACGAAATAGGAGAGGATATTTTGTTGGTGGAAAAATGTAAAATAGAAAAGAATGTAAAACTACTTCGAGAATTTGAGTGAATTTAATAACAAATTCCTACACAATTTTTTTTTTCAAAACAAACTTTATTAATAATACCAAAAAGGAGTACAAAATGCATAAAATTAAAACGAAAAAAAAACCCACAAAAGATACAAAATGGATACAACTCATCGGGCTCAGTAATTAGCATAGGCTTCCAACTACTTCGAAGCCAGGCACAGACCATCCAGTTTGGATCAGAGAGCAAAATCAGACCAAGTAGCCATCCCAACGGAGCAAGAAACTCACCACCAAAGGTTGTCATGAGCCACGAGTTTGTAATAGTGAGCCCGCGCCACATCATTGCCCAGAAAAATAATATTGCCCAATAATAAATATAAGGAAGTTCCAGTAAACCGGCACCACTAAAGGCCAACAAGTGCCCAAAAAAGCCACCATCACAACAAAACCAACAACCAAGAAGCATCATAAAAAATAACTTAAAAGCACAGCACAACCCCAGAAATTATTTCCTCCCACGCTTACCCCTCCCACGAGAGGAAACATAAACCACTAGACAGTCTTTCTGCAAAGTAAATTCAACCCCAGATTCATCATCTCCCCACTAGCCTCCGAAGAGGAATCGGAAGAGCATTGAAGTCAATCAAGTTGCATTCGAACACTTTCCCCAGAATTAGCACCCACATGAGCAACTAAGGCCATATAAGATAATAAGTTAACTGGAACCTCAACAAAACGACTAGAAACTTGAACAGTGGGTGTAACCGGGGAATTAAAAATAGTAATATTACCACTAGCAGATCCCTCACTCACCACACCCAAATGGGAATTCTCCCCACCCAAATTACACGGTAGTAGAGACCCTGGGGCTAGATCATTAGGCATGCCTGACTCACACGAATCCTCGACAACCAAACAAGGCTCGGCATGAGAAGACAACAAACACGGGGCAGACAAAGCACCCACCTCAGACAAAGCATGACAAGAGTTAACCGCACAACCCAAACCACCACCAGCACTAACACAAGCCCGAGGGACCTAGGGGACCTGAATAGAAGTTAATTCCCCAACCACACATCCTCAAAAAACTTCTCAGCAGACACAACAGCAGTGCCCTTCTCAACAGAAACCTCGCCAATCAATAAATTACCATAAAAAGGGGTAGGAGAAGACCCCCAAATCTTGCACATGAGACAACAAAGGTGAAGCACCAGGGGACATGATAGCAACAACAAATCCAGGATTACCAATAGTGATCACACACCAAAACCTCCGTCACATAAGGGACAACGACATTTTTAACACTAAGGGGAACTAAATTAGCGCTTGTGATAAGAGTCGCATTAGGAAGGTCAGTCGAGGCAGGACATTATTTATCTGGGGCATGTCCAATACACTTACAAGACGCACAAAAGGGGGGAAATTCATCTAACACAACCTTTTGGACATAACCTAAATTTTTAGAGCCTAACCAAACCTGATGAGGATAAGATTTCGTTATATCAAGTTCGACTAAGACACAGGCAATCGATGGCCGGGAACCCACAGAGGTAGCTTCATTAATTTTCAGAGGCTTGCCAAAAAAAGCACCGTGTCCATGAAGAACACGAGGGGTGTACAAATGGGGACGAAGATGCGGAAAAGAGATCCAAATCAGTATTACAGGCGACTCAACACCAACATCCAAGCAAGGCGACCATTTCGTTAATTTCATATAACAGTTGTAAACAAGGTATGATCGGTGGCAAAAAAACCCTACAATAGTCTAGGTCATTGGATAATTTGATCATAATGTGAGAAGGATCCAGCAAGGTAACAGAGACTTCGCCATTAAGTTTCATGTTATAAAAAATTTTCCGAATGGAGTCAAGAGAAGGTCTCTTAGAAGGAAAAAAACTAACTAAAGAAAATTGAAACGGGGTAACCAAATCTTTGATTTCATGATCGGAAATCCAAAGAGAGGGCAATCCACGGAACGTAGATGTCCAAAAATCTGAATAAGAAGAAGACGAAGAAGTTCTAGTGAGCGTCTCTAAAAAAGAGCGAGAATGAGAAGCACCCCCAAAAAGCCAATGTCTCGAAGTTTATTTGGTGCCATACTGGCACCGCCGGAGCAACCAAACAATCACCAAAACAATAGGAAAACAAGGGAAAAGGAAAACTTCCCTGAATCTAGGAGAGTGGTGGAGGGGAAGCCCCAGCGGGTAGGGAGAACCTCGGAATAGCCCAGCTCAGAGAAACCCTAGCAGAGGAAAAGACCCAACGCTTGCCAACAAATTCCTACACATAATAAATTTGCAAGATCTAGAATCTACAACCTCGTAATTAAAAATCAAAATTCTCAACCAACAAACTAAGATACTATATATATATATATATATATATATTATAACAAATATAAATCGAGATTAAATTTGATGAGATTGTAAAACATTATATCTACAATCACATGGAGATATTTATGTAATAATACATGGCTAATATTTCATTGATAATTGATGAATGATAAAAGTTGAGAAAAATGATGAGAGCTTAAATTGGTAGATATTTGAAGAGAGAAGCTTACAACATATAATTACATATTTGTATGTTCACCTAATTATTATTTGTCATCACCACTCACAAGAAAAAGAGGGAGAGATTCAAGGAAGGTCAACCAACATGCATTAAGCATTAAAATTATTGGGAATTTATGTATATATCATAAAATCTTATATATTTATATATATAACATCTAAATTTTTATATTTGTTCATATAACACTTAAATTTCTAAATTATATCAAATATATCATTACTGCAAATTTATTCAAAATAAAATACAATTTTTCATATGAAATGAACAATACATAATTTGATCTACACAAAATATGTGTAGACTAACATTATGAGTGTTCAAGTATTTATCACATAATTTATTAAGCTCAATAATAATAGAACATACACTCTTAGGTTATGTTTGGGACATGTTTCTTACTGTTTTTTAATGCAGTTATTTAGTTCAAAAATTAAAATTTTTGTACTAAAAAATTGTTTTAAGAAATAGTAAGAAAGCCATCCCAAACGAAGGCTTAGTCAGTTAATCAAATTTTATAATGAATGTCACAAAGGCTAATTATATCGTAGTCCTAGATGGTTAAGCTATGATGTGCAAGTAGATAAAATTAATTTCATAGTCAATTTATTTAGTAACACCAAAAATTAAGCTATCATCCAATCTAATCACAGATTTGGATGAAGTAAACGAATAATTTAAATGAAAGTAATTGAATTGCAAGAGCAGTTTAACTATTATAGTCAACGCTAGATGATAAGATTATGCATGTCATTTACTACTAAACAATCAAGCATTTAACATAAATATTGAAAAATAGCAATAAAATATAATGAATTCTCTTGAAGATTGTGAACTATCACCTAGCTTGAAGTAAACGTCAACTCTAAACAATATAAGACAAGAATAGAAAGTTAAAAATCAATATTCAAAAATATTTAATAGATTAAAAGAATTGTTCGATCTAATAAGGAAAGCCTCAAATGAAAGCTTGCTTGAAAACACTTGTGAATTTTTGTAACTTTTTTTTTTATGGAAAGTAAGTAAACAATAAAACAAACATGAAAAAGAAATCGTACCGATGAAGAAAGAACATCAGGATTTAATGTGAAAAAAATTCGAAATTGAGCAAAATTCATAGAGCCGCACCACACCAAGAAACACACTATGAAAATGAGAGAAATTGTACATAAATCTTTTTAATACTCTCTTTATCTCTCCTCTTCTCACACTGTTCTACACCTAGAACAAATAAAGAGACGTACTAGAATATTTTAAAGGATACAATCCTTCAAGTGAAATAAGAAGAACAAGAAAGAAAAACAGCTCAAACCAATTCTCAACAATGTGGTGTTGTACCAGCAGCACCTCAATGCTAACTTCTCTAACTCACAACATCGTGGCTCTAAACTATATAGAGCTTAAGTGCTCAAATTACAACACGGAGGTGTTGTGCTTTCTAAATTTTTAGCGTCACATCATTGAATTCACATATCGACCAGTGGAATTGAAATTTGAGTCAACAGTATAACCCAATTAATCGACACAATAACATTTCAC
Source organism: Dendrobium huoshanense (assembly GCA_016618105.1). Classification (NCBI taxonomy): domain Eukaryota; kingdom Viridiplantae; phylum Streptophyta; class Magnoliopsida; order Asparagales; family Orchidaceae; genus Dendrobium; species Dendrobium huoshanense. The sequence goes on from CM028359.1 coordinate 94,880,816, forward strand.
ACTAATATAATAATTTTCACTTAAAATGGTTTAACTTTTTAGCGCCTGGACATCATAAAAAATCATATCCAAGTGAAACCCTTTTTTCAATTCAATTATGACATTAATAAAAAAAATCATTAATATCATATTATAAGAATAAAAATTTTCTTATTTTTATTTAAATTAAAATGCCGATTTATTTAACTCATTATTATTCATATCTTGTGACTGAAACTTGAATGTGTCATGCTTGGGCTGCATGACCAATTTTGGTATTAAATGAACTCTTAACTCTCATCCCCATATATCACATACAATGTCGCTTCTTGGTAGCAATGTCATGTCCAATCATTATTATTATTAATACTTCATATATTTATAGTACCATGCAAGAAGAAACTAAAGTTGAGAAATTATTCATTTACATTTTACATTTTACATTTTACATCTTAAATGGAGATACATTACATTACATTATGCATATCATGCCTCTTTTTTTTTTTCTCATAAAGACTTGTATGAGTAAGAATTCGTTTGGGACGGCTTATTTATTGCTTTATGAAGTAGTTTTCTAATACAAAAATTTCTTGTTCAAAAAATTTTGTATTTGAAATCTGTTTTAGAAATCAATAAGAAAGTCGTTCCAAACAAAGCATAAAATTAACTAAGGTTTCTTTTGGTACAGTTTTTTTATTATTTTATATAGTATTTTTTAGTATAAATATTTCTTGAAAGCATCAAAATAATAATAATAATAGTCAAAAGTCATCCCAAATTATATCATTTTATATATTTTTATCTTAATATCATCTTCTAAAATGAGTTAAGAGACATAGCATTTCTTTATTGAATTAATGACAAATGCTATATTGCCTTACCGACAATTCAAAAAATGTTTGAAATATATACTCATATTTATCTAGATTAGATTGATTAAACCATCTTAAGAGTTTAAGGTTTTGTTTAGGATGACTTTCTTACTACTTCTTAAAGCAGCGTTTTAGTACAAAAATTTTATTTTTTGTACTAAAAATTTGCATTAAGAAGCGGCTAGCAAGCCGTCCCAAACGAAGAACTTTCTTACTTATTTGTTTTATATATCATAATCATAATTTTGATTTGACTGCTATTTTTTTTATAGAACTTTTACAAAGTAGTAAGAAAGTTTGTCATGATGAACATAAATTGACAACTTAAAAGCAATGATGAATATGAAGGAGTATTGTATAAGAAAAGACTTGGAGATCTGATAATTGGGCAATGGAAAGGTTGTCATGCCCACAACTACATATGTCTTCACATTAGGTCAATAAAGAATGCTTCAAGATGCAAAATGAATAATAAATCAACTTTAAGCAGATTATATAAAGTGTTACTGCCAATTCATTTTATTATTTTACTAGAAGATTATATAAAGCTTTAAGAATATTGCTCCCCATTTTTTTTTCTTTTTTCAATAAAATGGATAATTTAAGAATATGTGCTCCCCATGTTTGAGAAAATATTTTTTAATGTTAATTGAATTAAATATTCCAACAATAATATGCAAATTAGAAAGAATAACAATTTTTTTTTTATTTAATGAAACACATGTACAAGCATCTATCATATGAAGCAAGTGTTAGGGGTGTCAATATTTGATATGATATGGACCCTATCCGAAAATTTTTGGGTTCAGGCCAGCCCATTTTGCAAATGGGTTGGGTTGGGATTTTATTTTCTGACCCGTTTCTAATTTAAGATTGGATTCGGGTCATCCCGAAAATCCAAAATCAATCCAACATGACCTGGGTCACCCCCTCACCAACAACGCTTTCGCGCCCGCACACGTGCCGGCACCAGAGCCCATACACCCTCACGCCTCACTGCCTTGCGGGTTAGCGGGTCGGGAGGATCAACCCGGGTTTGGGACCGGGTGGGGTCCAAATTTCTGACTCGTTTCTCTAATTGAGTTGGTTTCAAGTTTGGTCAATTGAAGGCGGGTCAGTTTTGAGTTGGACCTGAAAACCCATTTCGACACCCCCCCTAATAAGTGCTAGTGGTCAACTTCAATATCTGTATAAATTTGAGAGATAAATGACATATCATCTTGATTAGCGAAGAAGTACAACATTTTAAAAAATAAATCCATAATAATATTCTATGTTAGTAATATTGCTCACTTTGTTGCGTAATAGCAATATATAATTTTGCATATTTTTTGTGAGCACACTCCTTATAAATAATGTAATATATATATATATATATATATATATATATATATATATATATATATATATATATATATATATATATATATATATATATATATATATATATATATATATATATATATATATATATATATATATATATATATATATATATATATTCATTGCTATAAAATTATTCAAGAAATAATACAACTATGGAACATTAATTCGAGAGCACGTCAAATACCATCTCTTTTTTGAATGGCTAATCCCCATACCTACTTAAGGTTAAAAATTACATAAGCAAAACAAAATTATTAAGTTTTAAAAAACTGAGTAAAGTATGCAAAATTTGATCTTTTTATTCTATCATAATTAGTTTAATTATATTATATGAAGCATATAAAAGATAAAGTATGTTGATAAATAATCATTAAGACTAAGTTGAGAGATAGAATTGATGATAAACGTATATAGGGGTGTTAAAACAGGTTGATGGGTATGGTTCGGGTTCGACTCGAATCCAGCCAATTCAAACCCGGCTGGTTTAATAAATAGGTAAGAAAGATCAATCTAAACCCGACCTACTAGCAACTCGAATGAACTTAAATTAGCTCATTTACCGGTTTGGTTAATTCTTTTAAATTTACTAACTATAAATTTTATGATATTTAATAAAAAATATGAAGATTATATCCACAAATAAAAAAAATTAAGAAAAAAAATATTAAATCGATCTTTTTAAGTCAACCCAAATAGGACCAATTTAATAAACCAGTCCGAAAACCCAACTCAAATCCGACCCACTTATTAAATGGATCAACCTGAACCCGAATTTTTTAGCTCGGTTGTCAGGTCGAGTTATTTATTGACATCCCTAAACATACAATATAGATTTTCCATATAAAAAAATAAATGTAGGAAATTGTGCAATCTATTGCTAATATTGAACCAATGACCAACTTACATGATGTTGAGAGAGCTTACAAAGAAGTTGATAGATTTATTGAGTGAATATAAAGGATGATGAACAAATTTCAACTACAATTGATAGTGACTAAGATTAGAAAAAAAATATTTGATATGTACAATATGCATTTTTGTTTAGACTTACATTTTTAAAACTTCAGCTTATGCATGCGCTTGTGTGCATTTAATTTTTTATATTGATATCATCATTTCTTTCATTTGGTTTCATGCCGGGTAGGTCGACTATGGAAGCCATACATTTATTAAGAGGTTTGATGGAGAAATATAGAGAAAATAAGGAGGATCTACATATGATATTTATTGATTTAGAAAAAGCATATGATAAAGTTCCAAGAGAAGTGCTATGGAGAGTTCTTGAAAAGAAAGGAGTTAATAATGCTTATATTCAAATCATTAAAGATATGTATGCATGAGCTATTACTTGTGTTCAAACACAAGGTGGATTGACCAAGTATTTCCCTATTTCGGTTGGGTTACATCAAGGATCAGCCTTAAGCCCATATCTTTTTGCTTTAGTCATGGATGTTCTCACTAGACATTTGCAAGAGGATATACCTTGGTGTATGCTTTTTGCTGATGATATTCTTCTTGTTGATAAGACTAGAGAGGGAGTTGAAGGTAAACTTGAATTATGGAGGTCAACCTTAGAGTCTAAAGGTTTTCGCTTGAGTAGATCTAAAACGGAATATATGGAGTGTAATTTTAGTAGTAATAGACCTAGTGAGGGGATTGTGACTTTGGGCGATCAAGTCATTAATAAGAGTACACGTTTTAGATATCTTGGATCTATTGTTCAGAGTGATGGTGAAATAGATGGGGATATTATCAGCAGAATTCAAGTTGGATGGTTGAAGTGGAGGAATGCATCGGGCTTGTTATGTGATAGAAATGTACCCCTCAAACTTAAGGGAAAATTCTATAAGATGGTAGTGAGGCCTGCAATGCTTTATGGTGCTGAATGTTGGTCATTAAAAGAGAAGCATAATACTAAGTTAAGTGTGGCAGAGATGAGGATGCTCAGGTGGATGAGTGGCTTTACCCTTAGAGATAGGATACGAAATGAGCATATACGTGAAAAGGTTGGAGTAGCTCCAGTAGAAGATAAGATTAGAGAGAGTCGCCTTAGATGGTTTGGTCACATTAAACGACGGCCTTCCGATGACCCGGTTAGGAGAGTAGAGGTATTAGATTTGACTTATGTTAAGAAAGGTAGGGGTAGACCTAAAAAGACTTGGTTAGAAAATATTATGAATGACCTTTTCTTTATTAGATTTAAACGAGAATTTGACTTTTAATAGAACGCAATGGAGAAAAAGGATTCATGTAGCCGACCCCACGTAGTGGGATAAAGGCTTGTTGTTGTTGTTGTTGTTGTATCATTTCTTTAATGTAATTATTGATCTTTTTAATACTTTATATATATATATATATATATATATATATATATATATATATATATATATATATATATATATATATATATATATATATATATATATATATATATATATATATATATATATACTTGTTATATGATTTGTATCTTCCTTTCCAATTCTCAATACAATTTATTTTTTAATTTTTTTAAATTCATTCGTATATCTTTATTAAAATGAAAAATATTTTTTTTTTCTATATTTTATTTATGTTAATTGTATGGTGTCTAGGTCTTATTATTTATAGAGAAATTCATTGGAGATATGTAGATGGAAGGCTTTTTTGACATATTTCAAGAAGACAGAGCAATTTCAACAAGGGTTTTATGACTTTTATTAACATATGAAGGCTTCGTTTGAGACAATTTTTTTTTTTTTTAATTTTTAAATTGGCTTTATAGTATAAAAGTTTCTTGAATTAGAAATTTTTTTACTAAAAAATTATCTTAGAATAGTAAGAAAGATGTTTCAAACGAAGCCGAAAACTACTAGTAATTTTTCATAACTTTTTTTATGGAATTTTTGCCAAGTAATACTTGTTTTCTTGTAGTGCTTGGTGGAGATTGAGAAATTATTATGTGTAGACACGGACCGTCCGTAGGTGAATCTGAACGCACCACGTCATCAGGTACATAGCCACGGTAGACAACAAACAGATGATGTGGCATGTTTTGATTCGCCTCCGGACGATGTTCGTATTCCCACATAATAATTTCACTAAAATCAAGCACTACATCAGATAGTTGACTAGATGTTAGGTTCTCAAGTGGTGTGACATGTAAAAGAGGCAAAATGCGCAGTCAAAATCATCAGTCTCTAATGACATGAAGAAGTGATATAACTGTTATGAAATAGTGTACAGGTGTTGTTTGTAGAATAGTTTGATTAGGTGATGTGGTGTCAAAAGATTGATCTAACATTTTAGTATACCTCAAGTTGAGAAAATTAGGTCGAGTTACTTAGCTAAAAGGAGAGGCCAATAGTTATGAAGGGAAGGGGTCGATAAGGAGGATCACCAATCTATCTTTGATCGCTAATCATCAACAACATGTTGTTGTCATACACCGTCGATAATGGGAGAGATTATTTTGTTTGGATACTGAACGCAATTCACCATCTGAAGATCAACCAGAATGCACAACGTCAACGTTGCCAAGTAGTACCTAGCAATGGTACTAAGTAGGAGGTGATGTGGCGCATTTTAGTTGATCTCCGGACGGCGTTTGACATCTGCACAGAATAATTTCACAAAAAAATATACCAAATAGTTCTTCACACCCTCTAATCACCCCACTTAAAAAAAAAAAAAAACCCGAACTTCATCAAAGCTCTCGTCAAAGCCACAACCTTCATGGCCCTCATTGCTACTATACCATATTTATCATAGTGTACCAATGCTACAACTCATCAATTTCCTCAAAGTTTATGTTCATTTATTTGCCTTTTTTTTTTGTCCTAGCCTTCATAGATGGCTCAATCCTCCTTTCCTTGCTACATCATTTCTTCCTCTCCCTTGATGCCTCATTACTAATCCTTCTATTACTCCTTTTCTTCGGTCGTCGACATCCTCTTCATCTTCTCGTCGACCATCCCTTGTTGCACTTAATCTTACATGGTCATCGACCTCGCCATCGATCATCTTAGTTGTTTGCTTAACCAAGCTCCTAGAATGAACCATCGAATCCTTCTCACTCTCACCACCTACAATCAAGTTGATACCATGCTTACCATATCTATATCATAACATATACTAAATATTTACAATAAAAAAAATAGTTATTTTATTATTGTAATAAAAAAAGTCTTATTATTTGTATTTAAATGTTTCATAATCATATTTTAAACATCTTAATTCGGCTGATTTACTTCTTCAGTAAGACGACACAAATAGAAATTATAAAACATTTGTTATTTAAATAAAATAGCGAATCAAACAGCATAAAATCGATAATAACAAGATATTACATAAAATATAGCAATGAAGTCAGCAACAACTAAAATACGTATAAGAAGAAAATTTTCTTAAATACCGGAAAACAATGTTGACATAATATATTATTAAATGTAAGGCTGACAATTTCAGGTAAACAAAAGACTCCTTACACAAAAAAAAAAAAACAAAAAACAAAAACAAAAACAAAAACAAAAACAAAAACAAAGAAAAAGCAGCAATCCATTTAAACATACAGCTAGCTGCCGTTATTATTACGTGGGGAGTCAAGACATAGCTCCGCATCTGGACTCCACGTGGATATTTGATATATATATTATTTAATACTAATGACCCGACGGCCAGGCTCGGCTCAGAGGTGAAATTTTTGAATTCGCGGCAAATCAAAAGTTATAGAGTTTCGTTCACTTTTCATCTTTGAATTCACTTTTTATATTGGAGTCGATTCACTGTTCATCTTCGAACAAACATAGTCCTCATTCAAGCGCTCTGTTATCTCCTTAAGTTTATCATCTTCAAACAAGGTTAGTCCATCATTCTTGTTCATTTCATCTTTGAGTAAGCCCGCAGTTTTACTCACCAGACCCCCTCTTTCCTTCGTCAAACGCCATGCACAATACTCCCTTCTAACCTTACAATATCATACAGAGCAGATATAATATTCATTTTATTTCTTAAAAAAAAAGTCCCAAAAAAAGTGCGCAACATGTGGTTCAAAGAATTTGATATTAGTTATTATAAAATTATGTTATATATTATATCCTTTTTAATTAAACTAACAAAAATATTCTATGTTGTGTTTTTAATGCATAAAGATTTTTATTGATTGCCTGAACACAATAATAAAATTAGAAAAATTTCGAGATGTGCCGGTCGACTCGCATTTGAGATATGCGGGTCGACTCGCATTTGAGACATGTTTACAGACATTAAAAGTTAGGCGAGCTACCACTTTGGATTGGTGAGAATATATGCGGCGAGCTAATCAGTGTTTGGGGTAGCCCATATTATACCAAAAGGAGGGACCATAATAAATAGAACCGAGCTTCTAACATTGGGGGCATGGGTAGTTCCCTCCATACTTGGGGCTTAATTCCATATACTGAGCATATACTAAGCAGAGGCGACGTTTGGTAAGAAATTTTAAAAGATTTTAATTATTTACTTAGATATGACTACTAATGTAAATATATTGCAGAAAGAGGTGCTATGTAGAAAACCGATTGTTGTTGAGTTGCATATTTATACCCACAAGTGACAGGAGGACTAGCAATGGATTGATGAGTGAGCAAGGAGAGCCTATGTGAGTACATAAGTTTAATATTTTAGGTGTCATGTGTAAATTGCTTAATATTGTATTAACTTTTGTAGGACTAGTATACACGGCTTCGAGAGAGCCAGCCAGGAACAGGTGAGGGATCTTATGGGGGATTAGCAGATTATTCTGACTACCGCACATGTTCGCAAGCAATAGGAGGAATGCAAAAAGCGTGGGTTTATGGTTTAGGCTCACAAGCCTACGCATACGAGGTGCAAACATCTAGTGACTCCAGCTTCTCAACAAGTAGTCAGGAGTTGTTGTATAGCTAACATGTAGCTGCCCTTACAGCCGAGCTAGAGCAAGTCAGTAAATTACAAGCTAACATACAGATGCAGCAAACTTAATTGTTGGATGAGTTGAAGAAATTGAGGGAGCAGTTCAGTTAAAAGCATGCAACATTAGCATAGGAGGAGATTGATTCTGATTGGATGTTTTTTGTAATTATTGGACATTTCATTTGTATGTTTGTTTATTTTACTATTCACTTTTAATTGTGCAATGAACGAACTTTATGTTTAATTTTAAACTTTTGGTGAATGTTCAATGAACTTGGAATGATCAAATATGTTATTACTTACATGAGCATGTCTTTATATTTAATGTTTGAATTAATCTGATATATGTACATTTTTATACAGGTTTGTTGTGCAATAGAAAATATGAGTGCTATTTTTTTGTTTTTGCTACAGATTTTCGGCGGAATTTCTGTCAAAAATGGAGATACAATGAAAATGTATCATATTTCCAGCTTATAAATCGTCAACAATTTCCGCTGGACAAACAATTGAAAATTTTCGCTGTCCATGTCTGACGAACTTTTCAGATGGGTTATCTGTCGGTAATAGTGACTCGTAAATGAAGAATATGGCCGATATATTTCGCCGGAATTTCGACGATAAATCTGTCAGAAATATTTCAGATGAAAATATTCTACCGGAACAAGGTTTCCGATGCGTGTTTTACTGTCAACTACATTTTCGCCATAAATGCACATTTTTTGACAAAATATTATGATTTACGATGGACTTTGGCTGTCGGTATCATGCAATTTTTCTATAGTGATATATGTACAAGGGGAAGACAATATTCCAGTAAAATTCCCTTGGTAAAAATTCCATCTAAAAAATAGAAAAAAAAAACTATGCATTTACAGGAAACCCTAAAAATTTGGAATAAGTTTGAAATTTACCGATAAGTTGAAACCTATAGCACCTTCAACCAAATTAATTTTCTCTTCATACCATATACTCTCCATGGTTCACTGCAGTCATGATATCTTCAAGTCTTTCTGGTCGTTTGCAGACCATCTTTCAGCCTCCGCGCCCTATAAGCATGTCATCTCCTCAAAGAATGCAACGCCCTCCTCCAAAACAGTCTTCATCTTTATCGGTTGTTCCTTGTTTTTTTCTCAGTAGGTATCAAAAATTTTATTGAGCTAAAATCCTAAATATTAAGAAGCTTTCGTGGGTTTTTTTCCTTAAAAAAGAGTGCCAAGCTTAAACCCTAAATTTGAATGGGATGGTGAAGGCCTTTTTCAAAAAGTCAAAGCTACCACCTGTGGGCCAGTCAAGTCGGTCGGGCAAGCAAGAGAAAAATAAAATAAAAATATATATCAAATATCCACATGCACAATCTACGTGTCATGATTTCATTGGAATCCGGACGCAAAATTACGTCTGGACTCCGCAGGTAATAATTTCTCTTGAGAAAGAGCAGCTTGGCAGTTTTTGGTGATCATTTATCAAGCAGCATTAACAATACTCTTTTTCATATAAAGGTCAAAATAATACAAGGAGATTACACTTCAGATCAATGCAGAAATCTCAAAAACTTACAAGCAAAGATAAAATTGGAAAAAAGAAATTCTATAAACTAAATACAAAATGACAGGGCTCGAAAGAAGTCACAAATAGCAACAAAAAGGGGCTGATTCAATGATGGCTTGCCAACCAAAGTCATCATATGATACTATGATAGATTCAGATTCGGATCATATTCTATCACTATTCTGTAGCAGTAGCTTAAAAAATGTAAAACTTGCTCTCAACCCACATAAACTGGACAACAACTTGGCTTCCAATACCAACCTGAGCAGGGGTAAGCAGGATCAAATTTTCTTAGTGGTAATCCTTTTGATTCTTCATTTTTGAATTCTGCTAAAAATACTCATTAAGGTCTTTTGAATAGCTTAAAGGAGAAACTCAATCAGGCAAAATCCAAGACCAGTATCAAATAAGATAAATCTTAATATGATCAGACAAATTGAGACATCTAGAGTACTCTTTCCTCTCATCAAGATATTATAAACCACTTAAATGTCATCTATAGCAACAATCACTTAAATCACTCTCGGAATTTATTTTTTTTAATTCCTACCGGTTTCACTTACCCTAGCAGGACACTTCCATTTGCCTTTTCTCTGATTTGAAAATTAAAAAGTCTTTGATTATGTCAATAGAACCTCTCTTCTACAAAGATTGATTCAGAAAGGCATTCCCTTACAGTTTGTAGATTGATTAAAGCCTGTACCTCTGAGATCCTTTTCTCTATCATTTTTAATAGTGAAATGTTGGGCTGATTCTATTCTCTACTAACAATTATAATGTGGCCAGGGCTTGATTGGCCACAGCTCACTGAGGATGGAAGAGTTACTCCATTAATTGAGTAAACCTTCACACTACTTTTTTGAAAGTCCTTCAAAAATTGTGCACTCTCACAAGGGTTAAGAACAGACCAACAAGAGAAACTCAGCTTAGAATTGAAAAGGTTACTCATCACAAATACAAGGAAAATTCACATCATAAAAATATTCCTGATACAAACAATACCACAACATGATAGGTTAATAGAAATTAGTCTAGTAGTGCCTTAATAACAAAATGGCTCTCGTAATAACAAAAACAACTCGCTGCAAATAAGTTCATACCTCCGCTAAAGATAAGTCAACCCATGTTGATTGCCCTCCCATTCCAATCTCATGTTCTGAGGACAACAGCTGTAAAGAAGATAGTTCAGAATCAAATTTTTTAGATCTCTTCTTCACCTGCTTACTATGCTGGTCGAGCTTAGCATCATGAAATGTTTCTCTGCCTTTCTCTCTTTCCAATTCCTCAATATTCTTTCCTGAAAATATAAGATCCACAAAGGGAGCTTCTTCATCATCAATATCCTTAAACTTGGCACTTAATTTAACTTCAGATCTCTTCCTCTTTGGTTTCTCAACATTTTTATCAATATTTTCTTCCATGGAAGCACTATTTCTCTTGTGAACATCAGTTTCCTTCTCAAGGGGCTCTGTATTTGACTTTGATTTCTTCTTTGCTCCTTTTACAACCGATGCATTGCTAGTGTGCATGCCACTAGGTGTTGAATAATCATTCTTGCTGTAACTCTTAGAGATCTTTGTCTGCTCAGATGCATCGACATCAGCTCTAGAATTTCTTATCTTTTTCTTCCATTCAGGTTCAATGTCAGTAATAATTCCAAAAGAACTCTCGTCAGCTAGGGTTTCTTCAACATATGTATTCAGCCTCTTCATTCGAAATGCATCATCTTGTTTATACTCTCTTTTATTTCTATTTTTGTCATCTTCAACACCAAAAGCAATTTCAAGAGAATCAGATTTTGTAGGACGCAAGGATCCTGTTTCATAAATCTTTAAAGCCGTGTTACTGCTCTCCGAAGGTTTGGCATTGAATATCCGTATGTTGGGGATTAATCTTTTAACCTGCCATGCCATTTGGGAGTGATTCAAACATATGGTTCACTTTGTAGCAAAAAATAGAAAAATAATCAGTTATCCAAGGAAATTTATAGAAAGCAACCTTCTTTACTAAATTTTCATTCTCTGCAATTGGATTCCCCAGTATATTGAGGTTTTTAAGGTTGTGCAGAGTAGAAAGGACCTGCAATTTTAATATTTCATGAAATAAAAGAAAGATCCCCGACTCCAATAAACTAAATCATGCATATGCAAGTTATAAATAGCCAAAAAGAAAGTTTAAAAGAAGAAAAAAAAATGGTGCAAAAAAGTTAAAAATTAAAAGCAATTACACAATGCTAACCTTTAATTCAGACAACTTCTCAATCAGGTTATTTCCAACATCCAAAGTTCGAAGCTTGATATTTTTAGCCAACTCTTCTGGGAGAGCCTGGAAAAAGAGAAAATGAAGAATATATATATATATATATATATATATATATATATATATATATATATATATATATATATATATATATATATATATATATATGCATGATATCAAGGCATTAAATGTCGGGAAGTAAACCACGAAATGAAACAAATAAGAAAAGAAAATAGTAGAAATGAACACTAGGATTTAACGTCAAAAACATGAAATAAGGAAAAAAACTACGAAGCCAAACTACACCAAGAAATTCACAATGTTCTCTTCTCTCACACTCTCTGCTTGTCTCCATTCACTTCTCACTTCATTCTCTCCACAGATAAAGAGATGCACTTAAATTGCATAAGGGACAACTTTTGAAGTTAAGTATGAAAAATGAGAAATAAAACTGCCCAGACTGACTCATAGCGCCACGGCGCAGGGATTTGGAGTGTCACGCCGCTTCACTGTCTGTCTCCAGCCCGACTTGCAGCAACGGAGTGCCGATTTTGGAGGGCCATAGCGCTCCACTCTATCTCCAAGTCAAAACTGCAGCGCCAACATGTTATATCCTACAATGCTGCAGTGCATAAGTTTACAGCACTGCAATGCTATAATGTATAGTGACACGATGTCATACGGTTGCATTGAAAATAAATAAATAACGGGGGCAAGACGCACTTGCACACCCCCACCCCCCCTCTCCGGTGAGCTCACCGATGGAATGGAAGAATGAGTCAATGGTATAACCCGATTGATCGACACAATCAGATTCCATGCAAAACTAAAATTAAACTATCCAATTTATGGATTAACATCACAGAAAAATGATAAATGCTTAAAAGCATTATGTGCACAGCAATATACACACAAAAAAACACATGTTATGCAGAATGTATGAACCCGCTGAATATGCAATTAAATACAAATTTTTGATAAATTGGGTGTAGAAAAAAAAATTAATTTGAAGAGGAAATAATTGCTTCTTTGAAGGGTGATTGTAACTCTTGCCGATTGCCCAATGCTAGGGCAACTAATTGAGATAGGGTTGGGAAAAGCCAGGCCGGCCACAGCCGACCAAAACATGAAATATTTTATTTTTTTATCCTTTTAAATTTTCAGTTTTTAAAAGTTTTTGTTTTATATTCAAAATATTACTTTGTTAAATAAAATTTTAGTAAAAAAGAAAATAATTTTTTATATTTAAAATTAAAAATGCATCATATTTCTTAATTGATTGTCATCTGCACTAAATGCATTCATGGAAAGCATCATTCCACTTCTTATACACACTGTCATAAAATGGTAGGAATAAATTTTTCATTCAATCAATTGTCTTCTTGTGATTATTTCATTAGTTTAATAAGCACATAAAAATTGAATCCAATTAAAAAGCCATTATACTCGAATAAAGTTGTTATACTAGTGCCCTACTGTAGTAAATTATAGGCGGTTCTAGCTCAGCTTGAATAAGATATAGTAAGGCTAAAGCTTTATACCACCATAGGTAACAAATAATTACACAAGTATTATTATTATTGTTATCGATTATGAGATCCACAACATAACCTAACCTACAATTTCAAAGTTCTCTGTCTGATTGTTGATAGTTAAGGCAACCAATATCCACATTGCCTCCAACGTCTGCTCGCTTGAAAATGGGATCTATCGGCTCAACGTCTATCTATGATTGACCTCGAAATTGCCTCATCACACAATCAGGAAGGTGCAAACAATCATGATTTCAAGATATTAATGGGACACTTGATTTCTATATTTTAGAACTTGAGATGCAAATTAGTGATACAAGAAATATCAAGTCCCCTGAGTAAGGGGTCCGAATAAAATATTATGCACTATTTAACAAATCAAAATTGTTGTGCTAGCAAAAATTTAGATAAATAATAATCTGGTAGTTTAGTGGTTTCACTTGACTATCTTTGAGACTGTCAAATTCATTATGGTAGAAGTTCGCAATATTTATTGAAATTTTTTTACCATTTGCTCATATCACTTGCAATTTTAATGAGATACTTTTAGTAAGAACCAAAGATATTCAATTTTGTAGTTATCAATTTATATTTGTCTGTATCCAAGCAATTTTCTGGGTTGATTGGGTTTGGTACATGAAATGTTGGCCGACAACAGCAAACCTACCATAGATGCCAATATCTATCCATATTCACCAGGTCAATTTTGTGGCCTTTTTAAGCTCCACATACATATGCAAAAGTATTTGTTGTGAAACCACTAGGAATTGCATTCAAAATTATAAAGAAAATTGATTAAACGATGTAATTCAAACTAATGCTTCACAAGATTGAGTGCTTCGAATTTAAGGTTATCAATAAGGAAAGGGCAATCAGTTACAACGTAGGAGAGCATTCACTTGAAAATAATTTCAGTCATAAAGACAAGCCTAAGTACTGCAAACAAGAAATCCCACACTTAACAATTAGAAAAGTCATCTTTGAGTTTCCCTCACTCAATCTCCTAGTTGGGGCTAGCGGAAAGAGAGCCATAGCAAATCCAACGACGCCACCAAAGTTGTGAAGACGTCTATGGTTATAATCCAACGAAAGTTCACCGGAGAAGGAGTTGTGACCAGTGATTTGCCAATGTCCGGTTGCAAGGTGTTCTTTGATGGATGGCACCAACGTAAAAAGGATGCGGTCGATATATCCGTCCACTGTTTTGTCAACCGCCGGATTCGCATCAAAGAAGGGAGAGCGAAGAAGATCGGTTCATCCTTGATCATCATACACAAAATCATGATCAACTTTGGGATCGGTCATGCACTAGCAAGAAGTGGTGGAGGGGTTATAGCCTCTTTCTCTCTTAGAGATGCTAATCATGAGAAGAAGCAGGCTCAAGAGATGAGAGGGAAGGAGGGGAGTCGGCCCAAGGGGAGCGGGGGTTTCTTGGCTAAGTGAGGATTAGGGTTTGGGGAGGGAGATGAGAAAGAACAAATCTGAAATTAAATTCAGATTTTGGAATTATTTAGTGGGAGGGAATTATGAATTTGAATTTGAATTTCAAATCCAAACTTAGGTGATGTTAATGTGGAATAGGAAAGGGTTCAAAATAGAGGGGGGGAGAGGATGGGGCGCGGCGGCATGCCTAGAGAGAGAGGGAGATGGGGAGGGAAATTAATGCTTCTTAATGCATTAATCCAATTTAGGAAAAGGATAATGAATTCCAATCTAATTTAATATTAAATTATATTTGAATTGAAAAGACTTTTCTAATTTAACTTGGCTAATTTGGGAAAGTTTTTGAAATTCAAATTTAAATTTCAAATTGGATAAAATCTTTTCAAAGTTATGTAGGCTAAATTAGGTAGGTCTTAATGGTGATAAAAATCAACATTAAGAGGGGAAGAAAAGGGGTGGCCGGCGGTGGGATTGGGGAAGGGGAATTTGGCCGGCGGGAGGAAGGATGGAGGGGAAGCCTACGGTCTAATGGGAAGGTGGGAAGGGGCCGGTAGGGGAAAGGTTGTTCGGCGGTTGTGGGAAAGGAAGGGGAAAGGGTGGCCGTCGGGTGAGGGAAATTGGGGAGGCCGGCGGTGAAGCAAGAGGGGGAGGAGTCGGACCACGAGCCCCGGACACAACCGGCGACTGGTGGGTATTTCTTTGCCCACACCTTGGGACTTCACCACTCAAGAACTCATACGCTCTAGAGAGAAAATAAAAATTTTATTTCATTCCTCCAATAACCCTCATACAAAGGTTAAGACCTTATATATAGGCCTTCCAAACAACTAGAAAGAAAAAGACAGGAATGCCCTCAGGGCAACACCTCACAACACATAATAAAAGAAGAGTAAAAATGGTAAAACTCAAATAAAATAACTAATACATAACATATATCAAAAATAAAGACTCCTAATTGTAGTCGTCGATCTACGATGCTTCCGTCGATAAACATTCTGGAATCTCTTGCTGATGTCCAC
Organism: Dendrobium huoshanense; assembly: GCA_016618105.1. Lineage (NCBI taxonomy): Eukaryota > Viridiplantae > Streptophyta > Magnoliopsida > Asparagales > Orchidaceae > Dendrobium > Dendrobium huoshanense. Next base: position 94,896,767 of record CM028359.1, read on the forward strand.
ATCAGTATTGCAGCACTGGAATCTCAAGTTAGTTTACATGGTGAATCCCATAATCGATCTAAATAATAACCGTGTAATTGTCTGTTGTTTACAATGGTATAAATCTTGAGCCTCAATATATCTTCTTCTAGCAGATCAGCATATCATTCTCTACCCCTCGTACCAGCCACCCCCTCACACACACTCAATGGTACATCATACCTAAAGCCCCCAAAGTTTGAATAAAAAGTTGTATGTAGACTACAACATACTCCGCTATCTCCCCTTTTCCATAACAGCTAGACACACCTTCTTCAAGTTAAGAAGCGAACCATGAAGATGAAATGAAAACAACATATGTAACCTATGGAATTGAATTTTTAGGAAGAAAAACAAAGCAATGATCGATGAATTTTCCTTTTGTAATCTAAGGATTTTATCAACAAGGTGACTTAAATGGCAAAACCACTTGACGTTTGTCAAGTGATCCTTGGGAGTATGTACACCGAGTACCATCTCTACATCATCAAGCACAATAAGTATCACAAGATGGATAGCTCCAGCAATGGGAAACAATGAAAGGATGAATCATCCACTGATTGCAAGCAAGTTCAAAGCTTAGGCAAGATCCAAGCTGGAGATTTCCACTTGAAAGGGGACAAACCGGAGATTATAAAGAGTCATACTGTCAGTTCCACAGAGAAGAAGTTCTAAAGCCAAAAAAGTTATACAAGATGAATGGACTTGGGTGAGAATTCTAGACTCCACTCCTCAAAATGAAAAAGTAGAAAGTGGATAGCCAACAAGTTAGCTAGACACCTTACATTCTCCAGCTTCTACATTTCCAACACTTGATATGGTAAAAGCTGAAGCAAATAGGATGGACAGCAGATCAGCCAAGAATCTACCAAAGTCTGCTGAAGGATCCCGTAGCCAGGTTCAACCACAATCAAATTCAGGATTGCTCAAGCTCAGTCAAAATAATCAGCTCTGAAGGAAAGGTAAAATAGTAAAGAGTCGGTCACAAGTGTTACAAATAGGTGTGACATAATCATTCAACTTATCAATTTGAATTAGTTGGTCATAGAGGTTGTTTGACCGGAGTCTTTTGAGTAAGTAATATCCAGAAAGCCAGCCAACTCTGTTGAAGGAGGATTGGTCACAGCAGTGTCATTCAAGTCTGCTCAGGTTTACTCCAACTAACAAGCACTGATTGAAGTGCGAAATGGTCAAGAGTACATGAAGAGTCCCTACAGGAAAAACTGGCTATACCAGCGGAGTGATATCCGCCAGTAGTAGTGGCGGTGTAATCAGTGGATATTCTATCGGTAACTTACGGGCGAGATTTCCGGTGGATAAACCTCAAGTATACTTAAACATGATGAAATATTTCCGGCAGAAATGCTGCCGGAAACATTTCCAGCGGAAAATCCACCGCCGGTACCACCGGAAAAGGCCCTATTTTCCTCCCGGCGCTGTTCGTGATCGTCTTCCTATTCATTTCATTCCTGCTTCACTCCCTGTTGACCCCTATACCTCAAACCACACGAGATAAGACACAAATTGATGAATAAAGCAATATGAGCCTTGGCACCACACGTCACTTGAAGGGTCAAACGACCTCTGATTGTCAAACGGACAGCATCATTGCGATCAGGATATCAAATTTTGCTAGGTCAAGGCCCGTTGCAATCGAATCGAATGAGATCGGTCAAAAGAAAATGACCGGCACCCGAAATTAAAATGCGAAGTTGATCAAACAATGTTGGATCAACAAATCGATTTCGCCATTACGATCGGAATATTATGAATACTCAAAAACTACATCTTCTATGTTCAATTTGGATCATCCGAATTGGTGTCACAAATTTTGAGACAAAACACGCATATCGAGAAAATTGGCGTTAGCGAAACAAAGTCCGATCGAGAAACGAACTTCGTCACTGCATTCAGAATATCCTAAATACCTAAGGGTGATATCCAATTTATTCAAATTAAAGCATGCAATGTCGCACACGCATTTAGAGGTAAAGCACAAATTTCAAGAAAAGTTTGCCCGACTCTACCCAAATGACGTCAGATTGACGAACGGACTTCATAGTTGTGTCCGGAACATCATCAATACCATAAATGCACTGTCAATTTGTTTAATTGAGGTTGTGCACGCAAATCGAGGTGGGCACATGCAAGAATTACCATCGGTATGCCCAAATGACGCCCGACCGTGAAACGGACTGCGTCGTTGTGTTCGGAACATCGATAATATCTTAAATGCACTACCAATTTGTATAATTTAGGTTGTGCACGCAAATCGAGATGGGCATATGCAAGAATTACCATCGGTATGCTCAAATGACGTCCGATCGTGAAATGGACTGCATCGTTGTGTTCGGAATATCGATAATATCCTAAATGCACTACCAATTTGTTCAATTTAGGTTGTGCGCGCAAATCGAGGCGGGCACATGCAAGAATTATTATTGGGGTGCTCAAATGATGTCCGATCGTGAAACAGACTTCACGGTTGTGCTCGGAACAACGTCAATACCCTAAATACACTGTTAATTTGTTTAATTCTGATATTCGACGAATTTGACACATAAAACGAGGCATGAATGTACGCAAAACGAGAAAGCACGCAAACCAATGCATCCTTTGACCTAATTAATGCAGTGTTGTCGTGTTAAATTAATGCATTAAGAGACATATCACTAAAACGGTTATCAACTTAAACAAATTTTTTTTTTCAACGACGGCAGATGCCAAAACAAGAAAAGGTCAAATATTAATTAAATGCATTACTTGTTTCAGCTCAAAATCCTCCTGTTCTGTCAAATTTCCTTTGTTCCGTTTCCTCGATACTTCGGCTTGGAACAGCTGGCCTGCCTTTACTTTGTCGTTAAAATGAGCAGGAAAAGAGAGTTCTCACTTCTTCTCTCGGCAGCTCAGACGCACATAAGCGACTGAACTGCAAATCTCCTTCACACATTCGAAACTCCACCTACAGACCTCCCGTAACCTCCTTTCTATCATCCCGTTCAAACCTCAAGGTGAGACTCCAGCTCAAGTTCTGTTCAATTACCTCCCCAACCTGTTTGGTCCAACGTTCACCATAGCCACCGATCTCCCTACCGTTTCTAAGCAACTCTTCACTTCCACGTACAGAACTCCTCCCAATCTTCCCCCAACCTAGTCCTTTCAGCAATTAAACGTTTGCAGCCTCCTCTTCTTTCACGAGTCTGCTTCAAGCCGCAGGTGAATCCCATTGAAAAAAAACAGAAGTCCGAAGCTCTCCTTATATTGTTGCCTATTGATGCTGCACATTAATTGTGCTTTTCACGTGTTTCACACCAGCAACTATTGAACTTTTCATCTTTATTGGTTTTATTTAGTTTTCTTTATTTTCATCAATTAGCTCATTATATTCCAAAGGGAAGGAGACAAAAAAAAACTAAAGTAAGATTCTCTTTCTTTTCTTTATCTCTGCAGCCATCAAGGGGGTGTCAGCACTATTTTAGTGCTGTTAGTAAAAAAAAAAGGGGGTATATACATGTGGTGGTTGAGATGTTGACAGGCGTATATGGATTTAAGATATGCAGCAGGAGCAGTTTTTTTTTTATTTTTATGCAAAGATTTCTACTTTGGATTTCACGAGAAGTCTGAATCCAACAGAGCCCCTGTTTGTCTTTTTCTTATACATAGCTTTATTCTATAGTTCATTTGACTGAAATTATTTCTCCAGTTTATCAAAACAGCCCACATGAAACTACGCAAAATTAGTATAATCCAGTCCACTACACAACCTTTCTAAACCATATACAACAGCCCACTTTGGGACATCAAAGCAGCCCACTTTAGAGCATCAAAGCAGCCCACTTCTCCTTTAACTTCACCTCATAATTTCACCTCTTAAGTCCACCTCTAAAGCCCACTGCCGCTCATTGTTTCCACCCAAAAATAAACCCAAAACAGCAAGTTATCCCATAGTTGTGGCTTGATCTGTTGACCACTTAGTTCTCCACCCATCACTAATCAGCCCCTCGCTCAAATAGAAAAGCAAATCGCGAGGCGGGGAGGCCGGGGCCGAATTTTTGGAGCCCATATATTTCTGGCGACTCTGCTGGGGAATGGTTTCTCTTTCCATCTTTGGCTAGTCATATCAGTGCTATAGTAGCAGTCATATCAATCCATGTTTAAAATTTTAAATTTTTTTTTTAAATGATCATTTAGCAGATCAAGATTTTAAAATCTTTTTATATGATCATTCATACATTTATTGAGATAGCTTAGTCAGCAGTGATTTAAATTTATATTACTTTTTATTGTTTGCTAATAGTTATCTGCTTCTATGTTTTGTTCTGTGCAAGTCTCTGCATTTTGAAAGTGTGGGGTGATGTATCAGATTCTGATTACTAACCCTTACCTTTCATTCGTGCAGATGGATCTACAGAACACTCCTTTTACTGTTCAACTAGGAGGTGGAGTTAGCATTCAGTTGGCAAATGCTCTGATCAACACTGGAAATGCCGGAGCTACCCTCCAATTTGGTAGCGTTGACTTTCCGGCAATCGCTGCTAGGAGTGCTGCCATTCCTGTGAATGGCACGAATGTTGATAGGTCTACTAGAAGACTTAATACTGCTGAAGCTCCTACTGGTCGTGTGAATCTGCCAGTACAACGACCTTCTATTACAAATCCTTATAGGAGGATTTCTGTGTTTGAACGATTGTCACAGTCAGAAGCCCCAGCCACCAAGAGAGTTGTTGCTGGAGGAAGGATTTCTGTGGTGACTACAAACACCACTGCTCTGCCAAACGGGTTACCTGCACCCGAGAAGAATAATGCTGAAGCTTCCTCATCTGGAGGAAAGCTAACAAGGAGGCAGAGGAGAAAGCTGAATGCTGAGCTTCGAGCTCAGCAGCAATTAGTGCCTATGCATCCATCAAACCTGCCAGCCCAAGAGATTGAGGCCAATGTCCCCACCCAGAATAGGTTTACCAACCTTAAGTGGGTGAAAAGAAATAGCCCTTCTGGTGAACTCAAACAGTCATTCTGGGAGCATCGACCACAAGCACCGACCCCTCAGAAGACTAGAGAACCTGAACGTCTATCAGCTCGAGTACATCGAGTGCTGAAAACAGTCAAGGAGAGGGGACTGATGAAGAAGCAATTTTAGAGGCCGCTAGTTATTGAGGCTAGAAGAACTCCTCAAAGGGAAAGGCTATCATCTTCTGTGATAGCTGAACAAAGAAGATATAAACGACGAGCTCCGCGCGGTGAACATTGGGGTGTGACACCTGAACCTCAAGTTCAAGGATCCACCGCCGAAAGGTCCCGGTGGAAGGGAAAGGAAATCTGGAGGCCAAAGCCTCGCAGAGAAGAAGAAAGAAGAAGAGAAATAAATCTGGGTGTGACATCCGGTACAGCTTCCCGGAGATCCGCCCCCACTAACCAGCATCGTCAGAGATGGGTTCCAAAGAAGACCCACGATGACACCCAACTTGACGGTCGACACCTTGGAGAATCTTCTAGGGGATCCCGTCGATCACCAGCCATTCCAAAAGAAGAAATCAACTTTGACCGCAGCCCGCTGGTCGAAGAAGTCTCATTACCAAATCAAGAACCGGAGATCCATTGGCGTCGCCGCTCGAAGATCCAAGTACTTGGGAAGAAAGGGGAAGAAGACGTAGAAAGAGAAGAAGATATGAAAGAAGAAGAAAATGTAAAAGAAAATATAGAAGAATACATGGAAGAAGAAATAAGTGACGCCATAAACATTAAAGTCGTCTATATGGTGAGACACACCAACGCCAATGAGGAGGCGTACTATGATGATGGTGAAGATGACGACGATCAACAACCACCGGTTAGGCAAGTATATCGACGTCGTCGTGAAGCTGGGTCCACCATCGGCAGAGGTGGTCGCTCTTCAGAAGAAGAAAGAGAAGAAGCCGAGGATAATCCCTTGGCTGATGAGAATGTCACACTCGCAGACATGCAAATACATATAAGGCGTCAAATGAGAACCAAAGACAAAGAAATCTCTCAGCTAAATGAGAAAATGACCGAGATGATGACTCAGATGGGGGCGATGATGCAAATGATGCAGAGGACTACTGCTATTAGTGCCATGCCTAATCCTCCAGCCAATCCTCCAAACTTTCAGATACCACAAGTATCAGGAATACGGGGAACTCTTGAAGGTGTTCATGAGGTCCATAATATCGTCCGCCAGTCCACCCCACAAAATATTGCAAGTACCTCCGAACCTGTGACTGCTGCGCAGTTGGAGGGAATTATAACTGAGAAAATCAAAGCTATTATAGCTGTTGATCAGGCAGAGAAATTGGTGGGTAAGGGTCGTCCATATCCCGCTGAATACGATCAGGTGCCGTATCCAAAAGGGTATTCGGTCCCAAAGTTTCACACTTTCAATGGTACTAACAATCCCAAACAGCACTTGGCGCAGTTCAAGGCCACCTGCGGGAATACGGGGGGAAATGACGCCTTACTCTTCCGGCAATTCGTTAACAGTTTGACAGCAACTGCATTCGAATGGTATGCTGAGTTGCCAAATGACTCTGTAAAGACTTTTACAGAGTTAGAAGCCATGTTTGTGAAGAGGTTTGCAAGCGCAACCGAGAAGATTACAATCGCCGATCTCGCTTTAGACAAACGAAAGAGAGAAGAGTCAGTATCAAAATACATAACTCGTTGGCGCAATTTAAGCATGAAATGTGAACAACAACTCGAAGAAGAACATGCCGTACAATTATTAATGGGAAACATTGATGATAAGATGCAACCATTTTTATGCATGGCTACAATCACTACATTTCAGGATCTATTAGATAGAGTGGCTAAATTTGAAAAGCTGAATTTGTCAAGGTCAGAGGGCCACTTCGACAAACTCAAGAAGCCCAAGTCCTCGGAGGCAAAAAAGGGTGAAGCTTAATCTGCATCTTCTCTCAGGTCGAATAGGGGGAAACAAGTGATTTATAATATATATAAAAGCAAGCAACCAATGCATTATGAAGAAAAGCCAAAACAAGTCTATAACCCTAACCCCCAACCGAAGCTGATACTCGGAGGAAATGACAGGCCACGAACTTTTCAAAGTGGAGGGGAACGTCCGAGACAAGCAATGGGAACCGGTGATAGAACGTTCCCATCTCTCAAAGATAAAATGAATAAAGAATATCCGTTCAAAAGAGAGTGTTGCAAAGTTATTTCGACAAGCATTAAAAGCAGGCCTAGAACTGCCAGAGTGCAAGAGGCCAGAGGAGTCGAAAGAAATTAGTGACCCAAATTACTGTCCGTATCATCGAGTGCTCGGCCATCCCATTGAAGATTGCTACATCTTCAAGGATTGGGTTGAAAGAAAATATCGAAAGGGAGAGCTCACATTGTCAGATAATGTGTTGGTTAATCCCAGAAAAGAATCAACCCGGGTAGTTACAACTTCCTCCATACCCTTGGTTGAAGAAAGAAGAAAAGAAAAGAAGATGATTCAAGAAGAACAGTGGGAGACTGTAGTCTCCAAGAAAACAGTGAAGATGTTGAAGCAGCTTGAGGGTATTTCAGGTGTGAAGTGGAAGTCCCCCACTGAACCGATGATAGAGCCTAAAGCACTGCCTGCAATGCGAGCACCTACTTCCAAACAATTCCCCAACCAAGTTGGCACTTCAAAATCCGAAAAGGTAAAATGCTCGAAGAAGAAGAACAAGTTGAAGAAGCCCAAGGAGAAAAAGACAGTAACCCAAAGGGTTATCGATAGTTTAGATGAATACTACCAGACTGTCAGACACCCAATTAAGCTTGCTGATTTTATAAGAGGGCTCAAAATTGAAGAAGAAAAAGAAGCTGATGAAGATCCAATTCCCGTGGAAACTTGCCGAGTTATCTTGACAACACCAGTAACTCTGGCCAAAAAGGAAAAAGAAGCACCCTCTGAGTCATGTATGATGGTATTACCAATGGATTACAGTGTACAAGAGGATCTATATTTTCCAGAAGATGATGAATCAGAGCCTGATATCACTTCGCAGATGAAACAGGTGAATTTGGGCAGCAGCTCTGAATCAATAGACGAAATTCCAGATGAGGCAATGGTCGATTCTGAAGACAATGCACCGTTAAATGGGTCCGAGCAGGAGGAGATCGCCCAAGTGCAGTTGAGAAGTGGTAAAGCGCTACCGTCTCCACCAAGGAAAGGAATCCCTGATAAAGACAAAGGGAAAGAGATTGTTGTTAATGAAGATATCATTCTCAAAGATTCCAAGAAAAAGGAAACTCCAGCTAAAGGGGTAGATTACAATATCCTATCCCATTTGAAAAAAATCCCAGCACAACTTAGCATATACGACGCTCTGGTGATGTCCAAAGATCTTCAGGAGACCCTGATTCATGCTCTCAGGGACCCCGAAAGATATGAGGCTTATTTTGCTGAGCGTAACCTGACTGAAGTCTTGCAAGCTCGGAATGAGCCAATCATTACTTTTGCCGAGGATGACATGATGCTCGGAACGACAGACCATAATCGGCCTTTATATGTCACTGCAGAAAGTGACGGGATGATAATCAGCCGAATTCTGATTGATCCTGGGTCCTCCATCAACCTTATGAGCTTGAAAGCTCTGAGATCACTTTGTCTCGATGTGCAGCACCTTGGGCAAGACAAATTGATGGTGCACGGTTTCAATGAAAAGGGACAAAAGACCCTTGGATCATTCATGCTCCCTCTAGTATTTGGAGAGCTCCATACTGAGGCAAAATTTCATGTGATTGATGCAGACACCTCATTTAAGGCGCTTCTGGGTCGCCCGTGGTTGCATGATTATGGTATTGTCCCATCAACACTACATCAGTGTATGAAGTATATCAGAGATGGAGAGCAATTCAGAATCTCCGGTGATATTCAGCCCTTTGCAGTTCATGAGGTGAGAATTTATGAAGATGCTAGATACTTCATCCCCAAGGAATCCAAGCCATCAAGTTCTCTCGAGACTAAGGCATCAAACTCGAAGGCTGTAAGGCGGCCCAAACAAGAAGATGAGAAGAAGCATGTGGGAAGAAAGAAGGCGATGCCGACTCTTCCCAAAGCAGCAATCACTCCTAAATCAAGAAAATATGTGCCTCATCTAGGGAGTGACACATATGAAGATGATGTTATCCCTGTTAAATCTCAGGAAATATGCAAATCAACAACAAGGGGGAAAAAGAAGGCAAGATATTCAGATGATGACTATGACTACGAGTCTATCTACATGAATAATGTGCAATATGTACTTTCAAAGAGGATAGATAATCTGTCAATCTCAGATAATGAATGTGTGATCACGCGTGTTCCCTCGCAACATTTCAAAGAAATCGCTCCTTGAGAGGTACACAATGTCGAGGAACTTGTAATATTTTATGTGCCTCCTCGAAGAAATAAGGGTGGATCGGGAACCCTATTTTACAAATCTGGAGAGCGCGGAGATGAAGAGAATCGAGATTGGCTCTACAGGCCCACCGAACATAGGGAGTTAGTGCCGACAAAAATGCCCAGATTTATTACTGAAAATGTACGGATGATGTTGCAAAAACAAGTCAAAATTCGCACCCCTAAACAACAACTTCACCTTTGCTTGAAGCTTTGGTATCGAAGAAATCCCCATATGTTACGAAGAAAAGATATTTTCGCTAGAAGAGGTCTCGGATTTGTTGTACAAAGACATTCCCAAGGGGAGACGTGTCGTGCCATTACATGCAGGAAAATTGAATCTGGTGATGATGGTGATGAAGAGATTTATGAAGTTAACGATTATGATGATCAACCAGTAGAAGCCGAGCCTGCACCTGAAGAACTTGAAGATGGTGGACAGACAGCCACTATGGATGAGCTAAAGGAAATCAATTTGGGAACTGAGGAGGACCCTCGCCCAACCTTTATTAGCTCCCTTCTACCAGAAGACCAAGTGGAAGAAATGAAAGAGCTTCTCTGTGAATTCAGGGATTGCTTTGCCTGGACATATGCTGAAATGCCAGGCTTATCTCCTGATGTGGCAGTTCACAGGTTGGCCATCAAGCATGAGGCGGTACCTGTCAAACAAGCTCCAAGACGAATAAGATTGGAGATAGAAGACCAGGTGATTGCCGAAACCAAGAAGCTTATAGAGGTGGACTTCATCCGAGAAGAAAAATATGCTGATTGGATCGTCAATATTGTCCCGGTAAAGAAGAAGAATGGTCAAATTCGTATCTGCATCGACTTCCGGGACCTCAATAAGGCGTGCCCAAAAGATGACTTTCCGCTTCCTGTGTCTGAACTTTTGGTGGACAGTACATCAAATTATGATATGTTCTCATTTATGGATGGATCATCGGGCTACAACCAAATCAAGATGGCACCTGAAGATGAGAAGCATACGGCATTTAGAACACCCATCAGTATATTCTGCTATACAGTCATGCCCTTTGGCCTGAAAAATGCTGGGGCCACCTACCAACGGGCGATGACTCACATATTTGATGATTTGATACATCAAAAGGTCGAGTGTTATGTAGATGACCTTGTTGTTAAAAACCTTGGCCGAAAAGATCACTTGAAAGATCTCAGAATTGTATTTGAGAGAATCATAAAGTTTGATCTGAAGATGAATCCTCTCAAATGTGCTTTTGGGGTCTCCTCCGGCAAATTCTTGGGGTATGTTGTTCGTCATCGAGGTATAGAGATCGACCCTAACAAAATTAAAGCGATCACGGAGATGCCACCCCCGAGGAACCTGCGACAACTCCGCTCCTTACAAGGGCAACTGGCTTTCATTCGACGATTTATATCAAATTTGTCGGGTAGGTGCCAGCCATTTTCCAAGCTTATGAAAAAAGATGTCCGCTTCAAATGGGATGCAGAGTGTCAGGAAGCATTTGACAGCATCAAAAGATACTTGTTAAATCTGCCCATTCTCGCAGCACCAATTCCGGGGAAGCCTCTTATACTGTATACGGCAGCACTAGAAGAGTCCCTCAGAGCACTATTGGCCCAACATAATGAAGAAGGCAAGGAGAATGCACTCTATTACATCAGTCGAAGATTGATTGGAGCAGAAGTTCGCTATTCTCCAATTGAGAAGCATTGTCTAGCATTGATATTCGCAATTCAAAAGCTCCGCCACTACATGCTGTCTCATAAGATCACGCTCATATCAAAGATCGATCCGCTAAAGTTCTTGATGACAAGACCAGCATTGACAGGTCGCCTGGCCAGGTGGACAGTATTATTATTACAGTTTGATATCACATACCTGCCACAAAAGGCAGTGAAGGGACAAGCCTTGGCAGGTTTTCTCGCAGCACATCCTATCCCGGAAGACTCCCCGCTTAATGACGATTTGCCAGATGAACAAATCATGTAAATTGATGAAAATGAAAAAGTACCATTTTGGGAGATGTATTTTGACGGAGCATCATCAATTAAAGCTGCCCGACCTCCAAATCTTGCTAGGGCACAAGCCGGCGTCGGCATTGTTTTCATAGCCCCTGAAGGAGGTATAATGATATTTTCATTCAGTCTAACCGAGCCTCGGATCAACAATGAAGCCGAGTATGAAGCATTAATCGTGGGACTGGAGATCGCAATTGATGTCAGAATTCAAAATCTCTGAATTTTTGGCGACTCTCAACTTGTAATAAATCAAGTCTTGGGGGTTTATAAGATTTGCAAGCTTGAGTTGGCTCGTTATCACCGGCGAACACTTGAACTCCTAAAACAGGTGCCAATTGCTGAAATAACTCGAGTTCCTAGAGGGCAGAATGGGAAAGCAGATCGTTTGGCCAAATTGGCAAAGGAGATGGCAAATATCAACGAAGAGAAGCCTATATTCATCGGGGTTTATAACCGTCGAATCTTAGAGTCTGCTCTGCTACAATTCCCGATGGCAGAAGAAGTATCGAATTCAGGAAAGCAGGATATAATTCCAGTTGAGCCTCAACCCCTCCATCAGATTGTTATGGAAATTATCCAGAAGAATATCATGTGGCCAAGAGACGTAAAGCTAGTCAAGCTTCAGAATCATGGTGGCATTGTTTAGAGATTGAAGTCAAAAATGATTGGAGGCAGCCATTCATTGACTACTTCAAAGAAAACAAGCTCCCGACAGAAAAATCTATGGCAGCACAAATTCGGAAAAGGGCACTGCGATATGCATTTGTCAACGACACGTTGTATCGACGGGCTTTTGACCAGATGTGGCTAAGGTGCCTAGGGACCAAGGAAGCCGATAAAGTAGTAGCAGAAGTTCACGAAGGACTTTGTGGTGCACATCAGTCAGGTCCTAAAATGGCCGCTAAAATCAAGAGGATGGGTTATTATTGGCCAACAATGGTGACAAATTGCATTGACCACGCTAAGAGGTGCCATGAGTGTCAGATTCACGGTGATGTTATTCATCAGCCACCAAATCCACTACACCCGACAATAGCATCCTGACCATTTGAATGCTGGGGCACAGATATAATTGGTCCAATAGATCCACCATCATCGGCTGGACATCGTTTCATTCTAGTAGCCACAGACTATTTTTCTAAGTGGGCAGAAGTAGCTCCATTCAAAGAAGTCACGTCCGAGCATGTGATTAACTTCTTTACCCATAACATTGTCTACAGATTTGGTGTACCGCGCCGTGTGATCTCAGACAATGGAACAGCATTCAAGAGTACTAAAATATACAAGTTTGTCGAGCGTCACAAGATCGATTGGCGATACTCATCAATATATAATCCAATGGCCAATGGCTTGGCAGAGGCCTTTAACAAGACACTGATAAAACTGTTAAAGAAGAACCTCACCAAAAATAAAAGAGAGTGACGCACTAAAATGGTGGAGGCACTATGGGCGTATCGTACTACTTACAAGACGCCGACTAAAGTCACTCCCTACTCACTGGTGTTTGGGGTTGAAGCTGTATTGCCACTAGAAATTGAGCTACCATCACTTCGTGTAGCTATCCAGTATGATCTAACTCAGGAGCAAAATGCTCGATTAAGAACTGAAGAACTCGATGCGCTCAATGAAGTCAGACTACAAGCTCAACAGAGCTTAGAGATCTATCGGGCAAAGATGACGAAATCATTTGATCGAATGGTACAACATCGAGCATTTCAAGAAGGGGAGTTGGTTCTGATGCTGAGAAGGCCAATCATCCCACACCGAAAAATTGGTGGAAAATTCGTATCCAACTGGGAGGGCCCATTCGTCATTGAGAAGGTATACCTGGGAGGAGCTTATCAATTGATTGACTTGGAGGGTCAAAGGCATATGCCACCAATTAACGGCCGATACCTGAAGAAGTATCATGCATAGGAATCAACATGTATTTATAATATTGTTGTGTATCTAACAAATGCCCACTAGCATATATATATATATATATATATATTTCGAAATTCTCTTGTGGCACAAGAATGCATTTCGCCAAAAAAACTGGGGGCATTTTAAATATTTATTCGGGTCGACATCGCGCTGCGTGTCGAAATCCCCGAATAAATATTTAAAACTCCGAAATGTTTGCACAAAAAAAAAATTGGGGACATTTTAAATATTTATTCGGGTCGACATCGCGCTGCGTGCCGAGATCCCCGAATAAATATTTAAAACTCCTGAATGTCAATTTTGCAAAAAAAAAAAAAGGAAAAGGAAAGAAGAAAAAGAGAAAAAAAAAAAGAGATTTTAAAATAAAATATACGACCGCGGTGTCATTTTTGACACCTACCTGAAGCGCTCACGTAGCGTCGAGGAGAAGGTTGCCTCTTGGTTTTTCCCCTAAACGGGGGAGACGCCGGGAGGCTGCCAAAATTTTCACTGAAGATTCAAGGACTTGGACAAAATTTGGACATATTGAACTTGAACTCGGACTGAAGCTTGGACTTGGACTTGTGCTTGGGCTTAAACTTGTTGACAAAATACAAATGACTAATTTTGAACTTAATTAAAATAAAATTGAAATGAGAATATAACTTGATCATAAAATCAAATTTAAATCAAGTTTAATTAAATGAAATTGAAGTGAATCATGACTTGAATAATTCAGACATGAAATTGCACTTGCAAGGACAACAGGGGACTTGAACAGAAGAGGCTCACATTGAGCCTAAACTTTATTTGAACACATGAAGGACTTTATTTGGACTCGAACTAGATTTGAGCATGACATGAACTTGAGTCTAATTGCATCTGTAATGATTTGAATCAAACTTGAATTTTGTAGCAATGCTCCAAAGTTTTGAATTTGGACTTGAGTTTGAATATTGACATTAAATGAGCCAAATGAGAACATTGAACTTAAAACCTGAATTCAAATGAGCATTGAATAAATCATTGTAAATCCAATTTGGATTAAGGCTTAATGTCTAAAATGAAAATCATGAATCATGTGAATGATAAAATCAAAGATTCATGTATAAATGATCACATACTTTAACATGATATTTTTGGATAATAAAAAAATTTGCAATTATCATGGAGATGTTGGTGAGCACATAAAAAAAATGGTGAAAGAATATGGCTTGGTTACAAAGCCATCATTTGAGAATTTTAAAGCATTATAGTTGCTTTGCAAACATAAAGCATAACTCACTCCTAAATAGAAATTAATTGAACCAAATGAGGTATGACATGAGTAAAAGCAATGTACCTCTATCATGCTCTTAAGTGGTTGAAAGTGATTGGAGATGATTGTTGTCAAGTAATCAACACAAGATGCATGGTGAAATTATCATCCAAACAACAAAGTCTCTTTCAAACTACAAACTATGTTCAAGAATAATGAAGATTGTGTGATCTCTAGCATCATTCACTTACAAATGATAGTGAAGGATCATGCAAATTGTTTAGCTTGAACGATCCACAAAGAGCATGAATGATTGTGACAATTCATACACAAACATATACCAAGGACTTGTGGTAAATTAACTTTCAATTGCATACAAACATGCCATGTGACAATGGATTTGTAAAATACTGAATGAAATATTCATGAATCATAACGAAAGCTCCAACAATTGATCTCTTTTTGAGATAATTACAATACATGAACATTGAAGATCTTTAAGAATATAGATAACGACTTGCAAGCAACCAAGGATAGTTGGTGTTTGGAATCCCCAACATCCCATTCATAAACAATACAATCATAAGGAGCATGACCATAATGATTTGATGAATCATTACTGCTACTATATGCCAGATACCACGTATATTCTGATCATCTGATTGTCGACTAGCCTTAATCGAAAGTTCTCTCTCGTGATCGGGAGGGGTAATTAACTATAGGGGCTTGCGCCTATAGGAAACCAGAACTCAGATCATAAAGTCCTCACAAAATGAGGGCGAAATCTCTGGGTAGTGTCTTATCTACAAACCCATCTGCCTTCCAAAATTTACCCCGGAACTTATATCCGTTAAAACTCCCCTCGCTCAAATAGAAAAGCAAATTGCGCGGCGGGGAGGCCGGGGCCGAATTTGACATTCAGAACTTGTTTGGAGTTGGTTTGTCATTAAATCATTATGGTCATGCTCCTTATGATTGTATTGAATTGTCACAATCATTCATGCTCTTTGTGGATCGTTCAAGCTAAACAATTTGCATGATCCTTCACTATCATTTGTAAGTGAATGATGCTAGAGATCACATAATCTTCATTATTCTTGAACATAGTTTGTAGTTAGAAAGAGACTTTGTTGTTTGGATGATAATTTCACCATGCATCTTGTGTTGATTACTTGACAACAATCATCTTCAATCACTTTCAACCACTTAAGAGCATGATAGAGGTACATTGCTTTTACTCATGTCATACCTCGTTTGGTTCAATTAATTTCTATTTAGGAGAGAGTTATGATTTATGTTTGCAAAGCAACTATAATGCTTCAAAGTTCTCAAATGATGGCTTTGTAACCAAGCCATATTCTTTCACCATTTTTCTTTTTATGTGCTCACCAACATCTCCATGATAATTGCAAATTTTTTTATTGTCCAAAAATATCATGTTAAAGTATGTGATCATTTATACATGAATCTTTGATTTTATCATTCACATGATTCATGATTTTCATTTTAGACATTAAGCCTTAATCCAAATTGAATTTACAATGATTTATTCAATGCTCATTTGAATTCAGGTTTTAAGTTCAATGTTCTCATTTGGCTCATTTAATGTCAATATTCAAACTCAAGTCCAAATCCAAAACTTTGGAGCATTGCTACAAAATTCAAGTTTGATTCAAATCATTACAGATGCAATTAGGCCCAAGTTCATGTCATGCTCAAATCTAGTTCGAGTCCAAATAAAGTCTTTCATGTGTTCAAATAAAGTTCAGGCTCAATGTGAGCCTCTTCTGTTCAAGTCCCCTGTTGTCATTCCAAGTACAATTTCATATCTAAATTATTCAAGTCATGATTCACTTCAATTTCATTTAATTAAACTTGATTTAAATTTGATTTTATGATCAAGTTATATTCTCATTTCAATTTTATTTTAATTAAGTTCAAAATTAGTTATTTGTATTTTGTCCACAAGTTCAAGCCCAAGCACAAGTCCAAGTCCAAGCTTCAGTCCGAGTTCAAGTTCAATATGTACAAATTTTGTCCAAGTCCTTGAATCTTCAGTGAAAATTTTGGCAGCCTCCCGGCGTCTCCCCAGTTTGGGGGAAAAACCAAGAGGCAACCTTCCCCTCGACGCTACGTGAGCGCTTCAGGTAGGAGTCAAAAATGACACCGCGGTCGCATATTTTATTTTAAAATCCCCGCCCGCTACGTGAGCGTTTAAGGGTGTGAGCACAAGTTAGAAAAAATACAGATTTCCCCCCTCTGCACCACGTGGGCGTTCGGGGGTACTTATATATAAAAAAAAAACAAAGTAAAAATAAAAAAAAAACTTTTTTTTTATCCCCTTCGCCGTAAGCGTCGCACCGGTTTCCCGCCCTACAACACTACTTGAGCGCCTCGGGGGTTTGCCGGCTCGTTGCTAACATTAAAGAGGGATCCTTAAATCATCGCAAGCATCGCACCGGTTTTCCACCCTCAACGCTACGTGAGCGCCTTGGGGGTTTGCCAGCCCGTTGCAAGCATCGATAAAAGAACCATTTCTCTTTTTTAAATCTCTTTTTTTTCTCTTTTTCTTCTTTCCTTTTCCCTTTTTTCTCTTTTTTAGACACATACATACACACAAATGTACATTCACATAAACACATTTATATACATATGAGCACATGAAAATATTCTCAACCCACTTAACAAAATGAATCATTAAAAGCAAGTAAAACTAATTAATAATGAAAATAAAAAGAAATGAAATATGAGCATACTGTTTTGGGCGAGGGGCTGATTAGTGATGGGTGGAGAACTAAGTGGTCAACAGATCAAGCCACGGCTATGGGATAACTTGCTGTTTTGGGTTTATTTTTGGGTGGAAACAGTGAGCGGCAGTGGGCTTTAGAGGTGGACTTAAGAGGTGAAATTATGAGGTGAAGTTAAAGGAGAAGTGAGCTGCTTTGATGCTCTAAAGTGGGCTGCTTTGATGCTCTAAAGTGGACTGTTCTGATGTCCCAAAGTGGGCTGTTGTATATGGTTTAGAAAGGTTGTGTAGTGGACTGGATTATACTAATTTTGTGTAGTTTCATGTGGGCTGTTTTGATAAACTGGAGAAATAATTTCAGTCAAATGAACTATAGAATAAATCTATGTATAAAGAAAAAGACAAACAGGGGCTCTGTTGGATTCAGACTTCTCGTGAAATCCAAAGTAGAAATCTTTGCATAAAAATAAAAAAAAACTGCTCCTGCTGCATATCTTAAATCCATATACGCCTGTCAACATCTCAACCACCACATGTATATTCCCCCCCTTTTTTTTTACTAACAGCACTAAAATAGTGCTGACACCCCCTTGATGGCTGCAGAGATAAAGAAAAGAAAGGGAATCTTACTTTAGTTTTTTTTTTTGTCTCCTTCCCTTTGGAATATAATGAGCTAATGGATGAGAATAAAGAAAACTAAATAAAACCAATAAAGATGAAAAGTTCAATGGTTGCTGGTGTGAAACACGTGAAAAGCACAATTAATGTGCAGCATCAATAGGCAAAAATATAAGGAGAGCTTCGGACTTCTGTTTTTTTTCAACAGGATTCACCTGCGGCTTGAAGCAGACTCTTGAAAGAAGAGGAGGCTGCAAACGTTTAATTGCTGAAAGGAATAGGTTGAGGGAAGATTGGGAGGAGTTCTGTACGTGGAAGTGAAGAGTTGCTTAGAAACGGTAGGGAGATCGGTGGCTATGGTGAACGTTGGACCAAACAGGTTGGGTAGGTAATTGAACAGAACTTGAGCTGGAGTCTCACCTTGAGGTTTGAACGGGATGATAGAAAGGAGGTTACGGGAGGTCTGTAGGTGGAGTTTCGAATGTGTGAAGGAGATTTGCAGTTCAGTCGCTTATGTGCGTCTGAGCTGCCGAGAGAAGAAGTGAGAACTTTCTTTTCCTGCTCATTTTAACGACAAAGTAAAGGCAGGCCAGCTGTTCCAAGCCGAAGTATCGAGGAAACGGAACAAAGGAAATTTGACAGAACAGGAGGATTTTGAGCTGAAATAGGTAATGCATTTAATTAATATTTGACATTTTCTTGTTTTGGCATCTGCTGTCGTTGAAAAAAAAAATTGTTTAAGTCGATAACCGTTTTAGTGATATGTCTCTTAATGCATTAATTTAACACGACAACACTGCATTAATCAGGTCAAAGGATGCATTGGTTTGCGTGCTTTCTCGTTTTGCATACATTCATGCCTCGTTTTATGTGTCAAATTCGTCGAATATCAGAATTAAATGAAAAATTAACAGTGTATTTAGGGTATTGACGTTGTTCCGAGCACAACCGTGAAGTCTGTTTCACGATCGGACATCATTTGAGCACCCCGATAATAATTCTTGCATGTGACCGCCTCGATTTGCGCGCACAACCTAAATTGAACAAATTGGTAGTGCATTTAGGATATTATCGATGTTCCAAAAACAACGATGCAGTCCATTTCACGATCGGACGTCATTTCAACATACCGATGGCAATTCTTGCATGTGCCCACCTCGATTTGCGTGCACAACCTAAATTATACAAATTGGTAGTGCATTTAGGATATTACCGATGTTCCGAACACAACGACACAGTCTGTTTCACGGTCGGGCGTCATTTGGGCATACCAATGGTAATTCTTGCATGTGTCCTCCTCGATTTGCGTGCACGACCTCAATTAAACAAAATGACAGTGCATTTATGGTATTGATGATGTTCCGGACACAACTATGAAGTCCGTTTATCAATATGACATCATTTGGGTAGAGTCGGACAAACTTTTCTTGAAATTTGTGCTTTACCTCTAAATGCGTGTGCGACATTGCATGCTTTAATTTGAATAAATTGGATGTCACCCTTAGGTATTTAGGATATTCTGAATGCTGTGAAGAAGTTCATTTCTCGATCGGACTTTGTTTCGCCAACGCCAATTTTCTCGATATGTGTGTTTTGTCTCGAAATTTGTGACACCAATTCGGATGATCCAAATTGAACATAGAAGATGTAGTTTTTGAGTATTCATAATATTCCGATCGTAATGGCGAAATCGATTTGTTGATCCAACATTGTTTGATCAACTTCGCACTTTAATTTCGGGTGCCGGTCATTTTCTTTTGACCGATTTCATTCGATTCGATTCGATTGCGACGGGCCTTGACCTAGCAAAATTTAATATCCTGATCGCAATGATGTTGTCCGTTTGATAATCAGAGGTCGTTTGACCCTTCAAGTGACGTGTGGTGCCAAGGCTCATATTGTTTTATTCATCAATTTGTGTCTTTTCTCGTGTGGTTTGAGGTATAGGGGTCAACAAATGCCCCCCAACAAATGTGGTACGCGCCTAGAGCGAACCACGTTTGTTGTATGTTGATCGACCCTGTGGATCTCCAAATGTTTATTCTGGATGTCACACCGAGGGGGTCTTATTTAGTGGATCTCCAAAAGCTTATTTGGATGTCACACTGTAGGTTTTTTTATTGTGGATCTCCAAAATCTCTTTGGATGTCACACTAAATGTCTCTCTTTTTTTTTTTAAACTAATATCCATTGGTATGCAAGGGTATTGATGCTCAAAAGTTAAGCGTTAAATTTAAACATCTTATAGCTCGAATGGTTTTGGTTTGTCGAGTTAGTTGACGGTCCTTCGTAGTCCCCTTCATTTTTTTTATAGCATTTATTATTATTATAACTGCTTTTTGACGCACTCTCATTGTCTCCTCGTGCAGAAGATGTTCCGTTGGCAGAGACCTGATGATCTTCCACCAGGTGAGCCTAGTGAGGCTGTCATCTGGGATGCGATTGACAGGCGGGATCCCCATAGTAGAGTTGATGTTCGGGATAGACTAGAGCAGCACCAGGATATGCTGCGGGGGCGAGATGTTTTCCACAGTTTCTTTACCCGCTCTCCTCTGCTTCCAGAGTGTTCTGAGGATTCAGTTGAGTTTGAGAACCCCGACAGGTGGGTTACCAGTCTAAGACTGCAGTGTGGGGAGTACCACCCACTTGAGAGTTTAGTCGCCCAGATTGGTTGGGGTACTTATGACGTTCTCGCACCTGCTGGAGACACACTTGAGCCAGTGGGACAGTCGAGTTTACTCAGCCACCGTCAGCTACAGTCGGAGCCTTTGGAGTGGCCA
This sequence comes from Dendrobium huoshanense, assembly GCA_016618105.1. Classification (NCBI taxonomy): domain Eukaryota; kingdom Viridiplantae; phylum Streptophyta; class Magnoliopsida; order Asparagales; family Orchidaceae; genus Dendrobium; species Dendrobium huoshanense. The sequence continues at coordinate 94,917,478 of CM028359.1, forward strand.
CGAGACTCCACAGTTGGACGCGTTCAGAGCCCAGCCAGCGGCTATGTTTGTTGGGCCCGATACATTCTTCAAGCTTACCGAGGCATACTTCATAAGGCAGGGATTTACGAGGCTGTCTATGCCTCTTTGTTCGATTACGGGCACTTACCCACCTCTTGGGCCCGAGGTTTGATTGAGTTTTGGGATGCTAGTCGTGGCACTTGTTGGATTGGAGCAGAGGAACTTACACTCACACTTTCAGATCTACAGACGATTTCTGGGCTACCAGTCTTCGGACACCCTTTTGAGAAGTGTCCCTCCGGACGATCAGTTGTTTTGCCGGGTTCCCTCAATAGATGGAGATAGGAGGGGCAGACTTATGTTGCAAGATGTTTACCCAGTACTTCTTGAACACTACCGTCGTGTTTACAGGGCTTCAGGGTTGTCGGCACGTGCTCGGGTCGGCATGCCTGTGGATGTCTGGATCCGCAGTTTCCTTCAGCACAACCACTTGACTGTAGTAGGAGCGTCACTTCACGATCCATTCGGCCTCGGCCTGCAGCGCGGCACTCCACTGTCAGAGGAGACCGCCGAGCCTTCCTCTGCTGCCAGTCACCCTTCTCCAGCACTACCGGGGGTCAGTGAGGACTTGGTGTTAGCAGGGTTTTTGGCCACCTGGCACTGTACCTTTGTACTCCCGCTTAGAACAGGGTTCGTTCGTTACAGTGTTCTCTTAGCCGCTAGTCAGTTATCTCAGGGGCAGCGTCTTTCTTTGGCACCAGCGGTACTTGCCAGGATTTACAGATCCCTACGCACCGCTTCTAAGGCTACTTCACTTGAGCTGAGGGACTTGACCTTACCGTGGCAATATTTGTACGGATGGATTCACTTGCATGTTCAGGGCGCCTTTTCTGTTCTGGAGTTTCCTGTTTACTTTTCAGAGAGAGGGTACCCCACTGTTCTCCCGTTGTCTCAGGCGTCCTCTACCCTGGAGTCGGAGAGGATCCGGCTTTTCTTCTTTGCTCCGCACCTGGTTACTGATAGATTTTCCTTAGTCTACCAGCCAGATTCAGTCAGTTTGCCACCCCACTTGCGAGGGACAGTTGTTGTAGACGGGATTGATCATAGGGGTAGACGCACTTTACTACAGAGAAGACGGAACTTAGCCGTGGCTGAGTACTTTCTCAGCATGCTCCCTGGTTGGTTGTGTCACCGTTCAGGCAGCACAGTGACCTTAGAGGGATATCAGCCCAATAGGGTGGCCAGACAGTTTGGGTTCTTCCAGGCCACAGCTTACGAGGGACGCCCAGTTGTCCATGGAGTTGTAGATACACATCGCATAGATACTGTTCCATTGGAGACCCGCCTCTATGTTGCGGCGTTGACCTGGTTACATTTGTTGAGGCTCGAAACAAACTCTAGTTTTCTTCTTGCCCCGCCGTTCAGTCCTACCAGGGTTAGTTACACACGACTGTCCTAGGTCCGGATGTCTTTCGAACCTGCCCTGGAGCACGGAGCTAGGAGATACGAGTATCGGGTACGGAGGCTCGGGCTTCCAAGAGGACGACGATCTCATCAGGGCTTTTCAGACGCTAATTTTGACAGAGGTACCTTTTCACCCAACTTTTTTTTTGTCATTTATTAATTTGATTGAATATTGATTACTTAATTTGCTCTTGATATAGGGACAGATACTAAGGTCCATACTACTGCTGGGGTCGTAGTCCCTTCTCCGGCGAGAGCTCCAGATGCGGCACCTGAGCCATCTCGTGTCGAGACTGTCAGGCCTTCGCGCAGCCGTGCCGCCTCCCAGCGTACTTCATCTTCTCGAATGTCTGTAGATGTTCACACTCTACTTGGAGACTCTTGCGAGAGCTCACAGAGACCGAGGAGATCAGACTTTACCGGCTACAGTACGCTAGACCCTCCGGATGATTTCTCTTTTCCGGTGTACCCTTACGGGTCTTTCTGTCCTGGGAAGTCTTCAGGGACCGGTGCAGGTTTCTTTCCTGAGTTTTCTGAGGCACCGTCATACACACCAGCGGCCTTAGACTTGGTACCTGCGGAGTTTTCTTTCTTTCCTGAGTGCCCCCAGACTGACGCTGCGGGCCCTTCTTCTGTTCCTGCTGGCTACTCTGCTGACTCTGCGAGCCCCTCAACAGGTACGAGTTTGTCTTAAATTAATTCCTTTTGCCACATTATAATATTATCTATTACTATATTGATTGCTTGTAATTCTTTATGTAGTGCCTGAGGGGGCTGACTATATCTCAGAGATTCCTTGTTATGTCCCTCTACCCCCGGATTCAAGGAGTGTTGTTAGGTGCAACAACACCATAGGGCTTTTGAGAGATCTGATTTACAGTATTGATCCAAAATCTCCGGAGTCTTGGATCGAGTTTGTTCTTTCTGCTGACCGACTCCTCGGGTTACTTGCCAGTTTTGGGGTGAGCCATACCGAGTTGCTTTTCTGGGAGTCGATGTGCCGTGAGGCGAAGTCTTACATCTGGAGATTGAGATCCCTTTCTGTCTTGCGGACCAGAGCTACACTTCCAGAGCTGGAGGGGAGAGTTGCTATACGACGGAGACTGGCTAATGACATCCACGATAGGTTTGACAGTAGTGCTGTGGCCTTGAGGAGGCATCGTCAAAGCTCTTTCAGCATGACCCAGGAGTTTGATAGACTGACGACTCGCTTGCAAAACATTTGGAGAGATGCAAAACAAGTGATGTCACAGAAGCTTCACTTAAGGGAGGGGCGCGACCGCCTCACTAGGAGGGAGGAGCAGCGCCACCAGGCTTTGCACCAGGAGATGGTGGCAGCTGACTCTTCACTGACACGGGCTGTGGAGGAGCTTCAGACTGCTCAGTTAAAGTTCCAGACTTTGGCTGAGGTTACTGAAAAGATAGAGAGTTTACAAGCTCGCATCTCTTGACTTGTGCTTGTCTTTTGTTTTCCTGAGAATTGTACCTTGTAGTGTCTGTGCTCCTTTAGTGTTTCGAGTCTCAGTGTACTTGTACTTCATGATGATTATAATATATATGGAGGATTTTTTTTTCTTTTCAGTGTTTCTTTCTTTCTTCCTTTTTTTTGTGTACTCTGAGCTGTACTGAGTCGTGCGCTAGAGCTGTACCCTGAGCTTGAGTTTTGGACTGATATTGTTGGTATTACTGGGGATTTTAAACATTTATTTGAAGATCTCGGCATGCAACGCGATGTCGACCCCAAATAAATATTTAAAATGCCCCCAGCCTTTAAGGATAGTTGTGAGCAGTGCTGCTTCAGCCACTAGTCGTAATCAGTAGCCTTTAACTTTAGCTCAAATTTTAAGAATTTTGGCTCCTTCTATCCTATGCTTTGTGCGATGGACTTGACGAATGATTTGTAGGTTCTTGGATTCAGTTGATAGTATCAAATATGGATAGTATCTTAATCCTTAATCATTTGAGAAGACTTTTAATCTGAGTCACTTGAGTTCATCATATTAGGCGAGCTAGGATTTAGTAGCTCTTTGTCTTCTAGTTGCTGAAACGAGGTCCCTCTACTGTGGCATTTCTTATGGCGTGTTGAGTAGACGAAACTGCCAGCGATCCGGCCATATTTGGTACTATCCTGATTTAAAGGGAACATTTTTATATATATTTATTCGGGTCGACATCGCGCTGCGTGCCGAGATCTCCGAGTAAATATTTAAAATCCTCGACTGCGAACATCCCTTTAAATCAGGATGTGATAACTTCTATTATCAGTGTATATGTGGGTGATTTTTCCTGAAGTTTAGGACATCTCTCCTTCCAGTGTGCTAAGATTTCAAAAGTCAAAAAAGAGATTTTTGTGAATATACGCTCCAACAAATTGAGCCAGAAAAGCTTGAAGACTTCCAATAGCCCGAAGCTTCAGGTTCGAATAGGTGTAAAGGTCGGATCCAATACGCCCAAATATGGCCGGATCGCTGGCAGTTTTGTCTACTCAACACGCCATAAGAAAGGTCGTAGTAGCGGAACCCCCACTTAGTCAACCTATTAGTAAGAACTGCAGGAAGAGCGAAGGCTGATTTGACTCAACGAGCTCTACGAGTCGTAGTCTACAAGACTCTCCTAATTGACTGGAGAATCGGAATTCCAGTGGAAAAGAAGAGTCTCGAACACCCACAAAATGTGCATAGATTCCAAGTCTTTAACCACAAAGGATGATTTCAAATCTGCTAACTTCAGAAGATTAAGTATCAGAGAGTACATTTTCTATAGCTCGAGTCTGAAGCCTGATTGGGTGTAAAAGGCCGGATCCAACACGCCCAAATATGGCCGGATCACTGGCAGTTTCATCTACTCAACACGCCATAAGAAAGGCCACAGTAGAGGGACCTCGTTTCAGCAACTGGAAGACAAAGAGCTATTAAATCCTAGCTCGCCTAATCTGATGAACTCAAGTGACTCAGATTAAAAGTCTTCTCAAATGATTAAGGATTAATATACTATCCATATTTGATACTATCAACTGAATTCAAGAACCTACAAATCATTCGTCAAGTCCATCGCACAAAGCATAGGATAGAAGGAGCCAAAATTCTTAAAATTTGAGCTAAAGCTAAAGGCTACTGATTACGACTAATGGCTGAAGCAGCACTGCTCACAACTATCCTCAAAGGCTGGGGGCATTTTAAATATTTATTTGGGGTCGACATCGCGTTGTATGCCGAGATCTCCAAATAAATATTTAAAATCCTCAGTAATACCAACAATATCAGTCCAAAACTCAAGCTCAGGGTACAGCTCTAGCGCACGACTCAGTACAGCTCAGAGTACACAAAAAAAGAAGAAAGAAAGAAACACTAAAAAGAAAAAAAAAAATCCTTCATATATATTATAATCATCATGAAGTACAAGTACACTGAGACTCGAAACACTAAAGGAGTACAGACACTATAAGGTATAATTCTCAGGAAAACAAAATACAAGCACAAGTCAAGAGATGCGAGCCTGTAAACTCTCTATCTTTTCAGTAACCTCAGCCAAAGTCTGGAACTCTAACTGAGCAGTCTGAAGCTCCTCCACAGCCCGTGTCAGTGAAGAGTCAGCTGCCACCATCTTCTGGTGCAAAGCCTGGTGGCGCTGCTCCTCCCTCTTAGTGAGGCGGTCGCGCCGGTCGCGCCCCTCCCTTAAGTGAAGCCTCTGTGACATCACTTGATTCGCATCTCTCCAAATATTTTGTAAGCGAGTCGTCAGTCTATCAAACTCCTGGGTCATGCTGAAAGAGCTTTGACGATGCCTCCTCAAGGCCACAGCACTACTGTCAAACCTATCGTGAATGTCATCAGCCAGTCTCCGTCGTATAGCAACTCTTCCCTCTAGCTCTGGAAGTGTAGCTCTGGTCCGCAAGACAGAAAGGGACCTCAATCTCCAGATGTAAGACTCCGCCTCACGGCACATCGACTCCCAGAAAAGTAACTCGGTATGGCTCACCCCAAAACTGGCAAGTAACCCGAGGAGTCGGTCAGCAAAAGGAACAAACTCGATCGAAGACTCCGGAGATTTTGGATCAATACTGTAAATCAGATCTCTCAAAAGCCCTATGGTGTTGTTGCACCTAACAACACTCCTTGAATCCGGGGGTAGAGGAACATAACAAGGAATCTCTGAGGTATAGTCAGCCCCCTAGGGCACTACATAAAGAATTACAAGCAATCAATATAGTAATAGATAATATTATAATGTGGCAAAAGGAATTAATTTAAGACAAACTCGTACCTGTTGAGGGGCTCGCAGAGTCAGCAGAGTAGCCAGCAGGAACAGAAGAAGGGCCCGCAGCGTCAGTCTGGGGGCACTCAGGAAAGAAAGAAAATTCAGCAGGTACCAAGTCTAAGGCCGCTGGTGTGTACGACGGTGCCTTAGAAAACTCAGAAAAGAAGCCTGCACCGGTCCCTGAAGACTCCCCAGGACAGAAAGACCCGTAAGGGTACACCGAAAAAGAGAAGTCGTCCGGAGGGTCTAGCGTACTGTAGCCGGTAAAGTCTGATCTCCTCGGTCTCTGTGAGCTCTCGCAAGAGTCTCCAAGTAGAGTGTGAACATCTACAGACATCCGAGAAGATGAAGTACGCTGAGAGCCGGCACGGCTGCGCGAAGGCCTGAAAGTCTCGACACGAGGTGGCTCAGGTGCCGCATCTGAAGCTCTCGCCGAAGAAGGGACTACGACCCCAGCAGTAGTATGGACCTTAGTATCTGTCCCTATATCAAGAGCAAATTAAGTAATCAATATTCAATCAAATTAATAAATGACAAAGAAAAAAGGCCGGGTGAAAAGGTACCTCTGTCAAAAGTAGCGTCTGAAAAGCCCTGACGAGATCGTCGTCCTCTTGGAAGCCCGAGCCTCCGTACCCGATACTCGTATCTCCTAGCTCCGTGCTCCAGGGCAGGTCCGAAAGACATCTGGACCCAGGACAGTCGTGTGTAACTAACCCCGGTAGGACTGAACGGCGGGGCAAGAAGAAAACTAGAGTTTTTTCCGAGCCTCAACAAATGTAACCAGGTCAACGCCGCAACATAGAGGCGGGTCTCCAACGGAACAGTATCCATGCGATGTGTATCTACAACTCCATGGACAACTGGGCGTCTCTCGTAAGCTGTGGCCTGGAAGAACCCAAACTGTCTGGCCACCCTATTGGGCTAATATCCCACTAAGGTCACTGTGCTGCCTAAACGGTGACACAACCAACCAGGGCGCATGCTGAGAAAGTACTCAGCCACGGCTAAGTTCCGTCTTCTCTGTAGTAAAGTGCGTCTACCCCTATGATCAACCCCGTCTACAACAACTGTCCCTCACAAGTGGGGTGGCAAACTGACTGAATCTGACTGGTAGACTAAGGAAAATCTATCAGCAACCAGGTGCGAAGCAAAGAAGAAAAGTCGGATCCTCTCCGACTCCAGGGTAGAGGACGCCTAAGACAACGGGAGAACAGTGGGGTACCCTCTCTCTGAAAAGTAAACAGGAAACTCCAGAACAGAAAAAGCGCCCTGAACATGCAAGTGAATCCATCCGTACAAATATTGTCACGGTAAGGTCAAGTTCCTCAGCTCAAGTGAAGTAGCCTCAGAAGCGGTGCGTAGGGATCTGTAAATCCTGGCAAGTACCGTTGGTGCCAAAGAAAGACGCTGTCCCTGAGATAACTGACTAGCGGCTAAGAGAGCACTGTAACAAACGAACCCTGTTCAAAGCGGGAGTACAAAGGTATAGAGCCAGGTGGCCAAAAACCCTGCTAACACCAAGTCCTCACTGACCCCCGGTGGTGCTGGAGAAGGGTGACTGGCAGCAGAGGAAGGCTCGGCGATCTCCTCTGACAGTGGAGTGCCGCGCTGTAGGCCGAGGCCGAATGGATCGTGAAGTAACGCTCCTACTACTGTCAAGTGGCTGTGCTGAAGGAAACTGCGGATCTAGACATCCACAGGCATGCCGACCCGAGCACGTGCCACAACCCTGAAGCCCTGTAAACACGACAGTAGTGCTCAAGAAGTACTAGGTAAACATCTGGCAACATAAGTCTGCCCCTCCTATCTCTATCTATTGAGGGAACCCGGCAAACCAACTGATCGTCTGGAGGGACACTCCTCAAAAGGGTGTCCGAAGACTAGTAGCCCGGAAATCGTCCGTAGATCTGAAAGTGTGAGTGTAAGTTCCTCTGCTCCAATCCAACAAGTGCCACGGCTAGCATCCCAAAACTCAATCAAACCTCGTGCCCAAGAGGTGGGTAAGCGCCCGTAATCGAACAAAGAGGCATAGACAGCCTCGTAAATCCCTGCCTTCTAAAGTATGCCTCGGTGAGCTTGAAGAATGTATCGGGCCCAACAAACATAGCCGCTGGCTGGGCTCTGAACGCATCCAATTGTGGAGTCTCGTGGCCACTCCAAAGGCTCCAATTGTAGCTGACGGTGGCTGAGTAAACTCGACTGTCCCACTGGCTCAAGTGTGTCTCCAGCAGGTGCGAGAACGTCACAAGTACCCCAACCAATCTGGGCGACTAAACTCTCAAGTGGGTGGTACTTGTCACGACCCGACCCGAGACGAGACGGATCCCGTTCGCACCGGGCCGCAATGAGAGAAGCACTAACCAGGATCTAGCTTTGGAATTTGGTTCGGAACTGAATCTTCCAAATTATTTAAACAAAACAGACAAACAAACACAGAGCTACTATGAATCATCAAATGCAGCGGAACAAAATATCTATCTTTTTTTTTCCTCAAAACAATCATTTACAAATACAGTACATGGCTTTTAGACAGAAAGAAAGACAGAACAGAAAAGCCATGACTGTACAAAAATCAAAAGTACAAAAGTACCTACTGATCAGACTTTGAACTAATCCTGGACTTCCTTCCCTTTCCCAGAACCTGAAAACCACCAGAAAGCAAGGGGTGAGCTCAACAGCTCAGCAAAGCAACAAACCTCCAATCAAAATCCTCAGAATCTCAAAACCAACACATCAGACAAATCCGTACAGAAATCAGAACAGAATCGGACAGATATCAAATCAAACAGAACTGTACGGAAACAGAAGTCGTATCAAATCAGAAACAGAACAGATCAGACATATCAGATCAACAAAATCAGAATCGTACAGATCATATCGGAACAGAACAAAATCGTATCAGAATCAGATCAGAATCATATATCAGATATTATGTAATTCATAGCTAAATTCCCTGACACTGACTGAATCTCATAGGATCCAGGCCCCTTATGCCTCCCTTTGTGCTCACGGCACCAGAACAGATGTGCATATAGCACCAGAATACATATATAGTGCATATAGCACCTAAACAGATTTCCTCGGATCCGGAACAGAACAGATATCAGATTTCATATTGAGCTCATTCCAGAATTTCCCATTTCACTAACTGAATCTCATAGGATCCAGGCCCCTTATAACTCCCTTTTTATAGCATATACAGATAGCATATCAAATCAGAAGAATTTCGGACAAATCAAAAATTACCCAAAAATCGGGCAGCACAACGATAGTATACAGAATTTACATAATTTTCCTGAAAATCAAAATTCACCAAATTCGCACAGAATATAGATATCAACAATTCAGAACATTTATTCTACTGCACAGAGAATTTCTAAGTTCACAGAAAAATTCAGTCGACTAAAAACGCAGTCGAATCAAAAATACCCGGACAAAAATCTTCAGAAAATAACCAAAATGTGCACACTCGGCACGTCAACAACATACAGAAACTTACGCGATAAAAACTGAACCAATCAAAAGATACGGACAAAAATCGGTAACGGAAATAAAATCCGGACAGAAAATACCGTCAAACGCGACGGTTCTGAAAATTGAGAAAGTCGGATTGTGCCTTACCTTGTGCACAGCAATTTCCTCAACAGTCTCTTCGAACGAAAACGGCTCCGCGTCTTCCCGAAATCAACTTTTCCAATTTTCTTCTTTTTCTCTCTCCTCAGATCAAAAATCAGATATTTTTATAAAATATTTCTCTCTTCAAATGACTGATTTCCCTTAAATCATACACAGATCGGCCTGGCCGATCGCCAGATCGTCCTGGGATGATCCGACCAAAAGGATCGTCCTGGTCAGCTCCCAGGGCTGTTGTCTGGCCGATATTTTTTACAGTGTCAATCGGCCTGGCCGATGTCTCCAATCGGCTTGGACGATGCCTACAGGAAATCACCTGGAGCAAATCTGGGCAAATTCTGGAGCAGTTTCTCAACTGATCGTCCCAGGACGATCCCAGATCGTCCTGGACGATCCTGGAGCAGATTGTAATATTACACTCTCCCCAACTCAGAAAAATGTCGTCCTCGACATTATCCTGTCCAAACTCAGTCAAAACAAGTACGGGTACGACTGTCTCATGTCAGATTCCTTCTCCCAAGTCGCTTCCCGTGCAGTTCGGTGCTTCCACTGGACTTTAACCATCGGAATCTGTTTATTTCTTAACTTTCGGACGTCGTACGCCAAAATCAACTCTGGCTCTTCCTTGTACGCCAGATTCTCCTGAATCTCAACCTCATCAGCTGATACCTTCTTCCCAGAGTCGGATACCCACTTCCTCAGAGTGAATACGTGAAACACATTATGCACATCAGGCATAGAATCAGAAAGCAATAATCTGTAAGCAGCTTTTCTAATCCTTTCCAAAATTTCAAAAGGTCCAACATACCTTGCACTAAGCTTGCTTACCTGACCAAATCTGCTCACACCTTTCATCGGGCTGACTTTGACATACACAAAGTCACCAACCTGAAACTCAACAAACCTATGCTTCTGATTGTAATACTTCTGCTGTCGATCTTGAGCAGCTTTCAATCTTTCTCTTATCAAACTGATCTTCTGAGCAGTTTCATCAGCAAAAGTGGTCCCCAAAGCCTGTCTATCTCCAACCTCCGTCAGAGTCAAAGGAGTACGGCACTTCCTGCCATACAGAGCCTCATACGGTGACATACCGATACTGGACTGAAAACTGTTGTTATAGGCAAACTCAATCAGCGGGATATGGTCTTCCCAGCTTCCGCCAAAGTCCAGAACACAAAGTCTCAACAGGTCTTCCAACACCTGAATAGTCCTCTCAGACTGTCCATCCGTCTGAGGATGAAAGGTTGTACTAAAATGCAATTTCGTACCCAAGCCTTGCTGAATGCCTTTCCAAAGTCTGGAAGTAAAACGTCCATCTCGATCAGAAACAATCACGCGAGGCACATCGTGCAATCTGACTATCTCTTTCACATACATCTGTGCCAAGCGATCAACTGAATCCGTCTGTCTAATCGGAAGAAAATGGGCGGACTTTGTCAATCGATCTACAACCACCCAAATAGCGTCATGCCCTTGTCTAGATCGACGAAAACCCATCGCAAAGTCCATCGTTACCTCCTCCCATTTCCACTCAGGGATAGGCAACGACTGCAACAGTCCACCGGGTCGCTGATGCTCTGCCTTCACCAACTGACAGGCTTCGCATCTCGACACAAACTCTGCCACATCCTTCTTCATTCCAGGCCACCAAAACAAAAGTTTCATATCAGCATACATCTTACCACTGCCTGGATGTACAGTGTAGCCTGAATGATGAGATTCGTACAGAATCTCCTGCCTCAAATCTCCAAACACAGGTACCCACAACCTGTTCTTACAGAAAATAGCACCAGAATCAGAAATTCGAAGTTCAGGAGTCTTACCAGATCCAATCTGAGAGATCAACTTCGAATAATCAGAATCTGACTTCTGGGCTTCCTGAATCATTATCTCCAAGGAAGATTGAATACTCATCTGAGCCAACTCCAAACCACTGGAGGAAATCACCTCCAACTGCAATCGCTCCATATCACGAATCAGAAAGTCATCACAAGTAAGCTGAATACCTGATAATCCAGAAGACTTCCTGCTCAAAGCATCCGCTACCACATTAGCCTTACCAGGCTGATACTGAATAGTCAAATCATAGTCCTTGATCAACTCGAGCCACCGTCTTTGTCTCAAATTCAGATCCTTCTGAGTAAAAATGTACTTCAGGCTCTTATGATCAGTGAAAATCTCACATCTGACGCCATACAGATAATGACGCCAAATCTTCAAAGCAAAAACTACTGCAGCTAACTCCAAATCATATGTCGGGTAATTCTTCTCATGTGGTTTCAACTGTCTCGAAGCATAAGCAATTACCTGACCATGCTGCATCAGGACACAACCCAGTCCTTTCAGTGAAGCATCACTGAACACTTGAAAACCTTTCGTACCTGACGGAAGTGCTAGTACTGGAGCTGAAGTCAGACAATCCTTCAATCGCTGAAAACTCACCTCACACTCCGGTGTCCAAACAAAAGGTACTGACTTCTGAGTCAGTCTCGTCAGAGGCGTCGAAATCTGTGAAAATTCTTTCACAAATTTCCTATAATACCCGGCCATGCCCAAGAAACTACGTACCTCAAATACCGTAGTCGGCCTTGGCCAATCAGCAACTGCCTGAATCTTCTGGGGATCTACAGAAATGCCTTCTCCGCTAATCACATGCCCCAGAAAAGAAATGCTCTTCAGCCAGAATTCACATTTGGAGAACTTGGCATACAGTTGATGCCTCCTCAAAGTCTCCAACACAATCCTCAAATGTCTGGCATGATCATCCTCAGATGCAGAATATACCAGAATATCGTCGATGAAGACGATCACAAACTGATCCAAATACTCCCTGAATACTCGGTTCATCAGATCCATGAAAATAGCAGGCGCGTTGGTTACCCCAAAAGGCATAACCAAGAACTCGTAGTGCCCGTACCGAGTACTGAAAGCTGTCTTCACCACATCAACTTCCTTTACCTTCACTTGATAATATCCGGATCTCAAATCAATCTTCGAAAATACCGAAGATCCGGAAAGCTGATCAAACAAATCGTCAATTCGAGGCAAAGGATACTTGTTCTTGATCGTAACCTTGTTCAAATCTCTGTAATCAATACACATACAGAGTGTACCGTCCTTCTTCACAAACAAAACAGGTGCTCCCCAGGGCGAAACACTAGGACGTACAAAACCTCTGTCAACCAACTCCTGAAGCTGAACTTTCAACTCAGAAAGTTCTTTCGGTGCCATCCTGTACGGAGCTTTTGATATCGGAGCGGTACCCGGAAAAACATCGATAGAGAACTCCACATCTCTATCCGGAGGTAACCCAACCAACTCCTCAGGAAAAACATCAACAAACTCCCGTACCACAGGGATCTCAGAAACAGAACCAACCTCTAGGTTCAGATCCCGCACCGAAGCCAAAAACACTGGGCATCCCTTCTTCCACATTCTGCTCACTTCCAACACAGAAACCAGACTTGAGAGAACACCTCGTAATCCCTGAAATACAACTCTCTCTCCAGTCATAAGCAAACTCACTTGCTTCTTCAGACAGTCTATCTGGGCTTCATAATGACTCAGTCAATCCATGCCCAGAATCACATCATACGATGAAATCGGCAATCGAATCAAATTTGATTTCCACTTCTTGCCAGCAATTTCAATCTCACACAAACAAAACTGTCGAGCAATCAAAGGATTCCCAGCCGGTAAAATTACAGACAAAGAAACCGGAAGCAAACACGAATCCAAATGCAAAATCTCAAAATAGTGCTCGGACAGAAAAGAATGACTCGCTCCAGAGTCAAACAAAACACGACAGGGCTGATCAGAAATATAAATCGTACCTGTCACAACATCGGGAGCATCACGAGCCTCCTGCTGACTCAGACTGTAAACTCGGGGCTGAACTGGAACAGGAGCTGAAGCAACAGAACTACTCTGCTCTCTCTGAATCGTAGGTGGTCTCCGTGGTGCAGAACTAGAACCACCACATCTACCAGCAAATCCCTCAGGGCGTGGAGGAACAGTCCTCGGTCTTCCTGCTACTGAACTGACAGGTCTAACAAAGCCCTCTGATCTGATCTCAGAACGCTGATCAAATCCCATCTGTTGACACTCTGCAATCCGATGTCCTGACTGACCACATCGGAAGCACAGACCAGCCATCATGTAGCACTGGCCAAAGTGTCGTCGTCCACAGTTCTGGCACACAGGTGCCGAACTGACTGATCCCGAACTCGTCGTACTGGTAACAGTACCAGACGACCCTCCGCTCCTCCTGGAATCTCCAGATCCAGAACCATAAACAAATCTCCTCTTCCCAGAGGAACCACTGTCAGATGCCTCGCCTCCAAACCTCTTCCTACTCGCAGTCCACCGCTGCTGAGTAGCCATCAGATCGTTCTCTATCAGACGAGCTCGCTCCACAAGCTCAGAGAAATCGGTGATCCGAAATGGTATCAGGGGCTGCCTCAAAGTATCTCGTAATCCCCTCAGAAATCTGTAACACCTCTCAGCAGAAGTGCTAACCAGCTGCGGAGCGTACCTGGCTAATGCAGTAAACTCAGCCTCGTACTGCATCACCGTCTTGCTCCCCTGAACAAGTTTCAGAAAATTCTCCTGCATCTGCTGTCGTGCAGAAGGAGGAACAAACCAGTCTCGGAATACCTCAGTGAACTCTTCCCAAGTAATCAAAGAGTTCAGTCTGCCCTGAAATCTGACCGCCTGCTGGCCTTCCCACCAGTGCTCAGCCTCTCCATCCAACAGAAAAACTGCCAACGGTACTTTCCTGTCTAACGGACACTGCATTCCGTCAAATGTCTTCTCCAATCTCCTCAGCCACTCCTCGGCAGCTCTGGGCTCAACAGCGCCCTCGAATCTCGGAGGTTTCAACCTCAGAAACAACTGCAAATGTCTGTCAATGTCATCAGATCGGACAGTAGAAGCTCTGCTCTGAGTCTCGCTCATCATCTGAGCAACGAGTGAAGCAAACTGAGAAAGCGTATCAGCACCGACCACTGGGACTGTACTTCCCACTGGTGCTGCCTGATTTGCACTCTGCCCATCTGTCATGTCTGGGTCTGGCTGATCCATACAGAAAAATCCAGAAAATCCGGAAAACTATCACAAAAACAACACAATAAAAAGCCGAACAAACCAAAACTACCCCCTAGACAGACTTACTGATCACTTCCTATAGCTCTGTTTCACACAATTCCCAAATTCCAAAACCATTGTTCTGATACCAAAAAGCTTGTCACGACCCGACCCGAGACGAGACGGATCCCGTTCGCACCGGGCCGCGACGAGAGAAGCACTAACCAGGATCTAGCTTTGGAATTTGATTCGGAACTGAATCTTCCAAATTATTTAAACAAAACAGACAAACAAACACAGAGCTACTATGAATCATCAAATGCAGCAGAACAAGATATCTATCTTTTCTTTTCCTCAAAACAATCATTTACAAATATAGTACATGACTTTTAGACAGAAAGAAAGACAGAACAGAAAAGCCATGACTGTACAAAAATCAAAAGTACAAAAGTACCTACTGATCAGACTCTGAACTAATCCTGGACTTCCTTCCATTTCCCAGAACCTGAAAATCACCAGAAAGCAAGGGTGAGCTCAACAGCTCAGCAAAGCAACAAACCTCCAATCAAAATCCTCAGAATCTCAAAACCAACACATCAGACAAATCCGTACAGAAATCAGAACAGAATCGGACAGATATCAAATCAAACAGAACTGTACGGAAACAGAAGTCGTATCAAATCAGAAATAGAACAGATCAGACATATCAGATCAACAAAATCAGAATCGTACAGATCATATCGGAACAGAATAAAATCGTATCAGAATCAGATCAGAATCATATATCAGATATTATGTAATTCATAGCTAAATTCCCTGACACTGACTGAATCTCATAGGATCCAGGCCCCTTATGCCTCCCTTTGTGCTCACGGCACCAGAACAGATGTGCATATAGCACCAGATTACATATATAGTGCATATAGCACCTAAACAGATTTCCTCGGATCCGGAACAGAACAGATATCAGATTTCATATTGAGCTCATTCCAGAATTTCCCATTTCACTAACTGAATCTCATAGGATCCAGGCCCCTTATAACTCCCTTTTTATAGCATATACAGATAGCATATCAAATCAGAAGAATTTCGGACAAATCAGAAATTACCCAAAAATCGGGCAGCACAACGGCAGTATACAGAATTTACACAATTTTCCTGAAAATCAAAATTCACCAAATTCGCACAGAATATAGATATCAACAATTCAGAACATTTATTCTACTGCACAGAGAATTTCTAAGTTCACAGAAAAATCCAGTCGACTAAAAACGCAGTCGAATCAAAAATACCCGGACAAAAATCTTCAGAAAATAACCAAAATGTGCACACTCGGCACGTCAACAACATACAGAAACTTACGCGGTAAAAACTGAACCAATCAAAAGATACGGACGAAAATCGGTAACGGAAACAAAATCCGGACATAAAATACCGTCAAACGCGACGGTTCTGAAAATTGAGAAAGTCGGATTGTGCCTTACCTCGTGCACAGCAATTTCCTCAACAGTCTCTTCGAACGAAAACGGCTCCGCGTCTTCCCGAAATCAACTTTTCTAATTTTCTTCTTTTTCTCTCTCCTCAGATCGAAAATCAGATATTTTTATATAAATATTTCTCTCTCTTCAAATGACTGATTTCCCTTAAATCATACACAGATCGGCCTGGCCGATCGCCAGATCGTCCCGGGACGATCCGACCAAAAGGATCGTCCTGGTCAGCTCCCAGGGCTGTTGTCTGGCCGATATTTTCTACAGTGCCAATCGGCCTGGCCGATGTCTCCAATCGGCCTGGACGATGCCTACAGGAAATCACCTGGAGCAAATCTGGGCAAATTCTGGAGCAGTTTCTGAACTGATCGTCCCAGGACGATCCCAGATCGTCCTGGACGATCCTGGAGCAGATTGTAATATTACAGTACTCCCCACACTGCAGTCTGAGACTGGTAACCCACCTGTCGGGGTTCTCAAACTCAACTGAATCCTCAGAACACTCTGGAAGCAGAGGAGAGCGGGTAAAGAAACTGTGGAAAACATCTCGCCCCCGCAGCATATCCTGGTGCTGCTCTAGTCTATCCTGAACATCAACTCTACTATGGGGATCCCGCCTGTCAATCGCATCCCAGATGGCAGCCTCACTAGGCTCACTTGGTGGAAGATCATCAGGTCTCTGCCAACGGAACATCTTCTGCACGAGGAGACAATGAGAGTGCGTCAAAAAGCAGTTATAATAATAATAAATGCTATAAAAAAATGAAGGGGACTACGAAGGACCGTCAACTAACTAGACAAACCAAAACCATTGACGCTTAACTTTTGAGCATCAATACCCTTGCATACTAATGGATATTAGTTTAAAAAAAAAAGAGACATTTAGTGTGACATCCAAAGAGGTTTTGGAGATCCACAAAATAAAAAAACCTACAGTGTGACATGAGTTTTCTAAGGCACGGATACTCCTATTTACGAGGCATGCTGTATCGGATACGTGTCGGATAAGGATACGCCTCCGATACGGCACGGATACGTGTCGGATACGGCCTTGCCGTGTCCGATTAAAATATTATTTAAATTTGACTGGACACGCGTATCGGATACGCGTGTCCTATTAAAAAAAACACTGAGCCACGATTTACCCTTTTCTTTTCGACTTTCCACCGTTTCCGCTCAATATCTATATTCATTTATGCGGCTGAAACATTTCAAAGAGCTAGGTTTTTCGTTTCCACACACGTGTTCATCTTCTTCGTTATAGTTAAAGGAGCGGCTCGATGACCCGAGCATAGAAGCAAACAGGATCATCCTTTGTCGACAAAGAGGCTTGACGACGCGAGCATTAAAGTCGATAGGATCATCCTTTGTCGACGAAGCAGCTTGCCAACGCGAACAGTGAAGGCGACGTGAGCAGTGTAGGTTCGTTTTCTTCATCGTTCTTCGTTTTCTTAATCATAGGCTCGGTATTGAAACTTGGTACCGCTTGGTACCGAACGTTACTGGAACTCGGTATTGCTCGGTACTCGGTACCGAGCAGTATTAGAACTCGGTACTGCTCTGTATTGGAACTCGGTACCGCTCGGTATTGGAACTCGGTATTGCTCGGTACTACTCGGTACTGAGCGGTATTGGAACTTAGTACTGCTCGGTATTGGAACTCGGTACTGCTCGGTATTGGAACTCGGTATTGCTCGGTACTACTCGGTACCAAGCGGTACTGGAACTTAGTACTGCTCGTATTGGAACTCGGTACCGCTCGGTATTGGAACTCGGTATTGCTCGGTACTACTCGGTATCGAGCGGTATTGGAACTCAGTACTGCTCGGTATTGGAACTCGGTACTGCTCGGTATTGGAACTCAGTATCGCTCGGTACTGTAACTTGGTATTACTCGGTACCGCTCGGTATTGCTCGGTATGGAGGGGTACCGAATGGTACCAAGCGGCACAGAGAAGCTAAAATATGCTTGGTATCGCTCGGTATCTTTCCATAAAAACAACTTTAAAAATCAACAGCACTTCAAAATTACTCTTACAAAAAAAATTTGTTTCGGGGGCGCTGCCCCCTAAAACCCCCGCAGGGGCGCTGCCCCTTGACCCCGCGACCTACCTTGCCAGGGGGCAGCGCCCCCTTGGACCCCCGGCAGAGTCGCAACATATCTACACTTTCACTTAAATTTTTTCATGTTTCAAATTCATATGTTTTAATTTGTATAGATCCTTTGTAGGATAATGAGTTCTAGTGGAGCAGGAATTGGTTCTGATGATGGTCCATCAGAAATTAATATTGAAGATAACAAACCTTTATGGGGTTATGTTACAAAAATAGGTAAAACATCAGAAGGGGAGGCAATATTGCATTCAAATGCAATTTTTGTAATGCATCATACAAAGGATCATATTATAGAGTGAAAGTTCATTTGTTAAAGATTAGTGGTCATGGAATCAAAGTTTGCCCGAAGATAAGCTCATCACAAATAACTAAATTACAAAGAAAAATCAGTGAAGCTGAGCAAAGGAGTAAAAAAGAGCTTCCAAAACATATTCCACTTCCAAGCACTCATGCTTCCTATCCTTCATCATCTTCTTCAATTAGATGTGATGACAGTACCGTAAACAAATGACCTTTTCGAATGGAGGGATTTGAACAAAAAAAAAGAAAACATGTTGTAGATAGTGCTTTGGAGAAAGCATTTAATTTACAAATGAGAGAACAACTAGACGGGGAAATAGCTAGAATGTTTTACTTAGCTGGACTTCCTTTTAACCTAGCAAGGAATCCACATTACAAAAATGCCTTTACATATGCATGCAATAACAATCTTGCAGGATACGTGCCACCAGGATATAATGTCATTAGAACAAAATTGTTGCAAAGAGAGAGGGATAATATTGAGAAGTTGCTCGAGCCTACTAGAGGAGTTTGGAAGAAAAAAGGAGTTACTTTGGTTTGTGATGGGTGGACAGATCCACAAAGAAGACCACTTATCAACTTCATGGCTGTAACAGAGAGTTATCCTATGTTTATCAAAGCTGTAAACTGTGAAGGACAGTACAAGGATAAGTTCTTCATTTCTAATTTAATCAAAGAAATTATCATGATGGTGGGGCTTTCAAACATCATTCAAGTCATTACTGATAATGCACCTGTTTGTAGAGCTGCAGGTCTACTTGTAGAGCAAGCATATCCTCATATTTTCTGGACACCATGTGTTGTGCATACGCTTAATCTTGCTTTGAAGAATATTTGTGCAGCTAAGAATACCGAGGCAAATGAAATCACCTATAATGAATGTCATTGGATCACAGTGATTGCTGGAGATGCAATTGTAATTAGAAATTTTATTATGAATCACTCCATGAGACTCTCTATGTTCAATGATTTCTCTAATTTAAAGATGCTTGCAGTTGCTGAAACTCGATTTGCCTCAGTAATAGTGATGTTGAGAAGATTCAAAAAAATAAAAAATGCTCTTCAAGCTATGGTGATCAGTGACAAATGGACATGTTATAGGGAAGATAATGTTGGAAAGGCTAGGTATGTAAAAGAGAAGCTTTTAGATGATTTATGGTGGGATGAGATTGAATACATCATAAATTTCACAGACCCAATTTATGAGATGTTGAGAGTAGCTGATACGGAAGTCTTGTTTACATCTCATTTATGAGATGTGGGATTCAATGCTAGCCAAAGTAAAAGAAATTATATATAGACATGAGAGGAAGACACTTCATGAAGACTCAAGCTTTTGGGATGTTATCTATACTATTCTAGAAGATAGGTGGAGCAAAAGTAATACACCTTTACATTGCTTGGCTCACTCACTAAATCCAAGGTAAATTTCAACATTTTTTCATTGTGAATTCACAATTTGTTGTTTTGTAATTTCAACATTTTTTCATTATTTCATTTTAATGTTATTTGAAGATATTCAACTAAAGAATGGCTTCAAAAGGATCCTCAAAGAGTTTCTCCACAGAAAGATTTAGAAATTTCAAATATGAGAAAGACATGTTTGAAGCGTTATTTTCCAAATGAGGAGAGAAGAAGTGTCAATATTGAGCTTGCTAAATTTTTTGGTTATTTAGAGGACTTTGGTGACCAAGAGTCATTGCGTGATAGGTGGAGAATTGATCCGAAAATATGGTGGATTATACATGGAGCTTCAGCACCTCTACTACAAACAATCGCCATAAAATTGCTTGGCCAAGTTTCATCCTGATACTGTTGTGAAAGAAATTGGAGCACATACTCATTCATCCAATCAATGAAGAGAAATAAAATTACTCCACAACGGGCTGAAGATTTAGTTTACGTGCATACAAACCTTCGACTTCTCTCAAGGAAAACTCCAACTTATATGGAAGGAGACAACAGGATGTGGGATGTTGCTGGAGATGGATTTGAATCTCTTGAGGATATGGGAATATTAGAAATTGCTAATCTTTCACTTGATGAGCCTGAATTAGAAGCTATGATATTTATTGAAGATGATATAGAAACTCAAAGACAAACCACTGAAGAAGCTAATCCTATCATTCCTTCTATTGAATAGTTGAAATTTCATGTGCTGGGCAATTTATCTTCTTGTTTTTGTTGTTGTACTAGACATTTCAATACTTAATGCTTACTTTTATTTCAATTTTTTTGTCATTTCAAATATTACACTTTGATTACTTTATTAATTTTTATGTATTATTTATATATTATAATGTCGTATCCGCGCCGTATCCGTATCCTGTATTTTTAAGAATTGGCGTGTCCCGTATTCGTATCCGTATCGCCGTATCCGTATCGGTGCAACTTAGGAGACATCCAAATAAGCTTTTGGAGATCCGCTAAATAAGACCCCCTCGCTGTGACATCCAGAATAAATATTTGGAGATCCACAGGGTCGATCAACATACAACAAACGTGGTTCGCTCTAGGCGCGTACCATATTTGTTGGGGGGCATTTGTTGACCCCTATACCTCAAACCACACGGGAAAAGACACAAATTGATGAATAAAGCAATATGAGCCTTGGCACCACACGTCACTTGAAGGGTCAAACGACCTCTGATTGTCAAACAGACAGCATCATTGCGATCAGGATATCAAATTTTGCTAGGTCAAGGCCCGTAGCAATCGAATCGAATGAGATCGGTCAAAAGAAAATGACCGGCACCCGAAATTAAAGTGCGAAGTTGATCAAACAATGTTGGATCAACAAATCGATTTCGCCATTACGATCGGAATATTATGAATACTCAAAAACTACATCTTCTATGTTCAATTTGGATCATCCGAATTGGTGTCACAAATTTTGAGACAAAACACGCATATCGAGAAAATTGGCGTTGGCGAAACAAAGTCCGATCGAGAAACGAACTTCGTCACTGCATTCAGAATATCCTAAATACCTAAGGGTGACATCCAATTTATTCAAATTAAAGCATGCAATGTCGCACACGCATTTAGAGGTAAAGCACAAATTTCAAGAAAAGTTTACCCGACTCTACCCAAATGACGTCAGATTGACAAACGGACTTCATAGTTGTGTCCGGAACATCATCAATATCATAAATGCACTGTCAATTTGTTTAATTGAGGTTGTGCACGCAAATCGAGGTGGACACATGAAAGAATTACCATCGATATGCCCAAATGACGCCCGACCGTGAAACGGACTGCGTCGTTGTGTTCAGAACATCGATAATATCCTAAATGCACTACCAATTTGTATAATTTAGGTTGTGCACGCAAATCGAGGTGGGCACATGCAAGAATTACCATCAGTATGCTCAAATGACGTATGATCGTGAAATGGACTGCATCGTTGTGTTCGGAATATCGATAATATCCTAAATGCACTACCAATTTGTTCAATTTAGGTTGTGCGCGCAAATCGAGATAGGCACATGCAAGAATTATTATCGTGGTGCTCAAATGATGTCCGATCGTGAAACAGACTTCACGGTTGTGCTCGGAACAACGTCAAAACGAGAAAGCACGCAAACCAATGCATCCTTTGACCTAATTAATGCAGTGTTGTCGTGTTAAATTAATGCATTAAGAGACATATCACTAAAACGGTTATCAACTTAAACAATTTTTTTTTTCAACGACAGCAGATGCCAAAACAAGAAAAAGTCAAATATTAATTAAATGCATTACCTGTTTCAGCTCAAAATCCTCCTGTTCTGTCAAATTTCCTTTGTTCCGTTTCCTCGATACTTCGGCTTGGAACAGTTGGCCTGCCTTTACTTTGTCGTTAAAATGAGCAGGAAAAGAGAGTTCTCACTTCTTCTCTCGGCAGCTCAGACGCACATAAGCGACTGAACTGCAAATCTCCTTCACACATTCGAAACTCCACCTACAGACCTCCCGTAACCTCCTTTCTATCATCCCGTTCAAACCTCAAGGTGAGACTCCAGCTCAAGTTCTATTCAATTACCTCCCCAACCTGTTTGGTCCAACGTTCACCATAGCCACCGATCTCCCTACCGTTTCTAAGCAACTCTTCACTTCCACGTACAGAACTCCTCCCAATCTTCCCTCAACCTATTCCTTTCAGCAATTAAACGTTTGCAGCCTCCTCTTCTTTCAAGAGTCTGCTTCAAGCCGTAGGTGAATCCCGTTGAAAAAAAACAGAAGTTCGAAGCTCTCCTTATATTGTTGCCTATTAATGCTGCACATTAATTGTGCTTTTCACGTGTTTCACACCAGCAACTATTGAACTTTTCATCTTTATTGGTTTTATTTAGTTTTCTTTATTCTCATCCATTAGCTCATTATATTCCAAAGGGAAGGAGAAAAAAAAAACTAAAGTAAGATTCCCTTTCTTTTCTTTATCTCTGCAGCCATCAAGGGGGTGTCAGCACTATTTTAGTGCTGTTAGTAAAAAAAAAAAGGGGGAATATACATGTGGTGGTTGAGATGTTGACAGGCGTATATGAATTTAAGATATGCAGCAGGAGCAGTTTTTTTTTTATTTTTATGCAAAGATTTCTACTTTGGATTTCACGAGAAGTCTGAATCCAACAGAGCCCCTGTTTGTCTTTTTCTTTATACATAGCTTTATTCTATATTTCATTTGACTGAAATTATTTCTCCAGTTTATCAAAACAGCCCACATGAAACTACACAAAATTAGTATAATCCAGTCCACTACACAACCTTTCTAAACCATATACAACAGCCCACTTTGGGACATCAAAGCAGCCCACTTTAGAGCATCAAAGCAGCCCACTTCTCCTTTAACTTCACCTCATAATTTCACCTCTTAAGTCCACCTCTAAAGCCCACTGCCGCTCATTGTTTCCACCCAAAAATAAACCCAAAACAGCAAGTTATCCCATAGCCGTGGCTTGATCTGTTGACCACTTAGTTCTCCACCCATCACTAATCAGCCCCTCGCTCAAATAAAAAAGCAAATCACGCGGCGGGGAGGCTGGGGCCGAATTTTTGGAGCCCACACTCCCGATCTCGTGAGTCACCTCCCGCCGAACGCCGCCTTCGTTGCCTTTATGTACACCGCACCGTCGTCGTCATTCGCCGCCTCGGTCGCTGTGACTGCTGTAAGTTGTTCTGCCGTTAGACAATTTCTTTTTGCTTTGATCATGGATGTTCTCGGTAGACATTTGCAAGAGATTGTACCATGGTGTATGCATTTTTTTGTGATATTCTTCTTGTTGATAAGACTAGAGAGGGAGCTAATAGTGAAATAGATGTGGATACTATTAGGAGAATTCAGATTGGATGGTTAAAGTGGAGGAATGCATTGGGCATATTATATGATAGAAAATTCCCTCAAATTTCGGGGAAATTCTATAAGATGCATTGCTCTACTTCAGTTATTTTATTGTTGCTCTACTTTATATTAAATGTTTATTCATCGGGGATTGATCAAGAACATTTTTGGCAGGTGCAACAAGGTGACTAGTGGCTCAGCCAGTAAGTCTATATATACTAAGGGGACCTCTTCATATTAGTCTGCAACTCAGAGTCAGCCTAGCCCGCATTTACCTACTCCTCCAGCCAGCAGTTCACAATTTTACTCACCATATTCACACTTTCCTTCGCTAGACGCCACGTACAATACTCCCTTCTAATCTTACTACCCCCCCCCCCCCCCCCCCCAACACCTTCTCGTGGAGGCCCTCCCATTTAACCATATCTACCACGTCCTGCCATTCTATACCCCACCACCCCCTTAGCCCTCTGCAGGTGGACCTTCCACCCCAGTTGCAGTAAAACAGACATCAGAGGAGCTCATGTTGATTGTATCTGAGAGTGACATGTATGTACTTACTATATTCTTAACATGTTAGTAAAATTTGAAAAATGTTTTTTCACCTAACACATTTTGTGCAGGTTTTATCTGTCGAAGCATTAGACGCATAAAATATGAGACATCATATGGAGCAGGTATGATGCTCCCAATATTTCTTGAAAGAAAATACTAAAAGGAGTGCGCGCGCAATATGTGGTTTAGAGAGTGAGGTTAGTTATTATAAAAAAAAATTCTATACTTTTTAAATTAAACTAACAAAATATTATATGTTGTATGTTTTTTTATGCAGAAAGATTTTTATTGGTTGCCCGAGCAAAATGATAAATTTAGACAAAATTTTGAGAAGCACGTGTTGACTCGCATGCTAGACATGTTTACAGACATTAGGAAGTCACTAACCTCTCTAGATTGGTGAGAGTGTATGGGGCGAGCTGACCAGTGCTTGGGGCAACCCAAATTATACCAGGAGGAGAGACCAAAATAGACATAAGTGAGCTTCTGATGTTGGGGGCATGGGTAACTTCCTACATACTGGGGGCTCAATTTCACATACTGAGCACATGCGATGTTTAGTAAGAAATTTAAAATAATAATAATAATTTACTTAGTTATGAATACTAATGTAAATATATTACAGAAAGAGTAGCTGGGTAGAGAATTGACCATTGTTGAGTTGCATAGTCATACCTTCAAGCGATAGGAGGACTAGCAATGGGTTGATGAGCAAGCAAGGAGAGCCCACGTGAGTACCTAAGTTTAATATTTTAGGTATCATGTGTAAATTGATTAATCTTGTATTAACTTTTGTAGGAAGAGTATACACGGCTTCGAGAAAGCCAAGTTGGAGCAGTTGAGGGATCTTCAAGGGGATCAGCAGAGTATTATGATTGCTGCACTTGGTCACAAGTAGTAAGTGGAATGCAGAAAGGTCGGGTTTATGGTTTAGGCTCGCAAGCCTATGCATACGAGGAGCAGACATCTGGTGGTTCCAGCTTCTCAGTAAGAAGCCAAGAGTCGTTGTATAGCCAATAGGTAGCTACCCTTTCAGCAGAGCTAGATCAAGTTAGAAAATCACAAGCTGACATGCAGATGCAAATGTAGATGCAGCAAAGTAAGTTGTTGGATGAGTTGTAAAAATTGAGGGAGTTGTTCTATAGAAAGCAGGTAGCATCAGCAGAGGAGATAGATTTTGATTTTTTTTTTTTGGTAATTACTGGATATTTCATTTATATATTTATATATTTTATTGTCCGTTTTTTATTGTGCAACGAACGAACTTTATGTTTATTTTTAAACTGTTTTGTGAATGTTCAATAAAATATTGTGATCAAATTTGTTATTACATGCATGTAACATGTGTTTATGTTCAATGTTTGAATGTGAATATTCTATGTTGTATATTTTTTATACAAGTTTGTTGTATTATAGAAAACATGTGTTGTATTTTTTTTTGTTTCTGGTACAAGTTTCCGGCGGAATATTCGTCCGTCGAAAACCGAGATACGATGAAATTGTGTCGAACTTCCGGTGAAAAAATTCCACATGAAGTTCTGGCGGATAACCCGCCGGAAAATTCTGGCAATTACTGCCATCGGTATTTATGGCGGTAGGTTTCCGTCGGAATTTCCGGCAGACAAACCACTGGGAAGAGTGCTTCGCAAACGACGAATATTTGTGTATAATTCCGCTGAAATTTCATCGGTAAATCTGTCGGAAATAACTCTAACGGAAAAATTCTATAGGAACAAATTTTCCGACGCCCATTTTACCGTCGAATAAATTTCCACCGGAAATCCTCTGGAGGAATTGCTTGTTTTCTGGCGAATCTTGGCTGCCGGTAATATGATTTTTTTCTTGTAGTGAGTGCTCCAATAGGGTTATTGAGTATTAATCCAGCTTATTAATTTGTCAAGGCTGAATTAGTTAGCTATATGTATCGTTCAAACTAGGTGTGAATCAAGGTTTGCTATATTATGTCATTGTTATCTATTAAGTTGGTTATAGTCATTTCTTTTTATTCCAGCAAATAACAACAATCTTTCAAACCACTGCATCTATAAATAGGGCGGCAACCTAAGAGTTAAGAGATCATCTAGACATTCCCTAAAAACTCAAAGGGTTAGATGTGAACTGCTTTCTGCACTGATAGAGAAGCTTCTTAAATACCTTATCATAGTTAACTTCTCTCTCCAATGTCAAAAAAAAATTAAGATACTTTACAATAGCGAACCATTCTCTCCAATATATGAGAATCTTCCTAGCTAGTTTAAAATAGTTAACAAACAATCAAGAAACCAAGATCCAATAAAATGGAAAAGAAATCACCATAGTATAACATGATAGAAGTTGAAAGATGAGAAGTTAATCGTTCAAAAAAGATTATGAGAAATTGTTAATCTTTCAAAATAGATTGCTAGAAGATGCAAACTGTATCATAGTTGAACCAAACCTGATACGGAGTAAGACAACAAATTTCCTCAAAAAAAAAATTGCAATAGAAGTTCTAGAAGAGTCCAAAAATAGATCATATATTAGGAAGGGAGCTAATTGGTAGAGTTAGGAGAAAAAATGTTAATAAAGAAACATACTTTGAAAAAAAGATAAAAGTAAATACTATTGAGATTTATGAAGATAATAATTAATAAGAAAGATAGAAGACTTAAAAAGAAGAAAAAATTGCTAAAGCCATATATTTTCTTAATTTTTATAAAGATAAGGCAATTACGAGAAAGGATATATATAATATAGCTAAGGCAAGGAGATATATAATATTGCTAACGCAAGAGATACAAAATTTTAGAGAAATAGAACAATTACGACGCATTAGAAGCGAAAATGATAAGATTTATTCAAATTAAGATGTTAAAAAAAAAAAGATGAAAATAGTTCTATTAGAAATTATTAAATAGGAATATAAGAAAATTTTATTATTATAGAAATATGTAATGAACAATAACAACATCAAGACTTTATCCCATTATGTAGGGATAAAAGTTAAATTCTCATTTAAATCTAATAAAGAAATTTCATTTCTAATATTTTCTAACCAAATATTTTTAGGTCTACCTCTATCTTTAAAAAGTAGATGTAGCCTTGGTAGCATGGCTATAAGTTGTTCACAAGGGGTTTGTGTAGAATAGTTTTAACACATAATAAGCTACTGAGCAAAAATGGATGGAAAATAAGAATTCATAGAGCCAAAACTAAATTGTTCATATAAGAATACTGATTATGTTGATTGCAATAAAAAATCGATCCAAATATGTTGGTATGGAGCTAATGACAATGCCAATAATGATGCATGAACAAAGTAAAATAAGTGAAGGAATATATTAAATGGAACAAACTTAAAAGAAAACAAACAAAGGTTATGAAATTCTTTTCCTTAACCATCGCTTATGGATTTCAAATTTTCAATTCACAAATCTTCCACAAAAGATGATGCTTTCAATCATACTTCTCATAATTTAATTAAGGAAAATATTGTTCAAATAATATTTTCCCCAATAATAAATTATGTCATTCAAAAATAAGGTAATTCACCCAGCCATGAAGTACGTAAGAAGTGCCTTATTTATAAGTGAAATATCCAATTTTTGAATCTAGTAATTTATCTGAGTATGCAGAAAATTAGTAGACAAGCATGAAATATGAGGACTAAGGTACTCATTTGTTGATTTAAAAAATTCTAAATCATCTGCAATACTAGAAGTTCATACTAATTTTAGTGAGAATCTATTAAAAGCGCGTAGCATCACCCTTCAGTAAAATAGTTGGGCTAATCATTAAGAGGATTGACAACTTCTATATCCTCCCTTATTCTTAGCAAATGCAACAAGTTTCATCACCATAATGGATGCGTCACTAAAATTTATTAACAAAGCTTTCACAGCATAAGAGTTATCAAGACAATAAAGAAATCGTTGAAACATAGTTTTGAAATAAATAGAGTATTGAAGGCTAAATAGTCAGAAAATTGAGTTTGGACGGGCTTCTACCGTAATCTCATTGTGAGAAAATCTGGCTTCCCTCAAATTCACACATCCCAAGAGTGAGGGCCCAATGGTCTGAAGTTTACAGTGGGAAAGTGACAGCTAAATATACAAGGTAGTAAAAAAAGTATCAGCATCTACATATTTATAAGAGGCTATGTGAATGCTAACAATGCATTTTAGTGAAATAGTAGAGGGAAAACATGCAATAAACAAGTATTCACTTACTTTTGTCATTGATGTCACATTCTTCAAAGAGTTGCCAATGACATGAATTGGGTTTCTAGAAAGAACTTCACAGCAGCAGCCAGAAAATAGATGGATGAATAATTGAACAGCAATATCTAACCAATATTTTACAATTTGCGGCTTCTATTGCAAGAAAAGTCATTCAGTCATGCTAGAAAAAATGATATGTGTTTATAAAATCCTATGAAGAAGGCATCTTTCACATTTTCAGCATGAAATTTAAAATAAACAGCTAGAAGATTGGCTTTAATCCATTCACAAGATTACTATAATACCCTCAATAACAAATAACAAAGGATAGGAAGCAGAGAGGATTAGGGGACCCTACTTCTGCAAAGAAAAAACAAGCACCAATGTTGGTAGCCATGAACAAGAGAATCACTCAAGTAAAAGATAATTGATGACCTAACCATCTTTGTGGTTCCTATTTCTTCTCTTCTTTCACCACTTTATAGCTAGCATCATTGTTGGTATGTTTTCTAACAAATGGGCTAACGGAGTTTCCATGATTCAAAAAAAAAAAAAAAAAAAAAAAATCATATGAAGCTCAAAAAACATCATAGCCAAAGCATTAGCATAATCAGTTTCCCAGCATGCAAAAAATCATAATCCAGTAAAGGATGAGTTCCAATTCATTGACTAGAATAGAGTGGTAACCTAGCTAACATCATGGATAAAAGTATGATCATTTTTTGTACAAAGAGATACCTAAGTGGATGATTGACTTATTCCATACAAGGAAAAATACCAAAAAATCCTTTGGTAACATGGAGGATTCAAATTTCTTACTGGTCACACAAGAAAAAAATTGGTTGAATCTTGAGAAACCATTTTATGGAAACTCATCCATATTTTATTAATTTAAATTAAAAGGACCACAATTGTTGAATGATTTGCATCACTTATGGTTCTATTTTAACGTAAGCTAACCCTTGATATAGAAAGACCCATATCAATAAATGATCTTGCAAAAGGTCAAATTCTTGATACCTTGTTCATTCATAACATAATATTTGGTGTGTCATTAAAAAATAAATCTTTTTTAGAGGGAAAATTCACCAATCAAGTGACGCCATCTAACAACGTCATGCCTAAAGTTTTCTCATAAAATGGTGATAAGATAAGATATATATTCAATGTGTTTTTAAATGGTGATTAGATTGAGGATGAAGCAAGGAACTCATTGGATGTGTAAAAATATCTTACATAAGATTCATGGGATTGAAGTATGTAGTTAGAATTTTGTGATCTACATCTCCTCAAAAATGGGATTGACGGGTCCCTTCACCTATCAAGATCTACAAGTTCAACTATAAAGTGAACATGTTACTCATGCACTGGCAGGGAGTGGCCTCTCTCAAAGATTCCTAATGTATACATGACATTGTTTCCTTTTCTCAAAAAACCCATTTTCAATGATTATGATCACATTTGACGTTCATTACGCATTAATTTGTATTTTTTTCATGGCTTATATTGGCAATCATTGCATGTTTCTAGAAATCGTGTACTAGACTAACTTTGGGTGATCCCTTTCAAGTGCATGCAAACAACTTACACCCAACATAGAGAAAAAATAAGAAAGAAATCAACAATGCATGGGTAAAACAATGATTCTTGATAAGAGAAAGATGTAACATACAAAGCTTAACAGATGTATATCCACTCCATAGGAAGAGGAAATACAACTCATTCGTATCTTAATGTTTCAATGCATCTTGTCATTCCTAGAAAGAAAATATGTTCTACAACCACATCTTGCGTGAACATAAATGTAAGAAATAAGTTAAGCTTTTCAGTTTGAACACAATTTATCCTTGTACAGCACCTCAAAATACACTAATTTCCAAAAAAAAAATTAAAACGGCTCCTCAAGGATGTTTAACAGGAGTTATAATTATTTGACTAAATAATTTAATTACTTTTGAATTATATGTTCTAGGATGGGTGCACATCACCTTTAGCAACTTCCTAGAAGAATTATTTTACTACAAAAGAGCAGCCAATTAAACATATTTATTTTTCATAAAACTGCAAATGTGCAAGCAAATACAGATAGGTTCATGATACTTCTAAAAATTGCAAAGATAGTGAAACCATTGAATAACTTCATCCAAAGCATTTTTCTGATAAGAATGAGAGGATTTAGATCTCATACCAAGGGTATTCAAATATTTCAACTGATCAAATTTGCAAATGGAAGAAATATTATTATCTGCATAGACAAAGATTAGCATCAAGCAGTTGTAAGAAACAAAATGCCCAACCTACTTTTAGTTTGTTAAAAGGCTAAAATCTCCAAGGAGAATACCATTTAAAATTAATGCCCGCAAATTTGAAAGGGTATATATCTCATCCATTTTCTCAAGCTTGTTCCTGCCAGCATTTAAAACCTACCAGAAGGATAATGAAATTACAAATTCTAATAAAGACATGATAGAGCTATTTATGAGTTCTAAATATGATCTCTTTAAAAAGAACTCCATCCTTATTTCTTCATGATAGTAGCGTGTGACTAACTATCACTCCCCTTTCATTGAATGTATAGAAAATCTCAATGTAAATTCCAGTGCAGGGAAGAATGCATATATTATAGCAGGTATAATATATTAGAAGAGGAGCTGGTGTTCACATTTTAACGATGGGAATTAACATATGAAACTTGTGACATGACATTCAACAGAAAACAACAGAAATAGATAGAAAGACTTATCAAATCAGCTAAATAAGCTAACCTAGGCTCAAATCAATAGAGAAAACTTTGTTCTTTCAGTGTGCCAACAATATACTATAGGATAATAGGATAACATGGAAAGCATGAAAAATTAAATGAAATTTTAATAAAACTGCAATAGACAAGTCATGTCATATGGATTCCAGCTTTGAACAATTAATAATTCATTGATAAATAAATTAAGCATGGTGGAAATGAAAATTTTGATGCTAATAACTGAAAAACTAGGAAGTATAAAATTAGGATTAATAACATTAGAGAGACGACAACTACTGAAAATAAAATAAAAAAAGATAAAATTAGACATGATTTGGATAGGTAAAATGAATGATAGAAAATGTAAGTAATAGATAATTAAATAAAATAAGTGTTGAACATAATAAGGATGAAAGGTGTTCAAAAACTTTTTGATAAATATGATTAAAACCACTTAAAACAAAATATATAGGAATGAAGGGAAATGAGGATTCATAAAGTCAACCCCAAATGGTTGGGATAAAGTTGGTGTGATAGTGATGAATTATGATGGTACCAACAATAATTTAGGATCTATTCTGAATTTTATGGAGCATGGGATCCTATACTTGCCCTCTCCAAAGGAGGAAAAACCAACCATCAAATTATGAATCAACAAGCTAATTTGTAAGTGTAAGAATGAATGCACTGAATATATAAGCACTCACCGTTAGCTTGGAGAGGCCTTCAATACCTTTCAACGTCACAAGTTTGTTTTCCAAAACTTGCAGCCATTTCAAATTGACACAAGCTGACAAACCCTGAGGTTTTCAACAACAAAAAAAAAAGTAAATAACAATCACTCAAATAAAAATCATAAATTTGTGGATAATTTAAGACCAAACTGGAGCTTAAACATATCAGAACAATTTCCAATGGATACAAGCACAACAACAAGAATTCATAATTTTAGCTCACATAAAAAGTTTGTCTGATGAAAAATATGATATTGAAGAAAAAAGAACCTCAAATAGCAGAAATAATGGACGTACCTCTAGAGATGTAAGGCAATTGTAGCTCAGATCAAGTCTCTCTAAGTTCTGGAAATTGCTCAAACAGGACACCTTCACAAGCAAAGCAAACCAGAATAAGAAGCATCCAACAATATAAAATATCAAAGAAATAGGGGCCGACCGATTGTAAGGCCGTCCAATGACGGTGAAACATGAAACTTACATCGGAGAGAGCTCGATGAGATAGCTGAAGCGAGCTTACAGAGCTCACTTCGTAGTTCTGTTTCTCCCGCGAAATCTGCTCCATGCTAAGGCGAGTCATGGCTGCCGAGACAGTTGCCGTCGGTATCGCTGAGACAGGGTAAATGCAAGAAGCAGAGGAAGCGGGAAGATATAACTAACCCTAAATCCGAATGTGCAGGAGAGCTTTTTCTTCAATTAAGAGCCTCTCAAAACATAGATTAATTGTTAATATTCTACTAACTATGATTAAATTGCTCATTAATAATAGTAACCACTTTAAAATACTAATTAATATTCATTACAAAATAATAAACGTTCTTGATAATTAGTTAATTAGTGGCTATTTTAAACTGATTATGTATTAATTAATCAGTCATTAAGTAGTAAGTTAATTAATAAAAATAATCTCTGATACATGATTTTGCTTTTATTTAAGTTTTTCTTTTTTTTTTTTGCTTTTGTTTTTCCTTAATTTTGAGCAAATTTAATTATAAATTGATGCACAAATTTAATAAGTTCTAAATTCATAACCTCCAGGAAAATTTACAACCTTTATGACTGCAAATCAAGGCTTTCTTCGAGGCCTAATTATTAGGTCAGGTAACCTGATGTAGCTCTACGTCCGGTAGTCAATAATATATCGCCACATGCTCTTACCCTTTACCGCGCGGCCCGACAATCCGACTCGGACCGGAATCCAAGATTACTATGTTCGCGTATTGCTCGGTATTTGCTCGGTATTGCTAGGTATTACTCGGTATTGCTAGGTATTACTTGGCAATAACGAGAAATACCGCTATGTGAAGACCAATATCGAGCAATACCGACTAATACCTAAAAGAACTCGGTATTGCTCGGCATTTGTTCGGTATTGCTAGGTATTGGTCTTCACATAATGGTATTTTTCATTTTTGTCGAGCAAAATTGACCAATACCTAGTAATACCGAGCAATACGCAAACTCCCGGTCCGTTCCGGGTCGGGTTGTCGGGCCACGCGGTAAATAGTGAGAACACGTGGCGTCTGTTTAGTGCTCACCGAATGTAGAGCTACGTCGGGTTACCTGACCTAATAATTTTTTAAATGGCAACTTTTAGGTTTTTTCTTTTGGACCTTTCAAAAAATATTTATTTATAAAATTGTAGAATAAATCAATAAAAAAATTATTCCAAACAAAATCTAAGCTTCTAGCCATTACGTTGAGTTGTACTAACTATTTATGTTTTATTTAATTATTTGTTTGAAATAATATCTTTAGTTTTATTATGTGCTTAATTTGTAAATAAAAAAATATAATCATGATAAATAAATGCAATTCAACATAAATACTTTAAAATATTTATTTAATACTAAATTAAAAAATAAAATGAAATATATCTATTTTATGAAGGCCTTTTAAAGTTTTAAATATTTATAATTATTTTCAAATAAATTTTTTCTTTATTTTTTTAAGAATATTACTTTACTTAAAACCAACCTAATAGTTCTGTGCCTCAGCTTTTTAGATTTGTTACAGAAGCGGGTGCAATAATTTCAAATTGCATAAACTCTCATAATTATATAGCATGACTCGCACAACAAAGAAGATACACATCAATACAATTCTCTCATTGCATCAAATTATTCAAAAGATCAAACAAAAAAGATAGAATGAATCTATCTGAACAAGAGCAATGTTGGCCCAACACAAGTGGCCAACAAAATAGATAAGGGACTCACTTAAATACATCCAAATGATGCAACCCTTCAAGAGGAATAAGGGGAAGAGGAAATAAAAATTGCTCAGCCCATCTCACAGCACCACAATGTTGGGAGTTGGAGCGTTCTAATGCTATACTCTTTGTTTCTAGTCTGACTCATAGCATTGCAACTGTAACACTCCAAACTCTTAACTATCGATATATTGTCCGTTTTGGCCTAAGAGCATCACGATTTTGTCATGTTGGTGTAACTTCTCATGCCAGTAGGACACTCATCCCATAATTGCTTTGAGATGAGCACGCTTAACTGCGGAGTTTCTTACAGAAATTTCAACTATTACATCAAAAGGTACATCGATGTTTAAGAGTTAGCTTTCTTTTATTTAAGGGATTTCACAATCTATCTCACTTAAGTAACTGATGTCCTCATCAGCATCTGTATCTCAAAATCATCCATCAAGCAGATACTCTAGAGGTGGCCTCTATAAGTTCAAGCGGTGGCTCCCGTCATGTTGCACTTTGTCCCATACAGGATTCAAGAGGTGGCTCTCATGGCATATCACTTTGTATGGCACTTAACTCCCATCTTTTAATTGGTGTATTGCTCTAATATCATTTATAACAGTCCAAAATCTTAACTATTGATATATTGTCCGTTTTGTCCTAAGAGTCTCATGGTTTTGTCCTATTGGTATAATTTTTCAATAGTTCACTCATCTCAAAATTGCTCTGGGATGAGCACACTTAACTACAGAGTTTTGTACGAAAATTCCAACCATTACACCAAAAGCCGCCTCAATGTTTAAGAGTTAGTTTTTTTTTTTTTTTTTTTTTTTTTTTTTTTTTTTTTTTTTTTTTTTTTTTTTTTTTTTTTTTTTTTTTTTTTTTTTTTTTTTTTTACTTAAAGGGTTTCATAGCAACATTGGGGGTTAAAGGGTAATAGCAGTCCACTCTTTGTCTTCAACCTAAGCCTAAAGCATTGTAGTGCTTTAGCATACAATATTTTGATGCTATACAACTTGACGAATAGAAAAATAATAAACGATGATTCACCTCCGAACCCATAAGCAAGGGGTGCACTATCTGTGAAGCCATAGGATCTAATGGAAATATTACTTAAACTCATAAATAACTAACTCAACCATTCAATAAAAACAATCAAAACTACTAACTATAAAAGTAGTATCAACAAATTTCTTTTATTCAAAACATAAATACAATAACTCATATTCAAGAAGTCTATACGACACAAAAATTAAGTGTTGGATTACACAATGAACAATACCTCAACTTCTTGGACTCAAAAGGTAGCTTCTATACTTGGTCTACTCAACATGACATTTACCTTTCCCTAAAACATTAAAAGATCATAATAAGCATGACTAGCTCAGTAGACTTCCTGGCCCGACCATTTCAACTATCAATATTCAATTTTTAATTAAAAGTATTGTAAAAATAAAAATGCAATAAAATAATAATAAAGAAATAGGGAAACAATAAACCAGTAAGATACCTCCAAAATATACCCAACATTTTCACTTACTTACAACCCACTTGTATAGAGAACGCATGACCTAAAAAATTCATTTGCACTTGATTTTCATATTACATCAAAACCTATACAGAATTTCAAACTTTTAAATATTCATTTCAGAGTGTCATTTATACTTAATTTACTAACATAAATGCAATGCAAAAATTATCATGCACATGTCTCGTTACCTACTTATAGCTCCACTTCCACTTATACCTCCATTTATATCTCACATCTTCCTATATTAAGTGAGATCAGAATCCCTCCCACATCTACATGAGACATATGGGGCCATAAAAATACTTATAGTGTTACTTAAACTCTCTCACTTGCCTTTAACAAGTGGGGCCAAAATCTCTCATGCATCTGCATCAAATGAATGAAACCATAAGAGTACTCTAACGCACTTACATCATAACCAATAATGCACTTTTTCACCTTTAGAATAGAATATCTCCTATATCATATAATACAGGATGCATTTGCAATGTAATAGCACTCAATGTGGTATCAAAAAGTGCATGAATTACAAGTAAAAGCCTAATGACTTTGTAAAATAGAATACTCATTGAACTTTCCTTTTTCAATTTTTACTTTCAAAGAAACATTCATGTAAACATTTCAAGGCTTTTATATTACTAATGCATTTTTATAATATACTCAAAAAATCGTATCAAAAAAATCAACCGATGAAAATTTGACTACTTATAGTCAACACATTCATAATAGAGCATACAAAAATATATAAAAAGTTTATACGGTACGATAAAAACTTCATTAAACTTGAGAAAAACAAATTTTAATCTGTATATTATCATAAAATAATAGGAATTATAATTAAAAATAGGGATTTAGAAGCATACCTCAAGCTCTACAATTTTTTTAATTGGCTCGATGATTAATTCTCAAGCTTTGCCTCCAAACCTCATCCCTCTCTTTTTACTTTCCATATTTTCTCTCCCCTTTTTATCTTCTCTTTTACGTCAAGGTTGGGTTGGAATGAATTTTGTTTAGTGATTTCATATGTTTTAATTTATTATTTCCATTATTTAGCCTAGCACGACGATGCTCACTTTCTCAATGTCGTAGTGCTCACAAAGTATCTTATAGATTCTTTCATAATATCCCCACCTGAGATTTGGTGTAGTAGCAATGTTGCTCCAGTGCTGCAGCATATGGTCTTCCTCAACATTTTAATCAGAATGGATCAGGATGTTGTTGCCTTATTTCAGCTTTCTTCTTCCGTCTGGCTTCCCTCTCCAACATATACTTTACTTGAGCTTTGACGACCAAAATTTGTTTCATCTTTAACTGTTTAATGTAGGTCTTCAAAAGGATACTTCAAGCAGGCTTAGAATGTCAATGATACGATCACACTATCCTGTATGATAAAACAGTCGTAAACCTTTACCTTACAGAAGCAGGCAAATAGAAGAGTAGATGTAATCATACATATAATTATACATGAAAAATAGCAGCTTTCGCATATAATGTATCATTTGATAATCACCAGATTCCTCCTATTCAATACATCAAATTGAGTGGGATTTATTTAATGTGAGTGTCGATTTCCCACGGGTGCAAGCTTATTTGGAAGAAATTGATGCGATTGAATATTATATTTTATTGTCCAAGTAGCTCCATATGTACCTCGTAGAAAACACAAAGATAAAATAGAATATTATATTTTGTTGTCCAAGTAGCCTCATATTCAATTCTTTCTAAGTAAAAATATATTTAATGGAATAAAAAATATGCATTCGATTGGAAACTTTAAAAAAATCAGAATCATCCAAACTCTAATTCCAACAAAGTTGTAGTTGAATTCGATGTCTCAACGAGACAAACCCAACAACACAAAAAATGATTCAATCCAAGCCCGAATAAGCTAAAATCAAGAGCCTCCGGCTTAATTAGAACCTTCATGACTTTAACTGGATAACTAAATGATCTATAAATTTGACATGCTTATGTTCGAATGGAGCGAATCGACATGACAAATCCAACAAGTCTAAAATCGCGTAATTTCAACATCATCTGGGCCACCGATTTATAAAGTGATATTTTGTTAATTTTAACCGAAGTCCTCTAATACTCCATCCGACAACTCAAGTTAATTCACTCAATTATAGATTATTTATGTGACGTTTAAGTGCTTTGATAATATTAGAATTAATTGATATTTGATTCGTCAATCTTCCATATATTGAACTCATTTTATCAAAACAATTTCATAGACTTTAAAATTCAGCTTAGGCTTCATTTAGGACGGCTTTCTTATTGCTTCTTAAAGTAGTTTTTTTAGTTAAAAAATAAATTTTTGTACTAAAAAGACATTTTAAGAAGCAGTACGAAAGTCATCCCAAATAAACCCTTAATCAAGAAATTATCTTCCAATTATGCCTGAATTAGGCGGTCTTAAGTTTTAAGACAATCAACATATGAAGCCACTCTGCAATAATCTAAGGGCTCAATTGATTATTTGAAGATATAGAAGATAATTTATAAAGTGGTGTTCTTTTCTGTGTCAAATTAAATCAACACATTAAAGATGTTTCAAAATTATTTATAGAGTTTAAATATAAATGGATTTTTAATTATATTTAATCAAATTAAATAATTTAACAAAATCATTATTTTTTTATATATGGAATCTCATGTGGCTACATATATGCTCATCTTATATCTGGAAAGCTCTAATACATATATAATATAATTAATGAGATATGATTAGCATATCCTCTTGTTATGACAATATATTCTTAAACTATATTATGTCGATCATTCATGCATTTATATTTTAATGTAAATTCTTTTTATGTAGTCATGTCTTTACTCCCACAACCCCGCTTATAAATAAGGGATCAGGAGAAAGCCCAATAATACAAATCAACTCATTTATCTCGAACAGTGAAGTTATAGGACTTCTCTCATATTCTCTCCCTCTCCCTCTTTGCTTCTCTTTTTTTGGTAGAATCGTAGTCAGTCTTGTGGATAAGGTGCGGCTATCGCCCACAAACAAATTTAGATTGAACTTCTAAAATGTGCGGTGAGTGCAAAATGATGCCAAGGACTAGAAATAAGTTTTTCAATATAGAGGATAACAAGAAAGGGAAGAATTTTTTTATTTTTCACTAATAACTTTTTCATATTATTAAATAAGTAATTATTTCATATGGTCGAAATTAGCATTTGATTTTTTATCACCATTAAATATGAACTATTACATGCTGATCGATATATAATTTCACTATCATTAGTTAGATTTTGATCTTGAAATTTGATTAAGATTTGATTTTTTTAATTTATAACTTCTTATACACAGATATAAATATATAAATAATTATTTATGTTCACGATTTATTTAAAACTTAATTTAAAGTCATCTTCGCAATTTCTTTATGTTATTTGTCTAATTTTAACATTTGAAATACTTCTTAATTAGCCATTTGTAATGATAAATAAAAGTAGTGATTGATTTAAGTGGCAACATATAGGGTTTTCCTCCGCTGCGTGCTTGGGTCTCTCCGGTGTGTGGGCCTCCCGCCCCGCTTCGCCCGATTTTCTCCGGGTGCTCTTCATGCTGCTGGATTTTCTCTTGTTGCAGGAAAGTTCCTACTTCCTTGGTATTATTTTTATTGCCGAGTTTTGGTTCTTTTGGCCGGGTCGCCGGTATGGCCTCTAATTGGCTCTTGGATCCTGATTTTTTAGACGGGTCTAAGAAGTCTCGTTTGTTTTTGGATGTTTTATCTGGTAATGCGTCAGATGTTCGTTTCCCGCCTTTCAAATCGAGCTCTTTCCATGGTTTACCTGCTGTTTGGATCTCTGAGGAGGAGATCACTTCTTTAGCCGCCCCTTTTCAGTTTGCTCAGGTGGGGTGGGATTTTTTCCTTCTCGCCACCCTAATTTAGATTATATCCGTCGTTTTTTCTTTAACATTAAGCTTTCGGCTGAGTTTTCGGTTACCTTGCTAGATGCGTCTCATGTGTTGATTAAATTGTCTAATGACATGGATATAGTAGGGTTTTTTTCCATCGTTCTTACTTGGTGTTCAATTGCTGCATGAAAATTGCTTAATGGTTGCCTACCCTTGATATTGGTGTGGAATCTCCGATTATCCCCATCTGGGTCTCTTTCCCTAACCTTCAGTCACATCTTTTCGCTCCCAATATCCTTCATGCTTTGGGCTCTTTACTTGGTCACCCACTTAAAATTGATTTTGCCACATATATTGGCTCGCGGCCTTCATTGGCGCGTGTTCTGTTGGAATTGGACATTACGAAACTCTACCCTGATAAAGTTTGGCTGGGGTTTGAGCATTTGGGTTATGTTCAACATGTTCAAATGGAGGTGTTTCCCCCTTTCTGTGAGCTGTGTAAGGCAATGGGCACAAACGGGGTGATTGTCGTTCTTCTCCTTCTATTCTCAATCTGATTTCTTCTTTGAAGCCTTCTATTCCTGTTAAGAATGTTTTTGTTGCTATGAATAATGTTGATGATGGTGTTTTGGAGGATGTGGTTGTTCCTAAACCTTTGGGTTTGTCGATTAATGGAGATGGCCTAGCTGTTGGTTCCCCGTCACATGCGATTGAAGGTATTCCGTGTATGGCTGTTAGTGAGCCTGAGCCTGCATCTAATCCTGAACTTTCTCCTGTTATCCCTGTGTCTGCTCATACTATTTGTGTTTCACCTGCTATTCCTAA
Organism: Dendrobium huoshanense; assembly: GCA_016618105.1. Classification (NCBI taxonomy): domain Eukaryota; kingdom Viridiplantae; phylum Streptophyta; class Magnoliopsida; order Asparagales; family Orchidaceae; genus Dendrobium; species Dendrobium huoshanense. The sequence goes on from CM028359.1 coordinate 94,957,806, forward strand.
TACTAAATTAGCTCTAATGGATTATGTGGTTTGGGTTGAGTCTATTGCACATGCTCCTAAGCTTTGTGTTAGTGTTGGTGGTGCTGTGAATTGTGAGGTTAATTTTATCTCTGTTTTGTCTTGTGCGAATTCTGTGCCTGCCCGGTGTTGTTTGCCTATGGTTGAGATGTCTTCTGCGGTCGTTGAGCCGTCTGGTTCTTCTGTTTCTCCCATTAGTGAGTTTCCTTATTGTGTTGTCCCGTCTCCTTTGAGCTCTGTTGTTCAGGATGCAGTATCCTTTTCGGTTAAATCAGATATGGCTGAGGTGCCTGCTGGGATTGATGATCAATCGGTTTTACATTCCGTTGAAGGGCGTTTGGGCAATGTTAACTTTGTCAATATTCATATTTCGATTATGTCTAATAGTGAATTGGAAAAGCAAGTGGCTAACTCTATGGAAAACTCTGTTTTGGTTCAGAATGATTAGTTGATTTTATAGGACTCAATCTCTTCCCCTTCTAGTGAGGATGATACTGATGTTCATGATTTCAAGTAGGATTGTCATGTTATTCGTGGTATTTCTATTTTGAATGGTAATAGGCAAATAAGGAAAGGCAAAAAGATATAGGGTATGTGATTTGGCTCGGCCAATTTCGTCCATAGGCGGATCCACATTAGCCTAAGGGTGGGCAAATGCCCACCCTCAAAATTTTTTTTTTTAATATTTAGAGGGAATTTTTTAGAACATTTTGGGTATTTTGCGCATTTTTCCCCCCCTAAAAAAATTTTTTGTCCTAATTTTATCAATCATAAGCATCTTTGTCCATCCCCAAAATTTTTTTTTTTGCCCACCCTAAAAAAAGGAGCTGGATCCGCCCCTGATTTCGTCGATGATTTTTGGTTGTTTAATGGACGATGATGAGGAGGCCCCTGTTGCCCCTTCGTGGCTGAGCTGGTTGGCAACTTGGGTGCCTTAGCGTTGGATGGATTACGATCGGTTATTGTCACCTATGGATAGTCCGTGCTTGACTGCTTGGTTGATACTAGGGGCCTCCAATCCTGAGTCCCCTATTGTTGATTATTTTGCTCTGATTATTTGTTTTGGGTCTCGCTTGTTTGTTTCCTAGGATGTTGGTCTGTTGACTTTGTACTCCTTCCTTCTTTCTTAATAAAATTTTCTATTTAAAAAAATACTATTTTAAGTGGGCATAAAGCATATATTATAGAGAAAATGATTTAAATGGTCTTTTTTTTTAAGGTTCAAAATAGTCCCTATTTTTCTTAAGTTTTGAAAATTATTCTTAACTAGCACTAATGCTCTTCTAAAAATGTTATATGATTTTTCTTTAAATGATATAAACAATTTTACCTCCTTTAATACTTGATTTTTTTCTTCATAAATTCCAATAATAACTAAAAAAAACAAAAAAAAAAATCATTTGATTTGGCTATTTAAAACATGTCTAAAATTGATTAAAATTGTTTATTTGGCAATTTATTTGTTTTTTATTTGATACACGCCAAAATTGGCTTGATTAAGCACGAATCTCAAGGCATATTCAAATTGACAACATCCAAAAATCAGGGGGCGTCCAAACTCCAATTTTAGCAAACTTAGATTGTTTAAAGCATAAATTAGATGACTAAATGATAACCAAATATAACATGCTTATAGTATAATCGAGTGGTTTGGCGAGAAAAATCCAACGAGCCTAAGATCGCTTAATTCAAATATCACCAAGGCACTTAAATGCATGAATAAATGATATATGATCATGGGAATTAGTATGAGTCGTTCGATGGAGCATTCTGAATTTGAAATGGACTTTCTCCATATTTATATAGTGTGACACACAAAAATTTATCATGCTTTCTTCATGAAAGGTCCCTTTGGCTGGAGATCGGATAAAGCTCTAAAGTTTCAAGGATGCTAGAGTTCTACCCAAGCACCACCACCGACGAACTTTTGTTGACCATCTTCAGAACACCGCCTATTCGCCAACTACCGCTGGAACACCTCCTATTTGCTGACCACCACCAAACCATCATCTGTCCACCAATCGTCGCCAGAACACCAACCATTTGTCGACCGTCACTAGAATATCACTCATCTGTCGACCATCGTCTAACAACCGCCTGTCAATTGATTGTCGGAACCATTGCGTGTCTGCCGACCATTGCAAGACCACCGCCTATCTGGCAATAGTCACATGCCACCGTGTGTCCACTAAATGTTGTTGAACCACCTGTGGACCTCCGAAAGAGCACCGCACAAACGGGTCAATTGGAAGGGACATATTGGATCGTGCATACGACTAACCATTGAGGATAGAGGCTATCACCAACACACCCCGATGGGTAGTAATATACACCACCTAATCACGGGTTTCTCCCACCCGATGTAAGAGCTCGAGTGGGGTTTAGTAGATGTGGGACCAAGTTTCTCACGGGCACAAGCCTCCCAGGCTAGAGCCTGAGAAAACTCTCGATTAAGGATCATACATTATCCCCTCTTAAAGTGGGATTATCACAAGGGTATAGACTAAGAAGTCCTACTCAAAAGGAAGAAATATCTCAAAGAGACTCAATCAACATGCATGGCTCATACCAGCATTCGGAAGCTCTGGGGCACTAAAGAGAAACTGGATAAAAGAAAATCAGGCAATCAATCACATGCGTGAGAGAAGAGATAGAGGTAGCGTCATTTTGTGACGCAGATAAGTAGGATTTATAGTACCTGAAAGGAAGAGACCTACTTACTATTTAAGGCATACTACGAGACCGAATGTAGTAGCCTCGAATCCTAAATCTAGATTGTGTTTAGTGTTCTACACAATACTAAGACCAGTGTCCTAGCCAATGCAATGCAAAACCTGGACTTATCCCGGCCTGGATTGGGGGAGCCAGCTAACCACATAATCGCTTCAAAACCATGCTATCAAGTCAATTATGAAAGATGGGTGGGAAGTACAGTTCTTTGGAAATAGGATCGACATCTAGAGGATTTCCTAAGTGGTACTGGACTTATGTGGGTCAGATGCTCCTAGCTAATGCAATTAAATTTTATTTAGTTGATTACTAATGAAATGCATGCTAGTTGAAACGTCAGCTTATGAATGATATAGAATTTTAAAAACAGGCTTATAGAAAATAAATTTTTAGAAAAGACTGAGTCTCCCTAGGTCCGGCACTTCATCCCTAAGCAGGGTAGTTAGTTAAAGTTATCTGGAGTTCAGGTTTATTGGGGGTCTCAAAAGGATATTTTAGTTGAATTTCAAATATTTGTGGATTAGGGTTCATTTTTGTTATTTCAGCTTTTTGATCAGTTTTAAGAGTTTAGGATACTGATATTTAAAGTTCAAGTGATATTAGCCAATTTTAGAAAGTTCCGGGTCCTCCTAGGAACTATACTAAGGGTCCAAAAAGTCACTATGGGAAATAGGCCAGGTTTGGGATTCTTAATACCTTAGGAAAATACTAAACCTTAAGATGAGTAATTAGCCATGTAGTACACTAAAATCAGAGTTTTCTATGCAAAGTTATGAATTTTCTAAGTTTCGGGCCCTAAATGAACTACGGTTGACAAAAAAGTCGACTTTCTAATATAGGCCATTTTCTGGAAATCTAATATTTTAAACAAATACTAGACCCTAATTGGAGTCTAACACAAGTGAGTTTGCCTAATTTGAAATTTTGTACAATTAGTTATGGGTTTTCTAAATATCAGGTAATTAAAGGAATTTTCTAAATTTCTTAATAAAGGGTTCTTTTTATTGTTTTGCTCTAAATCAGCTCCAAACTGATTGGAATCACTCCCAAAGGTCAGTAATGACCTAAGAAAGTCTTCCCAAGTGCTTGGAGAAAATTTGGGATTTTTCATAATTTTTAATGAATTATTAGGGGCAAAATGGTAAATTTGACCTATGATCAAATTAGGGGTCAACCTAAAGTCAACCTAGGGAGCCCCATTTATCTAAAGTCAAGAATCAGATTCTGGTCAATTCAAGCTATTATGGGTAATTTTCTGACATAAAATGTATTTATTGTAATTTTTAGAATGTCTCGGTGCCTTATTTAACATGTTGATTAGGATTAGTTAACTAAGGGGTCTAAAGACTCTTAAAAAAATCCTAAAAAATTCTAGAAGGTTTATGTTGTCACTAAGTTTAAGTGTTGAAGTTTTCATGTCAATTCGAGATCTATCCCAAACCCTAAAAAATTTCTAAGTTCGTTAGACGATTCCTTAATTTTTGTCCTTAAGGTGTCACTACGTTATATGGGTTTGAATGGAGTTTTACACTAACCCTCAAGGTAATAATGCATGGGAAACATATAAAAGCATTAAACACGCCATGTCCTTAAATCTAGGAGAGACTAAGCTAAGTGCTCGTGGTGCGACCTACACATGCGATCTACGACGAACAAAAAGTAAATAAAACTAATGACGGTATCAGTGAATGATTGGAACTCAACCATCAACTAATCCAATCCCCCATAATTTGTTCTTCATGCATAGAAGCTATGTTTAAAATTTCATGCATAGTAGATCTTCCAAAAAAAAAAAAGATTTAATTATAAGTAACTTAAAATTAATTTAAAATACTTATTAATATATATCCATATAGATTTTGTAAAAATAATATATTTGAAAGATAGATTGATTCATAGTACATATAAGTATAGGGAAGATCCACTGGTCATCCAATCAAGGCCTCAAAACGATTTAAAAATAGTTTGTATCTTGAAAATAATTATTATACAAATGAAGGAAATAATAATTAAATAAGCAAAGAATACTCCAAGACAGAAATCTGCCAAAATAGTGAAAATCAGTGACTGAAAATAATCTTAAAATAAAATTCATATTTTTCTGAAAAATTCTAATTTAAAACAAGAAAATTATGATTTTTCAAAGCCTAAATGCAATTATATGGTATTTTTAAAATAGTGATTTTTTATGTTTTCAAAATAATTACAGATATACCTAATAATTTTAAACAGGAATGATCTCAAATAAAGCAGAATTCAAATACGAACAAAACAAGGTGCTGTGCATCGAAATCCGATTTAAAACGACGGAGGTATGAATTTTCGAAGTTTAAATGCAATAAAAGGGGTTTTTAAAAATAATTTAAGCTAAATAATATTTAAAAATAATTAAAATATAGCGTAAAAAACTTACTTTCATAGTTTTGAAATTTGAAGTAATTTAAAAATATATAATAATAATAATATTTTAATTATTAACAATATTTTATGTGATTTAACTAATTACAATAATTAAAGTAGCATTTAATTATTAGAAAATACATTTTTTTATAAATATAATAATAATAATAATAATAATAATAATAATAATAATGATAAAGTATAAAACAGTAACATAAAGACCTAACATAACATAATTGTTAATACTATAATTTAAAATATTATAATATAAAAAAAATAATGATAAAATAATTAAAATAATATTAAAAATGGTATTTTTTACTGTTTTTAAAATAATTTAAAATCTACATGTTATTTTCATAAAAAAAAAAAATTTAACATGTAGAGAATAAAAATACGATCAAAACGAGGTATTATACGCCAAAAACATAGCAAAAATGAATTTTCTGTGATTTTTTAAAGTTAAAATAGCTTTTAAAATAAATTTTATTTTAAAATAATCGGCGACAACACGTGTCGCGCTCCCGTTCGCTCCCAGAACCACGGAGGCGGCGCGGGACAGGTGGCGGCTGGGTGGCCAAGTGCCGGCACAGGAGAGGATCCGCGGCCCACGCAATCATTGCCAATGATTGCGCGACGGCGCAATCGTTGGCAATGATTGCACCGAAGCGCGCGCGCGGCACTAATCCACGTCGGCAAGGGCTAGACGCTGTCCGATCCGACGCTGTATAGAACAGACGCCCTAGATTTCGCCGGACGGGCGACGAAACCCTGGGATCCGATGCTGGACCGTTGATTTTTGGGATAAGTGCCTATAAAAGAGGGTAATTTTTAAGAAGGAGCACTTTAATTATAACATTTAGTAAAAGCAACAGGTTTATTTAAAAGTTTAAGAAGAAGCTAATTCTTCAATTATATTGACGTATTTAGTTAGAGAGAGAAAAATGATCAAGTGGAGAGAGAGAAATGTGGAGTGGTGATAGAAAGGGATAAGATAGATAAAGAGAAAAAAAAGATAGAGAGAGAATAATACTTTATGCGGCTGCACTCTCATCTACAAATTTTATATATTATTTTAAATTATTAAATAATAATTTATATGTTTAATCATTTTTTTAAATTATTCCTATTAAACATATAAACAATAAGTTATTAATTTATATATTAAATAACTTTATTTTTATCTTAGTTTAATTTAATTACATTATAATTTTAATAACTAATTTCTTTAAATTTATGACTTAATTTAATGTAATTACATTATATTTAAAATTTATATTTAATTTAATTATTTTAAAATTTATAATTTAATTAATTTTAATAAATTTATTTATATTTATAACTTAATTTAATTTAATTACATTATATTGTAAATTTAATTTAATTTATATTTATATTTAAATTAAATTTAATATATTTATTTAAATTTATATCATAATTAATATTTTTAGTCATAAATTTTATAAGATTTAAATACTTATAAAAATTTTAATTAATATTAATAACAATAAATTTAATTGATAATTATAAAAAATCATTTAAATATTTATAACTATAAGATTTAAAAATTTATATAAAATAAGATTTATAAAAAAAGTAATTAATATTATAAAAAAATTATTTAATTATTTATAACTATAAGATTTAAATATTTATAACTATTATATTTATTTTAAAGTTAAATAAAATATAAATATAATATTAATTCAATTATGTAAACATTGTAAAAAATTAATTTTAAACTCCTATGCCGCTGCCACTCTGTCACTTTCTCTCCCTCTCTTTCAATGAAAACACCAAAATATTTGACTATATAGAACGAGTCAAAACAATTGGCGAATATTCTTAAATTTTTTAACAAATCTGCTTCCTTCACTAAATGGGGTAATTAAAGTTCTCTTCTTAAAAATTACCCTTAAAGAGAAGTTTTCACCACGCCTACTCAATGCCAGCCGAATCAATGGCCACCTCAGCCTCCAGCTCCACCTCCATCGAGGACCTCAACCCTGACGTTCTGACACGTACACTCCGTCTCCTCGATGGACCGACCCTCGCCGCAGCCTGCTCAGCCATCTCGTACCTACGTTCTCTCTCCTCCCAATCTGATATTTGGCTCCACCTCTGCCTTTCTACCTGGCCCTCTCTTCACCATCCCCGAATCCTTCCTTTCCTCTCAACCTCCCCACGCTCCTTCTTCTCCGACGCTTTTCCCTTCCCAGATGCATTCATCGCCGGCGAAGTGCAACTCCCCGATCAGCTAATCTCCGCTGTAGACATCTACCATCGCGGCACCCACATATATATTTTCCCGCGTCATAGAGACCGACAGTTCCTCACCGTGGTTTCGGGGATCCCCCTTATTGATCGACGCCATGGAGCAGAAAGCAGAGGCGACGCTTCCGAGGGTGACTATATCACCTAACGAGCTGACGCTGAGTTGGATCTTGATTGATCCAGCGATGGGTCGGCCGGTTAACGTGTCGAGACGGCGAGCGGTGGGGATGGAGCGGAACAGTTACACAGGGGAGACGATGGTGCGGTTCGCATCGGCTGCACCCGCTGGGGAAATAGTTATCGGACCAGTGGTCACGTGCGAAGAAGGGACTGGGCACATGCTGGATGTGGTGCTCACGGCTGAGGACATTGATGGCGCGTACGTGAGCGGGGAGGAAGCACTGAAGGTGTTGAGGGCGATGATGGAGGCAAGGAGGAAGGGGAGGGGGAGATTGGAGGAAGAAGAAGACGCAAAGCAGAGGTATTTGGAGTATTTGAGGAGGAAGAGACGGAGGAGGGAAAGTAGGGCGAGGAGAGAAAGGATTCTGGATATATGCTACACGGCTGGCGGAGTCACTGTCTTCTTCGTGTTTCTATCACTGATCGTTTTCCGGTGAAGTAAAAGAAAGGGTTGACCGGACAAGAAGATTTACGGTTAGAATTTGAGATTGGATGCCCACAAACAGGAGAAATTAAATTATTACATGCGGAGTTCAGAGGTAGCTTACGTCGGGACTCCAGTGAAAAACGATCACGTTAGCAGACAAGTGATGTGGTCGAACGTCATTGCAGTCCTAACGAAATCCGGACTTCACATCATAATAATTTCTTTAAAAAAAAAAAAAAAGAGTATAGTTGATTTCTGTTTTTTTATTTTTTAGTTTTCAATCAATACAAAAATATAGAGCTAAGTGAAGATGTAAATGAATTTAAACCTTTTAATTAGGCAATACATTTAAAAATAAAATCAAATGGTAATTTCTAGCAACATTTGCTGGCTGATTTTTAAATGTATTGCCTAATTAAAAGGTTTAAATTCATTTACATCTTTACTTAGCATTTATATAGTATTACACTTATTTGATGGAAGTTTATAGCTTGACAAAACCTTTTGATAATTCACGACAACTTGCTAAGAAGTCAGGACGAAGAGCAAGTTGGCAAATAGGGGGTTGCTATGCCTTATATAATGGAAAAACAACCGAGAGAATTATATATCCCCAACTTTTCTCTATTGCTCCCGGCCTCTCTCGCTACTCTCTACAATCTCTCGCTCTAAAGCAGAATATGCCAACTTATTTGATGCACTCATAATGAGTCAAATATGTTTACAATTTTGCCCTTTCTATATTTTTCTGTTATTAAGCTCCTTAGTCCTTACACTAATCAAATTTTTTGATCCGTTACTTCATAAAAATTGCCACCCATACATTTTAATATTATGAAGATATACAATTAATTATCCAACGCAATTTTTTTTAAAATACAAAACTTACTTACAATAACACTGCATTATCAATAAACATTTGAAATTTGTTACAGCTAATTCAAAAATTAAATTAAATCAACACATATATAAAGAAACAGAAATGCTAAAAGAAACAGGCAAAGGAAAGCCGAGTTCTTGGGCCGAAAGTGTCAGAAGAGGACTAATTGTATTATAAAAAAAATGTTCATAATTGTTGTGGGCTAGAATATTCACGACGATAGAGTTATAATCCTATGTCTTAGCATTGCACAGATATCCAGCTCACACACAACGAACACAATATTTTTACATGAAAAATCCGGGAAAGGGAAAAACCACGGGTCCTAGCCCAGTTGAAAATGATTCCACAAGAATTTGAGCAAATTACAATAGTTTGACTCGTCCTTGAAGACGACCAAATTACAAATGTGAAAGTGTCACTCCAACGTTAGGCGGTAGTGCAGCAGCACTCTAGGGTCAGTGGTGGTTCAGTAGTGGCACTTCGGTGCCAGTGAGTACTCCAACTTCAGGTGACACTTGGACATCCTTTGATGGTCTGGTGGTGATTCGACAGAACTCAGACGTCTCTAGGTGGTCCGGCGGTGGTGCGGCAAAACTACGACGTCCTTTGATGGTGCGGCATTGGTGTGGCAAAACTCTGGCGTTCCTTGGTGGTCTGGCGGTGGAGCATCAGAACTCCGGCGGTGGTGCGGCAGAACTCTGGCGTCTCTTGGTGGTCTGACGGTGGTGCGTCAGAACTCCGGCAGTGGTGCGACAAACTTCCACCCGTCGCCGGATTTCTACCCGACGTCAGACTTCTGCCCATCACCGGACTTTCGTCGGACTTTTACCTGACACCAAACTTTCGTCCATCGCCGAATTTCTACCCGTCGTCGAACTTTCGTCGGACTTCTACTTGATGCCAAACTTATTCCCATCACCAGATTTCTAGCCGACGTCGGACTTCTACCCGTCGCTGGACTTTCGTCGGACTTCTACCCAACACCGAACTTTTACCTATCCCGAAACTTCCGACCTCTGTCGCTAGTCAACTACGGTGCTTCTGACCTCCCTCACCATACAACAATCTTTCCGACATTTATCGCCCACCAACTATTATCCTTTCAACCTCTATCACCCACCGACTACGATCCTTTTAACCTCCATCGTCATACAACAGTCCTTCCGACCTCCGTCGTCCACCGACTATGGTCCTTCCAACCTCTGTAGCTAGACAATGATCTTTCCGACCTGCATCGCCCATCGACTATGGTTATGCCGACCAAACAAGCATATCAATATTGATTCATACAAGTCCCATCATGTAATGCATGTTATATGATGTGTATTTATTACATCAAGCCAAGGTCTTCCCCCAACGAAGGGTCTCATTTGTAATCAACTGCAAATAAAAGTGAATTCATTCAAATTGGGCTAGGCCCCGTGGTTTTTCCCCTTTTTAGTATTTTCCACGTAAAAATCTTGGAATCTATTATAAATACTGCACCCACTCTTTTTATCTGTATGTGTGCTACATCTTCGTATAAAGCTAAGACGCTAAACTTTATATTTCTCTGTCGCAGCGAATATTATAGGACGCAACAGTTTGGCGCCGTATGTGGGAACATTATTCCTAACTGGGGGGCAACTATTGCTCCAATTTCAAAAGATTGCTCATGTCAATATTCTGATATTAGTCATTACTGCACCAATTTCATAAGAATCAGATGCGAACTGGGGGCAATTTTGAATCCATCCTTGGTAAAAAAGATCCTCCAATGCTTTCAACATAAAGATAATATTTCAGAAAAACTCAGCAAATGCAAGGATGCTTCCAATTAATTATAATCTTTATATAATCCCTTGCAGAACTTCTACGCCTTAGGCAATGTTTTAATCTCGACCTCAAGAAGTCAATAATGATTTAAAGATAGACAAATATTTACCTTTAATTCGAGATAAACATGATGTTTGCCCTCTTCTAATTAAGGAAAAATTGATATTAGGGGGGGGGAGGAGATGTGTCACGACCCGACCCGAGACGAGACGGATCCCGTTAGCACCGGGCCGCGACGAGAAAAGCTAACCAGGATCCAGCTTTGGAATTTGGTTCGGAACTGAATCTTCCAAATAATTTAATTCAAAAAGACTAACAAACACAGAGCTACTAAAAACATCAAATGCAGCAGAACAAAAGATCTATCTGATTTCATTTCCTCAAAACAATCATCTACAGAACAGTACATGACTTTAGACAGAAAGAAAGACAGAACAGAAAAGCCATGACTGTACAAAAATCAAAAGGTACAAAACAATACCTATACTGATCAGACTTTGAAATCTATTCCTGGACTTCCTTCCCTTTCCCAGAACCTGAAAACCACCAGAAAGCAAGGGTGAGCTCAACAGCTCAGCAAAGCAACAAACCTCCAATCAAAATCCTCAGAATCGCAAAACCAACACATCAGACAAATCCGTACAGAAATCAGAATAGAATCGGACAGATATCAAATCAAACAGAACTGTACGGAAACAGAAGTCGTATCAAATCAGAAACAGAACAGATCAGACATATCAGATCAACAGAATCAGAATCGTACAGATCATATCAGAACAGAACAAAATCATATCAGAATCATATCAGAATATCACATATCAGATATTATGTAATTCATAGCTAAATTCCCTGACACTGACTGAATCTCATAGGATCCAGGCCCCTTATGCCTCCCTTCGTGCTCACGGCACCAGAATCAGAACAGATGTGCTTATAGCACCAGAATACATATATAGTGCTTATAGCACCTAAACAGATTTTCCTCGGATCCGGAACAGAACAGATATCAGATTTCATATTGAGCTCATTTCAGAATTCCCAGACACTAACTGAATCTCATAGGATACAGGCCCCTTATAACTCCCTTTTTATAGCATATACATATAGCATATCAAATCAGAAGAATTTCGGACAAATCAGAAATTACCCAAAAATCGGGCAGCACAACAGCAGTATAAATAATTTACACAATTTTCCTGAAAATCAAAATTCATCAAATTCGTACAGAATACAGATATCAACATTTCAAAACATTTATTCTACTGCACAGAAAATTTCAAATTTCACAGAAAAATCTGGTCGACTAAAAATACAGTCGAATCAAAAATATCCGGATAAAAATCTTCAGAAAATAACCAAAATGTGCACACTCGGCACGTCAACAATATACAGAAACTTACGCGGTAAAAACTGAACTAATCAAAAGATACGGACGAAAATCACGAACAAAAATCAATTCCGGACAGATAATACCGCCAAACTCGACGGTTCTGAAAATTGAGAAAGTCGGAATGTGCCTTACCTCGTGCAGAGCAATTTCCTCAACAGTCACTTCGAACGAAAACGGCTCCGCGTCTTCCCGAAATCAACTTTTCCAATTTTCTTCTTTTTCTCTCTCCTCAGATCGAAAATCAGATATTTTTATTTTTAATTTCTCTCTCTTTCAAAACGACTGATTTCCTTTAAATCATACACAGATCGGCTTGGCCGATCGTCTCGATCGTCCTGGACGATCAGACCAAACCACATCGCCTGGCCGATACTCCAGGGCGATGATCCGGTCGATGCTTATGAACAGTGTAATCGGCCTGGCCGATGTCCTCGATCGGCCTGGACGATACCTACAGGAAAACACCTGGAGCAAAACTGGGCAAATTCTGGAGCTGTTTCCCAACTGATCGTCCCAGGACGATCCCAGATCGTCCTGGACGATCCTGGAGCAGATTGAAATATTACAATCTCCCCAACTCAGAAAAATGTCGTCCTCGACATTATCCAATCCAAACTCAGTCAAAACAAGTATGTGTATGACTGTCTCATGTCAGACTCCTTCTCCCAAGTCGCTTCCCGTGCAGTCCGATGCTTCCACTGGACTTTAACCATCGAAATCTGTTTATTTCTTAACTTTCGGACGTCGTACGCCAAAATCAACTCTGGCTCTTCCTTGTACGCCAGATTCTCCTGAATCTCAACCTCATCAGTAGATACCTTCTTCCCAGAGTCGGATACCCACTTCCTCAGAGTGGATACGTGAAACACATTATGCACGTCAGGCATAGAATCAGAAAGCATCAATTTGTAAGCAACTTTTCCAATTCTTTCCAAAATTTCAAAAGGTCCAACATACCTTGGACTAAGCTTGCTCACCTGACCAAATCTGCTCACACCTTTCATCGGGCTGACTTTGATATACACAAAGTCACCAACTTGAAACTCAACAAACATGTGCTTCTGATTGTAATACTTCTGCTGACGGTCTTAAGCAGCTTTCAACCTTTCTCTTATCAAACTGATCTTCTGAGCAGTTTCATCAGCAAAAGTAGCTCCCAAAGCCTGTCTATCTCCAACCTCCGTCAGAGTCAAAGGAGTACGGCACTTCCTGCCATACAGAGCCTCGTACGGTGCCATACCGATACTGGACTGAAAACTGTTGTTATAAGCAAATTCAATCAGCGGAATATGATCTTCCCAGCTTCCGCTAAAATCCAGAACACAAAGTCTCAACAGATCTTCCAGTACCTGAATAGTCCTCTCAGACTGTCCATCTGTCTGAGGATGAAAGGCTGTACTGAAATGCAGTTTCGTACCCAAGCCTTGCTGAATGCCTTTCCAAAGTCTGGAAGTAAAACGTCCATCTCGATCAGATACGATCATACGAGGCACACCGTGCAATCTGACTATCTCCTTCACATAAATCTGTGCCAAGCGATCAACTGAATCCGTCTGTCTGATCGGAAGAAAATGAGCGGATTTCGTCAATCGATCTACAACCACCCAAATAGCATCGTGCCCTTGTCTAGATCGAGGGAAACCCATCACAAAGTCCATCGTCACCTCCTTCCATTTCCACTCAGGGATAGGCAACGACTGCAACAGTCCACCTGGTCGCTGATGCTCTGCCTTCACCAACTGACAGGCTTCGCATCTCGACACAAACTCTGCTACATCCTTCTTCATTCCAGGCCACCAAAATAAAAGCTTCATATCAGCGTACATCTTACCACTGCCTGGATGTACAGTGTAGCCTGAATGATGAGATTCGTACAGAATCTCCTGCCTCAAGTCTCCAAACACAGGTACCCATAACCTGTTCTTACAGAAAATAGCACTAGAATCAGAAATTTGAAGTTCAGGAGTCTTACCAGATCCAATCTGTGCAATCAACTTCGAATAATCAGAATCTGACTTCTGGGCTTCCTGAATTCTTGTCTCCAAAGTAGACTGAATGGTCATCTGAGCCAACTCCAAACCACTGGAGGAAATCACCTCCAACTGCAATCGCTCCAAATCACGAATCAGGAAGTCATCAAAAGTAAGCTGAATACCTGATAATCCAGAAGACTTCCTGCTCAAAGCATCTGCTACCACATTCGCCTTCCCAGGCTGGTACTGAATAGTCAAATCATAGTCCTTGATCAATTCGAGCCACCTCCTCTGTCTCAGATTCAGATCATTCTGAGTAAAAATGTACTTCAGGCTCTTATGATCAGTGAAAATCTCACATTTGACGCCATACAGGTAATGACGCCAAATCTTCAAAGCAAAAACAACTGCAGCTAACTCTAAATCATGCGTCGGGTAATTCTTCTCATGTGGTTTCAACTGTCTCGAAGCATAAGCAATTACCTGACCATGCTGCATCAGGACACATCCCAGTCCTTTCAGTGAAGCATCACTGAACACCTGAAAACCTCCGTACCTGACGGAAGTGCTAGTACCGGAGCTGAAGTCAGACAATCCTTCAATCTCTGAAAACTCATCTCACACTCCGGTGTCTAAACAAAAGGTACTAACTTCTGCGTCAGTCTCGTCAGAGGCGTCAAAATCTGTGAAAATCCTTTCACAAATTTCCTGTAATATCCGGCCATGCCCAAGAAACTACGTACCTCAAATACCGTAGTCGGCCTTGGCCAATCAGCAACTGCCTAAATCTTCTGGGGATCTACAGAAATGCCTTCTCCGCTAATCACATGCCCCAGAAAAGAAATGCTCTTCAGCCAGAATTCACACTTGGAGAACTTGGCATACAGCTGATGCCTCCTCAAAGTCTCCAACACAATCCTCAAATGTCTGGCATGATCATCCTCAGATGCAGAATATACCAAAATATCGTCAATGAAGACGATCACAAACTGATCCAAATACTTTCCGAATACTCGGTTCATCAGATTCATGAAAATAGCAGGCGCATTGGTTACCCCAAAAGGCATAACCAAAAACTCATAGTGCCCGTACCGAGTACTGAAAGCTGTCTTCACCACATCAACTTCCTTTACCTTCACCTGATAGTATCCGGATCGCAAATCAATCTTCGAAAATACCGAAGATCCGGAAAGTTGATCAAACAAATCGTCAATCCGAGGCAAAGGATACTTGTTCTTGATCGTGACCTTGTTCAAATCTCTGTAATCAATACACATACGGAGTGTACCGTCCTTCTTCTTCACAAACAGAACAGGTGCTCCCCAGGGCGAAACACTAGGACGTACAAAACCTCTATCAACCAACTCCTGCAGCTGAACTTTCAACTCCGAAAGTTCTTTCGGTGCCATCCTGTACGGAGCTTTCGATATCGGAGCGGTACCCGGAAAAATATCGATAGAGAACTCCACATCTCTATCCGGAGGTAAACCAACCAACTCCTCAGGAAAAACATCAGCAAACTCCCGTACCACAGGGATCTCAGAAACAGAACCAACCTCTAGGTTCAAATCCCGCACCGAAGCCAAAAATATTGGGCATCCCTTCTTTCACATCCTGCTCACCTCCAACACAGAAACCAGACTGGAGAGAACACCTTGTAATCCCTGAAATACAACTCTCTCTCCAGCCATAAGCAAACTCACTTGCTTCTTCAGACAGTCTATCTGGGCTTCATACTGACTCAGCCAATCCATGCCCAGAATCACATCATACGATGAAATCGGCAACCGAATCAAACTTGATTTCCACTTCTTGCCAGAAATCTCAATCTCACACAAACAAAACTGTCGAGCAATCAAAGGATTCCCAGCCGGTAAAATCACAGACAAAGAAACCGGAAGCAAAAGAGAATCCAAATGCAAAATCTCAAAACAGTGCTCGGACAGAAAAGAATGACTCGCTCCAGAGTCAAACAAAACACGACAGGGCTGATCAGAAATATAAATCGTACCTGTCACAACATCGGGAGCATCTCGAGCCTCCTGCTGACTCAAGCTGTAAACTCGGGGCTGAACCGGAACAGGAGCTGAAGCAACAGAACTACTTTGCTCCCTCTGAACAGTAGGTGGTCTCCGTGGTGCAGAACTAGAACCACCACCTCTACCAGCAACTCCCTCAGGGCGTGGAGGAACAGTCATCGGTCTTCCTGCTGAACCGGCAGGTCTGACAAAGCCCTCAGATCGGAACTCAGAACGCTGATCAAATCCCATTTGTGGACACTCTGCAATCCGATGTCCTGACTGACCACATCGAAAGCACAGACCAGCCATCCTGTAGCACTGGCCAAAGTGTCGTCGTCCACAGTTCTGGCACACAGGTGCCGAACTGACAGATCCAGAACTCGTCGTACTGGTAACAGTACCAGACGACCCTCCGCTCCTCCTGGAGTCTCCAGATCCAGAACCAGAAACAAATCTCCTCTTTCTAGAGGAACCACTGCCAGAAGTCTCACTTCCAAATCTCTTCCTACTCGCAGTCCTCCGCTGCTGAGTAGCCAACAGGTCATTCTCTATCAGACGAGCTCGCTCCACAAGCTCAGAGAAGTCAGTAATCCGAAATGGTATCAGGGTATGCCTCAAGGTATCTCGTAATCCCCTCAGAAATCTGTAACACCTCTCAGCAGAAGTGCTAACCAACTGCGGAGCGTACCTGACTAATGCAGTAAACTCAGCCTCGTACTGCATCACCGTCTTGCTCTCCTGAACAAGCCTCAGAAAATTCTCCTGCATCTGCTGTCGTGCAGAAGGAGGAACAAACCAATCTCGAAATACCTCAGTGAACTCTTCCCAAGTAATCAAAGAGTTCAGTCTGCCCTGAAATCTGGCTGCCTGCTGGCCGTCCCACCAGTGCTCAGCCTCTCCGTTCAACAGAAAAACTGCCAACGGTACCTTCCTGTCTAACGGACACTGCATCCCGTCAAAGGTCTTCTCCACTCTCCTCAGCCACTCCTCAACAGCTCTGGGCTCAACAGCGCCCTCAAACCTCGGAGGTTTCAACCTCAGAAATAACTGCAAATGTCTATCCAGGTCATCAGATCGAACAGTAGAAGCTCTGCTCCGAGTCTCGCTCATCATCTGAGCAACAATCGAAGCAAACTGAGAAAGCGTATCAACACCGACCACTGGGGCTGTACTCCCCACTGGTGCTGCCTGATCGGCACTCTGCCCGTCTGTCATGTCTGGGTCTGGCTGATCCATACAGAAAAATCCAGAAAATCCGGAAAACTATCACAAAAACAACACAATAAAAAGCCGAACAAACCAAAACTACCCCAAACTGACTCACTACAGACCACTTCCTATAGCTCTGTTTCACACAATTCCCAAATTCCAAAACCATTGCTCTGATACCAAAAAGCTTGTCACGACCCGACCCGAGACGAGACGGATCCCGTTCGCACCGGGCCGTGACGAGAAAAGCTAACCAGGATCCAGCTTTGGAATTTGGTTCGGAACTGAATCTTCCAAATAATTTAATTCAAAAAGACTAACAAACACAGAGCTACTAAAAACATCAAATGCAGCGGAACAAAAGATCTATCTGATTTCATTTCCTCAAAACAATCATCTACAGAACAGTACATGGCTTTAGACAGAAAGAAAGACAGAACAGAAAAGCCATGACTGTACAAAAATCAAAAGGTACAAAACAATACCTATACTGATCAGACTCTGAAATCTATTCCTGGACTTCCTTCCCTTTCCCAGAACCTAAAAACCACCAGAAAGCAAGGGTGAGCTCAACAGCTCAGCAAAGCAACAAACCTCCAATCAAAATCCTCAGAATCGCAAAACCAACACATCAGACAAATCCGTACAGAAATCAGAACAGAATCGGACAGATATCAAATCAAACAGAACTGTACGGAAACAGAAGTCGTATCAAATCAGAAACAGAACAGATCAGACATATCAGATCAACAGAATCAGAATCGTACATATCATATCAGAACAGAACAAAATCATATCAGAATCATATCAGAATATCACATATCAGATATTATGTAATTCATAGCTAAATTCCCTGACACTGACTGAATCTCATAGGATCCAGGCCCCTTATGCCTCCCTTCGTGCTCACGGCACCAGAATTAGAACAGATGTGCTTATAGCACCAGAATACATATATAGTGCTTATAGCACCTAAACAGATTTTCCTCGGATCCGGAACAGAACAGATATCAGATTTCATATTGAGCTCATTTCAGAATTCCCAGACACTAACTGAATCTCATAGGATACATGCCCCTTATAACTCCCTTTTTATAGCATATACATATAGCATATCAAATCAGAAGAATTTCGGACAAATCAGAAATTAACCAAAAATCGGGCAGCACAACAGCAGTATACAGAATTTACACAATTTTTCTGAAAATCAAAATTCACCAAATTCGCACAGAATACAGATATCAACATTTCAGAACATTTATTCTACTGCATAGAGAATTTCCAATTTCACAGAAAAATCCGGTCGACTAAAAATACAGTCGAATCAAAAATACCCGGAAAAAAATCTTCAAAAAATAACCAAAATGTGCACACTCGGCACGTTAACAATATACAGAAACTTACGCGGTAAAAACTGAACTAATCAAAAGATACGGACGAAAATCACGAACAAAAATCAATTCCGGACAGATAATACCGTCAAACTCGACGGTTCTGAAAATTGAGAAAGTCGGAATGTGCCTTACCTCGTGCACAGCAATTTCCTCAACAGTCACTTCGAACGAAAACGGCTCCGCGTCTTCCCGAAATCAACTTTTCTAATTTTCTTCTTTTTCTCTCTCCTCAGATCGAAAATTAGATATTTTTATTTTTAATTTCTCTCTCTTCAAAACGACTGATTTCCTTTAAATCATACACAGATCGGCCTGGCCGATCGTCTCGATCGTCCTGGACGATCAGACCAAACCACATCGCCTGGCCGATACTCCAGGGCGATGATCCGGCCGATGCTTATGAACAGTGTAATCGGCCTGGCCGATGTCCTCGATTGGCCTGGACGATACCTACAGGAAAACACCTGGAGCAAAACTGGGCAAATTCTGGAGCTGTTTCCCAACTGATCGTCCCAGGACGATCCCAGATCATCCTGGACGATCCTGGAGCAGATTGAAATATTACAAGATGGTTCTCTCAACCTCTTCCACGTTTATTAACATCATTAAGTATGACTTTGATATACAACTTCAGATAGGTCATACATCCTTGGTGGATTCTCTTAACTTCTTCCATATAGGTTAATGTCATCGAGCAGAACCATGACATACAATTTCGGATAGATCACACATCCTTAGTGGATTCTCTCAAATTTTTTCAGTTCAAACAAGTGTATGTTATACCCATAATAATCAAAATCAACAATTGTTACACTTTAACAAGATCTTTTCCATGTTGATATGAGTTTATTAAAAATAAATACAACCAATTCAATTATGTTAATTTGAAAGACCAAAAAAAAAAAATTCTTCCAAATTATAAATGCACTTGTATATCTTTGAAGGCCTCTCTCCCCTACTTCAAATAATTATAAAAATTAATTACTTAAGAAAAACACGAAATAAATTAGAGTACCATATATAAATGATTTTTGTTATTGTTTTTAAGCTATTGTCCTTGAAACTTTTTCTTGCATATTTTAATAATATTTGGTTCATAACTATTTCCCATTCCATTATTTCTATTGATGGTGGTCTCCTTTTAAAATAAAATATGCTTAATGATTATATTATTATGTGGTTACATTAAATAATTTTAATGTCAAATAGATCTAAAAGATTTTTTAAAGATTTGATGACTGAAGTATTTGATATGAGGTCTTTAAGAGAATCTTATATAGAACTTTATCAGGAGTCACCCACTATCATAGATGGCCACTAATCACTGCCACCACCATAGCCCCACAATCGCTATAGCAAGCCACTAATCACTGCCACCACCATAGCCCCACAATCGCTATAGCAAGCCGCTAACCATCATCGTTGTAATTTTACATTGAGTTCATTTACTCCAAAGAATCAACCTCTAAGAAAATTCATAATGATTTAGATCCATAGGTTAATTAGCATGAGTATAGGAGAACACAAATATGCAAGAGCAATGACCAATGTATAATTAGTAGATGAAGTTAAATAAATATATACAATAAAAATTAGGTCAACATGCAAACATAATTAAGAAATTTCATTAATGATAGATAAAATTAAAAATAATCTTATCTTGGCACTAAAAATGGATTTTCAATCTAATTATTCCAAAATAATTAATATATGTATATAGCTTAAGAGTATAATGATAAATTAGCCTTTGTTAATGTTTAATATCATTAAACTTTATAAGATCTACTAGTAGTTGATGTTTTCTTTAAGCCTTACTTAATTAGGAAGATAATTATAAAAGTAGTTAAATAGATAAATTTTATTTAATTTATATTACAATAAAAATTCTTAGGAGATTATTACATTATAAAATCATTATAATTTTAAAATGATTCATCTCTATTGAATAAAAATTCGAAAAACTTCTCTTTAAATCTTATTATTTTATTATCAAGCAGCATAAATATCACTCTTAATAAAGATATTATAATTATAGTGACTCTTAATGAATAATATAATATATATACCTTTATAGTAATATATGTTATATTAAAGAATTATCATTATTATTTTAAATTTATAACTAAATTATGCATTAAATATAAATTTATATTAAATATATATTAAAATTTGATGCCACATAAGAAAAAAAAATATTAAATTAAAATTAAAACCACTATATTAGTCATAGCATCTAAAAATGGATGATAAATATTATTCTAGTAATTTTCTAAACACATAACAGACATTTTGGATTAGCAATTCCTGAGGTACAACATCATCTTATACAAAATATTTCTAGTGACTATCTTAGCAATATGAATAATCTGATATTGCTAACTCAAACTAAAAAAGTAAATTAAATAAAAAAATTTTCATGATCTTATAAACACTTTGATATCAAAATTACGGAAATTTATTTATTTCATATGAAAGCACTTCAGACAAAGTAGTATATTGAGTTTTGGCTTATTTTACCACGGCTTAATTACTGCTTCTCAAATAAATTTTTTTATGATAATATATTCTTAAGCTATATTATATCATTCATGCATTTATTTTTTAATGTAAATTCTTTTTATATAGTCATGCCTTTAGTCCCATAGACCCGCTTATAAATAAGGGATAAGGAGAAAGCCTAAGAATACAAAGCAACCTATTTATCTCGACCAATGTCTCTATATATTCTCAAGCAATAAAATTACACGATTTCTCTCATATTCTCTCTCTCTTCTTTTTTCATAACTAGTTATCTATTTAAATGATATTTTTAAATTCATATTTTAAAATATCATTACATTCTCTGGCTAATTAATTAAATTATTATCATATGAATTATTGAAGGATTCTGCTGTTCTTCTAGTAATCCTTTTTAAAAAGGCTAACGGTAAAATTTTTAATTGGAGTGGTTTGAAAAAGTTCCTTCTCCTAATTTAATTTTTCAAACCCCTTTCAGTTTTAAATTTTATAGTTAAGCCTTTTTTAAGACGGATTACTAGCAGAATCATTCACTAATTAATAATTAGGATAACAATTTAATTTAATTACTCAGAATGTAATGATTAATTAAAATATGAATTTAAAAATATCATTTAAATAGATAACTAATTATGTAATCTACCTAATTAATTATATATTTGGGATAAGTGTCAATAAAAGAGACTCCATATATTTTTAGTCTTTATTACAAGGGTTTTTAGGGAATTGTCCTCCTAAAAGTTTTAAAATACTATGGTTTTTAAGCAATTGCCCCAACATAATTAAACACATTGTGTAGATATGTTATTATTAGAGAACAATGAACCAAATACAAAGATAAATAGTAAACAGAATCCAAAAATATCCTTACAGCCAAAATTTGTTCCAGGGACATTGCCCCCAAAAGCCACGCAGGGGCGCTGCCCCTTGACCCCGCGACTCGATCGATCAGGTCGAGCCCTGCCAGTGAGCACTGCCCCTTAGACCCCTGACATATGTGTGAAGGGTACGATGATCATGGATATGAACAAATAGGGGTCGAGCCAAATTCAAGGCAACTTCAACATACATTTTATAGAAATCGAATGATTAATCATCTTTAGCTACCACTTTCTTTTTGCCTATATTGTTTGGTCTCTATTGACCTATTTTTTTGTACCGAGCACCCCCCAATGCTTGTGCGACGCACTCCGCACCTAATAATTTTTTCAAATTAGAAGACTTCAAACAAAAGCTTCTATATAAAATATATCACATAATACAGTATAACACATTACATCTAAAACCATAAGTTCCAAACTATATCCCACTTCAAATCTCCAAATCATGTATTAACAAGTTCCAAAAAAGCAAAACCTCACCTTGAATCCCTTCATCAAAGTTCTATTCATGCCCTTCAAAGAACGCTAAAAAAATATATAAAATTCAAACAAAAATGCAAGTGATCATAAAAATTAAAAAATATGAAAAGAGGAAAAAACGCAAAAATGAACAACTTGATTGCTCTTTTCTATTGGGCAAATTATTGCATCCGGTCACCGGACGCGAAGATAGGTCCGGATATTACTAAAATATTATTTTAAATTAAGCGCGTCAAAAGCGCAGGTAAAGCGCAGGTCAAAGCGCAGTCAAAAGCGCAGGTTAAACGCAGTTAAAGCACAACTAAAGCGCAAGTCAAAAGGAGTTGGGCATATCTGCAAAGGAGAAGGAGATGAGAGAGAGTCAAGCGAAATGAAGGCAAGGTCTGAATCACGATAATATTGGGAAATTAGGCTTTGGTGTGCGTGCGTTTATGAAACGGTCTGTCATGGCAGTTTTTATAACTACTTAGCCCGTGCTGAGAGTTAGAGTACTGTGGTGTTATACTCTCTGTTTCAAGTCTGACTCATAACATTGCAGCATTGGAAGTTAAAGTGTTATAGTGCTCCACTCTGTCTTCTGTCTGTGCTTGAAGCCATGCGTTTTCTATTCAACTTAACGAATAGAAAATAAAAAATTTATGCTTCACCCTCGAACCCATAAGCAAGTGGTGAACTACCTTTGAAGCCTTAGGATCTAAAGGAAAAAATTGGTTTACTTAACATTTCAACTGACAAACTTATACATTCAATAATAACAACCAAAACTACTAACATTTTAATCTATAAAAGAATATCAACAAATTATTTTTCTTCATAACATAATTATGATAACTCGGATTCTAGAAGTTTATACGACAAATAATTAAGTGCTAGATTACAAAATGAGCAATACCTCAGCTTCTAGGACTCAGCATCCTGCTTCCAAACTTGATATACTGAGCATAACCTTTATTTTTCCATGAAACATTAAAAAAATGGAATAAGCATAACTTGCTCAGTAGGCTTCCTATCCCAACCCTTTTAGCTATCAATATTTAACATTTAATTAAAACTACAGTATAATAAAAATGCAATAAAATAATATTAAATTAATAGGGAAATGATAAACCAATAAGATACCTTCAAAATATACCTAACATTTTCACTTACTTACAAATCACTTGCACGGAGATTTTCAGATGCTTCACAAAACGCGTGACCTCAAAAATTCACATGCACTTGATTTTCATATTACATTAGAGCATGTACAATGTTTCAGACTTTTAAATATTCATTTTAGAGTTTCATTTATACTTAATTCATTAACATAAATACAATACAAAAATTATCATGCGCATGTCTGAATTCATGCTTATAGCTTCACTTCCACTTATAACTCCATTTCTCCCATGTTGCTTCCCTCTCCGACCTATGCTTCCATTGAAATTTGATTATCAAAATATGTTTCTTCATTAAATGTTTAATATCAAAATCTAGAATGCGTTCAGGTTCTACTTTAAGATTACTGTATTACATGGATAACCAATTAAGTCTTCTAATGAACTCATTTTATTAAAAATTAAAAATAAAAAAGACTTAAAAATTCAACTTAATCAAGAAATTATCTTCCAATTATTCCAGAATTAATTAGGCTGTCTTAATTCTTAACACAATCAATATATGAAGCCACCCCGCAATAACCTAAAGGCTCATTTGTTTATTTGAAGATATATAAGATAATTTATAAAGAGGTGCTCTTATCTTCACTTGTATTATGCGACAAAATTAAGTTTTCGTTTGGGATAACTTTCGTATTGTTTTACAAAACATTTTTTTAGTGCAAATATTTTTTAAGAAAAAAAAATTGTACTAAAAAATTGTTGTAGAAAGCAGTAAGAAAGCTCTCCCAAACAAAACCTAAATCAACACATTAAAGATGCTTCAAAATTATTTATAGAGTTTAAATATAAATGGATTTTTAATTATATTTAATCAAATAAAGGAATTTAGCAAAATCATTAATTTTTATAGATGGAAAGCTCATGCAGCAACATGTGGGATAAGGAGCAAGCTTAAGAATACAAAGCAACTTATTTATCTCGACCAATGTCTCTATTCTCGAGCAATAAAATTACAAGGTTTCTCTCATATTCTCTCACTCTTTCACTTTGCTTCTCTATTTTTCGTAGTAAATATTGCGAATAAGGCGCGAGCATCGCCCACAGACAAATATAGATTGAGTGTTCTAAAAGGTACAGTGAGCTTAGAATGATGCCAAGGACTAAAACCGAGTTTTTCAAAATAGAAAATAACAAGAAAGGGAAGAATTTTTTATCAACTTATTATTTTATTTTTCACTGATTACTTTTTCCATATAATTAAACAAGTAATTAATTCATATAGTCAAAAATTGCACTTGATTTTATCATTATTAAATTTAAATTATTGTTTAGATGTGAATCGATATATAATTTCATAAATGTTAGTAAGATTTTTATTTTGAAAATTGATTAAGATATTATTTTTTAAATTTATATCTTGTTATATACAGATATGAATATATAAATAATTATTTATGTTCATGATTTATTCATCTTCGCAATTTCTTTATGCGATTTGTCTAATTTTAAAATTCGAAATACTTCTTAATTATCCTTTGTAAAGATAAAATAAAGTAGAGATTGATTTAAATGGCAGCTTATATTCACATACTCTTTTAAGTGGGCATAAAGCATATAATAAAGAGAAAAAAGATTGAAATGATCTTTTTTTTTTTTTTTTAAGGATCAAAATAGTCCCTAATTTTCTTAAGTTTTGAAAATTATTCTTAGCTAGCACTAATGTTTTTCTAAAAATGTTTATTTGATTTTTCTTTAAATGATATAAACAATTTTACCTCCTTTAATACTTGAATTTTTTTTCTTTATAAATTCCAATAATAACTAAAAAATGATAAGGCAAAATTTCAGAAAATTCATTTGATTTAGCTATTTAAAACTTGTGTAAAATTGATTAAAAATGTTTTTTTTTGGCAATTTACTTGTTTTATATTTGATACGTCGCCAAAAATTGCCTTGATCGATCACGAATCTCAAGTTATGTCCACGTTGACAGCATCCAAAATAAATATGGGGTCATCCAAACTCCAATTTTAACAAATTTATAATCAAACTGAATGTCTCAAAGAGACGAACCCAACTACATCAAAATTAGCCCAATCCGAGCCCATATAGGTCCAAATCAGGGGGTCAAAGTACATTTGAAAAGTTTAAAGCACAAATTAGATGACTAAATGATATCCAAATATATCATGTTTATAGTTGAATCCAGCGGCTCGACGAGAAAAATCCAACGAGCCTAATATTGCTTAATTTAGACATCACTAAGGCACTTAAATACATGAATAAATGATATATGATCATGAGAATCATATTAGCTGTTCGATGGAGCATTCTGAATTTGACCTAGATCTTCTCCATATTTATAGTGCATGTCACTCACAAAAAATTATAAATAGAACTCTGCCTTCTTCATGAAAGGGGTATTTGGCTGAACATTGGTTAGAACTATGAGGTTTCAAGGATCCTAGAGCTTTATCCAAGCACCACCATCGATGAACTTCTGTCGACCAGTGCCAGAACAGTGCGTGTTTGCCAATTATAACCAGAATGCCTCCCGTTCACCGACCACCACCAGACCACGCCTGTTTGCTGACCATCGCCAGAACACCACTGATCCGCCGACCATCACAGAATATCGCCCGTCCGTCTATCGTCACTAGGTAACCACTCGCCAATAGATCGTGGTCAGACCACCTCCTATTTGACGACTAACACATAATACTACTAGTCTGCTGAAAGTTATTAGACCACCGCCCGTATGTCAGTAGTCAATGGACCATCGTCCATTTATTGGCAGTCGCCAAATCATTGCTCGTCCGTTGACCATCGTCAGACCATTACTTGTCTGCAGGCTGCCACTGGACTGCCATCGAACCATCGCATGTCTACTGATATCCGTCGAACCTTTGCACTGATCACCACCAGACCTCTGGCAAACCACAAATCACCATTAGACCTCCGCCCAGTGTCAAACCTCCTTCAGGCTGCCATCGAGACACCACATTGTCACATGCATACCATGTTCCCTACGACCTTCGTTGCTTGCCTACTACGATCCCTTTGACCTCTATCGCCCGCCGACTATGATCTCTCTGACCTCTGTTGCCCACTAAATATAGTCCATCTAACCTCTATATCTTATAGACTATGGTCTCACTAGCTATAGTTGCCTGATTACGATCTTTTCGACCTCCGTCACTCACTAATTACGATCCCTCCAGCCACCGTAGCCCATTGAGTATGGTCCAATTGATCGCCATCGCCCGTCGATGATGGTCCCTTCAACCACCATCGCTCGACCACGGCCTGCCGACCTCTGTCACCCACCAACTACTCCCTCAAACATTCATCCCTTGCTGACTACGATCCCTCCGACCACCATCGCCCACCGAGTATGGTCCCTCCAACCTTCATCGCTTGCAGATTACAATCCCTCTGACCTCCATCGTCCGTCGACTACGATCCTTCTAACCACCATCGCCTGACTACGATCCTACTTGCTTGATGAATATGCCAACACTCTCTTAAGAATATGTCTCATGTCATTTGATTCTCCCAACTCCAACTATATAATATGTTTTGAGCCAACGCCTTCCCCTGAGGAAGGGCATCATTTTTAATCAACAACAAACATTAGTATAATTATTTCAACTAGGCTAGATTTCTTTTTTGTTTTTTGGATTTTTTATGTAATAATCTTGGCGTCTCTTATGATTCTTGCAACCCTCTTTCTTTATCTCTCCACTATCATGAATGTTCTAGTCAACAATAGTTTGACGTAATTTATGAGAAAGGATTCCTAGCTGGGGGTAATTTTTTCCATAACCTATAAAGGTTGTTCACATTAACATCCTGAGCATGAATGAAGTGAGATAGTCCCTTTACTCTAATTTATTATCAGGTCAAAAGATATCCATTAATATTGGAAACAACCTCACTGCAATAACAAACATGCATATTTTTATCTCCAGTCAACTATCAACCATAGCTAAATTAAGTCTACAAAAAAAGATTCTTGGCTAGAGGGAAACCTTAGCTATAACCTGGAAAGGTCGTTCACGTCAACATTCTAGGCACGATTAGAACGAGCTAGTCCCTCAATCATGATTTATTATCAAGTCCAAAAGATGTCCTTTAATATTTAGGGCAACATCACTATAACAATAAACATGCATTGTTTTATCACCTCTCAATCAACAACCATTGCTACATCAGTTTCATGTGAAGTAGATTTGGACTGATGAAAACAGCGATTGTAATCTCAAATATGATTGTAGCCAAGCAAGTTCTTCAAATATTTTTTGTATAAATAATAATATTAATAATATTGCTAACAAATATCTACCATACACATCTTCCAACAAATGCAAGAAAGCTTAAAGTGAATTGCAAACTTTATACAATCATCAGCTAAACTTTTATTCATTGGGCAAGGCTACAGTCTCAACATCGAAAAGGCAGTGATGGTTTAATGACAAATCAATCTTTACATTTGATTTGGGATACACAAGGCCTGCACCATGTCCCAATCATGGCATAATCAATCCTAATTAAGGGGATTTGATTCAAACTCTTCCACATCGATTAATATCATTGAGCAATGTTCTAACAAATAATCTCGGATATGTCAAATATCCTTGGTGGACTTCCTCGACCTCTTCCACACATATTAACACTATCATGTAAAGCTTTTGCAAATAACCTCGAATAGGTCAAAACATCCTCTTTGGATCTCTTTCAACCTCTTCCACATATGTTAATGTAATTGAGTAATATTTTGGCAAACTATCTCGTATAGGTCAAACATTCTTGGTAGATTTATCATGGCCCCTTCCACACTGGTTAACCTCATCAAGTAATGATCTGGCAAACAACTTTAGATAGGCCAAACATTCTTGTTGGAATATTCTCGATCTCTTACTAGATAGGCCAAACATCCTTTCTTATTATTTTGTTTTTTAGATTATAATCATAACTTTTATTGGGCTACACTTTTCTCATACCTATCAATAAATTTTGTGTTAAGGAGCTTTCTTCATAAGCTTTACAAATAACCTTACAAAAAATTAGCCATCCCAAATAGACAATAAGCTTTAATGACCCTAAACCCTATGCTGCCTATGATTGTTTTTAAAGAACGAGCAAACTAAATATTTCAATTAGCAAAAGGAGTAAGAAATACAATAATAATAATAATAATAATAATAATAATAAATGAGCAAACTTATCAAACATTTTGTGTAATCTATTAAATAGGTCAAATAGTTCGATGCATTTGACCTCACCCATCGTTTTCTTCCGCCCTTTTCAATTTTCACCGACCAAATCTGTCAAAATCGTAAACACAAGAGACACCGAAATTGCATCTTGGCGGGGCCGTGCAGGGGGAATAAGTTGCTTATATGGGGAAGGCGAAGTCAGACAAGAATTCTTGTTAAGATTAAGAGGTTATATATATATATATATATATATATATATCTATTTTTGATATTCAAATATAAATTAGTTCTATGTTTTAGTTTGTGCTCTTATTTTCAGAATTAAATAATGAATTATGCAAACTTAAGTATTTTTAATTTTTAATTTTTAGCTAAATCATGTATCCGACTCCACGTAATGGGACAAAGCCTTGATGTTGTTATTGTGGTTGTTGAGCAGTTTATCTATTCTTTTTTTGGGGTAATGGTGTAGTTGTAGGTTTTTTTTTTTTTGTTGTTGTTAAAATGAATGTTACTAATATATTACAGGAAATTATATATGCACACTAAATATTGTTATGTTATTAAATAAATATTAAATGTTCTTATTATTTAACATGGAATATTAAATATTAAATATTACATAATGCATTACAGGAAATATGTGAATTATTAGAGGCTACTTTCTAAATATTCCTTTTACTAAATATACTACAAGAATATTAAATATTAAATTTTCTCTGTTTTTCTAATTATCAAGTAAATATTGTTATATTACCACATAAACTATGAAACAAAAAAATTTCTTATTATTTAACATAATCAGAATTACTATTTAGAAAATAAGAAACAGCTTTAAGATTACATAAGCAATTATTCCTACTTTGATACGTAACAAAAAATCATCTGACATAAATCTCGAGGCATATTCTAGTTGAAAATTTTTGAAATTAAATTCATGATCATATGAACTCTCATTTCGGCAAACTAATAGTCAAATTGAGCGACTCATCAAAACAAACACAACAACACCAAAATAGGTCTAATTCGGGCACAAATGGGTCCAAATCAAGGGACCAAATCACATTTGAAAGGGTTTAAAGCATTAATTGGATGGCCAAATGATATCCAAATATATCATGCTTATAGTCGAATCAAGCGCCTCAACGAGAAGAATCCAACAAGCCCAATATCACATAATTCTGACATCATTAGGGCATATAAATGCTTGATAAACGCTCCATGATCAAGCGAACCATTATGAGCTGTCAATGAAATACTCACAACATGCCCTTAATCTTCATATTTACGGGGTATGCTACTCCAAAAAAAAAAAACTATAAATAAGCCTCTAATTCTTCACATGAGGGGGAGGAGGGAGGAGGAGGAGGAGAACATGCACAACCGAATGTGCGAAGATGAGCGTAATTAGGTGAAACATTATATAAGAGTTCAAACGGGGATTTGTTATGAGTAATGGGTGATGGCATGTGATTAATTAAGTAGACAGACGCCAGCATAGCATCCGACCAATGCATGTACGGGATAGAGGCAGTGTTCAACAAAGTTCTAGTCGTTTCAATGATATGTCTATGTTTGCGTTCAGCTACTCCATTATGTTCTGGAGTATATGGGCTCGAAAGTTGATGTTGAATGACGTGCATAACAAGAAAATCTTTAAGAGATCTGTTTACGAATTCGGTGCCCCCATCCGTTTGTAGAACTTTAATACATTTCAACGTGTATTTTTCAATCTAGGTTTTAAAATTAAAGAAAATGTTAGGAACCTCAGGCTTGTTATGCATAGGAAAAATCCACGTAAAACGTGAAAAATCGTCGACAAAAATAACGTAATAGCGAAATCCTTGAAATGAAGAAATTGGGGCCGGTCCCCAAACATTCAAATGAATAACATAAAGTAAAGACTTAGAGTGATTAACGGAATTTTCGAAAAACAATTTATGACTTTTTGATTGTTTTCAAGAATCACAAATCGACAGATCTAAGGGAATTTTAAGAAGAGGGCAGATACTGGGTGTTGAGACGATGCCAGCAGGACGAGGCGGAGTGCCTTTCTTGAGGTAGATTTGACAAAATACTGGTTGCGTAGACGAAGGGAGGCTTGTGGTTGGCGTTGTCATGGAGCCTCTTCCCTTATTGCGACAAAATCGCCCACAGGGAGCGTATAAGGCCAACGTTGGATCCGAAGAGGGTGAGCTTAGTGCTGCATGGGTAGTGAGATTGATTTCTTCGCTTAAGAGAAAGGGGTACAATTGATCAAGGCTCATAGGGGTAAGCATTGTTCTAATAGCATTTTTAAAGGATTGATAAGAGATCGGTAGGTCATTCAAGATATAGAGAATAATGTCCTTTGTATCTACACTAGACCCTACAGCAGCTATTTGATCAACAAGATTTTTGATTTCAGAGAGATACTGAGTCATGGTAAGATTTTTGAGAGAAATGTTGTGAAGAGTGTTCTTGAGTTGGATAACCTTAGATCTATTTGAGGATTGAAATTTGGTTTCAAGAACCTGCCAAATATCGGTGGTGGAGTCGAGGTTAACAACATACGGTAAAATGGAGATGGAAATGGTAGAACACAGGGAGGCAGCAAGGATTTGATCCGAGAGATTCCATTGAGCGAAAGAGGGATTAGGGCTAGAAGATCCATCGGTTTGAGAAAGAATGGAGGCGGGAGGAGCGAAAGATGAGTCAAGAAATTTTTGAAAACCTTGAGCTCGGAAGATCTTTAGGATCTGGGATCTCCATATGGTGTAATTGTCCGATGATAGTTGGACCGGAGCGATATTTTTGAGATTCGAAACGATGAACTTGAGGGATGAGGAGATCTGGGGTTCCTCTTGATTCGCCATGCTCAGTTGTTCGCTAGGTTGAGAGGTTGCGGAGGTGGTCGTCATGATCGCCGTGGTTCTCTGATATCATGTAGAAACCCACCGGACACAGAACAAGAACAAGAAGACGGAAGTAAAGGAAATAAAACTTGTATATTATAATGCAGTATGTATATCTCTTTTATAGAGTTATTCAGTAGCTAGCTTGTATGTACAACCAATGTATAAATGCCAACTCAGCAACAAATATAATATATAAATATATTATGTACTTATAGCATGTAATAATTTCCCCTGTATGTGGGCATCCAATCTCAAATTCTAACCATGGCTCTTCTCGTCCGGTTAACTTTTTCTTTTACTTCACCGGAAAACGATCAGTGATAGAAACACAAAGAAGACAGTGATTCCGCCAGCCGTGCAACATATATCCAGAATCCTTTCTCTCATCGCCCTACTTTCCCTCCTCCATCTCTTCCTCCTCAAATACTTTAAATACCTCTGCTTTGTGTCTTCTTCTTCCTCCAATCTCCCCCTCCCCTTCCTCCTTGCCTCCATCATCGCCCTCAACACCTTCAGTGCTTCCTCCCCGCTCACGTACGCGCCATCAATGTCCTCAGCCGTGAGCACCATATCCAGCATGTGCCCAGTCCCTTCTTCGCACGTGACCACTGGTCCGATAACTATTTCCCCAGCGGGCACAGCCGATGCAAACCGCACCATCGTCTCCCCTTTGTAACTGTTCCGCTCCATCCCCACCCCTCGCTGGCTCGACACGTTAACCGGCCGACCCATCTCTGGTTCAATCAAGATCCTATTGAGACTAAGTAATTCATAATTATTAAATATGATTACTGGATGTAATCCTCTATTCCACTACCCTCTGTATTGGCATGTGCTGCAGTCTGACGCCTCATCTAAACCGTTGCTGTCTAACGGTTTCATCATATCCGCTCATGTCATTTTCTCCCCTGATCTCTACTGAGTATATGTATGCTGCTACAGTAAATGCAAAGCGCAACAGAGGATTTACTACGGTCCTTAGCCTCTGTAATGTCTTCTTCATATTTGCTCTGCTTTGTTCTTCCGTTTTTCTGCCTTACGGCTTGATCGGTGCTCATCTGCTTCGTACATGGCGTCCGTGGCATCATCTTTTACCTCAAATCCAAATCCATCTTCGGTGGTCAAAATGGCGGACATCACCATTCCGTCCCAACTGAAGTTTCTCATGACAAACGTCAAGTCTATTCTCAATCTTCAACTCACTACAGATAATTTTCCGCTATGGAAATCTCAGATTCAAAAACTGTTTACAGCCAATGGATTTGATGGTTATTTAGATGGCACCATTTCAAAACCTGCGAAGCTCATTCCCTCCTCCTCTGGTGAACTTCAAGCAAATCCAGAAATGTAAAGTTTTCTGAATATGTTTTTCCGTCTGTACCATCTTTAGTGTCATCTACCTCAACTGATGCATCTGTTTATACCCCTCCTTTCCTATTAGTACCAACTAGTATTCAATCTTCTCAGAATTTACCATCCGTTTCACCTAGTAGTTCAAGTCAATCGGTTCTACTTGCTTCCTCACAGTCTACTACTCAGGCTAACTCCAATCCTAATGACAATCCTATCGATTCTCATATCTCACCGTCTGACACTTATCAAATACCTCTATCTAATCCTAATGAAACCAAACACCCAATGCTTACTCGTTTGCGTACAGGTAACTTAAAGCCTAAACACATTATTAGTATGACTAATTCTCTTACTTCATCTGATCCGACCTGCTTTACACAAGCTGTTAAAGATCCCTCTTGGAGACGTGCCATGTCTACAGAATTTGCTGCCCTTCAAAAACAAGGAACATGGCGGTTAGTTCCTTCTAATCCGCTACAAAACGTTATTGGTTCCAATTGGATCTATAAAACAAAACGTAATCAAGATGGCTCTATAGCTCGTCTTCGGGCAAGGCTGGTTGCTCAAGGCTGTCATCAACACTATGGCATTGATTATTTGGACACCTTCAGTCCTGTTGCAAAGTTTCCAACCATCAGAATTCTACTTACACTTGCTGTTACTTTCAAATGGCCTATCTCTCAATTAGATGTATCTAACGCATTTCTACATGGCTCTCTAAATGATACAGTGTACATGGCTCAACCTCCTGGATTCAAAGATCATCTTTATCCAGATCATGTGTGTCTCCTTCAGAAGTCTATCTATGGCTTAAAACAGTCACCTAGGAAATGGTTTGAGACCTTTTCTCACTACTTGCTGTCATACGGCTTTACTCATAGTGCAGCTGATCCTTCCCTCTTAATCTATAAGAAACAAGCAGCAACTATCTACATTTTAGTTTATGTAGATGATATCCTTATAACTGGAAGTGATTCAATTCTTATTCAGCATCTCATTGCTGCCTTAGCTGCTCGGTTTGACATGAAGGATCTCGGCATGATTTCCTATTTTCTGGGAATGCACATTCAACCATTCCAAGCAGGTTTACATGTCTCTCAGTCACAGTATGCATATGACATTCTTAATCGGGCTGGTATGCTTGATTGCAAGCCCATAGCATCACCTGCTCCAACTAAATTTCCAGTCACTGATGAGACCGAGCTATCTCATGCTCAAGCCAATCTGTTTCGTCATCTAGTTGGTTCCCTACAATACTTGACAATTACACGACCGGATATTGCCTTCACAGTCAATAAACTTTGCCAACATATGCATAAGCCACTAGAGATTGATTTCAAGCTGCTCAAGAGACTTCTACGATATGTTAAAGGCACACTTCAGCTGGGTTTACCTATCACTCCAGGTTCTCTTCAACTTACCGCATTCTCTGACTCTGATTGGGCTGGAGATCCAAGTGATCGCAAGTCCACTACCGGATATTGTGCTTTCTTAGGTAATACGCTGATATCCTGGCAAGTAAAGAAACAAAAGACAGTCGCTAGGTCCTCCACGGAAGCTGAGTACCGTGCTCTAGCTACAGCTGCAACAGATATTGTCTGGCTAAGACGTTTATTGCAGGAATTTCAACTTGATGTTAGTCAGCCAACCACACTGTTTTGTGACAGTATTTCTGCAATAGCTCTTGCACATAACCCAGTCTTTCATGCGAGAACAAAACACATTGAGATTGACGTGCATTTTGTTCGGGAATGCATTAAAGAAATGGTGCTTCAGGTTTCACATCTTCATACAGTTGATCAATTAGCAGATTTCTTTACCAAATCCCTGTCTCTTCCACGCTTTGCTCTTCTCCGATCCAAGCTTACACTTACCGAACCTGCTGTAAGCTTGCGGGGGGCTATTGAGACTAAGTAATTCATAATTATTAAATATGATTACTGGATGTAATCCTCTATTCCACTACCCTCTGTATTGGCATGTGCTGCAGTCTGACGCCTCATCTAAACCGTTGCTGTCTAACGGTTTCATCATATCCGCTCATGTCATTTTCTCCCCTGATCTCTACTGAGTATATGTATGCTGCTACAGTAAATGCAAAGCGCAACAGAGGATTTACTACGGTCCTTAGCCTCTGTAATGTCTTCTTCATATTTGCTCTGCTTTGTTCTTCTTGTTTGTGTTTACAGATATCTGAGAACGAGCTTCAACAGATCCAACTCAGCGTCAGCTCGTTAGGTGATATAGTCACCCCCGGAAGCATCGGCTCTGCTTTTTGCTCCATGGCGTCCCGAAACCATGGTGAGGAACTGTCGGTCTCTATAACGCAGGAAAATACGTGGGTGCCGCGATGGTAGATGTCCACAGGGGAGATTAGCTGATCGGGGAGTTGCACTTCGCCGGCGACGAATGCGTCTGGGAAGGGAAAAGCATTTGAGAAGAAGGAGCGTGGGGAGGTTGAGAGGAAAGGGAGGATTCAGGGATGGTGAAGAGAGGGCCAGGTAGAAAGGCAAAGGTGGAGCCAGAGATCAGATTGGGAGGAGAGAGAACGGAGGTACGAGCTGGCTGAGCAGGATGCGGCGAAGGCAGGTCCGTCGAGGAGACGGAGTGTACGTGTCAGAACGTCGGGGTTGAGGTCCTCGATGGAGGTGGAGGTGGAGTCGGAGGTGGCCATTGATTCGACGGGGTGAAAACTTCTTAGAGTATTCGTGGCAGTGGAGATATATAAATTTCAGTGTCTTAATTTTGTATGAAGATCTAGAACATAGATAAATAAAAGAGTAGAGTGTAACATTCATAAGGGATTAAAATTTTTAGGTGGAAACTTGAAAAGAGGAAAAATCACAGGGTTGACTTAGTTTGAATGAATCCACCAACTTTTGTATTCTTGTAGTATATTTAGTAAAAGGAATATTTAGAAAGTAGCCTCTAATAATTCACTTATTTCCTGTAATGCATTATGTAATATTTAATATTTAATATTCCATGTTAAATAATAAGAACATTTAATATTTATTTGATATCATAACAATATTTAGTGTGCATATCTACTTTCCATATTAATTTGATATCATAACAATATTTAGTGTGCATATCTACTTTCCAGTAATATATTAGTAACATTCATTTTAACAACAACAAAAACAAACCTACAACTACACCATTACCCCAATAAAAGAATAGATAAACTACTCAACAAACTCAATAACAACATCAAGGCTTTGTCCTACTACGTGGTGTCGGCTACATGATTTAATTAAAAAATAAAAAAAAATAAAAAAAAAACTTAAGTTTGCGCATAATTCATTATTTAATTCTCAAAATAAGAGCACAAACTAAAACATAGAACTAATTTATATTTAAATATCAAAAATAGAAATAATTAACATAAGAATCAACTATATATATATATATATAACCTCTTAATTATCTTTTTTATTTTTTTTGGAAAATTTGGGGCTTCGCCCGTATATTAAAATGAAAGGATGATGACAAGTAATCACAAAAAAGCAACTGTAACAAAATTACAAGAGAGGGATCAAACCACAAAGCCTATAAAATAAAAAACAGCCTCAAAAGGCAACAAAAAAACCAAAATTGGGCTCAGGAAGAAGGAAACCGATACAACATAGCAGCAATCATGCATCAAGAAATCTTAAGCCCATAGACAACAACATAATAGCCCCGGTTGCCAATAGAACAACCAGAAAAAACGTTCAGCAGGTTGCAGCAAGTGTCCATCCAAATGCATGAACGAAAATCAGATTGTCAAGGCCGTCAAGGAGCAGCAGCAACAGTGTATCGGAACCACACATCATCGCCCAGCTCTACTGTAATCGGCCAAAAAATGATTATGGGAAGAAAAACAGGAGGGAAAGGTGAATCGGAACCACACATCATTGCCCAGCTCTACTGTAATCGGCCAAAAAATAATTCTGGGAAGAAAAACAAGAGGGAAAAGTTGCTTGCAACAAATCAAAATGTTTCCACCTTTAGTTTTAGCAGTTACAACATTAGTTATTCTCCCGCAAATGGTAATAGTGTTGCACTGGGTATCCCCATACCTACGATCATTTCTTTCTCTCCACAAAAAATAAACCGCACAACTGATAACCAAGAAGCATAAATTTTTCTCGTAATTTGTCATATGCTGCAACCCATGAAAAAACTTATAAATTTGCAGCAAGGAAGGTATTAAGTAAGAAACTTTCTAAGTTAAGGAAGAAGGGAGGAGATGATAACATAAGAAAAATCACAGTAAAACATTAGGTGTGTCAAAGACTCCTCTTCCATCCAACAAAAATGGCTTTTGCTATCGATAATGATATTCATTTTCCTTAGAACATCCGCAGTTTTAAGCCCATCATTCATCGCAAGCCAAACAAAAGCCGAGTACCTAAGAGCATATTGTTTGTGCCATATGAGCTTGTACCAGTCAACCGTGGGAATATTAGAAAAAAATATTTCTTTGAAGGCTTTAAAATTAGGAGTTCCCTTTCCAGTCCAGGTGATACCCTAAACAGGAGTATCATGAATTGTCACAGTGTTAATGAGTTGGATAACATAAGGGGAGAGAGAGGTAGGCAGAACCCATTTACCTCCACATATGAAGTTTCGAACGCTAACATAGCCAACATAAGGTGGTTGGTATAGCTCGGCAAGTGCTAAACTGTTGGCCCAAGTATCCCAAAACATATCAAAAATATAATTGGAACAATAAACTTTAAAAATCAAGTATGATTTGAGACGACCCGTAGATTCACATATGAATTTCTAGTAAATAGAAGCTTGGGGGGGGGGGGGGGGGGGGGGGGGGTCCAAGGGGATACATATTTGTTTATGAACCAATCAACAACTAGAGAGCTATTGGTAAAAAATCGCCAAATGAAAGAGCAAGCAAACCCAAAAGAGATAGAATTTATATCCGGGATGCCAAGACCACCAGAATACATAGGTAGCAGGTTTTTTTCCAAAAAATGAGGTGCAGCTTTTTCTCAGAGATGGATACAAGATAGAGGAGTCTGGAGCACATTTTTTCAATCTTTTTACAACAGCATTTTAATAGAATCGCGCCTCTAATCCAATAAGCAATCGTGTTAGCTATGGTAAACTTTAGATATTGTATTCTACCTGCAAAGATAAGAACTTTACTTTCCAACCAGCAAGTAGAGTATAAATTCTACTCAGTAGTGGTTGGAAGTGAGTAGCCGAAAGTTTTTTGGTGGAAATAGGAAGACCCAGATATTTCATGGTATGTTCAGTCGAGGAGAAACCAAGCAAAAGGGAGATATCATTAGCCATGCTAGTGTTCTTAGAGAACAAAATAGAGCATTTATCCTTATTAATATTCAGTCCAGAAGAAGCAGCAAAAATCCCCAAAGCATCATTAAGATTCATGGCATTTTCAATCTTGCTCTCACCAAAAACTAAAACATCTTTTGCATAAAGGAGGTGGTTCAACAAGGCATTTCCAGCTGAAATGCCTAAAAAATGGATAGCCTCAAGTGCACAAGAAATGGCATCCATGATAGTGGTAAAGAGCAACGGTGAGAGAGGACACCCTTGGCGCAAACATATCAAACGGTTTGTGTATTCTATTAAATATGTCAAACAGTTTGATGCATTTGACCTCACCCATCATTTTGTTCCGCCCTTTAACCGACCAAATCTGCCAAAATCGTAAACACAAGAGAGACACCTAAATTGCATCTTGGCGGGGCCGTGCGGGGGAATAAGTTGCTTATATGGAGAAGGGTGAATATCATCCAAGGCGAAGTCAAACAGGAATTCTTGTTAAGATTAAGAGGTGCGCCAAACCTCTTAATCTTAACAAGAATTCCTATCTGACTTTGCCTTGGATGATATTCACCCTTCCCCATATAAGTTATCGATTTAAAAAAAAAACAACTCTACAAACGTTCAATAAAATCACCCAACAAAAGTTACTAGAAATTACCGTTTCATTTTATTTTTAAATGTATTACCTAATTAAAAGGTTTTAATTCATTTACATCTTTACTTAGCTCTATATTTTTGCATTGATTGAAAACTAAAAAAACAAAAAACAGAAATCATCTTTACTATATTTTTGCATACATATAATAGCATTTATATAGTATTACACTTATTTGATGGAAGTTTATAGCTTGACAAAACCTTTTGATAATTCACGACAACAACTTGCTAAAAAGTCATGACGAAGAGCAAGTTGGCAAATAGGGGGTTGCTATGCCTTATATAATGCGTGACATCTCTCTTCTTCCCCCATCGCACATCCATTGTCCCAACGAAAAATTATTGTGTGCGGAATCCGAATGCATTCGGATTCCAATCACGGCATGCCACGTCATCGGATGCACTCCGGGGCCCAGTACATACAGTGACATGGCGGATGGTGATTGGAATCCGAATGCATTCGGATTCCGTATTGCTCCCGGCCTCTCTCTACTCTCTACAATCTCTCGCTCTAAAGCAGAATATGCCAACTTATTTGATGCACTCATCACTCAGCACTCTCTACAATCTCTCGCTCCCGGCCTCTCTAATTATTAAATATTAATACTGATTAATGATTGATTACTCATTATTATTATTGAAATTCTAACTTACATTGTATTGATGTTGTTTAGTGTCAAGATGGTTATTGTTGCTCAAACTATTCGCTATTACTAATATTGTGACTAACACTTATATTGATTATTGTTACTAATACGGATCACTATTATTGATACATATCATTGTTCCTAATACTATTATTGATGATATAATAGACTGAGATGTAATTATACTATAAATTGCACAATTGATGTAGATAACTAACATAAGATATTGACGCATAAATTTTTTTATACAATTTATGACATATCGTTTCCTTTTATATTGCATTGATTTTAGTTGCAAAATTTTAGTTACTTGATGGAATTTTATATTTATTATGTAGTTTTAAATGATTTCAAGTAAGGAGTCTACAGCTTGAGGTTATATATACAGTGATGTTAGTATAGTTTTTATTTGAACTCTTTGGAGTATGCATTCTTTTGTGGATTATGATAACTATTGTATATATTATTTTTAGAACTTATGTAGCATGTAAATATTATTTATAGTAAATGTGAATTATGTTTTCCACTATTTATATTCATTTAATATAATTAATCAACTCTTGATGTTAAATTAATCTGATCATAAATGACTATTGATTGTTATTGAGAAATAAGAAAGACAATATATTCTATATGAGATATAATTAGCATATCTCCTTCTTATGACAATATATTCTTAAGCTATATTATATCATTAATGCATTTATCTTTTAATGTAAAATTCTTTTTATGTAGTCATGCATTTACTCCCAGAGTCCCAGTTATAAATAAGGGATCAAGAGCAAGCCTAATAATACAAAGCAACTTATTTATCCCGACAAATGTCTCTATTCTCAAGCAATAAAATTACAAAGTTTTTCTCATATTCTCCCACTCTTCAATTTTGCTTCTCTATTTTTCGTAGTAAATATTACGAATAAGGCGCTGGCATCGCCTGCCCACAGACAAATTTAATTTGAATATTCTAAAAGGTCCAACGAGCGTAGAATGATGCCAAGGACTAAAACCAAGTTTTTAGCAAGAAAGAGAAGAATTTTTTATCAATTTATTATTTTATTTTCCAAAAATAACTTTTTCCATATAATTAAATAAGTAATTATTTCATATAGTCAAAATTTGCAATTGATTTTATCACAGTAACAGCAACATCAAACATTTATCCCACTTTGTGTGGTTGGCTACATGAATCATTTTACTCCATTATGCCCTATTAAAAGTTGATTTTAGATCGATATATAATTTCATAAATGATTAGTTAGATTTTTATTTTGAAAATTGACTGGATATGATTTTTAAATTTTATAACTTCTTATATACAGATATAAATATATAAATAATTAATTTATGATTATGATTATTTATTTAAAACTGAATGCAACGTGATATTCGCGATTTCGTTGTGTGATTTGTCTAATTTTAAAATTCGAAATACTTCTTAATTTACCATTTCTATAGCTAAAAGAAAGCAGAGATGGATTTAAATGGCAACTTATATTCACATACTCTTTTAAGTGGGCATATAGCATATAAAATATAGAAAACGATTGAAATGATCTCCCTTTTTTTTTAATGATCAAAATAGACCCTAATTTTTTTAATTTTTTAAATTATTCATAGCTAGCACTAATGCTAGCTTTTCCTAAAATTTTTATATGATTTTTCTTTAAATGATATAAACAATTTTACCTCCTTTAATGTTGGATTTTTTTTCATAATTCCAATGATAACTCAAAACATATTTAGAATAAATTTCAGTAAAATAAGTTTCGTATAATGCTTTAAAATCATTTTCAAATCCGCTCCATACCCACCACTTGTCAGCGTAACACGTTAGTCACCAGATCCAACGCTGGATCAATCCATATCCAACTTAGCATCAGCTCCTGAGGCGTCGATCAAGAAGGGCTATCCACGGAACCAAGGGGAGCAAATATCGATCTCTATGACCCTGAAAAAGATGTGGACGCAATGATGATAGATGTCTATGCCGGAGATGAGCTGTTTGGGGAGTTTCACTATATTTTAAATAACATAATATAGAAGAAGTTAATTTAATAAAAGTTCACCGAATCAAAGGCAATCCCCTCCACCTTGACCCCGGCCACCTCCATCGAGGACCTCCACACTGACGTTCTCACACATACTCTTCGCCTCCTCGATGGACCCACCCTCGCCGCAACATGCTCCGCCATGTCCCACCTATGTTCTCTCTCCTCCCAATCCGATCTATGGCTCCACCTCTAGCCTTTCCCCTTGGCCCTCTATTCGATCACCATCCATGAATCCTCCCTTTCCTCTCAACCTCCCCCACACTCCTCCTCTGATGCTTTTCCCTTAACAAACGCACATTCCGTCGGCGAAGTGCAACTCCCTAATCAGGCCATCTCCATCATAGACATCTATTATCACGGCATCCCGGTTCATAGAGACTGATACTTCCTCCTTGAGGTTCTAGAGATCCTTCTTCTAGATCTACTACATGGAGCAGAAAGCAGAGGAGATGCTTCTAGGGGTGACCATATCGCTCGAGGAGGTGACGCTGAGTTGGATCTAGATTGATCCATTGATTTGGTCGGTAGGACAAATTTTTGAAATAGTTAATGTGTAAAATGAAATTAGCTGTTTAATTATGAAAAATATATATTTTAACTTAGTTATAGTCACTATTTTAAGCACTGACTGAATATGGAAAAACAAATATTTTCTTCCTCCATTATTTAATTGTGCATGTAGTAAATAGGGACAATCATTACCTTGTTGCTGATGTGTTCTTGTAACGTGCAACAATGGAGTCCTGGAAGTCAAAGGTTGTGTCTTTAGAATCAAGAGTGTGCTTTCGATCTCCCGTAAAGTTTTCTCTTATTGCTACATATTGTTGTATAAGCATCATATAAGAGTGACCATTATATCTTTCCTCATAATTTGGATCTTATATTGACCAACTTTCCATTACTTTGTTGGAAAATTATTGTTAATATTTACTCATTTTTGCTAGTTCAGATTGTCCTTTTTTTATTGCTTATTATACAATACGATATTATTGTTATATGCTAACTAATATTCTTACATTGATTGATCCTCCATAAGCCATTTGTTGATACTAGATATATAATAATGGCTTCAATAGCTGTGTTTGGATGCTATGAATTTAAGCATTTCAAACACTTATCCATTTCTTTTCACTCAAATTCCTAAACTCCAAACACAACCATTGAAGGCAGTCTTATATATCTAATATAACCGAATGGTTGATGGAGGATCAATCAATATAAGATAGTTAGTTGGTATACAATAGTACAATTATATCATAGAATAAGCAATACAAAAGGCTATACAATCTAAACTAGCAAAAAGGAGTAAAGGCTGACAATGTTTTTCCAATAGACTAATGAAAAGTTGGTCAATACAAGAGCCAAAGTATGAGAAAATATATAATGGCCACTCTTATATGATGCTTATATAAACAATAAGTAGTAGTAAGATAAAGCATTATCAGA
This sequence comes from Dendrobium huoshanense, assembly GCA_016618105.1. Classification (NCBI taxonomy): domain Eukaryota; kingdom Viridiplantae; phylum Streptophyta; class Magnoliopsida; order Asparagales; family Orchidaceae; genus Dendrobium; species Dendrobium huoshanense. The sequence continues at coordinate 95,001,066 of CM028359.1, forward strand.
GATCGAAAGCACACTTCTTGATTCTAAAGACAACCTTTGGCTTCCTAGTCCTCCATTACTGTACGTTACAAGAACACACCGACAACAATGATAGGATGGTCCTTATTTACTATGTGTAGTTGGATCGAGAAATTATTACATGCAGAATGTGGACATAGCTCTGCGTCCGGACTCTAGTTAAATCGTGACACATGGATTATATACATGGATTTTTAATATATATTTTTATTACTTGTGACCCAACGACCCAACCTAGACCCGATGATAGTTTTGAAAAAAGATTGTCACCATCTCGTCCTTTCACTATTAACACAGTCCTGTCCCGTCCATTCACTTTTAACATTGTGGAAAACCTAAAGGTTTAGAGCTTGGAATTCGGAAAGTCAAATTTCATCGTTGAACAAGGATTGTTCTAATCTCCTTCAAACACTCTTCATCTTTAAACAAGGATCAATCTGTCATTTCCTTCAGGGGTTGTTTATCTTTGAAGGATCTATTTGGTATCGCTCTCTTCGTTATCTTCAGGCATCATCAAACAATAAGATTTGCATGGTCAAATTTATGTCCAGAGTAAATTTGATCAAGATGTCATTATTGTATTTTGAATGTTATTGCATTTTGGAGTGAAAAATAAGTTTTTTGGTTGGTTAAAGATGATTTTTAAATTTTGTTTAGTTGTTGAACATTTTGTATCTCTGTATTTGTTGAAGACCTGAATGACAAAGCTACATAATCTATTTGAGCTTTCTCCATAAATGGTGTATAAAATTCATGTGTTGTTTTCTCCCAGCCAAGTGATATTCCAACATAATTTAATTAGTGCAGTTCACACTATAGAAGCTACACGAAAGCTTCTTTTGTTTCTTCCTTCTAGAAGTTTCTTGTATATAATGTACAAGTTATACATAGTATGTGCACAAAAAAAATTACACATCTTTGTGTATAAGTTGTACACATTGTATGTACAAGCTTGTACACACACTGTGTACAATTTGTACACAAGGTGTGTAGAAGGTGAATTTGTTGGGGGTTGAGTTTTATTAGCTTGACTTGCATCAACAGATTCTAACAAAGTCTTCTTAATATGGGCAACTTTAGTTTCAATATATGCAAATTTCATTTGAGGACACCCAACAAAGATTCCCCTTATACACAGGCTATATACAAGTTGTACACAACCAATGTACAACTTGTACACAACCTGTATACAAGAGGAATTTATGTGCTCATTGTGTAGAAGTTATACAAAGGGTGTGTACAAGAGGAATTTATATACTTCATGTGTATAAGTTGTACATAGGGTGTGTACAAACCATGTAAGCATCTTCAAGATAAAAAATATTTTTTTAAAAAAAAAGATTGCTCTTGTAATCTAAGCATAAATGTGAGTTCACATTAGAAGAAACTTTCATAAGGAAGAAACTTTGGTGCAGCTTCTGTAGAGTGAAGTGTACTAGCCCAATTATGTTAAAGTATCACTTGGTTGTAAGAAAACAAATGAATTTTATGGAGTTAAAGAAAGCCAACAATATTGCCAAGGCTAAAGTAGTTAAGATAGTAGCAAATGAAAAACTTAGATATAGATACACCATACTTAATATTATATCTTATCAACTTCCAATTTTAAATATTTTATGCACTTGTACATAACGTGTGTATAAATTTCTCTTTTACAGACCCTGTACATAAATTGTACATAGGATATGTATAAGCTTGTACAATCCCTATGTACAACTTGTACACAAGGTGTATATAAGTAGCAGACCATATTCAAATATATATATATATATATATATATATATATATATATATATATATATATATATATATATATATATATATATATATATATATATATATATATATATATATATATATATATATAGGCTATTTTTTGTTGTAGATGTACACCCCAAAGATTAATTTTCATTGTAGGTCCTTAATATTTAGAGCTATATATGACTCTTTGGTCAAGATATTCAGCAATAAAGTTTAAGACACTTCAAAAAAGTTGCATATATTTCAATTTTTGGAGATCTTTCCATTTTAGTATAATACACCCCTGATTTACGTGTTGTCAATCTCATATGTGAACAAGCAAGCCTTCATGATCAAGGGGAACGAGCTTCAATTTATTGTAGATGAAATGACTCTAATTATTGGATTGTCAAATAGTGGTGAAGTAATATGTTTGGAAAATGATCCACTAACAAATTATTCTGCAACTGACCTTAAAAGTGAGATGGAAAACATCGACAAATCAAGCCCCCTACCCGTATTATAAATAAATACATAATATTTATATTATCTAATTTATTCTTTTTCATAAATAACTATAGAACCCCAAGGAGGCTCATTAGTATTGCTAAGAATATAGATGAGTTCTCAAGGTATAATTGGTCAGGGGACATTAGGAATTTCTTAGTTTCTTAGTTTAATGGGATGGTCAAGAAGTTTATTAATGAAATATCACTATATTATATGAATGAATTTGTACCTTTGTTACTGGTGAGTTATCACATCATTTATAATTTCTCTAAGTATTACTTCATTTAATGTTATGTCTTAATCATACACATATTTGGTTTATGAAGCACACATATATTATTTCCTCTACAATGGGTAACTTAAAACCTCATTTCCTTCATTGGGACAAGAACATTTTATATATTACCATCTAGGTCTTCGAATTATTTAATCAAATCAAGGATTTCTAAGCACACTTTCTTCCCATACATAATAGGATATGTAACTTAATAAACTCAAGTACACTTGCTTCAACTAACAATGTGTTCACTTATGTCCATATTTTTTTGTACCTTCTAAGATGTTAAATAAGAGAAAGAATAAATGCTTTGTGAAGTGTTTCTAAACCCACAAACCTTCTCAATCCCATATAAATTGTCTCCTCTTTCTTTTCCTCAATTCATTTCTTTTCCATAGCAAGTCCCATCTCCCACCGAAAGATTTGCCAGCCCAACCATCACTTATGCCAATGCTAGCATCTCTGAGCAACTCACTCAAATGTGCACTAAAATGAGTACATTATTTAAGACTCTTACAAATGAAATGGAAAAACTTAGAATGGAGCTTGGCATGAGAGTTGGGTGGCTTAAAATAAAAGTGGCTCGTATTGAATAGAAAATTGCACATATTGATGGTTGGGTAGTAAAGTTATTCACAAAAAGTGAAGAATCAACTGTTGTAAAAAATAGTTAGTGTGAACTACAAGTTGAGGTACCGGCCCAAGAATCCAGTCCTATCGACATCACTTAGGCTGAAGTATAAGTTAAGGTATCGCTCTATGAATATTCCATTATTATCGTCAACACTCAGGTGAAGTACAAGTTGAGGTACCACCCCAAGAATCCACTACTATTAACAACACTCATTGTGAGGTACAAGTTTAGGTACTGGCCCAAGATTCCCCTATTATCATCTATAATCAAGGCCCTCAACAAGTTGAGGTATCAGTAAAGCTCACCATAGAGGAATGCCGGGGTGTACAATATGTAGCAATAATGAGTATTATATCTACTAATGTGAAGAGAAGGCAATCCAGATTGAATAAGCCATTAAATCACCATTCACAATAGGTAACAAGAAGGGAAAATAGAAGGAAAATAAGGGAGATGTGTGAAACCCCTTAAGTAAAAGAAGCTAAACTCTTAAACATCGAGGTGACTTTCGGTGTACCGATTGGAATTTCATTTAAGAAACTCTGTAGTTAAACATGCTTATCCCAGAGCAATTATGGGATGGGTAACCTACTGGAAGTTACACTAATAAAGTAAAATCATGATGCCCTTAAGCCAAAATGGATAATATCTCGATAATTAGGAGTTTGAGTTATTACAAATTATATTAGACCAATACACCACTTGAAAGATGGGAACTAAGCATCATACAAGATAAAGTACTACATGATGGGAGCCACCACTTGAACTTGTAGGAGCCCCCTCTAGAATCATATATGCATGGTGGATGATTCTAGGATAAAGATGCTGACGAGGATGTTAGTTGCTTAAGTGGAAGGGATTATGAAACCCCTCAACTAAAAGAGGCTAAACTCTCAAACATCATGGCACTTTTTGGTGTAATGGTTAAAATTTTATTTAAAAAACTCCACAGTTAAGCGTGCTCATTTCAGAGCAATTCTGGGATGAATGACTTACTAGGAAGTTACACCAATAAGAAAAAACTTTAAGGCCCTTAGTCTAATGTGGAAAATATCTAAATAATTAAGAGTTTGAGTTGTTATAAGATAAGCCACTTGCGAAAGAATATAAATCTCATAAAATTATTCTGGTGGATAAGTTACCTTAAGTTTTTGTTCCTAGAGGCACAACGACTGAGCTTAAGCACATAAAGTTAATCAAAATGGTTGAAAAGGAAGAAAAAAAAAGGAAAGGAAATTAGTTAGAGGAGCCACTTGCAAAGCAAAAAAATCTAAATAAACCATCCAAGTGAAATCATTACCTGAATTTGTTATTCTTATAAACAAAATGATGGAGCTTGAGCTTAAGCCTAAGAAGTTAGTCAAAGTGGCTGACAAGACAAGAAAAAAAAAGGTAAATTAGGGAGAGGAGCCACCTACGAAGAAATCAAAATTTGAAGAAATCATCAAGGTGAAATCAGAACATGAAGTTGTTATTCCTGTAAGCATAATGACTGAGCTTAAGCTTAAGCCCAGGAAGTTAATCAAAGTGGCTGACAAGAAGAAAAAAAAAAGGCAAATTAGGGAGAGGAGCCACCTACAATGCAACATAAATATGAAGAAATCATCCAGGTGGAATCATTACCTTAAGTGGTTACCCCTGCAAGCACAACGATGAAGTTTATGGGCAGGGAATTTATTACTAAGGAAATGCGCAACTTTGTTGACAGTTATTTTGTAAAATTTTCTGACAAGTAAGTTTCAATTGTATTACTTTCTCCTTGCATACACACTATGTACAACCTGTACACAACCTACACCTTTCCTGAAACACACATTTATACAACCTATATACAAAACCTAATACATTCCCTTGTAAACACACTGTGTATAACCTGTACACATCTAATAAATTCTCTTGTACACACACAATGTACAACTGATCTATATGACATGTACATGATTGCACACACATTATGTACAACCTATACACAGCCTAATACATTCCCTTCTACACACACTCTGTATAGCCTATACACATCCTGATACATTCCCTTATACTCATACTGTGTACAACATGTACACATGGTATATATATGATTGTATGTAACTTATACACAGTGAATGTATGTATAGACAACTTGATAATAGGATGTATTCAAATTAATTTTGGTTTACACAAATGATTTAATATTTGCTATTGTGAACATCATAATTTATAAAAGTCAAATTAATGAACTAATAACTAATCAATACCTTTCTAACGCACACATTGATTCATTCACATATCTTTTATCTGAATAGAATGACCTTTGCCTTGGCTTGTACCTTACCTTTTTGTATATCTCCTATTTATATTTGGTAAGCCTTAACGAATTACAGTTTTTTTTTTTTTTTGCTTAATAATTAGGCATTTTGTTTGGTTTCTTGTAGAACTACTCAATAACCAATTATGAGAAGGGAAGCCTCGTGTTTGTCTAGCATATCAATGCAAATTCATTATGACAATCCAAACTAATTTTATTGCCAATTATCAATAATCAACATTGGGCACTTCTAGTAGGGAGGCCTTGGGAAAAGGTTTGGCATTTCATCGATTTCCTCCCCAACCCTATGCACTTGGCTATCATGCCTAACTTTGTGAGTGATATAAAATTTGCTTTAAATTTTTCAACAATTAGTCTATCTCATTTACTTTGTGGAGAAAAAATTAAAAAGAGTTTATTATTTTCTATGAATAGATCTCCTATATAATGATACAGTTAGATCTTTTGATGGTGATATACAAGAATGATATATTCTAAATGTGATTGATGTGCCAACCCAGAATAATAGTTTGGATTGCGGCATATTCATGTGTAAATATATGAAAGCTATTATCTAGTTTTAACATGTCAACCGGGTTGGCCATAAAAATAGTCCTAAGAAAATGGAGAAATTTAGAATCGAAATGGCATGCACCTTTTTATGTGAAAGTATAAAATAATGACCTGCATTTTTTATATTTAGTTATAAACAATATGTGTAGCAATTACATATAAAATACTATTTTTTTTTTTACTTTGTATATCTAGTATACAAAAATATCACATCTCCAAAGCAATCATAATATATCCTATCCATCCCATCAACCAAAAAAAAAAAAAAAATCAATAATATATCAAATTCATTAATTTGGACGTCCCATGAGAAAATATTGTCCTCAAATTGTATATCTTTAAATAATTGAATTAACAAATTAGTATCCCATATTCAATTTTTGTTTTTTTTTTTTTTTTTTTTTTTTTTTTTCATTCTGAATGTAGTTGTACGCATACCTCTTAGAGAACCCAATATTCTCAATACTTCCAACTTCATATGTAAGGAAAAAAAAATGCAACAACTATTCTTATCCCAACTTTTGTTATTAATTCAAGAACTAATGCTTTCTCATCACTAATATTCCTACATTATCTAAGTAGATGTTGGTCTTTTGACCTAGCCAATTCATGATTGTGTCATGATTCCTTATTGTGAGAGAGCTAAAAAATCTTAACTTCATCCATTTTACACTCTAATGGACTCATTGTTATACTAAATCAACGTCAAATTTTGTATATATTTTTCATGATATAATGCATGGAATTCCTATTTCAGTTGGATCATCTTTAAGTCCATATCATTTTGCTCTAGTCATGCATGTTCTTACTAGACATGTCTAAGAGGATGTACCGTGGTTATGCTTTTTATACTAAGCAATTAATTGTAAGGACAACAATGTGGTAACTTTTTTTAATTGTTAGATACTCAGGTGCTATAATTTTAAATTGTAAATCTAAAATAACACACATGAACCCTCCTTTAGTCTTTTGATTGCTAATACTAAGCATTATTTTGTCTCACAAAAATGCATCTCTTTTATATTTTATTCATTAATCCTTTTGAACCTCAACCATATTAAAATAGAATAAACTTATTGGCGGAAAATGAAGAGCAAAAGACCAATTATATAACATTACCTCACACAATAAGAAACAAAACATAGATAGACATCAATACAATTCTCTCCTTACATGAAATTATTCACAAGATTAAACAAAAATGAGTCACTAATGCCTTCTCAAAATAAGAATAGAGATGACAACCATAAGCAAGACCATCATTGTCCCAAGAATCTTTTTTTTTTTTAATAATATTAAAAAAATCATTTTTAATATTTTCTAACCAAATCTTTTTATGTTTACCTCTGTCTTTATTTACATAGATGGGATCATAAAAGGTTGATGTTTTATGTAACCAAATCATTTACGATTGTTCTCTCTAATCTTATCTGCCATGGGAGCTATGCTAATCTTTTCACACACATACTTGTTTCACATTCTTTCTTTTAAGTATAAAGCTAGCCATCCAAGCATCCTCATTTATGCAACACTTAACTTAATTTTATGCTTCTCTTTTAATGGCCAACATTTTGTGCCATAAAGTATTGTAAGTCTCGCCACCATCTTATAAAATTTTCTCATAAGTTTGAGATGTACTTTTGTAATACCCACTACTATAAAGTTGGATTGACCCTAACCAAACTGATAATTATTTCTATATATTATCATTTTTTGGTGAAATTTTAAGTTATTTAAGATTTAATTAAGTTTGAAAGAGTATGAGTTGAATTAAAGAAGTAGAAAATGTAAGGTGTCAAGTGCTCTTTAGGAGTGCTAAGGTGTTGGTGGTGGCATCACACTCTTTGTTTGAAAGTGTTTGGTTGAAGGAGCACCACAATGTTGATAATGGTGACACTATAATTTATATTTGGAAGGAAAATGGGAAGAGCTGAGGGTGCTAGGATCCTGGAAAAAGTGAGCACTGCGACACTATGCTCCCATGTCTGGAAGGATCTAAAGTATTTGAGGGAGTACTATGGCCCTATAATTATGAGCGTCACAACATTGTGTCAGAAATGACGTGTTTTTAATATATAATATCTAAATACATTTTTGATTTTTCCAATCCCTCACCTTTGCTACTGGAGAAGGAAGAGAAAGAGAAGAGAAAAAGAGAGAAATAAGAGAGAATGTTTCAAAGGCCATAGAGTAAGATTCATCAATTAGTTAGTTAAGGAAAACATTGACTTTGAGGTAGACTCCCAATACCCTATTTCTGAATTGAATTCTGATGCTTGTACAAATATATTTGGAATAAAATGTGATTTTACACCACTTAAATATTGTAAAATTTTCCCTTATGACTATGTTGACAATAATACAACTAAGTTTTACTGATTGGCTTCATATGTACAAATAATTATAATTTTTCCTAATAAATATGATATTACTGATATTTGTTGTGGTTAACTAAATGCTTTGAAATGATGTTTTACATGCCCTATGTGAATAATCCGAATAATCCTCTGAATGTTAAATATTGAGTATGTGTACAAATTATATATATGTTTACTCCTAAAATACCTTACATGTGTCAATTCACTATATTCATGTTCATGTTCAATGTTATATATACATGTGAGTCATCTTATTATCTATATGTGCATATCATGTTCATATGACAAAAGTTTTGATATGTTAGATGTTCAAGTGCATCACAAGTTAAATTATATGGGTTGTAAATTATGTAGATGTTGGAGGATCAAGAGAGTTATAAGTGGAAGTGAAGTTATAAAGGAAATTAGTTGGCTCTCCTTCATCTGGTGTGAGAAGGTGAGTTGATATCCAGAGACATGGGAAAAAATGGAGTTATAAGCATATATTCAGATATGTGCATGACATATTACATATATTATATAATTAAATCACTAAGTAATGTATGTTAACCATTCTATTTAAAGTTCATAATTCTGACATTGATAAGTAAGTGTTAGTGACACTTGAATTTTGTTGAAGTTCATATTTTTTATGCATATATTTACAAGTCTAAGTAAACTAGGTGTCAGTTTTAATGATAAAATTAAATACAATAAAAGTGGTTTCTTCCATCACCTACTACATAGTAGATTTTTTTAATTGAGGTTTCATATTTTTTCCCTTTTTGAATTTTCCATGTAAAAAATTATGATCATAATTTTTTTACCTGTGCGTGCTAAATTTTTGTACAATGCTGAGATGTAAAAAACACACTCCACTGACTCAAAATTTTAGTTCATAACAGTGACAATAAAATAAAAATTTTGAGTGCCAAGACTACTAAAGTCAATCTTATAATCACAACTTATATTGAAAAATTCATCGAAATATCTTATTCACCTATGCCAAATATCCTATTCTAAAAAAAGACTTTCTTGATCTCCATCCTTAATGTATTTCAGTTGAGCTAAATATTCACTTTACCTATCTCTTTATTTGATTAATTTATACATACATAATTTGACCTTCTTACTTAACCACATAAGTAAAAGAATTGATACGGCATCACAAAATTATCTTGATCGGGCACGAATCTTGAGGCAAAAGCTAGTTGGAAACTTCAAAAATTAAATTTGAAAGCTCCCGAACTCCGATTTCAGCGAGCTTATAGTCAAACTGAGCGTCTCGGAAATACGAACCCAACGACACCAAGATCAGCCAAATCCAAGCCCAAATGATTCCGAATCAAAAGCTCAAAGCGCTGTTGGAAGGTTCAAACCGTAATTTGGGTTACCAAACGGTCTCTGATTTTAACGAGCTTATATTCGAATCGAACGGCTCGATGAGAAAAATCCAACGAGCCTAAGATCGCCGAATTCCGACATTAGAAAGGTCTTCAAATGTCCAACGAACGGTGCATGATCAAAGGATTCGATATCGGTCGTCCATTCAAAACACTCCCAATTCGCCCCTGATCTCACGCCTATTTACGGGCTATGCCACTCCAGAAAAACTATAAATAAAGCCCTCATTCTATACCAAGAGAGCTCAAGTGAAGAGAGAGAAGAAGAAGAGGAGAAAGGGGAAAAGGAGATTCCTCACCTCCTCGACCACCGTCGGAGCTCTTCCTTCCGCCTGAAGACGCCGGAACTCTGCCGGATATTCGGGAGAATGTCAGAATTCTGCCCAACTTCCATGGGATGCTAAAATTCTTCCCAATTTACAAGAGAATTCCATCCTGACGCCGAAACTCCGCCCAAGTGAAGCCGGAGTTCTCCTCTGCCACCAAAGACGTCGGACTTCTACCCGACGTCGGATCTTCACCCTTCGCCAAGTTTCTACCCAACGCCGGACTTCTACCGATTATCGGACTTTGCTGGACGCCTATGCGAAGATGCATTTCTTTCCATTGCTAAACTTCTACCTGACGCTGCCCTTCTGATCTTCATCGTCAGACTACAGTCCTTCCGACCTCCGTCGCCAGCCGACTACGGTCCTCCTGACTTACGTCGCCCGCCGACTACAGTCTTTCCGACATCCGTCGCCTGTTGACTACGGACCTTCTGACTTATGTCGCCCGCCGACTATAGTCTTTTCGACCTCCGTCGCCCGCGATCCTCCTGACTTATGTCGCATGCCGACTACAGTCCTCTGTCGCCAGCTGACTACAATCCTCCTGACCTACGTCGCCTGCCGACTGCAGTCCTTCTAACAAAGCGAATATGTCGAAAGTAGCTCTTTGTATTTACATCATGTAATGTACTCCATAAGATGTACATCATGCTAAGGTCTTCTCCCAGGGAAGGGCCTCATTTGTAATCGACTGCAAATACTAGTGGAATCATTCAAACTGGGCTAGGCCCCGTGGTTTTTCCCCCTTTTCAGGGGTTTTCCACGTAAAAATCTTGGTGTCTCATAAATGTTAGACCCTCTCTCCTTATCTGATTGCGTACAGGATTTTCGTACAAACGCTAAGACGATAAACCTTCTATTTCTCTACCGCCGCGAATACTCCTAGACGCAACAGTTTGGCGCCGTCTGTGGGAACGTGGTTCTCGACTAGGGGGCAACTTTTGCTCCAATCTCAAAAGATCACACATAGCATCAATATCATAAGAAGCAGATGTGGACTGGGGGGCAACTTTGACTCAAACCATGGTCAAGTAGATCCTCCAATGCCTTCAACATCAAATTGATATTTCAGGAATATACGAGCAAATATAAGGATACTTCAAATCAATTGCAAGCTTTATACAGTCCCTTGTTGGACTTCTACTCATTGGGCAAGGTCTTAACCTCGGCCTCAAAAAGGCAGTAACGGTCTAAAGATAGACTTTCTTCACTTTTGATTTGGGATATACGTGGCGTTCGTCCCCTCCCAATCAAAGCAAAATCAATCACAGGGGGATTCGATTCGACCTCTTCCACACAGGTTAACGTCGTCGAGCAAAGGCTCCGACATACAACCTCGGAAAGGTTTCACATCCTTGGTGGATTCTCTCGACCTCTTCTACACAGGTTAACGTAGTCGAGCAAAGGCTCCGACATACAACCTTGGAAATGTCTCACATCCTTGGTGGATTCTCCCGACCTCTTCCATACAGGTTAACGTTGTCGAGCAAAGGCTCCGACAAACAACCTCGGAAAGGTCTCACATCCTTGGTGGATTCTCTCAACCTCTTCCACACAAGTTAACGTCGTCGAGTAAAGGCTCCGACATACAACCTCGGAAAAGTCTTACATCCTTGGTGGATTCTCCCGACCTCTTCCACACAGGTTAATGTCATCGAGTAGGGCTCTGACATACAACCTCATAAAGGTCTCATATTCTTGGTGGATTCTCTCGACTTCTTCTATACGAGTTAACGTCGTCGAGAAAAAGCTCTGACATACAACCCGGATAGGTCTCACATCATTGGTGGATCCAATATCGGTTAACATCATCGAGCAAAGGCTCTGACAAACAACCTCGGATATATTATACATCCTTAGTTAACGTCACCAAAATGCAGTCAATGGACTTCCATCAGACTTTTGCACAAAGTTAAATTTCTACATGATGTTGAATTTCTTCCTGTCATTGAACTTCTACCCGACGTCGGACTTCTTCCTGTCGTCAGACTTCTGCTCGTTAGCGGACTCCTACTCGTCGTCAGACTTCTGCTCGTCGATGAACTTTCGTCGGTCTTCTACCCGACGTTGAACTTCTACCCAATGTCGGACTTCTTCTTGTCATCGGACTTCTGCTCGTTAGCAGACTCCTACTCGTCGTCGGACTTCTGCTTGTCGATGAACTTTCGTCGGTCTTCTACCCAACGTTGAACTTCTACCCGACGTCGGACGTCTTCCTGTCGTCGGACTTCTTCTTGTTAGCGGACTCCTACTCGTCGTCAGACTTCTGCTCGTCGACGAACTTTTATCGGTCTTCTACCCGACGTTGAACTTCTACCCGATGTTGGACTTCTTCCTGTCGTCGAACTTCTGCTCGTCAGCGGACTCCTACTCGTCGTCGGACTTCTGCTCGTCGACGAACTTTCGTCGGTCTTCTACCCGACATTGAACTTCTACCCGACGTCGGACTTCTTTCTGTCGTCGGACTTCTGCTCGTAAGCGAACTTGTACTCGTCGTCAGACTCCTGCTCGTCGATGAATTTTCGTCAGTCTTCTACCCGACGTCGGACTTCTGCTCGTCAGCGGACTTCTACCCGAAGTCGGACTTCTGCTCGTCAGTGGACTTCTTCCCGACGTCGGACTTCTGCTCGTCAGCTGACTTCTACTCGTCGTCAGACTTCTTCTCGTCGACGAATTCTCGTCGATCTTCTACCCGACGTTGAACTTCTACCCGACGTCCGACTTCTGCTCGTCAGCGGACTTCTACCCGACGTCGAACTTCTTCTCGTCAGCGGACTTCTACTCGACGTTAGACTTTTGCTCGTCGACGATTTCTCGTCAGTCTTCTACCCGATGTTGAACTTCTACCCGACGTCGGACTTCTACTTGTTAGTGGACTTCTACCCGATATCGGACTTCTGCTCGTCAGTGGACTTCTACTCGTCGTTATACTCCTGCTCGTCGACGAATTTTCGTCGGTCTTCTGCCCGACGTTGATCTTCTACCTGATGTCGTACTTCTGCTCGTCAGCGGACTTCTACTCGTCGTCAGACTCCTGCTCGTCGATGAATTTTCGTCAGTATTCTACCTGACGTTGAACTTCTACCCGACGTCGTACTTCTCCTTGTCTTCGGACTTCTGCTCGTCAGCAGACTACTACTCGTCATCGGCTTCTCGCAACGCACTCTCGAACTCTCCCCTTTGGCTCCACACTCGATCGTTGACTGCTAACGGGCTTCAACTCGATCGTCCATTGCCAGCAAACCTCCGCTCAAATGGAAAAGAGATCCCTTAAGCTTCTGCACGCGAGGAGGGGCGCTAATTCGACTAGGGAAAAATTTCCTCTCGCAAATAGCGGAAGCCTCAATCGCCAGAAAGCCGGAGGGAGGAGAAGAAATCCCGTAAGCTTCTGCACGCGAGGAGGGGCGCTAATTCGAGCAGGGAAAAATTCCCTATCGCAAATAGCGGAAGCCTCAACCGTTAGAAAGCCGTAGGGAGAGAAAGAGAAATCCCGTAACTCCTGCGCGCGAGGAGGGGCGCTAATTCGAGCAGGGAAAGTTTCCCACTAAAAAATAGCGGAAGCCTCAGCCGCCAGAGAGCCAGAGGGAGAAAGAAAGAGAAGTTGCAAGTTTCTTAAAGGCCTAGGAGGCCTATTTATAGGATTTTGAGAGAATGAGGGAGAGTTATTCCAATTTTCGAAATCCCCAAATTTTTTAAATTTTTTCTGAATTTTTCGGAATTTTTTGTGATTTTTTTCGGAATTTTTTTGGCCCAAAATAGCAAAAAAACAACATTTTTTTGGCACTCGTGGGTCCCACCTAGGTCGGTGGAAGCGAACCGACATGGCAACATGCGAGAATTGCTCCAATCCGCGAAGCCCTTCACGTGGATCGTAGCAAATCCGCTTGACAACACCGGTTTCACGCGTGAAACCGGCCGACGGCAGCATCGGCGGCAGCTGCAGCGGCACAGCCCGCCGGCGAAACCGCGGCAGACCACGCGCGGCTCAGTGCGCGGGCCTCGGAACAGGCCAGGCTAGCCCTAGTGCGGTGCGGGCGCGCCCAAGCACGGGCGGGTGCGGACCAGGCGCGGCCATGGCGCGCAGCGCACGAGTCTGGCGCGCGGTTTCACGCCGGCAATGGTGGCGGCGGTGGCTACCGGCCGGTCCGTTCGGCCGGTTCGGCTGCCCGGTCCATTCTGAGCCCGTTTTTCACCCCAGGAAAACCAAATTGGACATTTTTGGGGTCCTCGGACACGTTTTTTGACGTTCCGGACACGATTTTGACACTTTTGGAGCTCAATGAGACCTTTACAATCAAGTTTGAGCAAGAGCTTAGTTTTTGGAACATAATTTTTGGCGTTTCGTCCAATGCAAATTGTTGACACATATATTTTCAAACTCCTAGAGCTTCGACGTCCGAAAATAGGGGGGCAACTGATACAACATCACAAAATTATCTTGATCGGGCACGAATCTTGAGGCAAAAGCTAGTTGGAAACTTCAAAAATTAAATTTGAAAGCTCCCGAACTCCGATTTCAGCAAGCTTATATTCAAACTGAGCGTCTCGGAAATACAAACCCAACGACACCAAGATAAACCAAATCCGAGCCCAAATGAGTCCGAATCAAAGGCTCAAAGCACTATTGGAAGGTTCAAACCGCAATTTGAGTTACCAAACGGTCTCCGATTTTGACGAGCTTATACTCGAATCGAACGGCTCGATGAGACAAATCCAACGAGCACAAGATCGCCGAATTCTAACATCAATAAGGCCTTCAAATGTCTAATAAATGGTGCATGATCAAAGGATTCGATATCGGCCGTCCATTCAAAACACTCACAATTCGCCCCTCACTCCTATTTACGGGCTATGACACTCCAGAAAAACTATAAATAAAGCCTCATTCTACTCCAAGGGGGCTCAAGTGAAGAGAGAGAGAGAAGAAGAAGAGGAGAAAGGGGAAAAGGAGATTCCTCACCTCCTCGACCACCGCCGGAGCTCTTCCTGCCGCTTGAAGATGCCGGAACTCTGCCGGATATTCGGGAGAATGCCAGAATTCTGCCCAACTTCCATGGGATGCTAAAATTCTTCCCAATTTACAAGAGAGTTCCCTCCTGACGCCGAAACTCCGCCCAAGTGAAGTCGGAGTTCTCCTCTGCCACCAATGACGTCGGACTTCTACCCGACGTCGGATCTTCACTCTTCGCCAAGTTTCTACCCGACGCTGGACTTCTACCGGTTATCGGACTTCGCTGGACGCCTATGCAAAGATGCATTTCTTTCCATTGCTGGACTTCTACCTGACGCTGCCCTTCTGATCTTCGTCGTCAGACTACAGTCCTTCTGACCTCCGTCGCCAGCTGACTACGGTCCTCCTGACTTATGTCGCCCGCCGACTACACTCTTTCCGACATCCGTCGCCTGTTGACTACGGACCTTCTGACTTATGTCGCCCGCCGACTACAGTCTTTTCGACCTCCGTCGCCCGCGATCCTCCTGACTTATGTCGCACGCCGACTACAATCCTCCGTCGCCAGCTGACTACACTCCTCCTGACCTACGTCGCCTACCGACTGCAATCCTTCTAACAAAGCGAATACGTCGATAGTAGCTCTTTGTATTTACATCATGTAATGTACTCCATAAGATGTACATCATGCTAAGGCCTTCTCCCAGGGAAGGGCTGTAATATCTCGTTTCCTTACTGTTCCTCTCTGATTTGGATTTTCCTCCCAGAATCGGCCAGGACGAAATTTGGATCGTCCAGGCCGATCAGTGCATTGAACAGCTGATTTCTGAAATGCTTTCTGGAATGATTTCTGGACGAAATCGTCCAGGCCGATCGAGGTATCATCCCGGGACGATTAGTGGATGGCACAAGTCAGTGAGTAGGGGTTTTTATCGCCTATGAACAGTATTAATCGTCCTGAAAAATCGTCCCAGGACGATAGGAATTTGGTCTGATCGTCCAGGACGATCGAGACGATCGGCCGGGCCGATGTGAGCATTACTTAAGGAAATGAGCTCGTTTTGAGGAGAGAGAAAATCATTTATTAAAAATCAGATATTTGTAGAGAGAGAAAGAGAAAGGAAAGAGAAGGGGAAGTTGATTTTCGGAGACCGCGGAGCGCTTTTCGTCCGACGCTGCTGTTGGGAAAAGTGAAGATCTCGTGGTAAGGACTCCGAACCCTGTTTCTGTTTTCAGAGATTTTGTGAATTTGACCGAGATATGATCTGTTTTGTGTTTTCGTAGTCGACTTTTTGACCTGATTTTGATTTGACAAGACTTTCAGCGCACAACTTTTAGTATGTTATAGATATGATTATTGTACACGATTTGACTATATTCTACGAAGATTTTACCGGTCGGAATTGATTCTACGAGATTTTAATCGAATTCTACGTGATTTTAATCGAATAGAAATTAATCGGGACCTGATTTGATTTGGATTCTATAGATCGATAGTCTTGTATTGACGCTATAGATATTCTGCTGTAATTTGGAAAGATTTGGAAATTGTGTCTTTTTGCAGGATTTTTGTGTAAATTTGACCGACTACCGTCATGCTGCCCTATTTTCGTACGATTCCTGAATTGTATGAAATTGATAGATTGAACTGATATGCATTGATTATTGATATGATTGCTTTAATATCGACTATTGAATTGCTTATTGATTGAATATTGATACTGATCGCAAGTGGAACCTGGTTGAACATTGGTAGAAGATTGATTGATACCTGTACAGGATGGTGGGCCGACGAGCTTTCCTTTAAACCATTGATCATTGAGATAACGATTGGGAGTTATAAGGAGTTTATTAATAGGCCGACGGGCGAAAAGAGTGACGACTCTTATTGATTGAACCAATGTATTATCTACAACAGCAATATGGATTCTACAACAGCAACATAGCCAGTAGATTGTACTTGTTCAGTATATAGTATTGAACTGCATGTTTACTGTTTTGTTTTATAGATTCCTGCTTTATCGACTTTGATTGGATTTACTAGATCGTACGATTTCATTGATTTCACTGATTGATTTCTGTACATCGACATTGAGCATTGATATAGAATTAGATGAATATAGATACTGCATCGATAGCATGGACATCGTACTACTGCTTATAGAATTATTGATATTGCTGCCTATAGATTTATAGATTCATTGTATTTCTGCCGTATCGCTTTTCTCTACTGATTCTATTGATTTGATCGTATTGATTTGATTGACGGATATTGATTGATCGAGTTGATTTATCGAATTGCCTGCTGCTATCATTGACTGGTTTTATTGACTATTGATTTCCGCTGCATTGACTCATTGACCATTGACTGACTCAGATTGATAGATTGACATGCATATTGATCGCATTGCCGTGCTCTGATTTCAGTTATAGGTATTAGGTGACCTGCTGGGCTTTGTAAAGCTCATTATATGTGGTTGATATTTTCAGGTCAGGGCTCGGGAGCAGGAGATAGGCATTGATCCAGACCTGCAGGTTTTAGTGCTTTTGTTAGATTGATGATTCTTTTGTACTCAGGACAGGATAGCTTTTCTACTTGTATTGATAGTGTAGTTCCTGAGTATTGTACAAGATGTTTTGTGATATGAATCGACTGATATATTGATGTTTTAAAGATTATAGATGTTTGATAGATTGCTTACTGTTGGTTTTTAGATAACTCTGGTAAATTGTTGCGAATTGATCGACATTCTTTCCAAGTTAGATCTCGGGGCGTTACAAGTTGGTATCAGAGCAATGTTATTGGAAGAATGGATTGTTACCAGAGTTGTAGGTTTGGATTGAGAGATTGGGTAGATTGGGTAGCTTTAAGAGCTTCATTGGCATACATCATTGCATGTGTGTATCATTTGTTCTGAATTGTGCAGGTGAAAAGATATGGATCCTCCGGCAGAATCCAGTGTACCGAATGAGCAACACAGCGCATCACCAGTACCGTCAGAGAGTATGATGCAGTTAGCTACTGCGATTGCACATGTTATGGGGGATGCCCAGAGTAAGATGAGTGGGAGCAAAGAGGAAGAAGTTGACAGACACTTACAGATGTTTCATAAGCTGAAGCCTCCGTTGTTCAAAGGGGCTGTAGGACCACAGGCTGCTGAGGATTGGATAATGAGGATAGAAAAGATTTTTGATAGTATGCAGTGTCCGGGGAACAGGAAAGTACCTTTGGCAGTATTCATGTTGGAGAGCGAGGCAGAGAGATGGTGGATTGGACAGCAGAGAGAGAAATTCCAGGGGAAGACTAATGCTGAGATCACCTGGGATGAGTTCACTACAGTGTTCAGGATGTGGTTCGTACCACCGTCAGCTCAGCGACAGATGCAGGAAGCTTTTATGAGTTTAGAGCAAGGCCGCAAGTCAGTGATGCAGTACGAGTCCGAGTTTACTGCACTTGCGAGGTACGCTGCTCACTTGATTCCTACCTCCGAAGATAAATGTTATAGATTTCTGCACGGATTGAATAGAGAACTGAGGCAACCACTTGTACCTTTCCGGATCCATGAGTTTTCTGAACTAGTGGAGCGGGCTCGACTGATAGAAATTGATTTGGCGACACCAGTATCGAGGTACGAGGATACCAGGAGGAGGAGAGATGACGTACGACGAGATGATTCCAGAGATAGAGAGAAGAGAAGCAGGTATGAGGGTTCGAAGGGATCTGCATCGGGATCTGCGTCACGATCTGCATCGATAGTATCGTCTGGTGGCTCTGGCACGTGCAGTCATTGTGGTAGACGACATGCAGGTCAGTGCTACCTAGTGACGGGACAGTGTTTTCACTGTGGACAGCAGGGACACAGAGCAGCAGAGTGTCCTCAGAAAGGACTGGGTGGAAGGACTGATACGGGTACAGGACAGCAGAGGACTATTGGCTCGAGGGCCTACAGTGAGAGATCAGCAAATAGGATTGATGATAGGACTGTTAGAGATCAGAGGGAGACAGTTGCGCCACGACCTCCAGTGGTGCCACGCATCTATAGCCTACAGAGTTTACAGCATCAGGATCAACAACGACCAGAAGACTCTACTGGTAAGATTGATTTGACTAACCGATTGATATTGACATATGAACATCGCATATTGACATTTGATTGATTGCATTGTGTGTTCTGTATGGATTTCGACGAGTTTTGTTTTGGATTTGGATTTTGATCGATTTGTTTTGCATCGTCGTTTCTGCTTCGCACCTGTAGGGAAATGTCGGGACGACATTTTTCTAAGGTGGGGAGATTGTAATATCTCGTTTCCTTACTGTTCCTCTCTGATTTGGATTTTCCTCCCAGAATTGGCCAGGACGAAATTTGGATCGTCCAGGCCGATCAGTGCATTGAACAGCTGATTTCTGAAATGCTTTCTGGAATGATTTCTGGACGAAATCGTCCAGGCCGATCGAGGTATCGTCCCGGGACGATTAGTGGATGGCACAAGTCAGTGAGTAGGGGTTTTTATCGCCTATGAACAGTATTAATCGTCCTGAAAAATCGTCCCAGGACGATAGGAATTTGGTCTGATCGTCCAGGACGATCGAGACGATCGGCCGGGCCGATGTGAGCATTACTTAAGGAAATGAGCTCGTTTTGAGGAGAGAGAAAATCATTTATTAAAAATCAGATATTTGTAGAGAGAGAAAGAGAAAGGAAAGAGAAGGGGAAGTTGATTTTCGGAGACCGCGGAGCGCTTTTCGTCCGACGCTGCTGTTGGGAAAAGTGAAGATCTCGTGGTAAGGACTCCGAACCCTGTTTCTGTTTTCAGAGATTTTGTGAATTTGACCGAGATATGATCTGTTTTGTGTTTTCGTAGTCGACTTTTCGACCTGATTTTGATTTGACAAGACTTTCAGCGCACAACTTTTAGTATGTTATAGATATGATTATTGTACACGATTTGACTATATTCTACGAAGATTTTACCGGTCGGAATTGATTCTACGAGATTTTAATCGAATTCTACGTGATTTTAATCGAATAGAAATTAATCGGGACCTGATTTGATTTGGATTCTATAGATCGATAGTCTTGTATTGACGCTATAGATATTCTGCTGTAATTTGGAAAGATTTGGAAATTGTGTCTTTTTGCAGGATTTTTGTGTAAATTTGACCGACTACCGTCATGCTGCCCGATTTTCGTACGATTCCTGAATTGTATGAAATTGATAGATTGAACTGATATGCATTGATTATTGATATGATTGCTTTAATATCGACTATTGAATTGCTTATTGATTGAATATTGATACTGATCGCAAGTGGAACCTGGTTGAACATTGGTAGAAGATTGATTGATACCTGTACAGGATGGTGGGCCGACGAGCTTTCCTTTAAACCATTGATCATTGAGATAACGATTGGGAGTTATAAGGAGTTTATTAATAGGCCGACGGGCGAAAAGAGTGACGACTCTTATTGATTGAACCAATGTATTATCTACAACAGCAATATGGATTCTACAACAGCAACATAGCCAGTAGATTGTACTTGTTCAGTATATAGTATTGAACTGCATGTTTACTATTTTGTTTTATAGATTCCTGCTTTATCGACTTTGATTGGATTTACTAGATCGTACGATTTCATTGATTTCACTGATTGATTTCTGTACATCGACATTGAGCATTGATATAGAATTAGATGAATATAGATACTGCATCGATAGCATGGACATCGTACTACTGCTTATAGAATTATTGATATTGCTGCCTATAGATTTATAGATTCATTGTATTTCTGCCGTATCGCTTTTCTCTACTGATTCTATTGATTTGATCGTATTGATTTGATTGACGGATATTGATTGATCGAGTTGATTTATCGAATTGCCTGCTGCTATCATTGACTGGTTTTATTGACTATTGATTTCCGCTGCATTGACTCATTGACCATTGACTGACTCAGATTGATAGATTGACATGCATATTGATCGCATTGCCGTGCTCTGATTTCAGTTATAGGTATTAGGTGACCTGCTGGGCTTTGTAAAGCTCATTATATGTGGTTGATATTTTCAGGTCAGGGCTCGGGAGCAGGAGATAGGCATTGATCCAGACCTGCAGGTTTTAGTGCTTTTGTTAGATTGATGATTCTTTTGTACTCAGGACAGGATAGCTTTTCTACTTGTATTGATAGTGTAGTTCCTGAGTATTGTACAAGATGTTTTGTGATATGAATCGACTGATATATTGATGTTTTAAAGATTATAGATGTTTGATAGATTGCTTACTGTTGGTTTTTAGATAACTCTGGTAAATTGTTGCGAATTGATCGACATTCTTTCCAAGTTAGATCTCGGGGCGTTACAAGGGCCTCATTTGTAATCGACTGCAAATACTAGTGGAATCGTTCAAACTGGGCTAGGCCCCGTGATTTTTCCCCCTTTTCAGGGGTTTTCCACGTAAAAATCTTGGTGTCTCATAAATGTTAGACCCTCTCTCCTTATCTGATTGCGTGCCGGATTTTCGTACAAACGCTAAGACAATAAACTTTATATTTCTCTAACGCCGCGAATACTCCTGGACGCAACAAGAATGTACTTACTTAACTACATACCAAAAAGTAATAGGACATAATTTTTTACAATCCCAATTGTTGATTGTTCGAAAGATTTATAAAAATAAGTATTTTCAATGGCAAGAGTTTGATTTGTTGTGCTTAAATGTGTCAAATTTTATGGTAGACTCATATTGCATGCTAATATAAATATGAATTATAATACAATCAATACATTTCGATTCAACACTAATTTGACAAGAGTAATATTTCAAATAAATTTGACAACTTTAATTAAAAGACTCATTTGATTTAGAAAATATGCTATGAGAAATACTAAAATTTGCTAAATATATTATTTACTTTATATTATTATAAAGTAATAGCATCATAAAATTTTAATTCCCTTCAAAACTCTCTCATGTAACATGGGTGTTTACTGTCCTCACTCTCATAATCACCTGTTTGTGTGCTAAATATCCGTGCATCACTAAGACGAAAAATTTACTCTCTACCGCCGTCAATATTCTAACCCGCAACAAACATTACAATTTTTATCAACCAATAGCCTAAGTTAACCCTAAGGTCAATTTCACATGCAAACCATATCTCTAGGTATTTGCTAGGCAACTCTAGGTTTTTATTTCATGTAAAGGAAGGGCATTTTGGTCCATTGGCGCTCGCTTTAGGGTTGCTAATAAGCCTTCAAGGTGATGGTTCGGCTGATTGTGCTTGGGTTGAGTGAGAACAGTTTTCTTCCGCCGCCGACACCGGCCATCTCTAATTCTCGCCGTCTGCTACCCGCTGAAATATGGTAAGGGACGCGACTTGCTCTTAATCTTCTGGGTTCTTCCCTCTCATCTCCCCTCTTGATTTCTATTATTTTGTTTCACTCCCTGCAAATTATTCTTCAAACTTGATCTGCTAGAATGGCTGCCTTAATAAATCCTTACTGGGAGTTAAAATTTGATTTTCTCAACTTATTTGGTTGTTTTGTAGTCTGGAAAAAAGAAGAATAGGGAGCCTAAAGAGGAAACTGTGACGCTGGGACCGAAAGTGCGCGATGGTGAGATCGTGTTTGGTGTTGCTCACATCTTTGCTTCGTTCAATGATACCTTTATTGTAAGTTTATATTTTTAGTTGAATGGTGGTCTTTTTCCATATCAAAATTCCAACCTTTGAGTAATTCTTCTGGTTTGCAGCACGTCACTGACTTGTCTGGGAGAGAAACACTAGTGCGTATCACAGGTAGCTTCATTACGTCTTGGTTTATCTCATGGCATTATCTAACCATATTGAAGATATATCAATATCATTGCTTTGCTAGCGGTATGATTTTGGTTGATAAATTGTTAGCGAAATTGTTACTTCATAAGTAAGAATTAATGCACTATAAGCATATATCTGAATAGATCTCAAGGTTTATAGATTTGAACCAGTTATTGTGCAAGAGTTGTTGATGATACTGGTACTGTGTGGGAATTCATCCTGAGGATGCTACCTTTATAAGAAAATAGAAGATAAAATGGCGTGTTTAGGTAATAGCCCTAAAATGGTTCATTTGCTTCTTGTAATATTTTTTTAAAAATACTATAAACTTTATATCAGTACGAGCGCGTTGCTCTCAGTGGCAGTCAGCAGGGGCCTAAATTTATTTTGACAAACTTTTCCTCATCTTTTTCATCGGGGATTGGACCAGCATGGGCAATTTTAAAGACAAAAAAAAGAACAAATACAAGTCATAATTAACTTGTCCAAATTCACAAATCATTAAAAAATTAGATAAATACTGATTATGATATATTCAAAATTAAAAAAAAAAATTATTTAGGCTTTTATGAGATTATACATTTTTTTTAACTTCTATAACATTTCTTTATTTATAAAATGTATTATACTAGTAACTGGACTCATTTGATTTTGAAATTAATATAGACAAAGTGAAATAAGCTCACCGTTACCATCTAGTAGGATTTGCTACAACTTTTATATTTTTTTTATAGATTGGTTTGTGATGCTGTGGATATTGCTTGGTTCACCATCATGCTTTTGATTGGATTGCTGGATCTATAGGTAGGCTTCAACATAGCTTGATTTGTTGACTGATGGCCATAACGATACAATAGTTTTGATGCAAGCCATGAAATCCCTACGATTGTCTACCCCATATGTTTAGATTTTTTTTTCTTTATTTTAAACCCTCAATTAGACAATTTTTTTTTTACTGGGGCACGTGTCCCCGCTGCCACGGCACCCCCCCTTCCTTTTTGAATCCACCAATGGCTGCTCTACCTCTACCTTTTATCCCTTTAGAAGTAGGTGAAGTGGTTAAGCATGGACCTTAAGATCACCTCCCTTCTTCCAAGCCAAAGCATTTTGAGTCATTGACATGCAATATAAATTTAGTTATCAGAATATATTCTTTGATTCCTTTTCCATTCTCCATTATTCAGGTTATTTGATGTGAACCTAATTGTAATTATTTTATTGGGTAATTGTGGCTATTTAGTTGAATAATCAACTTAAATAGGACTTTTAAGTATATAAATAACATCAATAGTGAATAAGTTTACATTTTCTCATATCTAGCTCTCTTCTCTTTCTTCGGGGGTGATAGGGAAGCTCAAATTGCTCTAAATATGATATTGCATCCTATCCTTTGTGCTTTCTTTGAGAGGAATCACCACATATTTCATTGCACCTTCCGCCGTAGATTTTTGTTTTCGTCCAAGTTATATGGTCGCTTGATCTCTTGTTTAATTGCTTCAATATTGCATCAAGAACTTGACATTATAACCACCATCCAAATCTAGTAAGTGTCCCATCACCAACACCAGATTCATGACAATGCACATTTTCACAATGCAACTACCACCATTTCCATGTTCATGGTCGTACAAAGCCTCTGTTAAATCTTCGAAAACTTGAGCAGATAGTCGATTCTTTTTCATGTCACCATCAATACTGCTATAATTTCTTTATTCACAGTCGTCAAATCCAGAAATCACAAGATCCTACCTCCATATCTCACTTTTGCAAGCATCTGTCTTTGCTAATTTCATTGTTTGGCACTTATTTCATTCCAATTCCACCATTGTAATTTTTCTCTGATATCTGCTCAGATTTTTGATCTTTACATGTTAAATGCCATTATCATTATTCCCATCAATCCCTCAACTAACTGTAGTCAGAGCCACAAACAACTTTACAACCAAAAAACTTTTGTTTTATCCGTTGTCAGGTTCGGATCCATTGCTAAGAATTCAAAATGCCTTTCTGCTAATGGCAAGAACTATGGTGACGGAGAAAGTGAATCCCCCACATTTATTTCAATTTTCAAGATGCAGCTATCAGTTCTCCTTTAGAATGTCAGCCATCCAAATTCGTCTACATCAGGTGTCCAAAGAAACAACATTACCCCACGCTCGATTTCATTGTATTGTTGGAAGAAGTAAATATTTTGTTCTTGATCTTTAACCTACTCTCCTTGATCTTCAAGAAATAGGCTTCGCCAGATTCTTTTAAATATATTTGTATTTTTAATGGATGACAACATTTATTTAATTGAGGAGCATCTTGATAAAACTAAGGAACAAATTTGGGCTTTGACATTGATTTTGAATGACATAAGAAGAAGTTATAAATATGGAGAACAAATTGAAATAACAATCACATCCTAAATCAAAGATGGAAGAGAGTTCGATTAATCATTTAAGAATTATTATAGATATTTCCCCTTCGATGGAGGAGAAAATCCACATGAATGGCTTGTCAAAGTTGATCAATTTTGTTGGTGTCACAATGCCACAATCTATCTAATCTATAATGTGTTACAATTGCTGTGTTGTATATGGATGGTCGGATATTATGCTACTTCTAATTGATGCATCATGCATTTGAACAAATAATTGAATTATTCAAATTCTTTCAAGCAAAATGTTATTCATTGTTTTGGCCCTCCTCTCATTTTGATATGCTTTTTAATGAAGATTGTGAGAATTTGATTGACTTTAGTGACCTTAGCACCCTAAATAAAAATAGAAATTTTTGTGTCATATTAGTAAAAACGAAGTTAGAGAGGCTTTAAAGAAAATGAAGTGTGGAAAAGCTCTTGGACTTGATGATATTTCAATAGACGTGTAGAAATGCTTAGGATATGAACTAATTTTTTGGCTTACAAAACTTTTCAATATTATTTTGAAGACTAAAAAGATGCTAGTTGAGTGGAGGAGTGTGTTGATTCCTATTTTTGAGAATAAATGTGATTCATAAGAGTGTGCAGATTATAAAGGAATTAAGTTAATTTATCATACATTAAAAATATGAGGGAGAGTTATTGAGCATATGTTACTACTTGATAATAATGTTTCTCAGAATCAATCTGGATTCATGTTGGATATGTCTACTATGGAAGCTATACATTTATTGAGAGGTTTAATGTAGTAATATAGAGAGAATAAAGATGATCTACATATGATATTTATTGATTTAGAAAAAGCATATGATAAAGTTTCAAGAGAAAGAAGAATGAAGTTAATAATGCTTATATTCAATTCATTAAGGATATTTATGCAGGAGCTGTTACTTGTGTTCAAACATAAGGTGGTTTGATCAAGTATTTTCCTATTTTAATTGAATTACATCAAGGATTAGCTTTAAGCCCATATCTTTTTTGCTTTAGTCATTGATATTCTTAATAGACATTTACAAGAAGGATGTACCCTGGATGCTTTTTGCTGATGATATTCTTCTTATTGATAAGATTAGAAAGGGAGTTGAAGGAAAACTTGAATTATGAAGGTCAACCTTAAAGTCTAAAGGTTTTTGTTTGATTAGGTTTAAAACCGATTACATGGAGTGTAATTTTAGTAATAATAAATATAGTGGAAGGGTTGTGACTTTGGGCGATCAAGACATTAATAAGAGCACATGCTTTAGATATCTTGGATCTATTGTTCAAAGTGATGGTGAAATAGATGGGGATATTATTAGTATAATCAAAGTCGGATGGTTGAAGTGGAGGAATACATCGAGCCTATTGTGTGATAGAAAAGCATCCCTCAAACTTAAGAGAAAATTCTATAAGATGGTGAGATCTGCAATGTTTTATGCCGCAGAATATTGGCCATTAAAAGAGAATTATAAAATTAAATTAAATTTTGCAGAGATGGGAGGATGCTCAGGTGGATGAGTGGTTTCACTCTTAGAGGCAGAATGCGAAACGAGTATGTACATGAAAATGTTAGTGGTAGATAAGATTTTAGATAGAGTTGCTTTAGATGATGTGGACACATAAAACGTCGGCGTTCTTTCATGACTCAGTTAGGAGAGTAGATGTATTGTATTTGGCTTAGGCTAAGAAAGGTAGAGTAGGCCTAAAACGAATTGGCAAGAATATTTTAGAAATGATATTTTTTAAATTAAATTTAAATGAGAATTTGGTTTTTTCACATAAAAATTCTAGTTTCTCAAAATCAATTTGGATTCATGCTGGGTAGGTCGACTATGGAAGCCATACATTTATTAAGAGGTTTGATGGAGAAATATAGAGAAAATAAGGAGGATTTTCATATGATTTTTATTGATTTTAAAAAAAGCATATGATAAAGTTTCAAGAGAAGTGATAGGGAGAGTTCTTGAAAAGAAAGGAGTTAATAATGCTTATATTCAAATCATTAAAGATATGTATGCTGGAGCTATTACTTGTGTTCAAACACAAGGTGGTTTGACCAAGTATTTCCCTATTTCGGTTGGGTTACATCAATGATCAGTCTTAAGCCCATATCTTTTTGCTTTAGTCATGGATGTTCTCACTAAACATTTGCAAGAGGATGTACCTTGGTGTATGTTTTTTGCTGATGATATTCTTCTTGTTGATAAGGCTAGATCGGGAGTTGAAAGTAAACTTGAATTATGGAGGTCAACATTAGGGACTAAAGGTTTTCGCTTGAGTAGATCTAAAACGGAATAGATGGAGTGTAATTTTAGTAGTAATAGACCTAGTGAGGGAATTGTGACTTTGGGAGATCAAGTCATTAATAAGAGTACACGTTTTAGATATCTTGGATCTATTGTTCAGAGTGATGGTGAAATAGATGGGGATATTATCAGCATAATTCAAGTTGGATGGTTAAAGTGGAGGAATGCATCAAGCTTGTTGTGTGATAGAAAAGTATCTCTCAAACTTAAGGGAAAATTCTATAAGATGGTAGTGAGGTATGCAATGCTTTATGGTGCTGAATGTTGGCCATTAAAAGAGAAGCGTAATACTAAGTTAAGTGTGGCAGAGATGAGGATGCTCAGGTGGATGAGTGGCTTTACCCTTAGAGATAGGATACGAAATGAGACTATACGTGAAAAGGTTGGAGTAGCTCCAATAGAAGATAAGATTAGAGAGAGTCGCCTTAGATGGTTTGGTCACATAAAACGGCGGCCTTCCAATGACCCGGTTAGGGGAGTAGATGTATTAAATTTGACTTATGTTAAGAAAGGTAGAGGTAGACCTAAAAAGACTTGGTTAGAAAATATTAGGTATGACCTTTCTTTATTAGATTTAAACGAGAATTTGACCTTTAATAGGACATAATGGAGAAAAATGATTCATGTAGCCGACCCCATATAGTGGGATAAAGGCTTGATGTTGTTGTTGTTGTTGTTGTTGTAGTAAATTTAAATGAGAATTTGACTCTTAACATGACACAATGGAGAAAAATGATTCATATAGTTGATCCCACATAGTGGGATAAAGGTTTGATGTTGCTGTTGTGATTGCTGTTTTGGCCTCCTCTCAAGATCAATCAAATTTCCTCTTTGAAAACATTCACAATCTTTTGGAAACCATCTAATATGTTATTGAAAATTAACTTTAATAGTATTTTGACCACATCATCCCAAGTCTATTGGAATAGTTTGTATAAGAGTTAGATTTCCAAATGGTTGAAGCAATTCATTTGGTGTACTGGCTTGATCAAAGAGAATTGTGGTTAGACGAACGACAACTACATTGATGGCTACCAAGGGATGCGTTTGAGGAATTACTTAGTTGTCTATTAGTCCACGTTTTCTTTTGCAACTTCAAGGATGGCTTAGTGCACAGGAAAGATCCACTCAAGCAATTGTGGCTAAATGGTTGGCTTTCGCTTCCAGTGGGTTGACTTGAGGAATCTGACCATAAGGATAATGTTGTTGAGAGAGGGAGAGTAATGATGTGAATGTAATCTTAATTAGTTTAGTGGTTAATTGTGGGTTTGTGGCTGGTTGCTAAAATAATTAACTTAAGCATCATAAGTCTATGAATAGTCCCAATTGGAGAGTATGAGTGCATGATGAATGATGAATAAGTTATCCTTTTTAATATCTAGTTCTCTTCTCTTTCCTCGAGAATTATGGGCATCTCAAATGTTGAAGTACTATAATTAGATTGTTGGATGTTGTCACCATCAATGTTGGCATTTAATTCTTCTCAAACGAGGATTCCAAGTATGGTCATTCATGATGCCCATATTTATTTATTCCTTTCGAGCATCTCCTGTTGACAATTTATTTTCATCTTATTTTTATGTGATCTTGCTAATCTGTGAATTGTATCTAGCTCGTATAATTTCAGAGAGATGTGGTGGCAAATATGATAACTCAATTAGATGCTTAAGGAGGCTTTACCCAAAAATATAATATGTTTCTGACTTGCTTCTGCTTCCATTAAGTTTTGATGATTGCTATAATAGCTTGTTCCAATGTTTTTCTATGGCCTCTTGTTGAATGTAATTGAAATAAGTCTTCGAGTTTGTTGAACTTATTGGCTTCCTATGAGCTGTTACAATCTAAGGATTCTTATAGCTAGTCCATGCAGTTTTTGAACCTTCTGTTAATATCTCTGTAGGTGGCATGAAAGTCAAAGCTGACAGGGATGAATCATCTCCCTATGCTGCTATGCTTGCTGCACAAGATGTTGCACTGCGTTGCAAGGTCCTATATACTAATGTTTTCTTTCTTATTTTAAAATATGCGGGACTTTGGTGGTAGTATTGATTTTTTATTCTTGTGGTTCCATCATCTTTGCAGGAGCTTGGTATTTCTGCATTGCATATTAAGCTCAGGGCCACGGGTGGGAACAAGACAAAGACTCCTGGTCCTGGTGCCCAATCTGCCCTTAGGGCACTTGCACGATCAGGAATGAAAATTGGGCGCATTGGTAAGATATAACACTCATTCTATGATACTTCTTGCTACCTATTGTGAGCATAAAATTTTTATTTACTTATGATTAACATTGCTATTAATTTCTTACCCATTTATGATTGAAATAATAATTATCATTACTATAATCCTTTCAGCTAAAATCTTTATTTGGTTTGCTTTCCCACGGGCTTTATACCACTCATAATTGTCGTTGCAATTCATTTTTTTCTTTTATGTAATCATGGCTCTGTTTTTAAGCATCTTCTTTCTTTTGATATGTAACACTTTCCATCAATGCAACTATTTATGAAAATCTTGTACATTTTAATATTTGATGGAGAATCCCTTTATTATTTCATGATCTTTATCATTAGCTCTGTCCTGATTATCCGAGGTCAGCTTTATTAATCTTCATTTACCATTCATTACTATTTTGTGTTTGAGATGTTATTAATATTGCATAAATCGTTTTATATTCAATTTATGTTGCTAATTTTAGGGCTGATAACTGTTTTGAAATCATTTCTGCATAGAGTATCCGATCCTAATCTACTCTCTTTCTCTCCACTTTATCTCTTTGTGAGAGTAGTGAGGTTTTTTGTTGTTTGCTAGGATTAGGGGTTGAATTCAAGCTGTGTGTGGGATTCTTCGTTATCTACCAAATGAATGTGCTTTAGTCTCTCATGCTATCTCTTTGTTACATTTTCTTTTATCAAGTTCTTACATTTTGCTGTATTTCCCTTTGTTCCTCTATCATTTGATGTTAGAGCACATAACATGGATTCAATCCCCAATCCTAGCACACATGAGAAATTTTTTTTACACAACAATGAATTATCACCATACTCATAAGGAGATGAAGGTGAGGGATAGAGAGTAGGTTAGTACTAGCCGCTCTTCATTTTTTTTTTCAAAATATTCGTTAGTATTAAAATGGAGGAATTAGCTCCTGATTATAGGATCTTAAAAACCCTAAACACTTAAAAACACACACATAACCCTACTATACATTAAAATGCAAATAAACTGAAGTCTTATTACTTTTTTTAATGACATCTAAAGTATTATTGCAAATAAAAGATACTATATATTAGAAAATATTCTTGAGTTCTTTGACATCATCTTGTTTTGCATCAATTCTCCTAGCACAACAAATCAATCTTCTCGTGAAGTGGTTGGCGTAGGTTATGGTGTTGGTGGAGGTGGTACAGGACTGCAACACGTTTCATAAGTTGATAGTATATCTTAATATAACAGAGTCTGAATGATTTTAGGAATTTTTTCTGGAGTATTCCTCATATAGGATGAGGAAAGATTTAAGATTTTTAATGCAGCTTAGGATAAGATGCAAAGATGTGAACATTAAAAAATTGACTATCCATAAGTTACTAAATCATATTTTAGTAAATTATTATTGCTTTTAATGTAAGAAAATCAAACATGTTTATTCATTCCAATAGTTAATTTAATGATGACGCAAAACCTCAATTTCCATAAGCAAATATATACAAATAATAAAATGCAGCAACTAATTAAGTTCATGTTTCAAAAAGTAAATCCAACACATATCTTCACCAGATTTCAATGAAAACTTATACTAAACCAATGACTAAGGCCCTATTTGGGATCATTTTTTAATTATATTTTAATTTAAAACATAATCGTTTAATTTCTTATGTTTTTTATTTCTTGAAAAATAATGAAAACTTATTTTATGTTTTTTTTTTAAAATATTTTAAAAACTATTTCTTTTCCCCAAATCACCTCTTCATTCCCCATCTTATCACTCATCTCCTATTGTTGATCTCAGTCACTATTTGCGGATCAACCAGCTTCTAATTACTATCATTGCCTTTGATTGCTATCGTCTTTGATTGCCGGCTACTCCCTATTCATATCTAATAATTAGCGCAGTAAATAAGATTTGCTTTGATGTTGTAGGCCTGGCGTTGGTAGGTATTTGTTCCTGAGGGTACTTATGCCAAAGAAGGCTGCTATTTGGATCTACCATGTGTGATTTAGGGAAGAAACCACACTATATATGGCTTTGCAAGTAGTTGCTAGAGAAAATATGCCGATGATAGCTAGTTGGTGCCATCCCTCCCCTTAATTAAGTTTGATTTTGAAGCTTAACTGACATGACTCTTGAAGTAAGAGCCACGCAACATAAATAAAATAAAATAGAATAAGAATATAAAATATTTTTTTGTTTCGTGTAAGAACATAAACAAAATAAATAAAAAATAAGAAAGAAAAAAATTGTTATCCCAAATATCCCTAAATAATTTAAAAGACAAGAATACAAATAGAAATCATCATAGAAGGAAGAATCATGCGTCACACTTGCAAACAGAGAGGCAGCGAGGAGGCATGATTGTAACTTGAGCATGTGGATAGTGTTGTAACTGTAGCATGAATAAAAATGTAAGACACTGGACAATAACATAGCGGGAAAGGCAACAATGGTAGTGGGAAAGGCGATGAGGCAGTAGTGGTGGTGGACTAATTGTGACAACAAGTGCAATCTGGTTATTAGAATTGTAGCAATATCTGGAAGATTGAATAATGGCCAGAAACAACACAATGGAAAATCGAAATTACACTGTGAAATAGTTAATGAAATCAATATCAATAGCATTGTTTAAAATTGCGCGATATGAGACTCGCCTTGAGATCCGCCTCAACGCAATTCAATGAAAAACGTCTCGAGGCTTACACCTCAAATTTTTTTAATAAGGCTTGTGCCTCTCTTGGCTGAGGCCCGCCTTGAGGAGCGCCTTGCCTCGCTGGCATGAGGCTTACGCCTCACCCAATTTATATATATTTTTATTTAAAACTTACATAAATCCTAAAATAAAGCCCCCCAAATAAATCGCACATTATGAACCCCCGGTCGCAACCACTTCCTCTCAACCGCCTTAACCTCCACCCTGCCGCCTTCGCCACGACCACCACCATCACAGCCGCCATCAATGATCACTTGAAAGCAATAGTAGCACACCACCACATCCTCCTTTAAAAATTTTGGAATATTAATCTCATCTTTATGTTGATGAAAAACATTTGTGAAAGAGGAAATGATTGAAATAAATGAAGAAGAAGCATATTAGGAGGTATTGGACTCCACAGGATGAGACTGCGGAGAGACTATAATGATGACTTATATAAAGTCTCCCTCAGTGATGACAATACAAATGATTTTCTAGTTGTTGCCTACTATTTCAACCTTTTTTTAGAAATTAAATACGGATGAGTAGATAACTGAGAAAGAAAGAATTTATAGTTGAACTTAATGTTATATGATATTTTTATGTAATTCTATATTTAATCTTTTTTTCTAATGTAATATTTGTATTTCTACTATATTTCATGCAATTTATCACTTGTCACTTTACGTATTGTGCAATTTTTTGTTTCATATATATATATATATATATCAATTTGCTATTTGATAGTTCAATAAAACTTAATATATCATCTTTTAAATTATTATTTATGTATTATATAAAAAATCATTTTTAACCTTTATGTGCACTTTACGCAATTTTTAATTTTGAGGCTCATGCCTCAAAACGCCTTGAGGCTTACGCCTTGCCTCACGAACAAAAAACGCCTCAATACCCAATTGCGTAATTTTAAACATTGATCGATAGTAGGTGAAATCAAAACCAGTTGGTGAAATAGTTAATGATATCATTATCAATAGCAGAAGCTAGCAAAGAAAGCATTGTGAAAACCATAAGCGGCAATAATGGCATATTGAAATCAAGGAGAAAACTATAACATTGAATGATGAAGAAATTTGAATTGCATTGGTTTCTAGTTAAGAATTCACTTAATGATTCTAAAATTAATATGTGATTATTGAAATTTAGTGTTCCTAATTGGAACCACGTTGTAATAAGCTTGACATAACATGCCACTAAAAATTACTACATGCCACTAAAAATACTAAAGAACATATCCCATTCATGTGAGTCAACAGCATAAACACGCTTAAAAAAAATAAGCGAAAATAAAATATGTTATTTCAAATCATATGAATTATTACTTATTATGCTTCAAACACAATTATATTTTTAGATTTCCATCATTCCTTATTATGCAAGTTAACTGATTCAACAAGTTCAATAAGGTCCATGGGTGTTTTAGGGTCATAACCAATGACAACTTGAAATTGACTTATACATGTGCATATACATGCTGATAGAGCAAAATTGTACGTACTATGTCACAAAGCTCGGCATGATCAGCCACTTGTGCCATTTTCATGATGTAACCCATGAGGTTAAAATGGTTCACATTATTTGAGCTATTGCCTGGCAATAGCGCATGACATAGCTCTTATAGTATACATCATTTTAATTGTGATAATTTTGTATTATAAATTAATATTTATATCATTTATTATTGACTTTTTAGTTTATATTAATTCATATCTTGATCTTGCAACACTCATGTTTGCAGCCCCAAATCCCACAAAACATTGCTTGGCTTCCTTGCATGGTTGGACATTGAGCAATTTACGCTACCCACTGCAAGCCCGCAAGTGCCCCTCGCTCGGTTGTCTCGTCTATTTCTCTCATCCATCTAATTTGACTCGTTCGTCCCTCTTGTTCATCTCACAAGTTTGCAAGCACGCACTTCTTTGCTTTGCCATCCTTGCATGCAAGCATTGTAACCCACATGTTGAAGGGTATCTATCTGCTTCAACGCTGCATGCTGAGCACACTCTTTCTCTCTCTTGCCAATTTACTAAGGAGAAAAGTTTGAAATGGTTTTGATGAATGTATCTGATCTTGCCTTTGGTGCTGAATTTGTTATTTTCATGTTATAGTTTGAAATTTGATACATAACATAAACTTCACTATTATAAATCATATTTTGTTCAAAATTTTTAGTTTACACATTTAAATATTTTTTTAGTGCCATAATTTTTAATAGTCTTTCATATTTAGTTGTATTTTATTCATAATTTTTAATATTTTTTGCCATGTTTAATAGCATGTGCTACGTGTTATAGTTTGATGGGGAACCTTTGCGCTGTGTCATTAGCAAATATGTGCAACTATTAGTAGAATAAATTTATGAAAAACTGAACCGTTGGTGTATCAGATTCCACCCAAATGTGTGACATTTAGTTAGACAACATAAGATCACTCAAACTCCTATTAATTTTTATTGTTTGATTGTTAGTTTGCGGGTGGTAGACTATTGAAAGTTTTAACTGGGTTCCCATTTTTCCTATAAAGGTTTCCAAAAATAAATCATAAATTTTTATCCCTATTAGATATAGTTTGGGGTAACCTGTACAACTTAATCAAACTATAATTATGCTGTGTAGGGCACATCAATAGTTTAAAAACATGAAGTAAAAGGAGCTATTTTTGAGTAATGACCAATCACTACAAAGATAGAATTGTGTTTCTTTATTGTCTGTGATAATCCTACAAGCTTCATGCTCACGTCCTCCCAGTGTTATATGGGTTAGTAATGGTATAAATATTGCGTTTCTTGCTTCAAGCCTTTTGGCATCTTCTGCATTGTAAAATATGATGTATGTAACATTGTGTTTTAAGCTTGACCAATAAAATATATCCCCAATTATGACCAAACTTTTATCTTTGAAACATAGTTCTAGTGTAAGCTTTTATCTTTGCAACATAATTCTAATATAAGGTAATCTTATAGAGTTGTATTCTGGATGCAAAGTTGAGTTCCCTTGAAAAGAAATAATCTTTTAGTGAAAATGACAAGAGCACAAGTTAAGTCGAGATATTTTATACTAAAATCTTTGTAATTTGCAGTCTTCTTTGATGCCATCAAAGTCTGTTACCTTAAATTGTATAGTAGGCAAAATAATAACCTCTTTGTAGAAGGCATTAGTGGTTTTATTGTTAATTCTAACCGAATGTTTTAACACAGAAGTGTATTTATGTAGGAATTTAATCCCTTTGGAATACTTATGCTCTAGGAGCTTGAATATTTTAGCGGGTGATGGTAATAATAAAAACAAATTTATTGGTCAGTGTATAATGTCTCCAATATCAATACGATTGTAGGATTGCAAAAAAAATTCTCTATCATATTTAGATTATTTATTTATCACATCATTTAACTAGGAAGAGATTGAATTTCCATCCAAACTCAATACGGCCCCCTTTCTACGTGTGATTGATCACAGAAAACTTGGAAAACTTTATTGAAATAAGACAGTCTTAACATATAAAAGTTACTAAGCCTCTCATATCCTTCGCTGAAAGGCATGCTCAACATATTTTGTCTGTTTGATTTGTCCTTTTTTAAGAAAATTATTAATCGATGCCATGATTGTACTAAATTGCTTGATAAATCATTTGATAAAAGGTAGCTTACCCTTGTAAACTCATACTTATAATATAATGAGTATTGATAGGTTTTGTCTAATATTTAATTGCTTTAACGTTGTCTATGGCAACAAATAGTCCTTGACAACATTCCCAAAAATATACTGGATGGACTTGACAAATCAATAATTTTTTAGATATAATTCTTAGATGATAACTTTTTCAACAAGTTTTTAAGATACATCGAATGTTCTTTTGTTTTGTTGTAAATCAAAACAATGTCAGATTAAACAACTCTAAAATTTTCATTAAAATCTCTCAAAACGTGATTTATAATTCTCGTGAAAGTATTCATGAAATTGTTTAATCTGAAAAGCATCACTAGCCATTATTCATTTATTCCGTCATTTGATATAAAAAAAGTTTTCACTCACCAAATCTTTTTTATGTATGTGAAAAATTGAATTGGGACCAACCAAATTTTGGTTATGAAAGTTATATTTTATGTAGCTAAGCTATTTTAATAGCTTTGAGGGCAATTTAGTTTTTATTCATTCTTTTAGGTGTTAATTTATAAGTAACATTCATGCAACTTCCACTATTGATGATAAATTTGCGGAGCTTTGCATCTTATTTAAAGTGGGTTTACAAAATTGAATTTATCTTCCAATTAGGTTCGATCTTAGGAGTGACAATGATACACTCATGTTGTTTAATGAATTTTAATCAAAGTAGTTAGAATAATTATTATTTACTTCATGCATATCTTCTTAATTTTTTTTAATCCTTTTATTTAACAGTAATGCGCAAGTTTCAATTAGGAAATTCACTTGCAAAGTGACTCATTTGGTGACATCTAAAACAAGAACAATAATTTTGGATCTTGATGTAGTAGCTATTGAAATTCCTATTGATTCTTTGTTACTAATGATGGTGTAGCCTATCTTTAGATGCGTTTCTTTTGATGTGACTACTTATGGATTTTGGAAATCTTAATAGTTGTTTAAAAATCAAAGCTAGTTGAAAAGCCATCTCGAGTGGAGCGTCCTCTCTCTTTTAAGTTCAAGTTTGTGTCCAATCCTAATTTTGAGAGTGACATAATAAAAATACTACAATCAATAAAGAAATTGCAAAAATGTAAGCAAAATTTCTCTCATCATTATTATTAACAATTGCAAATTCAATTAAAAATTCAAATTTTTTGAATGTTCAAACTACAAATTTAATTAAAATTTCAAATTTCTCACACATAATGAGAGAACAACCTGTAAGAAATTTAATTTAAAGGTGACCGCTTTATAGAATAGAGTCATAAGCACAAAATTGATGAAAGAAAAAAATTGTCCAATGGGCTTTTGGCTTAATACCAAATCAACAAATAATGGGTAACCCAACAATATGCAATATCTTGATAAAAGTAAAGATTATTGAGTCAACTAGAGAGATTTAAACACCTTGATTTGATTGCTAAAGTAGGAAGGTTTGTGCGCACAAATTGAAATTTAACCACGATCATTTTTTCCATGGTAGGGATTTTTCTTGCACACAATGAGGAAACCTCTCCACACGCACAAGTGATGAAGAAGAGGGGAGAAATGATGCTAGGGTTAGCATCTCTTAGTTGAATTGGTTTCAAATATTCATTAGCTTTAAAATAGAAAAAAAAAAAACAACTCTTATAAAAGGAGCTTAGGTACATTTGCATAATATGACCTAAAATGCTTGAAAATCACACATATAACCTTACTACATAGCAAAATGCAAAATAAACTGAAGCCCTCTTACAGTTTATTTTGATGACTTATTAATGACATAATACATAAAAATAAAATTAAACATATATGATACATGAACTTGTACAAGTTCTTTTACATTTTTTTGCTTGGCATCACCTAACCAAAAGTTATAATTGTTATAATCTTTTTTTTAGTTTAAAGTCAAACTTCCAACTTATTTGTACACATTCATCCTTCAGATAGATGCAATGCCACATTCATTTGTGCTTTTTTTTATCCAGTTTTGAGCTATATTTTGATTTAGAGTTTAATCCTTCCCACAGCTCAAATAAGCAGTTGAGTTGTTGCTCATTCATGGTATTATTTATCTCAACTCAATTTAAATGTTGAAAAAAATCCAATATATGGTGAAGCAAACTTCTATTTGATGATTTTTTGTAGATAAATTTGTCATCATATTTTTTCCTCAAGTAATTATCTTTTGTTGAATATCCATTATCCAATTTTGCAGAGGATGTGACCCCAATTCCCACCGACAGCACCCGTAGAAAGGGAGGTAGGAGAGGGAGGAGGCTGTAGTTGCTTTGCATCTATTTTGTGGGTCTCCATCTTTAATATAAATTGCGAGAGATATCTTCAGTTTGCATGAATTTTCTGGTTAAAGTTGGCTTATGCTTTGCTTTAGTTGTTAAATCAGTTGAATTCTCAAACCATTTCTTCAAAGAGTAACACTACATTTCCCAAAAAAATTATACGAAGTATTATTTTGATGTCTTTTTTATAAGTTTACCAATTAAATTTGGCTGTTTTACTTTTATTTGATAAGTGTTTTTATTGTTCAATCTCATCAAAGTATTTGTGACTTGAGTTTTTAATTTATATTTTTTTAGCATGACATTTCTATTGAAAAAACCTTTTGTTGCTTTTTAAGCAATCCTTTCTTTGCTCATTAAAGGCTTTATTTGACGTGCATGCTGATGATTTTTGTTAAATTGCTCAACACTTAATCCTAATAATGTAATGCCTAAATTATAGGATGAATATATTTTTCATAGGTTTAGGTATTGTTTGATAATAACGTGTTGTTGAATTATGGTTATATTGCGGGATAATTTGTGTGAAATTTCTCAAGGAAAAGAAGCTAAATTTTTAAATATTGAGGCTCCTTGTAGTGTGATTGTTGGAATTTCATTAAGAAACTCTACAGTTAAGCATGTTTATCTCGGAGAATTTTTGGGATGAGTGATCTCTAGGGATGTTACACCAACAAGACAAAACCGGGAGGCCCTTAGGCTAAAGCTCACAATATCTCGATAGTTAAGAGTTGTTATAGTTTGTTTGGTAAAATATATTGTTTTGTTTTTTTTTGTTTTCTTGAGCGTGTGCATATGCAACATCAAGATATAAAATTTCAGTTTTTTTTTTTTTTTGGTTTAACTAGAATTGGAATTATATTTTATATATATTTAGATGTTATGTTGAGTATGTAAGTGTTCCTTGAGAGGCCTAATTTGTTGCCGGCCCCAATAAAATGGAACATTTTCTCCTTGAAATTTAGATGATGATAGGGCTGCCAATGAATAAATACCCCTGAGTGGCTTGGCCTGATTTTAGTTAATTGAATTGAATATTTGTATAAATACTCAATTGATAAATAAATAAATTTATATGGCTTGATAATTTATATATAATAATGGATAATATTATTAAAGCTGAGTTCATTAAGAAGTTTGATTAAAGGTTTATTACAATTTTCATTTAAAATTTGATGACAAATTTATTTAATCTATAATTATATGAGAACTTTCTTCTATTTTATATTAAATAATTTTTGTTTATGAACATAATAGCTGATGTGGCGCATTCTGGTTGGTCTTTGGACTATGTTCTGCATCCTGTCTCCGCTCAGAATAATTTCTCGTTTGAGATAGCTTTTTTATTACTTCTTAAAACAATTTAGTTTATGTACTAGAAAACTATTATATGAAGTAGTAAGAAGTTCGTCTCAAACGAAATCTTAAGATTTATTTGAAACAAACTTTTTTCCTGTTTTGTTTTTAATTTTATTTGACTCTTGCATTATCATTATTTTAAAAAAATTTTATATTTAAAAACTTTTTTTACAGTCAAAAAAATTAAAGTTATTTTTCATATAATAATTTTATAAAATATTGTTGGAGTCCAACCCTTAAGGTACGCATTAATTCATTACATAAAACCAAATCTCTTCGAGATCATATCTAGCACTAAAAAACAAAGACTTGTCGATTCTAACAGTTATCTAGACAACCTTAAATGAAGTCTATAAATAGAATTTGACTAAAATCTATTGCCGTTATTTCTTTCTTCTTTGGCGTCCTCCCAAGTTTTGATTTTTGAACTAAACACAGCGTTGAAGTTTGAAAATATTTTATTCTCACGCTGAAAAAATAGGTTGCGTTTCAACGTTTATCAGGATTTTGCGTGTTCATTCAGTAGAGCTGTGCAAAAAGATAAATTATTGAGGACGGTATCAAGAAGACGCATAAAGGAGGAGGAAGAAGAAGGCAGGGAAAGCTGTTATTATATATCTTGATATTACTTTTTTACATGAGAATTTATAGACCTAAGTTATGCAATATCAATGGCTCATATTACAAGATATTCATCTGACGGTGGAGATAACACATGATGGTTAACATCCCCCCTCAAGTTAATAGTAAACTGTTAAATTGGACCGAAGTTGCAAAAATATGTTAGAAGATATTATTTTTGTGAAAATATCATCCGGCTGATATAAAGATGCAATATAATGAACTGAAATGTGCCCATTTTTTATACCGTCACGAATAAAGTGGTTATTGACTTCAATATGCTTGGTTCTTGCATGAAACACTGGGTTGTTTGCAATAGCTAATGCAGAAATGTTGTCACAATAGAGATGTGTAGGACTAGAGCACGAAATTTTGAAATCTGAGAGCAAACGCCTTATCCACAAAACATCACCTGTAGCTATGGCGAGAGCATGATATTACGTTTTCGTAGATGATCGAGCAATTAACAGTATGTTGTTTCTTGAGGAACCACAATAGAAGATTTTCTCCTAAGAACTCATAATATCCTGAAATCTAGCGTCGGTCAATGAGATTCACTGCCCAGTAGGAGTTTACAAATGCTTGAAGCTGAAATGTACAAGATAGGATTGGCATAGTATAATCAACAGTGCCTTTAAGGTATCTAATACATGTTTAAGGAGTGGAAATGTAACTGATACGGTTTGTGCATATGCTAACAGAGGTAGATAACAACGAATGCGATGTCATGTCATGTTATAGTGATATACTGAAGTGAGTCAACCAATTGTTTGCATAATTTGGGTTGATCGAACATCGCAGCAGTCTTAGGAAGTAGCGAAATTTTGGATGGAAGAGGGTTAATAACTGGTTTACAGTGATGCATGTTATTTTTATTCAAAAGATTTGTGATATACCATTTTTGAGACAAATGTAGACATGTGGAGGATGTTTTGATCTGAATTCCTAGAAAACATGTGACTGGTCCCAAGTTACACAAGCTAAAAACCATATGTAATGTCTGAAGAAGGCGTTGAAGATCTTCATAATTATTTTCAGTAAGCAATAAATCATCAACATAAATGAGGAGATACGTCTCAATGGGACCTTTGTGAAAGATTAGAAGTGATGGGTCAGTTTGACTAGCTTTAAAACCAAACTGAAGCAATTGAGACGACAGAGTGGAGAACCATTGTCTAGGATATTGCTTGAGGCCATAGATAGCTTTGTGAATATGACAAACATGATTAGGGTTTTGCTGATCAATAAACCCAGACGGTTGCTTCATGAATACTTGATCAGATAAAGTTCTATGAAGGAACTTATTCGAAACATCGAAATGATAATTCGGCCAGTGAAATTGTCACGACCCGATCCGAGACGAGACAGATCCCGTCCGCACCGGGCCGCGACGAGAGAGACACTAACCAGGATCTAGCTTTGGAATTTGGTTCGGAACTGAATCTTCCAAATAATTTAACTCAAACAAACAACCAAGCACAGAGCTACTAAAACATCAAATGCAGCGGAACAAAACATCTATCTGATTTCATTTCCTCAAAACAATCATCTACAAATACAGTACATGGCTTTTAGACAGAAAGAAAGACAGAACAGAAAAGCCATGACTGTACAAAAATCAAAAGGTACAAAACAATACCTATACTGATCAGACTCTGAACTAATCCTGGACTTCCTTCCCTTTCCCAGAACCTGAAAACCACCAGAAAGCAAGGGTGAGCTCAACAGCTCAGTAAAGCAACAAACCTCCAATCAAAATCCTCAGAATCGCAAAACCAAAACATCAGACAAATCCGTACAGAAATCAGAACGGAATCGGACAGATATCAAATCAAACAGAACTGTACGGAAACAGAAGTCGTATCAAATCAGAAACAGAACATATCAGACATATCAGATCAACAGAATCAGAATCGTACAGACCATATCAGAACAGAACGAAATCGTATCAGAATCATATAGCAGATATCAGATATTTAATTAATAGCTAAATTCCCTGACACTAACTGAATCTCATAGGATCCAGGCCCCTTATGTCTCCCTTTGTGCTCACGGCACCAGAACAGATCAGATATGCTTATAGCACCAGAATACATATATAGTGCATATAGCACCTAAACAAATTTTCCTCGGATCCGGAACAAAACATATATCAGATTTCATATTGAGCTCATTTCA
Organism: Dendrobium huoshanense; assembly: GCA_016618105.1. Lineage (NCBI taxonomy): Eukaryota > Viridiplantae > Streptophyta > Magnoliopsida > Asparagales > Orchidaceae > Dendrobium > Dendrobium huoshanense. The sequence goes on from CM028359.1 coordinate 95,043,680, forward strand.
GAATTCCCAGACACTAACTGAATCTCATAGGATCCAGGCCCCTTATAACTCCCTTTTTATAGCATATACAGATAGCATATCAAATCAGAAGATTTTCGGACAAAACAGAAATTACCCAAAAATCGGGCAGCACAACGGCAATATACAGAATTTACACAATTTTCCTGAAAATCAAATTTCACCAAATTCGCACAGAATACAGATATCAACATTTTAGAACCTTTATTCTACTGCACATATAATTTTCAATTTCATAGAAAAATCCAGTCGACTAAAAACACAGTCGAATCAAAAATACCCAGACAAAAATCTTCAAAATATAGTCAAAACGTGCACACCCGACACGGCAACGATATACAAAAAGTTACGCGGTAAAAACTGAACCAATCAAAAGATACGGACGAAAATCACAAACAAAAATCAATTCCGGACAGATAATACCGCTAAACTCGACGGTTCTGAAAATTGAGAAAGGTGGAATGTGCCTTACCTCGTGCACAGCAATTTCCTGAACAGTCTCTTCGAACAAAAACGGCTCCGCGTCTTCCCGAAATCAACTTTTCCAATTTTCTTCTTTTTCTCTCTCCTCAGATCGAAAATTAAATATTTTTAAAATATTTTTCTCTCTCTTCAAAATGAGCTGATTTCTCTTAAATCATCTTCAGATCGGCCTGGCCGATCGCCAGATCGTCCCGGGACGATCCGACCAAAAGGATCGTCCTGGACAGCTCCCAGGGCTGTTGTCTGGCCGATATTTTCTACAGTACCAATCGGCCTGGCCGATGTCTCCAATCGGCCTGGACGATGCCTACAGGAAATCACCTGGAGCAAATCTGGGCAAATTCTAGAGCTTCATTTCAACTGATCGTCCCAGGACGATCCCAGATCGTCCTGGACGATCCTGGAGCAGATCTTGATATTACAATCTCCCCAACTCAGAAAAATATCGTCCTCGACATTATCCAGTCCAAACTCAGTCAAAACAAGTACGGGTAAGACTGTCTCATATCAGACTCCTTCTCCCATGTCGCTTCCCGTGCAGTCCGGTGCTTCCACTGGACTTTAACCATCGGAATCTGTTTATTTCTTAACTTTCGGACGTCGTACGCCAAATCAACTCTGGCTCTTCCTTGTACGCCAGATTCTCCTGAATCTCAACCTCATCAGCAGATACCTTCTTCCCAGAGTCGGATACCCACTTCCTCAGAGTGGATACGTGAAACACGTTATGCACATCAGGCATAGAATCAGACAGCAATAGTCTGTAAGCAGCTTTTCCAATTCTTTCCAAATTTTCAAAAGGTCCAACATATCTCGGACTAAGCTTGCTCACCTTACCAAATCTGCTCACACCCTTCATTGGGCTGACTTTGACATACACAAAGTCACCAACTTGAAACTCAACAAACATGTGCTTCTGATTGTAATACTTCTGCTGTCGATCTTGAGCAGCTTTCAATCTTTCTTTAATCAAACTGATCTTCTGAGCGGTTTCATCAGCAAAAGTGGCCCCCAAAGCCAGTCTATCTCCGACCTCCGTCAGAGTCAAAGGAGTACGGAACTTCCTGCCATACAGAGCCTCGTACGGTGCCATACCGATACTGGACTGAAAACTGTTGTTATAAGCAAATTCAATAAGCGGAATATGATCTTCCCAGCTTCCGCTAAAGTCCAGAACACAAAGTCTCAACAGGTCTTCCAGCACCTGAATAGTCCTCTCAGACTGTCCGTCGGTCTGAGGATGAAAGACTGTACTGAAATGCAGTTTCGTACCCAAGCCTTGCTGAATGCCTTTCCAAAGTCTGGAAGTAAAACGTCCATCTCGATCAGATACGATCACACGAGGCACACCGTGCAATCTGACTATCTCCTTCACATATATCTGTGCCAAGCGATCAACTGAATCCGTCTGTCTGATCGGAAGAAAATGGGCGGATTTCGTCAATCGATCTACAACCACCCAAATGGCGTCATGCCCTTGTCTAGATCGAGGAAAACCCATCGCAAAGTCCATCGTTACCTCCTCCCATTTCCACTCAGGGATAGGCAACGACTGCAACAGTCCACCTGGTCGCTGATGCTCTGCCTTCACCAACTGACAGGCTTCGCATCTCGACACAAATTCTGCCACATCTTTCTTCATTCCAGGCCACCAAAACAAAAGCTTCATATCAGCGTACATTTTACCACTGCCTGGATGTACAGTGTAGCCTGAATGATGAGATTCGTACAGAATCTCCTGCCTCAAATCTCCAAACACAGGTACCCACAACCTGTTCTTATAGAAAATAGCACCAGAATCAGAAATTCGAAGTTCAGGAGTCTTACCAGATCCAATCTGAGCAATCAACTTCGAATAATCAGAATCTGACTTCTGGGCTTCTTGAATTCTTGTTTCCAAAGTAGACTGAATGCTCATCTGAGCTAAATCCAAATCACTGGAGGAAATCACCTCCAACTGTAATCGCTCCAAATCACGAATCAGGAAGTCGTCACAAGTAAGCTGAATACCTGATAATCCAGAAGACTTCCTGCTCAAAGCATCTGCTACCACATTCGCCTTCCCAGGCTGATACTGAATAGTCAAATCATAGTCCTTGATCAACTCGAGCCACCTTCTTTGTCTCAGATTCAGATCCTTCTGAGTAAAAATGTACTTCAGGCTCTTATGATCAGTAAAGATTTAACATCTGACGCCATACAGGTAATGATGCCAAATCTTCAAAGCAAAAACTACTGCAGCTAACTCCAAATCATGTGTCGGGTAATTCTTCTCATGTGGTTTCAACTGTCTCGAAGCATAAGCAATTACCTGACCATGCTGCATCAGGACACAACCCAGTCCTTTCAGTGAAGCATCACTGAACACCTGAAAACCTTCCGTACCTGACGGAAGTGCTAACACTGGAGCTGAAGTCAAACAATTCTTCAATCTATGAAAACTAGCTTCACACTCCGGTGTCCAAACAAAAGGAACTGACTTCTGAGTCAGTCTCGTCAGAGGCGTCAAAATCTGTGAAAATCCTTTCATAAACTTCCTGTAATACCCGGCCATGCCCAAGAAACTACGTACCTCAAATACCGTAGTCGGCCTTGGCCAATCAGCAACAGCCTGAATCTTCTGGGGATCTACAGAAATGCCTTCTCCGCTAATCACATGCCCCAGAAATGAAATGCTCTTCAACCAGAATTCACACTTGGAGAACTTGGCATACAGCTGATGCCTCCTCAAAGTCTCCAACACAATCCTCAAATGTCTGGCATGATCATCCTCAGATGCAGAATATACCAGAATATCGTCAATGAAGACGATCACAAACTGATCCAAATACTCCATGAATACTCGGTTCATCAGGTCCATGAAAATAGCAGGCGCATTGGTTACCCCAAAAGGCATAACCAAAAACTCGTAGTGCCCGTACCGAGTACTGAAAGCTGTCTTCACCACATCAGCCTCCTTCACCTTCACCTGATAATATCCGGATTGCAAATCAATCTTCGAAAATACTGAAGATCCGGAAAGCTGATCAAACAAGTCGTCAATCCGAGGCAAAGGATACTTGTTCTTGATCGTGACCTTATTCAAATCTCTGTAATCAATACACATACGGAGTGTACCGTCCTTCTTCTTCACAAACAAAACAGGTGCTCCCCAGGGCGAAACACTAGGACGCACAAAACCTCTGTCAACCAACTCCTGAAGCTGAACTTTCAACTCAGAAAGTTCTTTCGGTGCCATCCTGTACGGAGCTTTCGATATCGGAGCGGTACCCGGGAAAACATCGATAGAGAACTTCACATCTCTATCCGGAGGTAAACCAACCAACTCCTCAGGAAAAACATCAACGAACTCCCGTACCACTGGGATCTCAGAAACAGAACCAACCTCTAGGTTCAGATCCCGCACCGAAGCCAAAAATACTGGACATCCCTTCTTCCACATCCTGCTCACTTCCAACACAGAAATCAGACTGGAGAGGACACCTCGTAATCCCTGAAATATAACTCTCTCTCCAGTCATAAGCAAACTCACTTGCTTCTTCAGACAGTCTATCTGGGCTTCATACTGACTTAGCCAATCCATGCCCAGAATCACATCATACGATGAAATCGGCAACCGAATCAAACTTGATTTCCACTTCTTGCCAGAAATCTCAATCTCACACAAACAAAACTGTCGAGCAATCAAAGGATTCCCAGCCGGTAAAATCACAGACAAAGAAACCGGTAAAACCATCGAATCCAAATGTAAAATCTCAAAACAGTGCTCGGACAGAAAAGAATGACTCGCTCCAGAGTCAAACAAAACACGACAGGGCTGATCAGAAATGTAAATCGTACCTGTCACAACATCGGGAGCATCTCGAGCCTCCTGCTGACTCAAGCTGTAAACTCGTGGCTGAACTGGAACAGGGGCTGAAGCAACAGAACTACTCTGCTCCCTCTGAACAGTAGGTGGTCTCCGTGGTGCAGAACTAGAACCACCACCTCTACCAGCAAATCCCTCAGGGCGTGGAGGAACAGTCCTCGGTCTTCCTGCTGCTGAACAAACAGGTCTGACGAAGCCCTCAGATCGCTGATCAAATCCCATCTGTGGACACTCTGCAATCCGATGTCCTGACTGACCACATCAGAAGCACAGACCAGCCATCCTGTAGCACTGGCCAAAGTGTCGTCGTCCACAGTTCTGGCACACAGGTGCCGAACTGACTGATCCAGAACTCGTCGTACTGGTAACAGTACCAGACGATCCTCCGCTCCTCCTGGAATCTCCAGATCCAGAACCAGAAACGAATCTCCTCTTCCCAGAGGAACCACTGACACAAGCCTCACCTCCAAATCTCTTCCTACTCGCAGTCCACCGCTGCTGAGTAGCCATCAGGTCATTCTCTATCAGTCGAGCTCGCTCCACAAGCTCAGAGAAATCAGTGATCCGGAATCAAGGGCTGCCTCAAAGTATCTCGCAATCCCCTCAGAAATCTGTAACACCTCTCAGCAGAAGTGCTAACCAGCTGCGGAGCGTACCTAATGCAGTAAACTCAGCCTCGTACTGCATCACCGTCTTGCTCCCCTAAACAAGCCTCATAAAAGTCTCCTGCATCTGCTGTCGTGTAGAAGGGGGAACAAACTAATCTCGAAATACCTCAGTGAACTCTTCCCAGGTAATCAAAGAGTTCAGTCTGCCCTGAAATCTGGCTGCCTGCTGGCCTTCCCACCAGTGCTCAGCCTCTCCGTCCAACAGAAAAACTGCCAACGGTACCTTCCTGTCTGACGGACACTGCATCCCGTCAAAAGTCTTCTCCAATCTCCTCAGCCACTCCTCAGCAGCTCTGGGCTCAACAGCGCCCTCAAATCTCGGAGGTTTCAATCTCAAAAATAACTGCAAATGTCTATCCAGGTCATCAGATCTGACAGTAGAAGCTCTGCTCTGAGTCTCGCTCATCATCTGAGCAACAAGTGAAGCAAACTGAGAAAGCGTATCAGCACCGACCACTGGGGCTGTACTCCCCACTGGTGCTGCCTGATCGGCACTCTGACCATCTGTCATGTTTGGGTCTGGCTGATCCATACAGAAAAATCCAGAAAATCCGGAAAACTATCACAAAAACAACACAATAAAAAGCCGAACAAACCAAAACTACCCCCCAGACAGACTTACTGATCACTTTCTATAGCTCTGTTTCACATAATTCCCAAATTCTAAAACCATTGCTCTGATACCAAAAAAAGCTTGTCACGACCCGACCCGAGACGAGACGGATCCCGTCCGCACCGGGCCGCGACGAGAGAGACACTAACCAGGATCTAGCTTTGGAATTTGGTTCGGAACTGAATCTTCCAAATAATTTAACTCAAACAAACAACCAAGCACAGAGCTACTAAAATATCAAATGCAGCGGAACAAAACATCTATCTGATTTCATTTCCTCAAAACAATCATCTACAAATACAATACATGGCTTTTAGACAGAAAGAAAGACAGAACAGAAAAGCCATGACTGTACAAAAATCAAAAGGTACAAAACAATACCTATACTGATCAGACTCTGAACTAATCCTGGACTTCCTTCCCTTTCCCAGAACCTGAAAACCACCAGAAAGCAAGGGTGAGCTCAACAGCTCAGTAAAGCAACAAACCTCCAATCAAAATCCTCAAAATCGCAAAACCAAAATATCTGACAAATCCGTACAGAAATCAGAACGGAATCAGACAGATATTAAATCAAACAGAACTGTACGGAAATAGAAGTCGTATCAAATCAGAAACAGAACATATCAGACATATCAGATCAACAGAATCAGAATCGTACAGACCATATCAGAACAGAACGAAATCGTATCAGAATCATATAGCAGATATCAGATATTTAATTAATAGCTAAATTCCCTGACACTGACTGAATCTCATAGGATCCAGGCCCCTTATGTCTCCCTTTGTGCTCACGGCACCAGAACAGATCAGATATGCTTATAGCACCAGAATACATATATAGTGCATATAGCACCTAAACAGATTTTCCTCGGATCTGGAACAGAACATATATCAGATTTCATATTGAGCTCATTTCAGAATTCCCAGACACTAACTGAATCTCATAGGATCCAGGCCCCTTATAACTCCCTTTTTATAGCATATACAGATAGCATATCAAATCAGAAGATTTTCGGACAAAATAGAAATTACCCAAAAATCGGGCAGCACAACGGCAGTATACAGAATTTACACAATTTTCCTGAAAATCAAATTTCACCAAATTCGCACAGAATACAGATATCAACATTTCAGAACCTTTATTCTACTGCACAGATAATTTCCAATTTCACAGAAAAATCCAGTCGACTAAAAACACAGTCGAATCAAAAATACCCGGACAAAAATCTTCAAAATATAGTCAAAATGTGCACACCCAGCATGACAACGATATACAAAAAGTTACGCGGTAAAAACTGAACCAATCAAAAGATACGGACAAAAATCACAAACAAAAATCAATTCCGGACAAATAATACCGCCAAACTTGACGGTTCTGAAAATTGAGAAAGGTGGAATGTGCCTTACCTCGTGCACAGCAATTTCCTGAACAGTCTCTTCGAACGAAAACGGCTCCGCGTCTTCCCGAAATCAACTTTTCCAATTTTCTTCTTTTTCTCTCTCCTCAGATCGAAAATCAGATATTTTTAAAATATTTTTCTCTCTCTTCAAAATGAGCTGATTTCCCTTAAATCATCTTCAGATCGGCCTGGCCGATCGCCAGATCTTCCCGGGACGATCCGACCAAAAGGATCGTCCTGGACAGCTCCCAGGGCTGTTGTCTGGCCGATATTTTCTACAGTACCAATCGGCCTGGCCGATGTCTCCAATCGGCCTGGACGATGCCTACAGAAAATCACCTGGAGCAAATCTGGGCAAATTCTGGAGCTTCATTTCAACTGATCGTCCCAGGACGATCCCAGATCGTCCTGGACGATCCTGGAGCAGATCTTGATATTACAGAAATGTAGTAGCAACAATAAAAAGAAGTTTGATAGTTGGAAACTTAGCGACATGACTGAACATATCAGTTTAATCAAAGCCATATTCCTGCTTAAATCCTTGTGTAACGAGATAGGCCTTGTGACGTGCAGTGGTCCCATCAGAATTAAACTTTGTTTTGAACAGCCATTTGCAACCAAGATTATTTTGATCAGGTGAAGTAGGAACAAGTGACCATGTACCCTGAGCTTGTAATGCTTGAAATTCATTAGACATTGTCGAACGCCATGCTGGAAATTTATTAGCTTGAGAGAATGAAGTGGGGTAAAGAGGAAGAACAATGTGTTGAAGATCGAACTTATGTTTTGATTTAAGAGAGCTAGTTTGATGTCGCGTAATCATGGGGTGACGAGTTATAGGAGCAGACAATAGTGGTGGTTGGATTGGAGTTGGAAGATCAGTGATACAATTGGAGGGAGTTCTGTGTGGCATTGTGGAGTTTGGTGGAGGATTAACAGGAGCAGAGGCAATGGTTGATGAAGTTTGAGGAGAAGTATTAGTATTCGGTATATGAGTTGAGGTAGTTGAGTAAGATGGAATACTAAAGGAAACAGAAGTGGGAACCAGAGTGAGAGGAGGAATCAACAAAGTTGATGAAGTGATTGTAGTAGGAGTTTCAGAAGGCAGAGAAGTAGTTGATCGAAATGGAAATATATCTTCAACAAATTTGATATTGCGATATATATATATATATATATATATATATATATATATATATATATATATATATATATATATATATATATATATATATATATATATATATACACAATTTGTGACAATATCTAGGCATTTATATCCAGCTAGATGAGCTGTATAACCAAGAAAGACACATGGAGTTGCTCTAGGCTGAAGTTTATGTCTTAGTATTGGCAATAACCAAGGATAACATAGGCAACGAAACACCCGAAGATGATTATAGAAAGGTATTTGATTGAATAAGCATAGGTAAGGAGACATGTTATTTTTATACTTTATTGGTAACCGATTTATAAGATAAGCAGCTGTCAATAGTGTATCTGTAGAGAGAGTTGCTATTTGCATGTTTTACATTCTTGCAACTTGTATTATTTTGATGATTTCAAATATTATTATTTTTATATATCTCCTAACACTTTTTAGAAGTTTTATTTTTGCTCTAGTGTGTACTAACATTTCAGGAAAATCAATTCCAAGCTATGAAGACTTCAAATTATTCTTTTGTAAATTACAAGTTTTGAAATGAGAGGGAGTGATTGTAATTGAGTGAAAAATCACAACACACACTCTTGGCGGACAATTTGTATGAACTGATCGTACGGGACGAACTTGGTTCGTACGGGACGATCATGTCAATTAACCCTCAGAAGAGCAATGAATCGAATAGGCGAGTAGAAAATTTTCTAAGTCCTAATCGTCCAGGACGAATTTAATATTCGTCCCGAAATGAACGTCTCTGGATTCTCACTTTCACTGTTCGTCCAGACGAAATTAATTTTCGTACCAGGACGAAGCTCTCTGTATGAGATCGTACATGATGAAATTAATTTTCGTCCCTGGACGAAGCTCTCTGGATGTGATCGTACATGACGAAATTAATTTTCGTCCCTGGACGAAACGCTCTGTATAAAATCATTCGAGGACGAAACCTGTTCGTCCCAGGACGAACCGAACCGACTTACGTTAGTTGGTTACGTCCTGCAGAATTTTGGGGACCGACCTATGTAATAACCGTTTCGTACCGGACGAACCTAATTCGTACGGGACGATGAGCGTGTACGAACATAGTTCGTACCAATATACATTAGGTTCGTTTCCGACACTTTAAGTAAAATCGTCCTGGACGATCCACGATCGTACGGGACGATCCACTGCGTACAGAATTGAAAACTTGCAGGTTTTGGGCGGTTTTTCTTGTCTTTTGTATATATAGTCCAAATTAGACTGCCACCCAATCTTTTTGCTCATTGATCTACGTGCCTACTGGAAGTAGAGTAAAGGAGAGAGTGAGATAGAGCATTCAAAGAAGGATTTCTACCATTGGAGCATGAAGGCTTTGCATAGTGTTCAAATGTAAGATTTCCTACTTGTGATTTGAGGTTACTTCACTCTTTTTCTTTCTTCTTTCTAGATTTCTTGGGAAGAGATCTGTCAAGGAGATCCGGTTCTCTGCCGACACTAGGAGAGTGTAAAAGGACGTCCGGTTCTCTGCCGACACTAGGAGAGTGTAAAAGGACGAACAGTTCTCTGCCGACACTAGGAGAGTGTAAAAGGACTAACGGTTCTCTGCCGACACTAGGAGAGTGTAAAAAGACGACGGTTCTCTGCCGCACCGGGTAGTAGTGAAAAGAGTGATTGTAAAGGCTTTTCCGCCTTGCTGTGGGTGCAAAAGGAGAGACACTGTTGGTATTAGTGCAATACTCAGAGGGTGCCTCTGGGGAGTGGGTGTAGGTCTAGTTTAGACCGAACCATTATAAATCGTGTGTCCTTTTATTTTACTGCTTTTTATTTTCTGCATTTACTTTAGTGTTTTAAAAAATTGTGGTTGAAAAATTTTTTTATAAAAAATATCATTAAAGTTTAATTTCGGTTAAAATTATCAAAAGAGGGAAAATTTTTAAATACCAATTCACCCCCCCTCTTGGTAGCTTTGGGACATTAACTTAGGTTTAACAACCTATTTACTAGACGCAACAGTATCAACCCAGTAGGAGGTAGGGATATTAGTTTCAAATAATAGTGCACACATTGTTTCAAGCAAATGCTTGTGTTTCCTTTCAGCAATGTTGTTTTGTTGCGGGGTATAAGGACAAGTAAGTATGTGAGCAATGCCGAAATTTTGTAAGCATTTGTTAAATTGTTTATTTATATATTCACCACTTCGACCAGAATGAAGATCTTTTATTGGAGTTTGAAATTGATTTTCATGGCACCATGGCATGTTGTGTCAGACAATACCTCTAACTAGTAATTTAGTGTCCAAATGCCCAAAATGTTCTTTGAAATTGATGTGTGCTGTTGGAATAAATCATGCACATTGTTCCCCTCATAACAAAGGCAATAACTTTTATGAAGAGGTTTACTATCCTATAGGACTCCTCCCAACTATGAAATGCGGCTTTAATGGTCTTCCTCCTACCATCTCAAGCCTTGATGTAGGAGACCTTATGCTAAATTTAGCTTCAATATGACCAATAATATCCCGGGGCCATAAGTCCATTTATTATCTAATTGGTGGTATAATGAAGGAGTTGATAAATATAGAAGCACATTATCTGTGACTCATGAATAGAATTGGAGTTTCCATGTGTGATCATTCCTCATTCTTGAAATCTTCCATGAACCTCCTAGATGCTTGCTTGAACTAGCATGCAATTGTCATAAATAAGCTCTATAAGTGACGACAAATTTTCCGGAGGATTTTGGCCGTCGGTAACTCACGATTTTTTTTGTAGTGTAAGGACTCGTCATTTGAGCTACTCTAGATTAGTATTTGTCGGCACTTTTAATGGATGGGTTAGACCTTCAGTATATGTAGGTGATAACTGATCGTTCACACGTAGTTACCCGTCATGCATAAACATAATTGATGCGCGATGTCTACCTATTGCTCTTAGTATAAGACTCACACAATAAGATAATATATTTATATGTTAGACACAATGCTTCAAAATAATGGTTGAGAAAAAAATAATTAATAATATTTACATTACAATACTCTATGAGTGAGATAAAATGATTTTTTTTTAATTTTAAATAGGATTATTTTATTTTAATAAATAATATGAGAAATCTTAGTTTAATACAATGGATTCTCTAAAGGATTTTGCAACATCTAAATTTTTTAAAAAATATGTTCTCAAATAATGGATAATACTTTTATTTAGATTCGGGCATATAACATACAAAATACCATCTAAGCATTATAAACAGATAATCATAAAGAAAGAAAATTAGAAATTATTTTAGTTCTCAATTAAATTTTTTTATGAAATTCAATAAACATACAATCCTAAAGTCTCAATCTGCTGAAATAAATATTTCTAAAAGTGATTACTAAATACTAATTTGGCACTGCAAAGTTAACTACAAATCTTATGCTTTCACCATATTTGATTAAAAAATAAATCACATTCTTACAAATATTACATTTCTCAAATAACAAAAATACAAAAAAAAACCTAACGAAAAACTTTAAAAAATAACACACTCGCAAATGCTCAAAATGATGGGACTTGCAATCGACTATCCCGCTCAAACAACCGCCTGCGAAATACCATGGCGAGCTGCCGAGCTCCTTCAGTGAGAAGCGAAAATCATGTCTAAGAGGGGAAAAGATTATTATGTGGGAGTTCGAACACAAAGAACCGTTCAGATTTATGACTGTATATGAACAGTGAAAGCACAGTAGTGAATTAATGTTGGCCTTCCCCGCAATTGGCTTCTTCCATTGGCCACATCAACGACCAATTGTTGGACAAGCCAGTGACTAATTAAGCCTAGTTTTACTTTTTTTAAATTAAAATGGCATGTTTAACCTAATAAAAAGAAGTTAAATACATATTTTTAAAATATTTGTTGGCTACAAAGAAATTTTTTTTTTTATAAAAAAAACTTGACTACTAAAAATTCTGTCAATACTTTACTAGATAAATCCATTTTTGTTTCATTACAGACATCTTATCGATAAAAGAAGGCTAAGAAGCGTACAAAAGAAAAGGAAAAAAAAAAAAAAAAAGCATTTAAAGAAGCATATACTGTAAGTATCGAACAGTTAAATTCCATTCATTAAAGGCTTCTTTATCTCCCATGCTGTAAGCTCTATTATCTTCACGTCTTCAGCCCCATTGTTGAAAGCAAAAATACATGCATTTGAACCAACGGCAAAATTTGGATAAACCCTTGACGTTATGCAAGTTCTTCCCTTTGCTCCAAAGCTCTCCACCACCGAATGATCAATCTGTAAAAAAAATTAACAAAGCTTTCAAACGTTATAAACTATATATATATATATCAGAGCAGATACAGCACACAGATCAGCCAAATTACCAGGGTTCTGAGAGATAACTTCCCACCACTCTTTCTCAAATCATAATTCACAAAGCCTCCATATGTCGGCTTGTACAAGCCTGTCCTCTTCGAAGATCTGTTAAGTTATGCAAGACAATTGTTAATCTCATTTTAGTTTATTAATCAATTGATTAATTAACAAACAGATGCATTAATCAGTGCAATCAATATCCTGCAACAGCTCTCTTGACTTGGAACTTGGATTAAACATGCGTTGAAATGGTCAGAGCGTCATTATCTATTGGACTTCCACCGCTATACGCAACAATATGAACGCATGGAGATCCTTACACTACAGAAAAGCTCTATTTACTGTTGGAATTTCCAAACACCTAATACTTATTTTTTTTTTTTTAAATAAATTCAGAATAGATGAAGGAAGAAAAATGCTTGTTCTGAATCTGTCAAACCAAATGAGAGAGAACGACAATATTATTATTTTAGAAAAGTATTGAGATATTTTGCTAATGCAACTCATTTTGATCTGCTAGTTGAGAATTTTTATTATCAATTAAAATGTTTTGAATTCGGAATTTATATATATGATGTGTGGGAATTTATCTTAATTAAGTCAAAAATAAAAATTAAAAAAATTGATTAGGATTTATGAATGGTTGGGTTATAACTCATTCATAATTTATTATTATTTTTATTATTTAAATAATACTAATAAAAGTACTCGAATTTTTAGATCAGATCAACACATGCAACTGTATCATTTAAATAATAATAAAAGTACCTTTTTTTTCTTCATTATTTCATAAATATTTGTGCTGTTTCATCAGAGAAATGAGGACATCATTAAGATATCTTAAATGATGCACTTCACGAATTTGTAATTAAATTCACATAAAGTCTTAAATAAATCTTAAATAAGAGAGAGAAAGAGCAGAAGGAGCATACTTGGTTGGGTCTTGGCACATAAGAATCACATGCTTTTGTCCTTCCTTAAATATTCTAAAGAAAACTGCAGTTCTTTCCTCTCTGTCATCCGTAGCCAAAACATAAAGTCCAAAGGGACCAATCCCACCCTTCTCATCTGCTCCTTTCTGACCACAAAGCTTCTGTGGGTCGCTCCATGACAGATTAAATTTCTCAGCTTTATCCAAGCTTGAAGACAAGTCGAAGCTAACCTCTACATCAGCCTGCGCAGCCTCAATACCTTTTACCTCAATCACTCTCCCACTCTTAACGGTCTTTCTACGTATCCCCACCTCTTTCTTCCTCAGCTTGTTAACCTCTTCAATCGGCCACTGCACTACTTGCCTTCCATTACCATCCAACCACAGAGCTCTCGGAATCGTCTGAAACATTATAAATAATCAGATATGTAAAGTTAAGCATCATTTGATCATAAAAAATCCAACTTTGGCATTTCGTCGAACACTTACTTGAATCCCTGCCCACCCTTTTCCCCAGTCATCCTGAGTACTATCAGACTCGTTCGACCAACCCCACAGAACTCTCCTCCCCTTCCCCTCATCAAAGAAAGTCTTGGAAGCGTAGAAGTTCCCGTAATCAAATCTCAGCCCTGTGTTGTTATCCGGGGACAATCCATTCGGCACGTATTTGTTATGGATGAAATCATAGGTCCCTATCGTGTAATAATCGTACCTGGTGAGACAGAGGAGATGCAAGTCACGGACAGAACAGGAAAATAACCAAAGAATAATATTCATCACCTAACGCTATTACAGAGAAGGCTTTATATAGAAACTAAGTAGGCTAATAACGTAAATACAGAAATGGTAAATAAGAGCTATTATATGAGTTAATACCTGGTTTCATCCAAGCTGACCTTAAACACGTGTTTCAACCCGTTACGGGTAACCGAATTGTCCACACCCAGCATAGGTTTGGGCAACACGGGAAAAAAGTCAGGGCATTCCCACATACCCGAGTTCTGAGACGAGTGTAATGGGTTCTCTGCCTTGACCCATTTGATAAAATCTCGACTTTTGTAAAGAACGGCCACTCCCAGACGACCTTTGCGGCTGCCGATGATCGTTTTCCAGTGGCTATCCGGCCCATACCACGCCGTAGTCGGGTCGCGGAAGGCACTGGAGTTGATTTCGCCTTCAGGTTTGATTACCGGGTTATAATCGGGTTTGACCCATTCACGTAGGTACGGGTCAGACAGGTTCTTTGGAAAGGCGACGTTCTGCACCTGTCGATTTTGCCCGTCAATACCTGTGTACATGATGACCGGTTTGTTACCCGGGAGAATAGTTGCCGAGCCGGACCAGCAGCCGTTGATGTCGAAGGGTTTTGTAGGATAAATTGCGTGTTGGAGTGGCTTCCAGTTGATCATGTCTGTCGAGTATGAGTGGGCCCACACTATGTTGCCCCAAACAGGTTGTAACGGGTTGAACTGGTAGAAGAGGTGGTAGATTCCATTGTAGTACATAGGCCCTGTATTTATTAAAATTAATTTTATTTTTTTAATAGTATTATGGTCTCTCTCATTGCACCATTTTCGCAAACTACCAACTACTATTTTGTCTTCCTTCACCATTATTTTAATTAATTATTAAGAGGAAAATTAATTGCCGGTTCTTTATTTCTCTTGACAGGAATGTTTTGTTAAAATATTTATTTATAAATTCATTTTTTTTATTATTATCATCGACAAAAACCTTATAATATAAATAAAAAAACTTAGAGAGAAGGGAGCATACCATTTGGATCTGACGCCCGTGAACACCAAAGCATATGCAGAAGAAATCAAAGTCAAATTAGTGAAGGATTAGAATAAATAAAAATTATATAAATAAAATATGTAAATGAAACAAAAATCGATGCAAATCATGTTTATATTTTAAAGAATAATAATTTAAATTAAATTATTATTTAAATAATTTAATCTATTTTTTAAACTATACAAATGTTTTACATAACAAGAATATTACATAAATAGAATTTAAATTTATTGAAAATAAATGCAATAAATTGATTTTTTTTTTAACTGAAATTTAATGAGGAAAGTTTACTTAACGGTTTGTGAATATAAAAATCAGAAGAGTCTAATAGAATTATCATATCCAATCTAGTTAAGAGGAAAAAAATAAGAGGCCTTTAATTGGCCTCGAGAAATTTGTATGGACTCGAATCTCAAAGCAACTGAACCGTGACCATTTCTTCTTATTAAAATATCTGCAAACTTGATCGATATCATTCGAAAATGATGTGACAATGAAATAATTAACATTAGCTTCTCCAATCTTTCAAAAGTCATATTAGAGATACCCTCTAAAAAGGGACGAATCTCTCGCAGAGAGAGACAATTGAAGTAATAAATAATTCATAGAAATTTCTAAAAATTATTTTCAGAAGAGAATATCATTATTTTCTTAAGAGAAAAACTACGTAGAAAAATATAAACAAGATATAAAATTAATTATTAAAAATTAATATTTATTAAATATTTTACTTAATAAAAAATATTTCATAAAAATTTAGCCAAATACGGTATTCTGTGCCCGGGCCAATCCGGAGGCCAATCAAAATGTGTCAAGTCAACGGTATCAAGGCTCGGTACCGATCTAGTTGAGCAGTACAACCACGGTACCGAGAGCAGTATAACCACGGTACTATTTTGATTGGTCTCCGAACAACCGTATTCACACGGGCATCTGCACAGAATAATTAATGCAGATACCGACACCAAACTTCGTGTGCAGTAGCTTGACTAGGAAAGAAAGAGGTTAAGTTTGAATAGTTGAAATTACAGACGCGCACGTTAGCAGTGGCAGCGACGGTTGACCAGCGCGTGGTTCAGAAATGAAAAATGGGGAAGCAGACGCCCAACAATTCACATCAATGGCAGACACCGTCATTACCATTGCTAACCAGCGCCGATTTTGAGATTACGTAGAAACATCAATTTAGCAACCCCATAAGACGATAATTTTTTTTTTTTTTTTTTGAAATTTCGTTGGTCATTTATCACAATACAAAGTCTATGAAACTAAAACTAAGTAATCTTCTGATCCACATCTCCAGCGATTCTCATCCAACCATTTATAAAAATTCAATGGAAAATTTTACTATTTTAGAGAGAGAGAGAGAGAGAGAGAGAGAGAGAGAGAGAGATCACCATTAATCCAGTTCTTTGGGGCTTGGAAGTGATAACCTGTGCGGTTACTAATAGTTGCAGGAGGAACATTTTGGTGTTCTTCTGTACTGGCAATCCTATGAGAAGCCTCCACTCCATTTTTCTCCAAAAAAATATAGGCAAAAAGAATCAGAAGCAGACATTTGGGCAGAACTTCCTTAGAACTTCTCATATTCTGTCTACGCATCCCCACAGAGAGAGAGAGAGAGAGAGAGAGAGAGAGAGAGAGAGAGAGAGAGAGAGAGATGCAGAAGATGAGGGAAGTAGGGTTTATATAGGGAAATGGGAGGGTTGGAAATAAATGGTAAAGATGAATACTTTGCTGAGTTGGAAAACGATTTTTTCGAGAAAAAAAGGAAAATTAGGCTTTTTCTCTTTTTTTATTAATTTTTTAAATCTCTAAAATTTGGAGGTTTAGATGAAAAAACGGAACCTGGTGCTGAAAGATAACTGAGTTAGGGTTTGCACAGAGGGGAATGAAGAGGGTTAGAAACAAGAGGAAATCAACAAAAACTTACCCAGCTGGAAGATTGGGCCGTTTATTTTTTTTAATCTTTACGATTTGGCGTATAGTAAAGTCCTCTTTCATGATTTTGAATCTTCCACATTGGAAGTTCAAGCGAACAAACGTGTTTCTGACATCGAAGTCCAGAGAAGATAAATATTTGCAAACGAACACGTGAAGCTAAGGGACATTTGCACAAGTTAATAAATTTTAGAGATATTTATATTAAACTCTTTTCTTCTGTAAATTCTTGAAAAGTAATTGTTTTAGAATGTATAAATAAGGATTATCATTTGTGAAATTTTATTAAACAGTAAAACAGTAATTAGAATTATTTGTTAGCATTTGTGAGGATTAAGTTAACCAAGTCATTGGCAGGCCTAACTGATGCGCGATGAACTTGAATTAAGCAAAAAATAGAAAATTAGGCATCTAGGAGTTAGTTAATGCCAATAAGTAGCAAGTTTCCAAAATAGTGCTTCATCTTAAAATAACCTATCTCATGATACCATACTACAAAACATGATTAATTATAGTAATTGTTGCGTACTGGAATATTCGTCGCGGTAGAGAAATATAAAGTTTATGTCTTAGCTTTATACGAATTGAAGATCCAACACACAATCTGATAATAGAGAGGGTGCAATATTTATAAGAGACACCATAGATATTTATATGAAAAACCCTAAAAATTGGAAAAATCACGGGGCTTGACCCAGTTAATTAAATGAATCAACTAGTATTTGCAGTTGATTACAAATGAGGTCCTTCCTTGGGTAGAAAGCCTTGGCTTGATGTAAAAAAATATACATCATATAGAGTGCATTACATGGTTGAAATTCGAAGATTCAGAATTGATATGTTTTTTTGGTCGGCTAAAACATAGTTGGCTAGCGATGGAGGTTGGAAAGACCATATTTAGGTGACGGTGGTCGGAAGGACCATAGTTACTGGGCGACTGAGGTTAGAAAGACAGAAGGGCGAGAAAGACCATAGTCAGGTTAAGGTGGTTGGAATGACCATAGTCGGCGGGTAACGAATATCGAAAATATCATTGTCAGGCAAAGAAGGTCGGAACGACCGTAGTTGGCAGGTGACAGTGGTTAGAAAGACTGTTATTTGGTGGAAGTCTATCAATAAATAGAAGCTAAGTGAAAGTTCGGTGTTAGTTGGTGTTCGAGTGCAATTCCGACGAAAGTTGGTAGTATGACAGAACTCCAATGTCAGTAAGTGGTCTAGTAGAAGTCTAGGCGTTAGTTAGCGGTTTGGTGGAAATCCGACATCAATCGGTGGTCCAGCAAAAATTCGACGTCAGTTGGTGGTCTGACGGAAGTACGGACAATGGTCAAGGAGGAGCTTGGTGGCAAGAGAGAATCTCAGATTCCTTCCCTTCCTTCTCTTCCTTGGACCCCCCTTTCATGAGAAGTGAGGGGTATATTTATATATTTATGAGAGTGGCATGACCAGTAAATAGGACGAGTATCAATGATAAATTGGGAGTGGTTTGAATGGACGGTTGATGTCGATTCCCTTGATCATGGATAATTTACTGGACATTTGAATGTCATAATGATATCATACTTTAGCGATCTTGGGCTCGTTGTATTCGCGTTGTCAAGCCGCTCGATTTAAATATAAGCATGTCATGTTTGGAAACAGTTTGTTAATCCAAATTATTGTTTGAACCTTCCAAATCTACTTTGGTCTTTGATTTGGACTCATTTGGGCTTGAATTAAGTCGAATTTGGTGTCATTGGGTTCATATTTTTGAGGTGTTCAGTTCGATTATAAGTTTGCTGAAAATGGAGTTCAAATGGTCCTAATTTTAATTTTTGAAGTTTCCAAATTGATTTTGCCTTGAGATTCATGCATGATTAAGATAATTTTTTGATGCTATATCAATAATATTATTATGTGCTAAAAAATTTGAATATGTAGAGTGTGAGTTTTACATCTCCGTGTTGTACGAAAATTTAGCACACATATAAAAGTAGTAAGTCATAATTTTTTTACATGAAAAACAAGAAAGTAGGAAAAAAAGGGGTATAGCCTAGTTGAAATAATCATTATATAGTAAGGGATACGGCCATCCTCACTTTCTCACAATTGAAGAGGATGAGATTATTTGAGAACAAATATTTCATTTTTCTTGCGGGGAATGAGGATGATAGAAATCAAGTGTCTATTGATTGATAGTTAACATATAATAGGAGGGTTTGATTTCTCCTATAGTGATTATAGAAGTCTAATGTTCACAAACAATTAATTAATACCCAAATAACAAAATTAAATGTTGGCAAAAGTCAAAAGATGGAGGGAATCATTAGTGGTTGTCTTCAGTGGCAATATTGGGTGGTCGTTGATGTGTGGCGATAGTTGGTGGTGTTCGTTAGAGGTGATAACCAAAAATGTTAGGGGGCTCTTTAGTTCTCTTAGCTCTTGGACCTCTTCCTTCATGTAGAAATTGAAGCTCGATCTATTTATACATAATTCAAAACACTTTATTGTATGATCTATATTAATTTCTTTGGTAATGAAGTATTTTCTCATAATTTAAATGCCTTAATGATATAAGAATTGAGTGATCTTAGGCTCGTTGGCTTTGTCTCAACGAGCCCCTCGATTCGATTATAAGCATGTCAAATTTAGAGTTTGGATGATCATAATTTTAATTTAAAAAATTTTCAATTTAAAGAGTACCTCAAGATTTGTCTAGATCATATAAATTCTATTGATTAATATCAAATATATAATTATTTATGTTCAATTAATAGAACTACTCACTCAAAACACTCAATAGAAGAGCTTGCTCAAGCTATTAAGAAATCAACAAAAACTTACCGAGCTGGAAGATTGGGCCATTTAATATAGTACTGTCCTTCGCGTGTTTTTTTTTGTTTGGGGGGGTTTGGGACCTTTAATTAAAAGGATAAATCACAAGTTCTTAAAAAAGATCTAAAGCTCACTACTGCTCGAAAGAGCAACAATCAAAAAGTAAAAGAAAACTATGAGCGAAAGATCCCACCTAATTACAATCAATAAAAAACCTATAAAAATATCTAGGGAGCCCAGGGGCCATCACCAAAAGAGTAGATCGAGAAACATAGGATCTTGAAAGGCCATCGATCCTTGCAAAAATTTATCTATGCAAGAAGAGAGCAAAACAAGCAAAAGCATAGCAAAAAATATAACATAATAATGAAAATAACATATTCGAATGTATTCAATTTGATAATTAATTACTTAAGAGATAGCCTAGCAAATTATTTGTATTGCTAACCTTCTTAAGGGATGATACTTATTATCATTCTATAAGTGATATCACTTATAAGCAAATGAAGGTGTATTTGAGGTAATAATATTTATTTGTAAAACTAATTATAAATTATTGTGAAAAAATATGATTTATTTTAAAATTTATAGTGAAAATTATAAACTTCATCCCTCTGAAAAAAAAAGGATATTAACTTACGCCAAAAAAAAAAAAAACAATCTTCTCAAGAGACATTCTATGCCAATCCTAAATTTGTAGGACATTCTTCACTGTTGTGGTCATCAAAATATTAATCTTGGCTGGAAATTATACATACTCATAAATTTTATCGCTCTGCTAGGGTTTGCGGATATGGGGGTTTTTTGACTCCGCGGTGTCCCTGGCCCTCGGGGGGGCTTTTCTGGCCGTCGCTCTTCTGGTTTCAGGGAAGCTTTTTCTTTCCCTGCTCTCTGCTTTTCGTTCTGGAGTGTTTTGGTATTTTTTCTCTGGTTTCGCCGGCGTTTCAGGCATGGCTCCTTCAAAGCTTAAAGACCCTGATTTTTTTGGTGGGGTTTCTCATGCACGCTCTTTTCGTGAGGCTCTTGATGGAGTTAAGCCGGTGTTTCCGGATCTTATAAGGCAGTCTACTTTTCGTGGTTTACCTTCACTGTGGATTTTTGATCTGGAAATTTCTGAACTTGCTATTCCGTTTCAATTCTCTTAAGTTGGTTTTTTTCCTACTAAGAGACCATCTCTGGAATCTATCCGCAAATTTTTTTTTTCAATTTAAAACTTAATGGTGAAGTTTCTGTGATGGTGCTAGATCAATCTCACATTCTTATCAAGTTATCCAACGACCTTGATTATTACAGGGTTTTTTGTCACCGTTCCTACCTTGTTTACAACTGCTTCATGAAATTAACTAAATGGTCACATAGTCTGGATATTGGCGTTGAATCACCCATTATCCCGATCTGGATTTTGTTTCCTCGTCTTCGCCCCCATTTTTTCTCCCCACGAATTCTATTTGGGCTGGCTGAGATCTTTGGTAAACCGTTAAAAATTGACGAAGCTATGTCGGTGGGTTCTCGTCCTTCAAATGCGCGTGTTTTAGTCGAACTTGATATCACTAAATCATACCCTAAACAAGTTTTGCTTGGTTCTGATTCCTTGGGTTATGTCCAGGATGTGATTTTGGATGATTTTCCTGATTTTTGTTCTGTTTGTAAATGCATCGGGCACTCTAAGGTATCTTGCCGTCCGGTTTTGGATGTTTCCCACCTTCTTGGGGGGGGGGGGGGGGGGGGGGGGGGGGGGGGGGGGGGGGGGGGGGGGGGGGGGGAGTTATTTCTGTTGCTCGGGATGTCCCTATTATTTCGTATGTTGTTGATGAATTAAATGTGGATAATGATGGTGTTGTTTCGTCTGAACCTGTGGGAGTATTCGAAACTGTTCCTACTGGTTCCCCATTGCCGCTGGAGAATGTTGGGGTTGTGCATGGTGAGGTTTCTGTGGTTGATTGCTTTACTATTAATGCTGACCTGGAACGTTCTGCTATTCCTATAACTGTAGAAACTCCCACGACAATTGTAGATTCAGGTTCGGTCACTTTAGTTCAGGGTGTTTTAAATGAACCTGAGTCTTCTCTGGTAGATAATGGAGTGCTAGGTGTTGGAGGAATCAATTCTGAGGCTGTTACGGTTGTTTTATCTCCTAATGCTACACCTTTTCTTCCTCATGCTTTAGCTTCTGTTAGCAATGTGATGATGGCGCCTATCTCTACTGAGAATCTTAATAAAGAAGGTGGTGCTGCTGGTAATTCGACTGTTGCTTTGGGCCCTGTTATGGTTGGGGTTGAGCCTCCTTTGTCTGATGTCAGAGAGGAGTGTAGTCCGATTGTTATCAGGCTAATTGAGGTTCCAGTGAATTTGATTAGTTCGCAATCTATGGCTAACGGTTTGGGTGATTGTTCTGGTTTGGATATTAGGAACCAACTCAATTGGTTGAATGGTTTGTCGAATGGTGAATCGGAATCTGAATTTTCGGAAGTTGGAGTGGATTCTCCGGATTGCTGTCGGGACTCTGACACTGGCAATGATTTCTCGGTTGTTTGTGTTAAACCTACTGTCAATGTTGCAAATCGGGGGAAAGGACGTCGTAGACGATGATTTTTCATGTTATGTTGTTTCTTTTCCCCTTTATGCTCTCATCGGGATTTATATGCTTTTGGATGTCGGAATCATTGTTGTGCTGGGCTATGGGCAATGATGGGGTCGGGGCTCGCGACCCTGTCGCTTTGCTGGTGGCAACCTTTTATTGGACGGTCCGTGTTAGGCTTCAGGGTCGCTGGGAGCCCCGGCCGCTTTTTGAGCCCCTTTTTTGCCTGTAATTTTCCTTTATTTTACTTTAGCTCCCCTATTTTCCACTGTTGTAACCGTTTCGATTTGATTTATGAATGTTCTTTTTTTTTTTTTTTTAATATTAATCTTGGCCCCCTAAATTCCAAGGTCTCTCAACAAAGAAATCTAGAAGGTCTAAAATATCAAAAACTCATTTTTAATAAAATCTAACAGAGAAAATCTTAAAAAAAATGGAAATAATAAAAGAGATAAATATTCACGTTTAAAATCTCGAATAAGTGGAGCAAAATGATCAAGAAATGAGCTTGAACTGCATTGGGCGATGGTGAGGCCAAGAGAGGTGTCGTGAAATGGGAGAGGGAGATCGTCGAGATCTAAATAGGGTCTTCTCTAACGGAATTCTAGATGGATTTTTAGTCTGAAATTAAGTTTTCCATCGAACATCCGTTGGAAATTCCGTCATGACACTTAACTGCAGGCAAAAATTTCGCCAACAAACCCTTCTTTTCCTATAGTATATGCACATATGGGGAAATAACTATATAGTAGTTACATGTTTGATGTGACCACTTATATGACTACGTTATGGTAGTTTGAGTTTCCAGTAGCATTGCTGGACCCTCACTCTTTTCGATAAATTGGAATCAAATATCATAATTGGAGCTTGTCACTTTTGATTATTTTTCTCTCGCCTTTTCCCTATCTCCTCTCTCTCATGGAACTAGTTAATTCTCATTTGATTCAATGTATTTTGTTTTATTTTAAGCAATTCATTAGATTGTATGAATCAAATCCTAATCTAGCCGCTTGAGTAAAAACTATATTGAAATATGATGGTAAGAGGCCCGCCTCTATCTTCAACCCATGCTATGCTAGGGTTTTCCCATGTTTCCCTCCGGGGCGACAGCGCCCTCTTCGCTGGTGCAAATCTCAGGAAGCATTTCCTTTTTTTTTTTTTAATTTCCTTCTTCGCTGCTATCTGGTTTTTCATTTTCTACTCGATTCGTTCACCTCTGGCCTTATCGGCTAGAATGACGGTGAATCACCTTGTCGATCCAAGTTTTTAAATGGATCGACCAAATCTATTTCTTTTCTCGACTCACTTTCTGGTAATTCCTCTGATACGCAATTTCATGAGTTAAAAACTTCCTTGTTTCGTGGTTTTCCCTCACTGTGGATCTTGAAGGAGAAATTTTTTGAACTTGCGGCTCCATTCCAGTATGTGTTAGTTGGCTTTTTCCCTTCTAGGTGACCTTCTCTTGAATCTATACATAGGTTTAATTCTTCTTCAACCATAAACTTAATGAAAATATATATGTTAATTACTTTATCAGATCAGTCTCATATTTAGGTTAAAATGGTTAATGATCTTGATTATAGTAGACACTACAGGAAAATTGCGAGTTGCCGGCGGCCAAAATCCGCCTGAAAATCCACAAAATCCATTGGAAATTAGCTTTTCCGGCGGATTTCTAACAGAAAATTTTGTGACGGCAAAACATGCGTCGGAAAAATAGTTCAGGCACAAATTAACCTTCGAAAATTCTTTCCGGAGAAAATATTCCTTCGGTAATTTAATTAATATAATTTATTTTTCATGTGGAATTCTTCGTGACCGCATTGCTGGAATTCTTCCCGACCGAAGAATTCCAAAGGAACACCCACGGCAAAACATGCGTCGATCATTGCTGGAATTCTTCCCGACCGCAACCGGAGTTCTTTTCGGCTACCGGCGGACATCCGTCAATTTGCTGAACACCACAGGACTTCCTCCAATCTGCCAACTACAGTCCTCCCAACCATTGTTATTCGATTACGGTCATCCCGACCTCTGTTGCATGCTGATTACAATCTTTCGGACCTCCGTTGCCCGCCTACTACGATCCTCCCGACCTTCGTCGACCGATCCTTCTGACCTCCATCATTCGCCGACAAATGGTCCTTTTGACCCCCTTCACCCATCAACTACGATCCTCCCGACCTTCGTCGACCGATCCTTCTGACCTATATCACTCACCGACTATGATTTTATCTCCCCAAATAAGCATGCCAACACTGATTCCTCTAACTTTCATCGTGTAATATACTATGTATGATGTATACTTGCCACATCAAGCTAAGACCTTCCTCTTAAGGAAGGGCCTCATTTGTATTAATGGGCTGCAAACACTAATGGATTCATTTAGACTGGGCCAGGCCCCGTGGGTTTTCCCCCTTTTTCAGGGGTTTCCACGTAAAAACTCTGGTGTCTCTTATGAACTTTACACCCTCTCCTTTTTCTGCTTGTGTTCTGGATCTTCGTACAAAGCTAAGGCATTAATCTTTATATTTCTCTACCGCCGCGAATTTTCCAGGACGTAACATATATATATATATATATATATATATATATATATATATATATATATATATATATATATATATATATATATATATATATATATAAGTTAGATTTTTTATATTTTTGTGCAACATTACTTTTAAATTGTAGTATATATGATTGAAGGATATTTCATATAATGTTAACTAATTTGAATTAAAAAATTATATTGATATAATTCTTTCATGTTTTTTTTTTTTTTTTTTTCAATTGCAAATGAGTTTCTCATTTGTTACATTTTAAATATGAAAAATAAATATTAGACCTTTTAGTTTGTGTTTGAAGTTGTTGGTCATTTGTCAGGTAAGCAGAAGGATGTGGAAAAAATGTTCTCATGTCATGGAGAATGTCCTAAATCCTAATAGCGAATGATGAATCCAAAAAGGCATACGTCGACCTCTAAGGATATTAACAAAATTTGAAAGCGTAAGGTCTAAGGAAAGAAGAACAAGTAAGAAGCCAAGAACCATGGGAAAGTTCGATCATTTTGTGTTTATAGTGATTTCGTTTTTAAAATAAAAATTTTAGAAGGTAATTTATAATACCACTTTATTTAATGATCAAACTTCTTTTAATAATGTGATTCATGTTTTTTATTTAAGATTTCTAGTTTAGAAAATGTGAATGATAGTTTGAATTAGAACTTAATGGTTTAGCTTATGTTCTACTTCAGATCTTCTACTTCTCATATGCACTCCTCATGTTGCAAATCTATTAAGCATACATTCTTTTAATATAATTTAAAAGAAAACTAAAAAATATTTTTTGCATATACTTTCAAATATCATATGCATATATATATATATATATATATATATATATATATATATATATATATATATATATATATATATATATATATATATATATAGCAAAGGACATATCACATATGTTGATGCATTTTGTGGGATCATAAATTCAAATGTTTCAACTTTTCATGCATGTTAGGACTTCGAAAATCATTATTAGTCTTTAATCACCACCTAAACATGCGCTAATTTCAAATTCTATTAATGCTTGTGAATCCAAACTCATTTTTATATTCAGATTAGATTAATTTTATACCCGCTAAATAGTCTAAACACTCACACACAGACTCTCTCTCTTACTTATAATAGCAAGTATAGCAATCATACCAACTACACTTAAAGACCTTGTAGTTGGTGGAAATGAATGAGGATTGAACCTTGAAAATCTTTTTGATAATAATGGCACTCAAAATAATTGAATATGTTATCATTATGTCCATTATAATCCATAACATTGAATAGTTCAATGAATGATTAAGATTTAAGAAGCTCCAATGTCTAACCTCATGATCCTTTATTATGTCCTTTATTCCTTCTTAGGCTTTAGATGATTATTCTTACACTAGAATGTTATGGATTCTCTTTTATGAACTCATTCATGTTTTAGTCTAAAATATTCATTCTTATTTGTCATTTACTTTTTATAGCCTCACAAGAGTGGGGATTATTTATAGTGTCTATATATTTATACTGTCAATTCATTGGTTTGATAAAAAATTATATCATATTTATAATAAAAAAATAATTAAGTAGACTATATATGGTCAAACATAAAATTGACAACCAATATTGTTGCTCTAAACATGTTAAAGGTGTAAATCCATGATATCACTAGTTATAGGACATAAGGTGATTAAAATTGCTTTAAAAGTGTTTTTGGATTCAATCAAAGGTTAGGTGAGCCACTTAGTTGTTCACTAGCTAGGGTTAATTTGTTAGGAGTCTTCTATTATATATAAATATATATCAGTGTGTGTATAGCTAAGGTAATCCTTATAAAGAAGAGGTATATCATGGATGGCGATAAGCTGTTGGGTGTCACTGTGTTAGAATATTTGCGACGGTAGAGTTAGAGAATGTATTATCTTAGTATTATATGAAGATTCACTTCACATACTCAGATAAAAAAGGAGTTCTAAGAGGCACCAGAGTTTTTATATAGAAAACACAAAAAAGATAAAAACCATAAGGCCTGCTCAATTGAAATGACTTTGCTAGTGTATCTTATCAGTTACATATGATACTCTTCTTCATAATTTGGGAACATATTTATATAATAAAATAAACAAATTTGAATAAAATTAATTTTTATGGTGGGAAATGAAAATGCCTAACAGCATGGTAGTTATCTTT
The DNA here is from genome assembly GCA_016618105.1 of Dendrobium huoshanense. Taxonomy (NCBI): domain Eukaryota; kingdom Viridiplantae; phylum Streptophyta; class Magnoliopsida; order Asparagales; family Orchidaceae; genus Dendrobium; species Dendrobium huoshanense. Next base: position 95,071,037 of record CM028359.1, read on the forward strand.
AAGAGTTTGTTTGATGTTTGTTTGGCTATTCTCTTTTGCATTTTTCTGAGATCATCATTAATGACAATCATCAGCAATTGCTACTACCATCATCAAACTCCTGTCATTTGACTTGTTGCTTGACTATTAATATCTAACCATATTGTTAGATGTTAGTTGTCCTCTCTTGTCCATCTAATTTCTTTAGCACTGTGATTTTTTTTTAATTTTTCATGTAAAAAATTCAGGTCCCTCACAATTTTTATTTGTTCCATGACTTTTAAAAAAAGCTAAGATATAAAATACAAAATCTATAACAATAAATTTTGTGGCTAGTACGCAACACTCTTAAAATTGCTTTCAATATATGTTTAAATTTAATTAAATTAATCTGCTTGAGGAATTTTTATACAGCTTGAATTATTTTTTAAAAATTTATCTAAGCTGTTCAAAACAATTTTATTTTAATTATTTGTTTATGCTAATGGCTTTCCTTAAAATATCCTCACTTAAATTACTTCTAATAAATTGCTATTCTGGTACAATTTTAATTTGTTCTATTACTGCACTATTAAAATTGATATAAAATGCAAAACATGCGAAGTATTTGCAATTTATTAATGACAAAACATTAATTTGTATGGCTAACCAATTATGACAGGTTGGGGTCTTGATTTGTTTGAATCAGTTAATTAAAAATTAGCTAACTTGGCTTTGTTTGGGGCAATCAAAAGGTCTTGGGTTCGAGTCTTGTGTATGTGATGTCCGTATGATTTTGTTAAAATTGATTTAAATGAAAAAAATAAATAAAACAGTAAGAAAGTTGTTCTAAATGAAGCCCGAATCTGCAACCCTGCATTAATGGAGCAAATTAGAATTATATCAGAATAGCAATTTATTACAGGTGATTTCGGTGGGGATATTTTTAGAAAAGAGAGATTAGCATAAAAAAATGCTTGTTTTCAACAACTAAGGTAAGTTTCCAAAAAGAATTCAGGGCTAGCTGTAGAATAATTTATAAAGATTTACTTGTCCCTCAAATTAGAGAATATGAGATTATCATAATAAGAATTGCTGGGTTAGCCACCTCTGAGATAGGAGAGATTATTGTGTCCGGACACCGAACGTGTTCAAAGACCAATAAAAAAATGTCACATCATTGAGGACTCGGTACCGACAACGCTACAGCTCAGTATGCTCGCTATGCTGTCAGGACAAAATATTTTTTCTAGAAATAGATGGAAGATATTATGGAGGTGAGAAAGGATGAGAGGTGTTTGAATTTTTGAATGAGTGGGGTCAGGTAGAGCTTCAAGGTTTTTCAAGTCTTTGAGGATTCTCTAATATCCGATCATGGTCTCCTTGACATATAATGATGATATTTTTATAATTTTGAAGAGTTATATTCTTCATAAATATAATCAAAATTCAAAACATTCTAACTGGCGGCAGGATCAATTCTCTTGATCATAAGATGCTTCTGTATATTTGAGAGCCTTAACAATGTTTGAATTAATAGATATTGGGTTTATTGGATTTATCCTGTCAAGATGCTCGATTGACTCTAAGCATGCTAGATATAAAAATAATTTAATCTATGAATTAATACTATAAATTTTCAATGATATTTCAAGTTTCTATTTGAGCTTATTTGGACTCAGATTTGATTACCTTTACATCGTTAAGTTTGATTATAAATTTGCTGAAATTAGAGTCTAATATGCATCTATATTCATTCTTGATCAAGTAAATGTTCTAATGACACATCCATTGAATGATCCATATTGAATATCATATTTATCATAAATCATTTATCCAATATTTGAGTATTTTAATAATATCATAATCCAATGATCTTAGATTATTGAATTTGCCTCATTGAGCCTCTCCATTTCACTATAAACACAGTAAAAATTTGAGTCATTTGATCATTCCATTAATGACTATAAATTTTCAAATACACACCAAGTGGTTGATCTGGTTTCGTTTTCACTCAGACTGGTCATTTATATTGTCTATGGGTTTGCCTCGTTGAGATATTCAATTTGGCTATGTTGAAATAAAAGTCTATATAATTCTATATTTACTTCCGGAAGCTTTCCATTCAAATATTGCTTCTAGAATAATTCTTGTTCACCATCAAATGATTTTTTGGAGACAGATCAAACTTATTTATATTTAAACAATTTTAAATATAAATAATACAAGTGGTATATACATAGACAAGTCTAATAGGCTATATAAATTATTTTTCTCCATTGTGTTCTATCAAGAGTCAAAATCTCATTTAAATCTAATTAAATAGGTCATTTAAAATGCTTTCTAATCAAATCTTTTAAAGTATGTCGTTATTTTTCTTAATATAGGTCAAATCTAATACATCAACTCTCCTAACTGGATCAACGGAAGGCCACCACTTTATGTGACCAAATCATCTAAGACCACTGTCCCTAATCTTATCTGCCACTAGAACTATTCTAACATTTTCACGTATATACTCATTTCCAATTCTATGCACATTGAACCAACTAACAAATTTAATAAATTCATAAATTTCAATCTACAAAACGAGGCCTTAATAATAAAAAATGTGAGAAATGAATGATTTTTGTAATTCAGTAGCTAACAGATAGAAATCACCGCTTATTGAAAGATTGCAGTACCATTTAATATGTTTTGCATGTTTTTTAATCACCTGAAGCTCTCATCTTCGTCGTCTCTTCTGCCTCAAGATTCCCATTCAAATATTGTCGGCTGAGGCATATATATAGGCCATCAATGATTCTCATCATCGTCCTCTCTCTTTTTGCCGGCCGAGGCATATATAGGCTTATGAACTATAATTGAAGACTTGCCGTGTCTTCAAAATCGGAAACAAACAATTTATTCTTCTCTTATTTCTGTATGGAACTTGTTTTCATTGTATGAAAAATATTTAATAAAAAATTATGCGTTTGAAAGATAAATTTTTCTCCAACATCTCTAATTTAATCTTAAAAAATTTATTTTTGTAAAAATATTTTTTAAATTATGGCTAAGGTTTGTTGAAGACCACTTTCTTAATGTTTCATTTTTTTTTTTTTTACTAAAAAATTGCTTTTTTATAGTAGCTTTCAAAAGTTAATTTCGACACAATATTTTTACAACCACATTTACAAAAAACTATCACTCTAAGAAAGGAGATATTATTCTCTCTGCAGAGACCGGACGCAGAATGCCGTCCGGAGACCAACCAGAATGCGCCACATCAGTAGTACCGAGCCACGGTACCAAGCATTACCGATCAAGGGGTAGGGCTGTCAATATTTGACACGACACGAAAACCCGACACGGAAAATCCGGTTGTCTCGACAGGTTGTCGGGTCAACCCTGAAACTTGTTTAAAATGATTGCCCGGCACCGCCAGCCCCAGCCAGCCGCGCACCCGCCGTGCAGTGCACCCGGCCGCGCTCCCAGCCAGGCTAGCCAGCCGCGCATCGGTGCTCTCGTGCATTCGTGCGCCTGCTCACCCGTCGCGTCCCGCGCACCCGCTCACTCGGCTAGCCGCGCACCCGCGCACCAGTGCTCCCGCGCGCCCAGCCAGCCCGTGTCCCGCGCACCCGCCGCCCCAGCCAGCTCGCGTCCGCGTCGCCGCCGGCGTTCGCTCTCGACCGCACGTGGTCTCCTTCCAGTGTCGGGTCGGGTCAACCTGTCAACCTGCCGGGTCGGGTCCGGATTCGAATATTCGACCTGTTTATCTACCCAGGTCGGGTTAGGGTCGACCCGATTGAACCCGGGTCAGTTCCGGGTTCAACCCGAACCCGACCGGTGACCCGAAATTGACACCCCTATCAAGGGGTGATGTGGCTTATTCAGGTTGGTATCCGAACAACATTTGACATTCGCACATAATAATTAATCCTAGTGTGGGCTCCGAAAATTCGGCCTCGGCCTCCGCTCGCTTTTCTTATTCTGCGAGGGAGTTTTAACGAGTTAAGTTCCGAGGTAAATTTTGGAAGGCAGATGGGTTTGTAGATAAGACACTACCCAGAGATTTCGCCCTCATTTTGTGAGGACTTTATGATCTGAGTTCTGGTTTCCTATAGGCGCAAGCCCCTATAGTTAATTACCCCTCCCGATCACGAGAGAGAACTTTCGATTAAGGCTAGTCGTCAATCAGATATGTAGAAAATACGTGTTATCTGGCATATAGTAGCAGCAATGAGTTTAGATATGGAAATTTGAGAATTTGTTTGAAAATAGTTGGAGAATTTGGGAATTTGGATGATTGATATTTGGGAATTTCATATTTAAAATAGAAATTTTACCATCTTATACTTAAAGCGGATGGTGGGGGAATGGATGATAGACCCGATCAAGATCCCATGGTTCCGTCGTCCCGGGCCATCGTGGTCCCTGGTCTACTTAGTCAGAGGAGGTAGTCGACCCAACCTGACAGAAGGATCCTTGTCGGCAGCCATGGGTTGCTTCGTCCAATGGGACCTTGTAGACCGGGGTTGAATGTTTGTCTAAGGGGACAAATTTGAATCCACCTTAGCTAACAGAGGGCTTTGTGCCCTATCGATCATATCCTATTGATTCATATCTCAAGGATTTAACGCCATTAAGGAGCGTATTGGCTCTGGCCATAACCGCTATCTGTGGTGCCATTTGGCGGCAAAACCACTCGGTTCAGAGGGCCCCGGGTCATAACCGTTTACCTGCAGTGCCATTTGGCGGCGAAACTGCCGGTTAGAGGACACGTACCACATCCTTACTGGCAGCAGATTGTTTGAGAATGGATCCTAGTGATATTTTCGACTAGGCATTTCGCTCTTTGTGAGCTGAAGTAATATTTCATATTTGTCCGCCTTGACAAACTTTTGCGGAGGGCGGATGATTTTTGCTTTAAGTGCGTTGATGGATTTATTTTATTTTTAAATATATTTTTGGGATTTTGGAATTTTTGGGGAGTTTTGGATTTTCGTAGGTATTTGGGTGGAGCTTTGGAATATGGATATTTGGGAGACGATTGAAAGTATTTGGGAACCCCTCCGGTTGATATCTACACTCAACACGGCCATCATCGGGGTGTTTGAGGGTCATTTCTTTCTATGGGTTGAATTTTATCAACTCTGTCGGGCTGTCGACAGAGGATCGGGTTTTATAGGCTTTGAGCCTTTATTAGTGAATTCATTTGATTTTAGGCTTTGAAGGCCTAATATGAATGTATTAAAATAAATATTCTGGTCGTCACGACCATATATTTGCTTAATGGTTCAAACCCTGTCGACTCCTATTGATCCGTATAGAAGGATCGGGTTCGAACCTAAATTCACTTGTCAACCCGCGCAGCATCCCTAGACGTCACGTGTGTATCAATAACACGCTCGCCGGGGCCCATGCAGGTTTTATAATTATTTTTACCCCTTTTAGTGTACCTACGTGTATACAATTTATAGTGCACGTGCAGGGATACTTTGAAATAATTGTAGACGCCTTCTGTCTGCTTGTACGAATGTTGCAGATCCGGTGGCGTGGCGTAGCGGCTTCTGAATAGAATTGTTCGCTGCTTCGTACAGGTAAACTGTCGTGCACTATTTGTTGATTTTTGTAGACGGATCATAGTGCACTAACTAATCTCCTGCCTTGTGTTGTAGAAGCTCGTAGGAACTTGTAGTCTTTATGCATTATGCTGTAATTTTGGTCTTTGCAATACGACCATTACTATTGGAGGTAGATATTCATTCTTAGATTGAAGTTGACTACAGGATACTGCATTTACTGTAGTCTTTATGCATCTACCCTTTGTTGCACATACATTTGTATTCGTAGAGAAATCATGTGTTGCAGATCTTTCTTCAGCACTAATAATGGACACCAGTTTTATAAACGACTGCTTAAATACACCTCTATGGATCAAGCTACTATTGGGGTGCTTCTTGATCTATCTATGACCCAACCATAATTCTTTCTTAATTGTTGTTGACTAGGGAGAAGCCATAACATTCACTACATGAAGTTTATATAATCTGACTCATGGATGATTGGAGAGTCTTGTGGCACTAGCAATCATCATTACAATAATGTTCATTGAAGAAGCTTTGAATAAACTTTGGAAATCAAGTTGAATTTGTTGTTCATGAGTGACAAGTTAGGGATTTTGCATCCCCTAAGTCCTTGCTTGCTTGCATGATATTTATTTGGATGAATTTAAGTGACCAAATAGCAATCATAATATTCAATCGAAGGTTCTCACAAGCATTTCATTTGATCCTTATTTGAATAATAATTATTGCAATTATCATTCAATGCTTGTTCTAAAGTCATCATATGATGGCTTTATGATCAAAACATACTCCAAAATCTTGTGCTCCTTATAAACAAGCTACATTAATCATTTCTTTGTTCTCAAAAATTCATTGCAATTTGTATGATGAATGTAGCTTATTCATCAATATTTTCATTTTAATTGCAATAATTCTTACAACTCAATTGTTATTTCCATGCCAAAATTTGCAAATCATTTTGGCATAGCTCTTTGCTTGTAGGAAAGTTATACTTCTCGCCTCCACATATCATTTCCAACATGCATGATGATTTGGAAATATTTTGTCACATGCCTTATAATTTCATGAACTTTACTTAAAGATTAATTAAATCTTATGTTATGAGTTAATTAGTTTGATCCAAAAGCTCACATCATTGCTTTGTAATCAAATCATTAACTTTGTAATTTTCTTTCACTTTGCTTGTTAAGATTCACATTTTCAATCATGAGCATTTAATTACATTCTCCATTTTCTTCAAATTGATGATCGTTTGCAAGTTCATTTTTGTTATCACTTTGCTTGAGTCCAAATCAAGCTTTAAATTTTTTTTTAAATTAGTTTGAATTTATTTAAGTCCATTTAGTTCAAGTCCGAGTCCAAGTTCAGTTCAGGCTCAAGATGAGCCTCTTCCCTTCATTCGAGTCCCCTGTAGTCCTTGCAAATGCAATATAATGTCCAAATTATTCAACTAAAGATTTGAGTTTGAGTTCACTTAAGTCCAAATAAAGCATCATGTTCACCCGAAATTTCGGCAGCCTTCCGGCGTCTCCCCCGTTTAGGGGAAAATTACGGAAAACTGGGCCTTTCCCACCACGCTAAGAAAAGCGTGTATGGTAGGTGCCCCCTTTCGAGGACACCGCGGCCGTGTATTTTTCGATCCCCCACCACGCTAAGAAAAGCGTGTATGGGTATTTTTAAAAAAAAAATTTGTAAGAAAGTATTTTTTTTTTTTTTGAAAAATATTTTGCAAGAAAAACAGTTATTTCCCCGCAAGCGGGTACTTATGAGTATCCCTCCTTCGTCGTACGCATCGCACCGGGTTCCCTCCTACCACGCTAAGAAAAGCGTGTATAGGTGGTTTTCCGGTGCGTTACAAACTTTGAAGAAGGATTTGGAACCGAGGGTCGCTCGCCTACCTTGTCGTGGGTGTCGCGCCGGTTGCCCCTCCCACCACGCTAAGAAAAGCGTGTATAGGCAGACCACCGACTCGACACGCATACCGAGGTAAGAGAGCAATCAATGGTTCTAAAATCGAGATAAAATTTTTTTCTTTTCTTTCTCCTTTCTTTTTTTTTTTTCTTTTTCTCTCTCTTTTTTTTTTGGAGAAATCTCTCTACACCTCTCTCTCTTTTTTTTTTTTTGAAACAAACTTCTCTTCTTCTTTTTTTTTTTTTTGAAACAAACTTCTCTTCTTCTTTTTTTTTTTTTTTTTTTTTTTTTTTTTTTTTTTTTTGCAAGCTTTTCTCCCTATTTTTTTTTGAGCCGCCTTCACACCTCTTCTTATTTTCTTACAAGAATAGGAACATGTAGCTAACAACATTTTTTTTTTTTTAATACTAACTGTACAGGATAAAAATAGTTAATTAGCATACATGGATAATTATATGCAAAACAGAATGATAATCTTAGTATGGAATGGCATCTATACTAATTAATGCTAATAAATCATATTAGATAATAACAATATTTAACATAAATGACTTGCTGAATGCAAAATTCCATTCGAATATAAGTAGTATTCATACTAAAATGATTAATCACTTTAACCAATAATGTTTATACTATAAAATCATACAAAATCCTTCAAAATCATGACTTAAAAAAAAAAGAACATCACATACTTTATCACTAATAGTTGTCAGGGAGAATAAAATAATAATAATAAAAGAAGGCTTATATGCAAAGAATCATTTTGTCTTGGCTGTAGGAAGATAGGAAGTTTTGGCTTTTATGGCTAGAGGGAAGAAGCTTTTTTTTTTTTCTTTCCTTCTTTTTTTTTTGGATTTTAGTGGCATGCCAAGGACAGATCTTCACGTGAAAGTGAAGTAGAACTCACTATCACAAGTCTCAGAAAAAAAAAAAAAAAACTTTCGGCTATAGCTTGGGAAGCTACAGTGAGAATGCACAATAAAAAGAGATGTTGCGGGAAGGTGATCCGCACACGGAGTGAGGAGGATAAAGATAAATTGGAGTGTTCTTTCACCTGAAGAAATCGAAGCTTGGAGGGCTTGAGCTGGTTACGGCAAGGAGGAGGGGAAAGAAGACGTGAGGGTGTGTGAGCAGACAGGAAGAAGAGCCGTTGCTGTGGACGTGAAGAGGAAGAGAGGGACGGAGAGCTGGAGGGAAGCTCGTGACCTGAAGTGATGAGGAAGCTTCATCTATTAACATATGAGGTGTTTTGTGGAGCTTGCTAGAGGCGGAGAGTTTTTTTAATAGGAAAAAGATCATCAGAGCTTGAGGCGTGAAGAGGGATTTTAGAATAGTGGTGGAAGGAAGAAATTTCTGTTTGAGTTGAGAGCTCCCATGTGAAGCCAACTGAATTCATTTTGATTTGGCCTCCAAATAGAGCATTCAACTAAGGTAACCTGTTGTCAAAGTGAGTGATTTACGTGAGAGGACTTAAGCAGCCTGAATTCACGGGATTTACTCAGAGCCTACACAAATAAGGGAATCCGGATATAATGAGATTTGAGGTTTCATTTGACTTTCCATTTGTTGGTTAGATTGATAGGTAATGCTAATAATGATTTGCCTAAATTAGTAATAGCATTAATTGAGGATGGCAATAATGCATCGGTCAATGTAAACGATCTTGATTTGCGCGGTTTCCTCGAAATTTGCATATTTGCCTCGTTTTACGTGTCAATTCGCCGAATATCAGAATTAGACAAATTAATAGTAGTTTTGGGGTATTGTCGATGTCCCGGTCGCAATGACGCAGTCTGTTTTGAGATCAGACTTCGTTTGAGCATCGTCGATGTCTCATTTTTCTCAAAATGCGTGTTTTACCTTGAGATTCGTGCCACCAATATGGATACTTAAAATTGAATAAACAAAATACAGTTTTCAGAGGTTGATAACGTTTCGGATGCAATGGCGCTGTCCGTTTGTTCATCCGACATCGTTTGATCTCCGACGTGGCTAATTTCCCTCATAACGCGTGCATTTGCATCATATTTAGGTCGCCTTTGAAATCTGCGACACCACATCAAATGATTCAATTTGATCAAATAAAATGTAGACTCTTAATGGAGACGACGTTTCGGACGCAATGGCACTGTCCGTTTATTGATCTGATGTCATCCGAGTGTCTTCGAAGCCTCGTTTCCGTCGTAACGCAGGCCTTCGCATCATGTTTGAGCCGCCTTTGAAATTTTTTAACACTTCAGACGATCCAAATTCATTAAATAAAATGTATATTCTGAATGTCTGGGATGTTCCGGACACAATGACGCTGTCCGTTCATCAATCGGACGTCATTTAGGCGACGATGAGGCTTCGTTCCCTCGTATTGCGTGCCTTCGTAACATATCTGAATCGTTCTTTGAAATTTACGACACCACCCCAAATGATCCAATTTGTTAAACAAAATGCATATTCTAAATGTCGACGATGTTACGGATGCAATGACACTGTCCGTTCGTCGATCCGATATCGTTTGATCAGCCTCGCGCTTTAATTTCGGGTGTCGGCCATCCCTTTTGACCAATCTCGTCCGATTCAATTGCAAGGGGCTTCGACCTAGCAGAATTCAACATCCTGATCGCAATGATACCATCCATTTGGCAATCAGAGGTCATTTAATCCCTTAAGTGATGTGTTTTGTCAATGTACGCATTACCTAAATGATCGTTTTTTTGCCTATTTTCACATGGTTTGTATGTAGGGGTCAACAAATGCCCCCCAACAAATGTGGTACGCGTTTAGAGCGAATCACGTTTGTTGTATGTTGATTGACCATGTGGATCTCTAGATATTCGTTCTAGATGTCACACTAGGGATTCCATTTAGCGGATCTCTAAGAATTTGCTCGGATGTCACGCTAAGGCTTTTCATTTAGTGGATCTCCAAAACTTGTTTAGATGTCACACTGCTCTCTTTTAGTGGATCTCCAAAAGTTTGCTTGGATGTCACGCTGGAATTTTCATTATGTAGATCTTCAAGAGTCCACCTTTGTTCCTTCGTGGATCCTTAGATACGTATGTAACCTTCAGCATTATTGATATATTTGCTCTTGGTCAAGTAGAACACGGGATGGTGATAAAGTACTTCGTACTCAGCTCTCTAAAGCATCACACTATAGATTGACAACGGTAGATAGCATCTTCGCCATTTGTTTTCTTTAATTTCCACGTTCAGTTTAGTTTATAGCCTTTATGTATATGCCCAACATTCTTTCATCATTTGGTTGTATCTTGATAAAATTTTAAATATTTATTTGGGGATCTCGGCATACGGTATGATGTCGACCCAAATAAATATTTAAAATGCCCCCAGTCTTTAGGGACATTCGTAGATGTCATCCAAGGTGCTCATTCTGCGGCCTTGGCCTGAGTCCTGAGATGTTGATCATTCTGTCCTGTGCTTTGTGCTGCGGACTTGGTGAACGGTTGTCTGATTTGTCTTTGGTGACTTGTCAAAAAAAAAAAAAATTGTATGTCTTCTGCCCTTTACTTCTAGCTTTGGCGGGCTTGATGAAGGGGTTGATGCCGGTGACCTAAACCCTTAGGTTTGTTTTAGGTCAGTGGCAAGGGGTCATCGGTCCAGAGCTTTGTGCATATCGGACTTGTTGATGACGAAATCCACTTAGTTCAGCCTAAGGCTTTGTGTGAACTTTGGGATGTTTTCTTCGGTCCTTTGCTTCGTGCTTTGGCGGACTTGTTGAAGAAAGGTTCCTTCTATCCTTGCTTTGTGCTTTACGGATTTGTTGAAGGATTTACAGATTCTGGATTCAAATGATAGTACCGAATGTAGGTAGTATCTTGATCCTTAATCATTTGAGAAGACTTTAATCTGAATCACTTGAGTTCATCAGATCAGGAGAGCTGGAATTTGATAGCTCTTTGTCCTCTGGTTGCTGAGATGAGCGTTCCTCTACTACAGCCTTTCTTATGGCTTGTTGAGTAGATGGAGCTGCCAGTGATCCGGCCATATTTGGGCTTGTTGGATCCGACCTCTTACACCCATTTAGGCTTTAGACTTGAGCTATGGGAATTGCGCTTCCCAATGCTGGTTTTGTTGAAGTTGATAGATTTGGAGTCATCCTTTGTGGTTGCAGATTTTAGAGCCTACAAACATTAGGTGGTTGTTCGAGACTTATCCTTCCACTAGAACTTTGATTCTCCAGTCATTTGGGAGAATTTTGTAGACTACGATCACTTGAACTTATCGAGTCAAATTTGCCTTTGTACTTCCTACAGTCCCTACTGACGGGTTGATGAAGTGGGGGTTCCGCTACTACGGCCTTTCTTATGGCTTGTTGAGTAGACAGAGCTGTCAGCGATCCGGCCATATTTGGGCGTGCTGGATCCGACCTTTTACACCCATTCGAACCTTAAGCTTCAGGCTGTCGAAAGACTTCAAGCTTCTTCAGCTCAATTATGTAGGAGTGTGTAGCCACAAAAGTCTCTTTCTTGACTTTTGAGTCTTGGTTTGTTGTAGAAGGTGTTATCTCGATCTTTTGAGAGATCACCTATATGTACTGATTTGTCTGTACTGACTTGTCAGAAAATTTGCGTGCCTTTTGCCCTCTGCTTCTAGCTTTAGCAGGCTTGATGATAGATGCCGGTGATCTAAACCCTTAAGTTTACATAAGATCGGTGGCAAGAAGTCATCCATTGTGGTAGCAGATTTGAATTCTATGATCATTTGTAATTGCTCGCGACTCATTCTTTCCACAGAAACTTTTATTCTCCGGTCAATTAGGAGTCTTCTGGACTACGACTACTAGAACTCGTCGAGTCAAATTGGTCTTCGTTCTTCTTACAGTCCCTACTGACAGGTTGACGAAGTGGGGGTTCCGCTACTACGGCCTTTCTTATGGCTTGTTGAGTAGACGGAGCTGCCAGCGATCCGGCCATATTTGGGCGTGCTGGATCCGACCTTTTACACCCATTCGAACCTTAAGCTTCAGGCTGTCGAAAGACTTCAAGCTTCTTCGGCTCAATTTTGTAGGAGTGTGTAGCCACAAAAGTCTCTTTCTTGAATTTTGAGTCTTGGTTTGTTGTAGAAGGTGTTATCTCGATCTTTTGAGAGATCACCTAAATGTACTGATTTGTCTGTACTGACTTGTCAGAAAATTTACGTGCCTTCTGCCCTCTGCTTCTAGCTTTAGCGGGCTTGATGATAGATGCCGGTGACCTAAACCCTTAAGTTTACATAAGATTGGTGGCAAGAAGTCATCCATTGTGGTAGCAGATTTGAATTCAATGAGCATTTGTAATTGCTCGCAACTCATTCTTTCCACAGAAACTTTGATTCTTCGGTCAATTAGGAGTCTTCTGGACTACGACTACTAGAACTCGTCGAGTCAAATTGGTCTTCGTTCTTCTTACAGTCCCTACTGACAGGTTGACGAAGTGGGGGTTCCGCTACTACGGCCTTTCTTATGGCTTGTTGAGTAGACGGAGCTGCCAGCGATCCGGCCATATTTGGGCGTGTTGGATCCGACCTTTTACACCCATCCGAACCTTAAGCTTCAGGCTGTTAGAAGACTTCGAGCTACTCTGGCTCGATTTGTTGAAGTACATAATCAGAAAAGTCTCTTTCTTGACTTTTGAAATATTGGTATCCTCGAAGGAATGAAGTCACAAAGTGTTAGAAAAATCACTCACATACACTTTGAAAAAAAGATTTTATTATATTCTTTAACAAGAAAAAAAAAATATTTGTATTGATAATTTTAAATATTTATTCGGGGATCTCGGCATACGGCGCGATGTCGACCCGAATAAATATTTAAATGCCCCCTGTCTCATAGGGAGATTTTGGATAGGCTTTGTATTTTGAAATTTTAAATATTTATTCGGGGATCTCGGCATACGGCGCGATGTCGACCCGAATAAATATTTAAAATGCCCCCAGTCTGATGAGGGATTTTGAAATGCATTCTTGCTATGCAAGAGAACTTCAAAATATGAATGTATCGCACATAAATGTATATGAAATACATAGCATTTTCTTGGGCAATTTTATACGTAGTATATATTTTTTTTTTAGATATCGACCGTTGATCGACGATCATAGGTCTCTGACCCTTCAGGTCGAATAACTTATAAGCTCCTCCTTGAAATACCTCCTCGATAATAAAGGGGGCCCTTTCAATTGGATACGAATTTTCCACCAATTTTTTTTAGATGTGAAATGATTGGTCTTCTCAGCACCAGGACCAATTCTCCTTCTTGAAATGTTCCAGGACGCACTATACGATTGAAAGATTTTGTCATTCTTCCTTGTTAGATTTTTAGGTTTTGTTGAGTTTGTAACCTGAGTTCGTCAAGTGCGTCGACCATCAATAATATTTTCATTAGGGGTTCTCGTTGCAACCCATTTTTGATAAATATTTTTAATGGTGGATCTCTAGAAGTACACACTAGATGTCACACCATTTTTCGTACATATTTTTTTTTAGAGATATGAGTCTCTATATTTATTTTCACTTATATCGGGACCTCTCGGTAGTGGATTCTTGGATATGCTTCCAAGTGTCACACTCCAATGCTCACCGTACAGATCTATATTCTTTCTTTGCTCTACCATCATAAAAGATAGTAGTTTTTAACTCTATCGAGACCTTTTAGTGATGGATCTTTGGACATAAGAACCAAATATCATATTCTGATAATCACCGTACACATATTTATTCTTTCTTTGCTCTACCATCATAACAGATGGTAGCATTTAGCTCTATCGGGACCTTTCAGTGATGGATCTTTAGATATAATGACCAAATGTCACATCCTGATGTTCACCGTACACATCTTTATTATTTCTTTGCTCTACCATCATAACAGATGGTAGCATTTAGCTCTATCGAGACCTTTTAGTGATGGATCTTTGGACATAAGAACCAAATGTCACATCCTGATATTCACCGTACAGATCTATATTCTTTCTTCGCTCTACCATCATAAAAGATAGTAGTTTTTAACTCTATCGAGACCTTTTAGTGATGGATCTTTGGACATAAGAACCAAATGTCACATCCTGATACTCACCGTACAGATCTATATTCTTTCTTCGCTCTACCATCATAAAAGATAGTAGTTTTTAACTCTATCGAGACCTTTTAATGATGGATCTTTGGACATAAGAATCAAATGTCATATTCTGATAATCACCGTACACATATTTATTCTTTCTTTGCTCTACCATCATAACAGATGGTAGCATTTAGCTCTATCGGGACCTTTCAGTGATGGGTCTTTGGACATAAAGACCAAATATCATATCCTGATGTTCACCGTATATAGTTCAGTATTATCATTATTATTTTTCTTTGCTGCTACTATAGCCTATGAATGACTAGCCATAGATGGAAAGAGAAACCATTCCCCAGCGGAGTCGCCAGAAATCTGTGGGCTCCGAAAATTCGGCCTCGGCCTCCGCTCGCTTTTCTTATTCTGCGAGGGAGTTTTAACGAGTTAAGTTCCGAGGTAAATTTTGGAAGGCAGATGGGTTTGTAGATAAGACACTACCCAGAGATTTCGCCCTCATTTTGTGAGGACTTTATGATCTGAGTTCTGGTTTCCTATAGGCGCAAGCCCCTATAGTTAATTACCCCTCCCGATCACGAGAGAGAACTTTCGATTAAGGCTAGTCGTCAATCAGATATGTAGAAAATACGTGTTATCTGGCATATAGTAGCAGCAATGAGTTTAGATATGGAAATTTGAGAATTTGTTTGAAAATAGTTGGAGAATTTGGGAATTTGGATGATTGATATTTGGGAATTTCATATTTAAAATAGAAATTTTACCATCTTATACTTAAAGCGGATGGTGGGGGAATGGATGATAGACCCGATCAAGATCCCATGGTTCCGTCGTCCCGGGCCATCGTGGTCCCTGGTCTACTTAGTCAGAGGAGGTAGTCGACCCAACCTGACAGAAGGATCCTTGTCGGCAGCCATGGGTTGCTTCGTCCAATGGGACCTTGTAGACCGGGGTTGAATGTTTGTCTAAGGGGACAAATTTGAATCCACCTTAGCTAACAGAGGGCTTTGTGCCCTATCGATCATATCCTATTGATTCATATCTCAAGGATTTAACGCCATTAAGGAGCGTATTGGCTCTGGCCATAACCGCTATCTGTGGTGCCATTTGGCGGCAAAACCACTCGGTTCAGAGGGCCCCGGGTCATAACCGTTTACCTGCAGTGCCATTTGGCGGCGAAACTGCCGGTTAGAGGACACGTACCACATCCTTACTGGCAGCAGATTGTTTGAGAATGGATCCTAGTGATATTTTCGACTAGGCATTTCGCTCTTTGTGAGCTGAAGTAATATTTCATATTTGTCCGCCTTGACAAACTTTTGCGGAGGGCGGATGATTTTTGCTTTAAGTGCGTTGATGGATTTATTTTATTTTTAAATATATTTTTGGGATTTTGGAATTTTTGGGGAGTTTTGGATTTTCGTAGGTATTTGGGTGGAGCTTTGGAATATGGATATTTGGGAGACGATTGAAAGTATTTGGGAACCCCTCCGGTTGATATCTACACTCAACACGGCCATCATCGGGGTGTTTGAGGGTCATTTCTTTCTATGGGTTGAATTTTATCAACTCTGTCGGGCTGTCGACAGAGGATCGGGTTTTATAGGCTTTGAGCCTTTATTAGTGAATTCATTTGATTTTAGGCTTTGAAGGCCTAATATGAATGTATTAAAATAAATATTCTGGTCGTCACGACCATATATTTGCTTAATGGTTCAAACCCTGTCGACTCCTATTGATCCGTATAGAAGGATCGGGTTCGAACCTAAATTCACTTGTCAACCCGCGCAGCATCCCTAGACGTCACGTGTGTATCAATAACACGCTCGCCGGGGCCCATGCAGGTTTTATAATTATTTTTACCCCTTTTAGTGTACCTACGTGTATACAATTTATAGTGCACGTGCAGGGATACTTTGAAATAATTGTAGACGCCTTCTGTCTGCTTGTACGAATGTTGCAGATCCGGTGGCGTGGCGTAGCGGCTTCTGAATAGAATTGTTCGCTGCTTCGTACAGGTAAACTGTCGTGCACTATTTGTTGATTTTTGTAGACGGATCATAGTGCACTAACTAATCTCCTGCCTTGTGTTGTAGAAGCTCGTAGGAACTTGTAGTCTTTATGCATTATGCTGTAATTTTGGTCTTTGCAATACGACCATTACTATTGGAGGTAGATATTCATTCTTAGATTGAAGTTGACTACAGGATACTGCATTTACTGTAGTCTTTATGCATCTACCCTTTGTTGCACATACATTTGTATTCGTAGAGAAATCATGTGTTGCAGATCTTTCTTCAGCACTAATAATGGACACCAGTTTTATAAACGACTGCTTAAATACACCTCTATGGATCAAGCTACTATTGGGGTGCTTCTTGATCTATCTATGACCCAACCATAATTCTTTCTTAATTGTTGTTGACTAGGGAGAAGCCATAACATTCACTACATGAAGTTTATATAATCTGACTCATGGATGATTGGAGAGTCTTGTGGCACTAGCAATCATCATTACAATAATGTTCATTGAAGAAGCTTTGAATAAACTTTGGAAATCAAGTTGAATTTGTTGTTCATGAGTGACAAGTTAGGGATTTTGCATCCCCTAAGTCCTTGCTTGCTTGCATGATATTTATTTGGATGAATTTAAGTGACCAAATAGCAATCATAATATTCAATCGAAGGTTCTCACAAGCATTTCATTTGATCCTTATTTGAATAATAATTATTGCAATTATCATTCAATGCTTGTTCTAAAGTCATCATATGATGGCTTTATGATCAAAACATACTCCAAAATCTTGTGCTCCTTATAAACAAGCTACATTAATCATTTCTTTGTTCTCAAAAATTCATTGCAATTTGTATGATGAATGTAGCTTATTCATCAATATTTTCATTTTAATTGCAATAATTCTTACAACTCAATTGTTATTTCCATGCCAAAATTTGCAAATCATTTTGGCATAGCTCTTTGCTTGTAGGAAAGTTATACTTCTCGCCTCCACATATCATTTCCAACATGCATGATGATTTGGAAATATTTTGTCACATGCCTTATAATTTCATGAACTTTACTTAAAGATTAATTAAATCTTATGTTATGAGTTAATTAGTTTGATCCAAAAGCTCACATCATTGCTTTGTAATCAAATCATTAACTTTGTAATTTTCTTTCACTTTGCTTGTTAAGATTCACATTTTCAATCATGAGCATTTAATTACATTCTCCATTTTCTTCAAATTGATGATCGTTTGCAAGTTCATTTTTGTTATCACTTTGCTTGAGTCCAAATCAAACTTTAAATTTTTTTTTTAAATTAGTTTGAATTTATTTAAGTCCATTTAGTTCAAGTCCGAGTCCAAGTTCAGTTCAGGCTCAAGATGAGCCTCTTCCCTTCATTCGAGTCCCCTGTAGTCCTTGCAAATGCAATATAATGTCCAAATTATTCAACTAAAGATTTGAGTTTGAGTTCACTTAAGTCCAAATAAAGCATCATGTTCACCCGAAATTTCGGCAGCCTTCCGGCGTCTCCCCCGTTTAGGGGAAAATTACGGAAAACTGGGCCTTTCCCACCACGCTAAGAAAAGCGTGTATGGTAGGTGCCCCCTTTCGAGGACACCGCGGCCGTGTATTTTTCGATCCCCCACCACGCTAAGAAAAGCGTGTATGGGTATTTTTAAAAAAAAAAATTGTAAGAAAGTATTTTTTTTTTTTTGAAAAATATTTTGCAAGAAAAACAGTTATTTCCCCGCAAGCGGGTACTTATGAGTATCCCTCCTTCGTCGTACGCATCGCACCGGGTTCCCTCCTACCACGCTAAGAAAAGCGTGTATAGGTGGTTTTCCGGTGCGTTACAAACTTTGAAGAAGGATTTGGAACCGAGGGTCGCTCGCCTACCTTGTCGTGGGTGTCGCGCCGGTTGCCCCTCCCACCACGCTAAGAAAAGCGTGTATAGGCAGACCACCGACTCGACACGCATACCGAGGTAAGAGAGCAATCAATGGTTCTAAAATCGAGATAAAATTTTTTTCTTTTCTTTCTCCTTTCTTTTTTTTTTTTCTTTTTCTCTCTCTTTTTTTTTTGGAGAAATCTCTCTACACCTCTCTCTCTTTTTTTTTTTTTGAAACAAACTTCTCTTCTTCTTTTTTTTTTTTTTTGAAACAAACTTCTCTTCTTCTTTTTTTTTTTTTTTTTTTTTTTTTTTTTTTTTTTTTGCAAGCTTTTCTCCCTATTTTTTTTTGAGCCGCCTTCACACCTCTTCTTATTTTCTTACAAGAATAGGAACATGTAGCTAACAACATTTTTTTTTTTTAATACTAACTGTACAGGATAAAAATAGTTAATTAGCATACATGGATAATTATATGCAAAACAGAATGATAATCTTAGTATGGAATGGCATCTATACTAATTAATGCTAATAAATCATATTAGATAATAACAATATTTAACATAAATGACTTGCTGAATGCAAAATTCCATTCGAATATAAGTAGTATTCATACTAAAATGATTAATCACTTTAACCAATAATGTTTATACTATAAAATCATACAAAATCCTTCAAAATCATGACTTAAAAAAAAAAGAACATCACATACTTTATCACTAATAGTTGTCAGGGAGAATAAAATAATAATAATAAAAGAAGGCTTATATGCAAAGAATCATTTTGTCTTGGCTGTAGGAAGATAGGAAGTTTTGGCTTTTATGGCTAGAGGGAAGAAGCTTTTTTTTTTTTCTTTCCTTCTTTTTTTTTTTGGATTTTAGTGGCATGCCAAGGACAGATCTTCACGTGAAAGTGAAGTAGAACTCACTATCACAAGTCTCAGAAAAAAAAAAAAAAACTTTCGGCTATAGCTTGGGAAGCTACAGTGAGAATGCACAATAAAAAGAGATGTTGCGGGAAGGTGATCCGCACACGGAGTGAGGAGGATAAAGATAAATTGGAGTGTTCTTTCACCTGAAGAAATCGAAGCTTGGAGGGCTTGAGCTGGTTACGGCAAGGAGGAGGGGAAAGAAGACGTGAGGGTGTGTGAGCAGACAGGAAGAAGAGCCGTTGCTGTGGACGTGAAGAGGAAGAGAGGGACGGAGAGCTGGAGGGAAGCTCGTGACCTGAAGTGATGAGGAAGCTTCATCTATTAACATATGAGGTGTTTTGTGGAGCTTGCTAGAGGCGGAGAGTTTTTTTAATAGGAAAAAGATCATCAGAGCTTGAGGCGTGAAGAGGGATTTTAGAATAGTGGTGGAAGGAAGAAATTTCTGTTTGAGTTGAGAGCTCCCATGTGAAGCCAACTGAATTCATTTTGATTTGGCCTCCAAATAGAGCATTCAACTAAGGTAACCTGTTGTCAAAGTGAGTGATTTACGTGAGAGGACTTAAGCAGCCTGAATTCACGGGATTTACTCAGAGCCTACACAAATAAGGGAATCCGGATATAATGAGATTTGAGGTTTCATTTGACTTTCCATTTGTTGGTTAGATTGATAGGTAATGCTAATAATGATTTGCCTAAATTAGTAATAGCATTAATTGAGGATGGCAATAATGCATCGGTCAATGTAAACGATCTTGATTTGCGCGGTTTCCTCGAAATTTGCATATTTGCCTCGTTTTACGTGTCAATTCGCCGAATATCAGAATTAGACAAATTAATAGTAGTTTTGGGGTATTGTCGATGTCCCGGTCGCAATGACGCAGTCTGTTTTGAGATCAGACTTCGTTTGAGCATCGTCGATGTCTCATTTTTCTCAAAATGCGTGTTTTACCTTGAGATTCGTGCCACCAATATGGATACTTAAAATTGAATAAACAAAATACAGTTTTCAGAGGTTGATAACGTTTCGGATGCAATGGCGCTGTCCGTTTGTTCATCCGACATCGTTTGATCTCCGACGTGGCTAATTTCCCTCATAACGCGTGCATTTGCATCATATTTAGGTCGCCTTTGAAATCTGCGACACCACATCAAATGATTCAATTTGATCAAATAAAATGTAGACTCTTAATGGAGACGACGTTTCGGACGCAATGGCACTGTCCGTTTATTGATCTGATGTCATCCGAGTGTCTTCGAAGCCTCGTTTCCGTCGTAACGCAGGCCTTCGCATCATGTTTGAGCCGCCTTTGAAATTTTTTAACACTTCAGACGATCCAAATTCATTAAATAAAATGTATATTCTGAATGTCTGGGATGTTCCGGACACAATGACGCTGTCCGTTCATCAATCGGACGTCATTTAGGCGACGATGAGGCTTCGTTCCCTCGTATTGCGTGCCTTCGTAACATATCTGAATCGTTCTTTGAAATTTACGACACCACCCCAAATGATCCAATTTGTTAAACAAAATGCATATTCTAAATGTCGACGATGTTACGGATGCAATGACACTGTCCGTTCGTCGATCCGATATCGTTTGATCAGCCTCGCGCTTTAATTTCGGGTGTCGGCCATCCCTTTTGACCAATCTCGTCCGATTCAATTGCAAGGGGCTTCGACCTAGCAGAATTCAACATCCTGATCGCAATGATACCATCCATTTGGCAATCAGAGGTCATTTAATCCCTTAAGTGATGTGTTTTGTCAATGTACGCATTACCTAAATGATCGTTTTTTTGCCTATTTTCACATGGTTTGTATGTAGGGGTCAACACCTAGGAAAGGAGTTTCTAAAAGCAAATATATATATATATATATATATATATATATATATATATATATATATATATATATATATATATATATATATATATATATATATTAAGCTTTACTGTAAAAAATAATTTACTATCACAAATTTTTTAAAAAAAATATTGAGAAAGCAAAAGCCAAACAGTATTTTGATTGAAATTTAAAAATACAATAGTAATAAGTTGACCCATCCCCAAACAGAGCTTAAATCTATATAAAATTACTGTGAATATTTGAAGCACTCTTTCTTTTATGGGGAATATGAATTATAGCACGAGAAACAAATCAACCTCATTTTAATTGTGCATTTATTTGGTCCTTTATTTTTCCATTATTTAAGAGTTATTATGACGCAAGGAATAAGAAAATGAGAAAGTTCTTTTTTTTTTTTAATATATCCCTTTAAATTCTTTGATGTGATCTGATCTCTAATTAAAACTTTTAGTCAATATAAATAAAACGATCAATAGATGATGATTGAAAATTAATGATGTCAATAAATAAATTAGGAAATTCTCATTAAACTCAAAATAAAATAAAAATAATCAAAATTATACTTACAAATCATTCTTAAACAGTATATATTTATATATATGTTAAGAAAATAAATCTTACATCGATAATATGTGTATAAATTTGATTTAATTTTGTAAATTTCAAAAAAAAAAAAAAAAAAAGTTTATTAGATATTATATATAGATTGCCGTAGATTTTTGTTGCCATAGGCTGTTCAGATCGACTGAGAGAAACAAAGGAGTTCTACGTGGAAAAAGTAGCCATGACAGTTCTATCGTATGACGTTGCCACTTACGTCTTTTGTGGGTTATCGCTGTTCAACTTAGAAGTTTGGCAAAATTATTCTGTGCCCGAATGTTGTCTGGAGATCAAATATAATGGGTCATATCATCTCTCGGTATTATTCGGTACCGTTCGGTACTATGGCCCAATACCGTTCGTTATCGTTGACGTTAGGGGTGTCAACTTTTGACACGACACGAAACCCGACCCGGACCCGACCCGGAAAATCCGGGTTGAACCCGACCCGATTTCAAAACGGGTCGGGTTCGGGTTCCAGAAATCGACCCGTTTCAAAAACGGGTCGGGTTCGGGTTGACCCGGCGGGTTGCTGGGTCAACCCGCCAACCCGTTTAGTTTAAAAAATTTTCGAAATCCTGCCCTGCCCGCTGCCCCCGCCCCCTGCCCGCTGCCCCGCTGCCCCGCTGCCACGCCCCGCTACCCGCCCCGCTGCCACGCGCCGCTGCCCGCCGCTGCTGCCCCCGCCGCGTGCCGCGCGCTGCCGCGAGCGCTGCCGCGTGCTGCCGCGAGCTGCCGCGCGCTGCCGCCGTCGCCTGCTGCCGCGAGCTGCCGCGCGGTTCCGGGTCGTGTCGGGTCAACCCGGCAACCCGCCAGGTCGGGTCCGGGTTCGGATTTTCGACCCGTTTCTCTACCCGGGTCGGGTTAGGGTCGACCCGTTTTCCACACGGGTCAGTTCGGGTTCGACCCGAACCCGACCCGTGACCTGAAATTGACACCCCTAGTTGACGTGACACATTCTAGTTGTTCTCTGAAATAATTTCTCTAAAGTTTGGGGAGTTGTTGACTTGGGGATCTTTTTCAAACTATTAGTGTTTTTTAAGGTTTCATGTATACGTACAAGAAAAATTTACTGAGAAGTTTAATTTCAAACAAATCTCATATATTCATATTGTTCTAGCTAAGAATTTATTTAAGATGATTATAATTTTTTATAAAAATGGTTGTAAAATTATTGTGGATAAAGTAATTTTATTAAAAGCTATTATAGAAAGTAGTTTCGTTGTAAAATAAAATTAAAAAAAAAACAGTCGTCAAACAAAAATTATGACTATGATCTGAAAAGCAAAAGAGTTAAAAAGCTATCCCAAATGGAACCTAAATTTCTCCTTAGAACAAAATCATAGCCACCCATGACATTCCTATAAGAATACCATCTTATTCGACCTCTTTCATCATAATTGAAATCACCTAATAATAACAGAGAATAATTATCCTATAAAGTATAAAAATCATTAATTTATTTCTCTCTGCCCCTCTACGTTAAATTTATGAGATTACAACTTATGCTATCTATTTTGGGTTAGTCTAATTCCTCAAAGAACTTCTCACCATTCTACTCATCACACACTATAACCTCTGAAAAAGACTAAGGCTAGTTGTCATGTGGAGCTTAGTTAAGTTAAACATAAAGAATTTTTAAAGCTTCTGTGAGATCATATCAAGGCACGAATTAATCAAAATGCAGCAACTGGGCTGACATTCAAAAAGCTTCTCCAATGCATCATATACTTGTTCATCTTCTTGTATCTTACACCATTGACTTAAAAGGTTTCTGAGATGACAGAACTCCTGACATACAAGTACAAGGAAGATGGTTTTCTGAGGAGTTATTCCAATAGTGCTCGCCATATGAATGGCCATTACAGCTTCCAATGTTACTTTAGCTATACACTAAACCCTAAACTTTATGAACACTTGCAGCATGTTTGATACAAGCGTTCAAAGCTGCTCATCATGATGGAAGCCACTAAAATACAGTATCTCACATCCTACATATATACTTCTTGATCTGTGAAATAGTGCGAGGTGATCAGGAACAAAGCATTATTTGCTGCAAATGTGTCTTTCTTTGTGTATCTCAAACCATGAGAAATGACAACTCTTGTAAATTTTATAATACACTAAGTCATGGGGCAATATATTCTCCCTAAAATCGTAATATTATTTGACTTTAATCGCGTGGCTTTAGTCTTGGAAAATCTTGTTAGACAAGTAGCTAGAGAAGTGTGCACCTTTCGAAACCACAAAGGATCTGTAGTTTCTGTAAAAGCTAACAAATCCACAAACATAAAGGGCTTCAAGGACCACCAAAGAACAAGTAATAACTAACTGCAACTTTATGGAAGTAAGCGATCGAGAATAATTTTTTATACAATTCTTCTACTTCTACATTTCATGCATGGATCAATCTTCTTAATGCATTAAGAATATAATGAAGTTAATTTGTTTTAGTTAAGGTTTTGTTTGGGACGGCTTTCATATGACTTCTTAAAATAGTTTTTTAGTACAAAAATTTTAATTTTTTTACTAGAAAGCTACTTTAAGAAGTAGTAAGAAAGCCATCCCAAACGAAACCTTAGTGGCTTAGATTTCTGTTTAAGCCTCTAGAATTAGCTGATTCAAGATAATAACTAAGGTAAATACAAAGTGAAAGCTTAAATTGGATTCATCAGTTAGCTACTTGTCATACCAATTTGATTTATTGAATGTCTTAATTCCTTAATCCTTAGAGTAGTTTCTTATCCTCTCAAGTGGGCATTTTGCATGCTCATGAAGTGATAGAAGTGGTGGCAAGCATGGGTTGGATTCAGGATATGGGAGATGGGTGGTGGCAGTGATGAGATATGGTTGCATGTGAAAATTGTGATTCTTTGATTCAGCATATCTAGCATGGCATGCCAATCCTCATCAATGAATGCTTAGGGCACTCTATGCCTTCCCTAGCTTTGATTTGAATCTAATAAACACTCATTTGGTTGCTTGAGTTAGAAGTCTTATTTTGAAGATTCAAAAAGTTTATTAAATTCATAGTTGGACATCTATAATGATTTATCCTCTCAAAACTCTCCCCATAAAGATAATTTTTTTTTTCATACTAAAAACAAATTGATGCAAAGTATTTTAACTAAGTACAGTTTTAGGAATAGATTACCTCTTATACCTAGTTCTCTAGTGTTTTCTAGAATATTCTATATATAGCTAGCTTATATATGGAGCATTGTAGTATGATGGAGGTATGATGAATATTATCCTCTTCTGAATTAGCTTTTGAAGCTTTGTGTTTGTCTTTATTCCTTAGATTGGGATTGCCTTCTTGCAGGTCCGATTCTTCCGACGATTCCCCACATCATCATTTTAGAAAAAACCATCATTTTTCTAAAATGTATTTTCTATTTACAAGCAACCTAATCAATGAGCCCCAAGGAAGAGTGAACAAATATACTCTTATAAGTAATTATTTATGGAATTTTTTTCTAAAAAATTCTTTGATGAATTACTTATATTATGACTTTGCAAATGCAACAAATTCATCCTTAGGAGCTTCTTCCAATAAAAATTATTACTATGAATGAAATAACAAGGAACATGTCAGCCCTATGTCATAAAAGAAAAGGTGGAGGTGGTAGTGAAAAGTTCTCCTTGGAATCACTTCCTATGTTCTCCTATTGGTTTTAACTGCTTTTTCTTCATAAAATCATTAGAACAACCATCCTATAAAGAACAGTAATTATAGCATCACATTCTCATTGGCAAATATCAAGGTGGTGCACACTGCCCTATTTTCTCCAAGGAGTCAACAAAGTGCTGATGGCAATATTGCCCTCTCCACTTCATTATGAATGCCACTTGTTAATAAAAAGTAATGTTTTATTAATATAAAAATTTAGGATTTAAAAAATCACATGTTTAATTAATATATTATTTATTTCAATAAAATAATTATTCTTCATGTCCTCTTATTAACATAGTATTTAGTCAGATTGATGATTATTATTGATTAAATAATATTGTTAGACATTTTATGTGAGAGTCGTTTATGTTTTATATAATAGTGTTGGCCAATATGGATCATATTGCTGATTTTGTTAGATTTTTAAATTATGTTTTTAATTAAAAAAAATATTGAAGTAAGAGAGTTGGGGAATTTCTCAAATATTTATTTAATTTTTTTTATTTAGAAAAAGTAACTTCCAATTGGATCAATCTATATATTATAATATCACTCAAACATCTTAAATAATAATAAAATTATTTGTTTATATTTTTCAATATTTTATTAATTTTTCAATAATTTAATTGTGACATAAAAATACATGAATTTATTAGCATTTTTTTTTAAGGTTTAGTTCAGATTTACTGAAATAAAGTTGAATATTTCATGTGTAAATCTCAAAATATATATATATATATATATATATATATATATATATATATATATATATATATATATATATATATATATATATATATATATATATATATATATATATATATATATATATATATATATATATATATATATATATATACTACTATATAAAAGTGGCTTGGGATTCCACTCATAGCAATAATTGTTTATATAACTTGCACAGAGAGATTGAATCAGGCTTTGATTGCATCCACTCTGCCTATTTTGATTTTTGCTATAAATGAGAGATATATCTCCACTTTTAAAACTATTTCCTTATTAAAAAAATAGTTTTTTT
This sequence comes from Dendrobium huoshanense, assembly GCA_016618105.1. NCBI lineage: Eukaryota > Viridiplantae > Streptophyta > Magnoliopsida > Asparagales > Orchidaceae > Dendrobium > Dendrobium huoshanense. Next base: position 95,097,543 of record CM028359.1, read on the forward strand.
TATTAAATCGCAAACAATAATATTTTTAAAATTAAAAAATACAATTAAAAAAAAGCCATTTTGTTCACCATACAGTTTTTTTTTTTTAACAAAAAAAGAAATTATATTAAAAATAGCATGCAGAAAATGATTCAAGCAAAAGTGAAAAAAGAAACAAAAGAAAAAATACAGGATATAATGAAAAAAGGACTCAATAATCAGCCAAGGGTCTCAGCATCCCCGAAGTCTCGCACGGACCGTCCAGTAAGGTGAAGAAAGCGTCTGAAGAACCCACCAACTCGAGGAAAATCACCAAAGGTTGCCACCACGAGGCGACGAGGACACAAGCCCCAGCCACATCATAGTCCATATCCAATACAGTACCAACCAGACCAAAAAACAAAAACGAGAAAACAGAAGCAAAACACAGTAGAATACCAATTATCTTCTTCTCCGACAGTAGAATACCACATCATAGTCCATATCCCATATCCAATACAGTCCACGGGAGGCCGCCGAAATGACAGGTCTATCCCGAACCAAAGTAAATTCATTCCCAGGGTCCGATCCATCATAAAACTCAGGAGAAGCCACACCACAATCCGAAAAATTAGATTCATACTCAAATTCAGATGAACCATGTAGCCAATCTACATGATTCCTAATATCATACCCAGAATTGGCACCTAAACGATTGACCATAGTGTTTGTATCGACCAAGTTTACAGGGACTTCAACGAAATTGTTGGAACCAACCGAAATTCCATTCAAAGTGTCCACTCGCAAATCAGAATGGACATCCACATTAACCGGAGGAGAGCCCGAAACCTCAACAGCCAAAACTCCCTGGACTTCATTAGCAGACGTACACAAAATTTCCTCACCCAACTCAGGCGACGAAACAACCAAATTATCAAGCACAGCCACATCAACACGACCTACCTCCACAACATTAAAATTAACACTAGCAGGTAGAGTACCCAGAGAACTTCCAGCCGCAAAATCCCCAGCCCCATTATCACCCCCAGTTGCAGCACCAAGCTCGCCCAACGAAACTGAGGGTGAGCCCAAAACCACCACAGCATTAGCATTAATATCACAATCCATCACTCCATTAGCCAAAGAAATTTCACCATTAACCATATCACTTTCACATAAAGGTGAAATATCAGAAGTAATAGGTTTGTCCGAGGTCACAACAGGTTTAGAAATCGGGACAACCGGCGAGGGAGCAGCATTAACAACAGGACGTATATTAGGAAAAAGCTTTATGAATTTCGATTTTTTATGCCCCACATCCTTGCAATGCAAGCAGAAATTTGGCAAATCTTCAAAAACAATTTTTTGAACATAGCCAAACTTCTCCGGACCCAGCCAAACCGAATCAGTGTAGGATTTAGAAATATCCAATTCAACAAGAATGCAAGCTACAGAGGGGCGAGATCCAACAGCCGTTGCATTATCAGTTTGAAATGGTCGACCAAAGATAGATCCCAAACCAAAAAGGATTCGGGGGGAGAAGAGGTGCGGGCGCAAACCAGGAAAAGAAAGCCAAACAGGGACTATCAGAGACTCCTCCGACAAATCAAGATGAGGTGACCACTTGATAATTTTCATGAAACAACCAAACACAAAGTAAGAGCGATGCGCGGAAATCCTCCCATAATCAAGATCATTCGAGAGCTTAATCAGAACATTGGATTGATCCAGCACAGTGACAGAGAAATCGCCGGACAGTTTCAGGTTAAAGAAAAATTTCCGGATGGAATCCAAATCAGGTCGCTTAAGGGGAAACTTTCCTACCAAAGCAAATTCAAATGGTTTGGCAAGATGCAAAAATTCATCTTCCGAAAACCATAAAGCCGGCAACCTACGAATCGTAGAAATGCGAAAATCCGGAAAAATTTTTGAATCAACAGCACCAGACAAAGCATCTTTGAAAGATTTCGAATGCTTACCCTCCAAGAAACCGGGATCTAACCGTTTATTAGCCATAAGAAGCAAAGCAATCGGGGCCGGAGACGAAAGCCGGAGACGAAGCGGTGGCGGCTAGGGCAAAAGCCCTAGCAAAAGGGAAAAAACCCTAGCAGATGGAAAACACGCCAACAATGTGGAAAAAAGAACTAAAAAACATTGTTCCCCATACAGTTAGTTTATGGTTGAGAGCGATTGCATTGTAAATCACGTGATTTTTCATCAATGAGGTATTGAGAATTTTTCTTGAGTTCTATTGCCAGCTTTAAATTATTTCTTTATTTATGATTATTGTAATTACATTAATCGAGAGTTACAATATACGTTAAAGGCTTTTCGTTTGGGATAACTTTCTTTCTGCTTCTTAAAATAGCAAACAAAAGCAGACAAAATAGCAGTTGTAGCCTGCAAACATCAGCTGAAGGAAGAATAAAACTCATCTTAAGAAAAGATGTTCTATACATAGGAAGCTTCTATCTAAGGCTTCATTTGAGACGGCTATCTAACTATTTTATTTTTCAGATCCCAATTATAATTTATGTTTGATTACTGCACGCTTTCTTGTTGCTTAAAAAAAATTAAATTGGGAAGCTACTTTCTACAAGAGCTTCAAAAGTGACTTCATCTACAACAGCTTTGTATAGCAATGGCTAAATAAAAGAGAAATTATTTTTTGCGGTCACCAGACGCAGTCCGAAGGCAAATCAGGTCATGCCACGTCAATTTTTTGATATGTACCGGGTGACGTGGCGCATTCCGATTAACCTGCGGACCGTCTGGTGTACGCACAAAATAATTTCCCCAAATAAAGACAATATATTAAGTGGTTACTTAGTTTGGTTGATGACCAAGTAAATTCTATGCGTTAGAGTACACAAAATCCTACTTGGTTCCAGTTGTGTTTATACAATTTTCATTATTGCATGGCCATAGCCTTTGTTTCTTTAACCGATTGTATTGTCCATAAACAAAATGTTAAATGAACAAGAAAAAATGCAATTAGGTTTTTTTACGGGTGTTAAAAACGAATTTAATCATAATTATAAAATAAATTAAGAATTTAATTAGTCTTATAAATTATATTTTAGTATAAATAATAAAATAATTACTATATATTTGAAGGTTATTATTATAAAATTTACAAGTTGGAGATGAAGATGCATGACAGAAAAAACCCACTTTAATTTATTAAAAAATATCATTTTGTACATATTATTAATAATAATAAATTATTTTGCTAAATTATAGTTAGTGAAAAATGATAAAATATATTTATGCTTGAGGATTAATTTTGTATTAGTTTAGCAGTATTAAAAATATTAATAATCATCGTATAATTAGTTAATTATTGGTATTAGTTTGGAAATTAATTTATTGAAGAAATATAGCAATTTTTTTTTAATGAAGCTTTTTATAGCAGCTCAAATATTTCTTTCATTAATTTATTTCACTCATACCATTTATCTTTCTGTGATAATGATCGATGTTTTTCATTTCTTTTCTTAATTCAACATAAATAATAGCTCAAAATCTCCTTTGATACACTTATTTCTGATTTGGATTAATTAGCCATATAAGATTCCACATATAATTGCTGCTGCTACTAATTTTTTTTCATTAATTTTTTTAGTTTTAGAAGTCTTCAAATCACTTTTTGTAATTATTACTGATAGGGGCATCAATAAATGAACCGGCATGATAGTCTGATACGAAACTAACTATGAAAATACGGATTCCGATTGACACGGTTAAAATTTGTATTGGGATTAATTGTGTTTGAAATCATGATTTTTTTAAAACCTTCATAGGGGCTTACGCGATAATTTAAATAAAAGGTTACAAGTCTTTAATGAACCATAAGCTCTCTAAAAATACAATATTTAAAATAAAATCTATGAACTATTGATTCAATCTAACACAAGAAAAAAAAATAAAGAAAGAGAGGCAATCCAAACCACCAAGAGGGCCTCCCAAGGAACAATTATTACGTCCTCTGACCGAATGGTTTTATAGGTTCGGCCACCATTAAATTTACGCCACGTAGCAGCCCGACGACCCGACCCAAACCCGCTGCGTTTTGGATATTTGACGATTATTTTTCGCTTAAATGGGCGGGAAAACTTTATAAGACGCGGGTATATAAACTACTGGCCGATTATCTTCACTGTACACAGAACGTTATACAGTGTTTAGGGTTTTCGAAACTTTCGCATAGCTTTCGACTACATGGATTCGAAGGAAGCTACTCTGGGAACTCCTTCTTTGGAAGAGTTAGACGATTTCGACGAAACATTTGGCACTTATACTTTGGATGACGATTTTTCCTATTTTTTACAAGTAAGCTATCCATCGTCGTCTGACCTTTTTATATTTGCTTTTATCTAACATTTAGATAACTCGGTATTGATCGTTAGTTAAATGTTACCTGATTTTTTATAATTTGTTACTGCTCGATATTTGTTCATATTGCCTCAAAATTTTTTTTATAGCTCTGAAGAAGAAATACCGAGTTTTATGACAACTCGGTATTTCTCGGTATTTATAAGTACATCCCGGTATTAGGTTTTTTTAAATATTTTTTACGTCCTTTATGTATTATAACTCGGTATAGAACTCGGTATTAAACTTGTACCGAGCATTTTATAACTCGGTATTGAACTTGTACCGAGTATTTTATAACTCGGTATTTAACTTGTACCGAGTATTTTATAACTCGGTATTGAACTTGTACCGAGTTTTTTTGTAACAGATTGTAATTTTTCCGTTGTTTTAATGTTTAATGTAATTTATTTTAATAGGGGGTTTACAAATCTGAGAAGGAAGCATATGTTAAATATTGCGAATATGCACATAAGCATGGCTTCAGTGTTCGGAAAGAACATCTTTCATACTGGCCTGGTACCAGGAAGTTGAAAACAAAGGTTTTTGTGTGTTCAAAATCTGGGTTCAAGAAGGAAACAGGAAATGTACAGAAGGTTAAATTTAGAAAGTCAACCACAAGAACAGGATGCCCTGCTATGGTGCGATTTTTTGTTAGTGAAGAAGGGATATGGACGGCGAAAAATTCGGTAGAAACACACAACCATGAATTGGCAAAACCGGATGATCAACATCTGTTGAGATCATCTAGGCACATCACTGAAGAGAATGCAACTGTTCTGAAATCAATGGCAAATGCGGGAATAAGAACAATAAATGCATTTTCCTATCTATCTGAGGAGGTTGGAGGAGTAGAAAATCTTGGTTTTACCAAGAGAGATGCATACAACTATATTCAGAAGGAGAGGAGAGCAAAAATTGAGAATGGAGACTGCAATTCGCTAATCAAATTGTTCAAAAACAGGTGTTCTGAAGATAATCTATTTGCATGGGATGTGCAAATTGACGATGAAGACAGGTTGGTAAACTTTTTTTGGGTAGATGGTTTGGGGAGAGTGGATTATGACTGCTTCGGGGATGTAATAATTTTTGATACCAGCTACCGTTTGAACAAATATAATTTAGTATGTGCCCCTATTATTGGAGTCAATAATCATTGGCAAAACATTATATTAGGGATGGCATTTCTATCTGATGAAACTATTGATTCATTCTGTTGGTTATTTCAAATCTTTTTAAGAATTATGGATAATAAACATCCAATTACTATATTCACTGATCAGGATCAAGCAATGACAAGGGCAATAGAGCTTGTATTCCCTAATACAAGACATCGGTTGTGCCAATGGCATATACACAAAAAAGCGCCTTCGAAAGTTTGGTGTTTTAATAGTAATAACAAAGTTAAAGGCCTTTTTTATAGTTGCTTCAACAAGTGTGATTCATCGGAGGAATTTGATAGTTTATGGAATGAGATGATTAGCGAAGGAGACTTACACAACCATCAGTGGTTAAATGATTTGTACAAAATACGGGATAGGTGGTCTACAGCTTTCAACAAAGATTGCTTTAACCTTGGAATTTTGTCTACACAACGTAGTGAGTCTACAAATTTTGTTTGCCATGGGATTTCAAAGGCTACAAGTTCTCTAACCGAATGTTTCCTTGGATTGGAGAAACTTATAAATAGTTGGCGTCGGAATGAACGAGATGAAATTTTCAAATGTTCTCAAAGTAAGATACAACCTTACATGAAAAGAAGTCCGATACTAAACCAAGCAGCAAAATTTTATTCAAGAAAGTTGTATTCGTTTTTTGAAGAGGAGTTTTTGAATGGTTTAGGTGGACTACGCATTGATCACTCTTCACCAGACTCATCAACATTTTCCGTGAAAAACATAGACCAGACTTTCGATTCACACAAGTGGACTGTTTTGTTTGGTGCAGCTGAAGGAACTATACAATGCAGCTGCGGAAAGTTCGAGATGATGGGAATCATGTGTTCTCATTGCATGAGAGTGATGAGTCAGTTGGATGTTACTAATATACCTCAGAAATACTTATGTCCAAGATGGTCAGCAACTGCTAGGAACGATCTTTATAGTGGGTTGAATGTCCAGCTTACAATACCGAGTTTGTGCACGTTGAATCAAGGTTCCCGAAACATGATTTTTAGAAATTATATTTGCCGTTTCGCATATCAAATTAGCAGTGATGCTCAAGGTAATGAGGATGCAGAACAATGTATGATAGATGGTATGAGTGCATTGGCATTAAATGTTCAAAACATTATGGAAGGAAAAAGCAATAAATCGGCAACTGAAGGGCTCCACAAAACAATTAGAGATCCTGCAAAGCGCCGGCCTAAGGGAGTTTCAAATGCTAGATTAAAGGATCATTGGGAGAAGAGGAAGGCCAAAAAAGTGAAACCAACCGTGCAAAATCCTAATCCAACAATTTTTTTTACAGGAGCAGAATCAGGAAGTCAGTCATCGTTTATGTAATTGTGATCAAGATTTCACAAATAACAAGGTAATATTCGATTCTAGCATTTCATACTCGGTATTTGGGTTATGTTATAAACTCACGAAACTAAACAAAACACAAATAAAAAACATATGCAAAGAAGTATAAATTTATTTTATTGTACTACAAAAAATGGCGTAAGCAAACTCTGCCCTAAATAAGGGCATATCACTTTGCCAGTTCTTATGGATGTCCCAATCAGTAACATTTTTTTTATAACTTGTTCCATGTATTTACAGATAAACATTCCACAATCAACACTGTTATCTTGTGTTGGCAGATTTGGGATAGAATGGATCGGCCATGTTGTTATATCTTCCTCAAAAGCATCTTCTGCGTCATGGTATAAATGAGATATCTGGAAAGGTAATAAAATTATTAGCATTACCTTCAATAAAAAATACTAAAGCAAATGTAACTCTAAGTTTATACCACTTCCGGAGCAATAGACTTGTGCGTTGCTTTTGGTAATGAATCCATAAAATCCCAACTTCTGTTCTTCAAGTTTGCAACTAGTAATGTCCAATGTTTTTCATTTATGATGGGAACGAACATAATGTTCGCATTCTTAACAGCATCTTTGGTCACATTAGCAGCAAATGATGTTGTGGACTCCTCTTTATTTGAAGTATAATAACCCTAGTAAAAAAAACCATTCAGTCAATTAATGATATACAGTTACTGAACTTCAATATACCATAATTAGAAATGATAACTAACCCAATGAAAAGCCGATACGTATAGAAAAGGTTGATGAAGTCCTGGAACCAATCTGTCTTTCTCAGATAAAAGATATGCGAAAGTGTCGATATGGTTGATGTCAAGCTCTTCGCATAGCAATAATTCGTCAATTTGGCTTCTAAAAATAATTGCAAATCCATTTGAGAAGATGGTATCCTCCCTGTATAATTTGCCATTTATGTATGAAAAGAATGTAATAAAAGTTAGATACCGAGTTGTACCGAGTTTTTTATTTCTCGGTACAACTCGGTATTCTGTACAATACCCAGTTAATACCGAGTTATACCGAGTTTTTTTCTCTCGGTATTTTACAGTTTTGTAAATAAAACTAAGTACTTGACATTCATATATATGGAAAACATAGCTGAAAAAAGTGAAATACCGAGTTGTACCGAGTTTTTTATTTCTCGGTACAACTCGGTATTCTGTACAATACCGAGTTAATACCGAGTTGTACCGAGTTTTTTATCTCTCGGTATTTTACAGTTTTGTAAATAAAACTAAGTACTTGACATTCATATAAATGGAAAACATAGCTGAAAAAAGTGAAATACCGAGTTGTACCGAGTTTTTTATTTCTCGGTACAACTCGGTATTCTGTACAATACCGAGTTAATACCGAGTTGTACCGAGTTTTTTATCTCTCGGTATTTTACAGTTTTGTAAATAAAACTAAGTACTTGACATTCATATATATGGAAAACATAGCTGAAAAAGTGAAATACCGAGTTGTACCGAGTTTTTTATTTCTCGGTACAACTCGGTATTGTTAAGTAGAATACGTACTTTCTGGTGTACTTCTTTAGAAAATTATCAATAGTATTCCTCCTCTCTTCAATAATTAATAATCTTCCTGGGTAGTCCAAAAACTCCTTGGCCGCACGCTCTACATATTTGGAATCCTCAACATCCAAAATAGCAGTTTTTTCTTTTTCAACCGGTGGAGCAGCAGGAGCAATTTTCGTAGGAGGATCCTTAGGAGCAGTTGCTTTTTTAGTATTAGTTAAGTTCTCTTTCAGTCTTGATGCAGCTCGCGTGACCGGTTTTCTTCTAGTTATTGAGGTTTCCTTCTTACTATGTATTTCAGGTTCCGCTGGTAATTGAGTCTTCTTCTTCTTCCTATCACCAGTTGTGAATGGAGTTTTTACTCTTTTCCTCTTTCTGTCTTCCCTCCTATGTACTCTTCTAGCAATTCCTCCAGTTCCTGATGAAGGGAAAGGAAATTCCTCATATTCTGATGTTTCTTTCTGACCAACTAATTCATCCACAATTTTCTCTACAGTTTTTGATACTTCATCAAAATTTTTGTTAGACTCCGTTCTTGAACTTGATGGTACCGGAGAACCTATTTTCTCGGACGTGAAATATTGTGGAAAATGATAACTCAATATCTTGTATATACCACAAATTTTTTCGTTGTTGTCAGATTTTAACTGAAAAACTTCATTGTCCAATACTTCCACCCATTTTTGCAGCAGAATTTTATCCATTTCAAGTGCTGAAATTTTTTTAACCATATATTCATGCTGTGTTATCAGTTTGTATATGGATTGATTAATAATCTTCAAATTTGTTTCTTCAGGTATACCACGTTGTGCATCAGTTTCTTCTGTAAATTCTGTTCGTACGGGAGAATCAATTGGACTTCTACATTTAGTAGGACTAACAATAGGAACTGTCGTATCACTCTTTAAAGACTGTTCCATTGGACATTCAGTATCCCCTGGTGTTTGAACTGGGGAAACAGTTTGGTTTGGACTTTTTGGAGATGAAGTTGCTTGTAATGATGGAGTGGTCTTGCTGCTAGATATATGTACATTACTCGGTGGTGGTGTTATATCCAAAACATTTTCTGTATTACTATTCTGAATTAAAGTCTTCTCAAAATCTGTTATCTCTTCTAAATCTGTCAATATCTGGAAGAAACATTTTATAAATACCCAAAATATAGAAGTACAAAATAAAGTCAAATCAATGCAGATGAGAATAGTACCTCAGAATCCTTAAGGCTTTTAAGTAAATTTTCAACATCTTTAATTCTATAATTAAATTTCGCATCCCAACGAAGTAGACGTGGGTGAGCCAAATTATCCACTACTGGGTGGATCTTTGTATGCTCAAAAAACCAAATCTAAAACATAAAATAAAACAATATAAATCAGTGTATGGAATATATTACCTATGAAAACATTGAAATAAACAAATTAATAAAAAATTTGTGTAAGAAAAACTCACAATTATTATCATAACAAATCCATTTACATAGCCCAATGATTGTCCTTTTGACTGTTTCTTTGCTATTGTATTAAATTCCATAACAAGAAAATCCCTAATGGATTGGGGCCAATTGTATGCTCTGAACTGCTCAGCATTCTTTGCAACATCCAGTATAGTTGATTGCACTCGGAAGTTGGCCATTGGAAAGAAAATATTCGACAATAGGTATACAATAAATTTTTGCCTGACAATCTCCATAGGCGTTGATGACTCCAATTTCAGAATGTCATGCCTTATGTCATTTGCTGTTTTACCAGCAATTGTTGCAGTCCCGGGCTCAAATTGAATACCTCTGTTCGGTAAGCCGATAATCAACGCTATTTCTTCAGAAGTGAAAGGTAAAACACGGCTATTAATAACAAAACTTTCAGAGTGGTTATCCCACGTTGACAGTAACATATAAACCATAGGAACATTTTGTGGGAAACGAGGTAGAAATAAAAACTGGTTAATTTGTAGCTCACTTAGGCTACTGACAAACTGATCACCAAATTTCTCAACCAATTCATTACAAACTTCCCTAAATCCTGATGTGCGACATCTAAAATGAACCTTGGGGGTATATCCCTGCATAATAAAGTGTAAACAGTAAGAAAATAACAGTTTTACAGAGATATGCCGTGCTAAACAACAAAAAATAAATCAGTGTACCGAGCACATAGTACCGAGTGCCAAACACCGAGTTTTGAATACCGAGTTAAATGTATCGAAGAATAACAAAATACTATTAACATAACGTGTTTTAACAGGCAATACCGAGTGTACCGAGTATCGAATACCGAGTACTGAATACCGAGTACCGAGTTAAATACCGAGTACCGAATACCGAGTACCGAGTTAAATACCGAGTACCAAGTACCGAGTGACGAGTACCGAATGACGAGTACCGAGTGACGAGAACCGAGTACTGAATACCGAGTACCGAGTTAAATACCGAGTACCGAATACCGAGTACCGAGTACCGAATGACGAGTACCGAGTGACGAGTACCGAGTATCTTGTACCGAGTACGGAGTACCGAGTACCGAGTAACGAATACCGAGTAATCCGGAAGAACGAAATCCTAAACCCTAAATACAACTATATAACTCTGTTCAATTTACTAAGGAAAAACAAACATCACTATGAAATGTGTACCGAGTTTTATCAATCAGTAAGGACCTATACCGAGTTTTACTCATCATATACCGAGATAATGTAACAAAAATTAAATACCGAATACCGATTAGTACCGAGTTTTATAATGTGTACCGAGTTATAACAATCATATACCGAGAAAAAGGAAAAAAAATAAATACCAAATACCCATTAGTACCGAGTTTTAGAATGTGTACCGAGTTTAAAAAACTCGGTACCTTTAGATTAATAACGAGATTAACAAACATTCTCGGCAAATCGTTTCTAACCTCAGGCATTTTGTCAGCGGTGGTTTTCAACTGGAAAATACGAAGAACTTCGAGTTGAAATGATGGAGAACTAGGAACAAAATCCTGCAGATTTACGAAGGAAATGCTGGAGAACTCCAAAGGATTTGGTAGAAATCTGAAAAAACGAAGTAAACAGTGACAGGGATTCGAAACTCCGTAAGAAGGTGAAGCGTCGGCCTTCAAAGTGTTCCCGTTTTTTTGCCATTTAAAATTTAACACGTGCGAGAACCCAAAACACAGCGGGTCGGGTCGGCGACTTTTCTTCATGCTACGTGGCGTTATAACATTCGTGGCCGAACGTAGAGGAGCGTACGTTCACCGGATTAAATAATTGTTCCCTCCCAAGAGAGTACATTTGAAAACAGCTAGAAGAGTCTCAGCAAGCACCCATCCAAAAACTCCTTCATCCGACAGGAAGAACCCAAAAAGCCGCCAAACATAAAAAACCTACATAAAATTTAGGGAAATAATGTGAAAACAATATAGAAAAATAAAAGGCCAAGGAAGAAAGCACTAGCAAAACACAACGGCAACCAAACTAACGATAAACAGTCAAACCAGGATGAGGAAGGCAACCACAACCCACAATAGCACAAGCCAACCAAAACCAACATCCAAAAAAAAGCTTTCGGCCCAAGATAAAAAACATAAGGCCCCCAACAACCACCAGAAGAAAAACAATAACAATAGCAAAACCCCACAAAATAACAGACTAGAACATAAGAACAACCAATAGCAACACAAAGCTCAGTTCAGAAAATTTTTAACTATATCTTTCTTCCCTTAAATCATAGAGAAATCCACTTTCTCAATTTTTGTCACATTCAAATCAAAATCCTCTAAATACTCATTAGAACAACTGCCATAAATATCCCCACCACGACATTTATTATCCAAGAATTCCTCAATCCAATCAGAGTGATAAACAAGGAACAGAATGCAAACCCGTATGCTACTCATCGTCCAAGTTAATACACGTAAAATCCGTCATGGGTGAAATCCTGATATGATAAAATAACAGGTCAATTTATGGTTGAGCTGCAAACCTAAATTTACACAATGCTAATTGGAATACCATTTGAGTTTGGGTTAAATTCATCGTTTTATTTTTTGGTTAAACAGGTTGTGCTCGAATTAAACCAGTCATGCTGATCCAAAAAAAAAAAAAAAGTATGATCCATTTAATAAATGTGTTGAACTAATCAGGTTTGGATTAAGTCAAGTTCGAATCAAACAATTTGCCTGTATACTTTATTTCGAGCTGATGCTCGATTCAAAGTTGATAAGAAAGAAATGGTACATAAAATTTCTTAAGGATGTCTTAATGTCAACGATGTAGCTAGCAGAGTGCCTGTATCAATGCTTCTTTTGTTGTTATGTTAAATCAAAAATAAATTTCAGAAATTTGGGTTAGCAATATTGATTCAATTGCATTGGAAAAGAACTTTTAAAATGAAACCAAATAATACTTTTTTTTAATAGTAGACCACAGCTAATATCTGAGTTGATATTTGAGGCACAAATTGATCATGTTTATACTCATAATAACTTTTTAAGTTAAAATGATTGTTCTGTGCGGAATCTAATTTTGTTGATCAATAAGATTTTAATGTTGCCTCGGACCTCAAGTCAATTTCTCGTTTGGGAGGTCATCCTCCTGCTTGGGTTCGGGTTTATTTGAGCACCCAAGCGCCCCAGTGCCGTGTTTTAAAGTGCCCCAATATTTCATGTAAAGTTTGCTAGGAGAAACAATAGAGAGCTGAGTGTTGCAGTATCGTCATACTGATCAAGATCAAAGCTTTGAGCGCCTCAACGCTGAGAGGTAGACATGACAAATTTTCTGTCACGACCCGACCCGACGGGGACGGATCCCGCCCGAGCCGGATCGCGACGAGAGCTAAACTTGCTTATCCAGGATCTGGCTTTGGATTAGGTTACTGAACTGATCTTCCAAATTCTTAACTCAACAGAAACACACAGAACAACAGAGCTACTAAAAACATCAAATGCAGCGGAACAAAACATCTATCTTTTCATTTCCTCAAAAATAATCATCTACAGAACAGCGCATGGCTTTCAACAGAAAGAAAGACAGAACAGAAAAGCTATGACTGTACAAAAATCAAAAGTACAAAAGTACCTAATCGGATCAGACTCTGAAACTAATCTTGGACCTCCTTGCCCTTCCTAGAACCTGAAAACCACCAGAAAGCAAGGGTGAGCTCAACAGCTCAGCAAAGCAACAAACCACCAATCTAAATTCTCAGAAACCAAAACCAAATTCATCAGACAGAAATCAGATCAGAAATCGAAACAGAGTCGGAATCAGAAATCAGAAATCAGAATCGTACGGAGCATATCATATCAGAATCACAATTTCGTACAGAACAGAACAGATACAGAAAACAGAACAGATACATATAGCTAAATGCCCTGACACTGACGGAATCTCTACGGATTCCGGCCCCTTATGCCTCCCTTCCCAGACACTGACTGAATCTCATAGGATCCAGGCCCCTTATGTCTCCCTTTGTGCTCACGGCACCAAAACAGATGTGCTTATAGCACCAGAACAGAATTCATCGGATCCGGAACAGAACAGATATCAGATTTGATCTCATTTCAGATTTCCCGTTTCACTAACTGAATCTCATAGGATTCAGGCCCCTTATAACTCCCTTTTTATAGCTTATACACATAGCATTTCAATTCAGAAGAAATCCGGACATTTCAGAAATTACCCGAAAATCGGGCAGCACAACGGCAGTACACAGAATTTACACAAAATTCCTGAAAATAACAATTTACCAAATTTGCACAGAATACAGATATTAACATTTCAGAACCTTTATTCTACTGCACAGATAATTTACAATTTCACAGAAAATTGTAGTCTACGAAAAACATCGCCGAATCAAAAATACCCGGACAAAAATCTTCAAAATATAGTCAAAACGTGCACACCCGGCACGGCAACGATATACAGAAACTTACGCGGTAAAAACTGAACCAATCAAAAGATACGGACGAAAAACCGTAACGAAAATGAAATCCGGACAGAAAATACCGCCAACCGCGACGGAACTGAAAATTGAGAAAGACGGAATGTGCCTTACTTCGTGCACAGCAAAATCCTCAACAGTCACTTCGCTCGAAAACGGCCCCGCGTCTCCCCGAAATCAACTTTTCCAAAAGCTTCTTTTTCTCTCTCCTCAGAGCTGAAATCAGATATTTTTATTTTAATTTTTCTCTCTCTTCAAAACGTCTGATTTCCCTTAAATCATACACATATCGTCCTGGCCGATCGCCATATCGGCCTGGACGATCAGACCAAAAATCATAGTCCTGGCCGATACCCACTTCACTCAGGGCTGTTGTCTGGACGATATTTTCTACAGTGCCAATCGGCCTGGCCGATGTCTCCAATCGGCCTGGACGATGCATGCAGAAAATCACCTGGAGCAAAACTGGGCAAAATCTGGAACTGTATTTTCTACTGATCGTCCCAGGACGATCCAAAATCGGCCTGGACGATCCTGGAGCAGATTGTGATATTACAATCTCCCCAACTCAGAAAAATGTCGTCCTCGACATTATCCAATCCAAACGCAGTCAAAACAAGTACGGGTACGACCGTCTCATATCAGACTCCTTTTCCCACGTTGCTTCCCGTGCAGTCCGGTGCTTCCACTGGACTTTAACCATCGGAATCTCTTTATTTCTTAACTTTCGGACGTCGTACGCTAAAATCAATTCTGGCTCTTCCTTGTACGCCAGATTCTCCTGAATCTCAACCTCATCAGCTGATACCTTCTTCCCAGAGTCGGATACCCACTTCCTCAGAGTGGATACATGAAACACATTATGCACATCAGGCATAGAATCAGAAAGCAATAGGCGATAAGCAGATTTTCCAATTCTTTCCAAAACTTCAAAAGGTCCAACATACCTTGGACTAAGCTTGCTCACCTGACCAAATCTGCTCACACCTTTCATTGGGCTGACTTTGACATACACAAAGTCACCGACCTGAAATTCAACAAATCTGTGCTTCTGATTGTAATACTTCTGCTGACGATCTTGAGCGGCTTTCAATCTTTCTCTTATCAAATTGATCTTCTGAGCAGTTTCATCAGCAAAAGTGGCACCCAAAGCCTGTCTATCTTCGACCTCCGTCAGAGTCAAAGGAGTACGACACTTCCTGCCATACAAAGCCTCGTACGGTGCCATACCGATACTGGACTGAAAACTGTTGTTATAGGCAAACTCAATCATTGGGATATGATCTTCCCAGCTTCCGCTAAAGTCCAGAACACAAAGTCTCAACAGATCTTCCAGTACCTGAATAGTCCTCTCAGACTGTCCGTCGGTCTGAGGATGAAAGGCTGTACTGAAATGCAATTTCGTACCCAAGCCTTGCTGAATGCCCTTCCAAAGTCTGGAAGTAAAGCGTCCATCTCGATCAGATACAATCACACGAGGCACACCGTGCAATCTGGCTATCTCTTTCACATAGATCTGTGCCAAACGTTCAACTGAATCCGTCTGTCTGATCGGAAGAAAATGGGCTGACTTCGTCAATCGATCCACAACTACCCAAATAGCATCATGTCCTTGTCGTGATCGAGGAAAACCCATCGCAAAATCCATCGTTACCTCCTCCCATTTCCACTCAGGGATAGGCAACGACTGCAACAGTCCACCTGGTCGCTGATGCTCTGCCTTCACCAACTGACAGGCTTCGCATCTCGACACAAACTCCGCCACATCCTTCTTCATCCCAGACCACCAGAACAAAAGCTTCATATCAGCGTACATCTTACCACTGCCTGGATGAACAGTATAGCCTGAATGATGAGATTCATACAGAATCTCCCGCCTCAAATCTCCAGACACAGGTACCCACAACCTGTTCTTACAGAAAATAGCACCAGAATCAGAAATTCAAAGTTCAGGAGTCTTACCAGATCCAATCTGTGCTAGCAACTTCGAATACTCAGAATCTAACTTCTGGGCTTCTTGAATCCGTGTCTCCAAAGTAGACTGAATACTCATCTGAGCCAACTCCAAATCACTGGAGGAAATCACCTCCAACTGCAATCTTTCCAAATCACGGATCAGAAAGTCATCACAGGTAAGCTGAATACCTGATAATCCAGAAGACTTCCTACTCAAAGCATCTGCTACCACATTCGCCTTTCCAGGCTGATACTGAATAGTCAGGTCATAGTCCTTGATCAACTCGAGCCACCGTCTCTGTCTCAGATTCAGATCCTTCTGAGTAAAAATATACTTCAGGCTCTTATGATCAGTAAACATCTCACATGTGACGCCATACAGATAATGACGTCAAATCTTCAAAGCAAAAACAACTGCAGCTAACTCCAAATCATGTGTCGGGTAATTCTTCTCATGTGGTTTTAACTGTCTCGAAGCATAAGCAATTACCTGACCATGCTGCATCAGGACACATCCCAGTCCTTTCAGTGAAGCATCACTGAACACCTGAAAACCTTCCGTACCTGACGGAAGTGCTAACACTGGAGCTGAAGTCAGACAATCCTTCAATCTCTGAAAACTAGCTTCACACTCCGGTGTCCAAACAAAAGGAACTGACTTCTGAGTCAGTCTCGTCAGAGGAGTCGAAATCTGTGAAAATCCTTTCACAAACTTCCTGTAATACCCGGCCATGCCCAAGAAACTACGTACCTCAAATACCGTAGTCGGCCTTGGCCAATCAGCAACCGCCTGAATCTTCTGGGGATCTACAGAAATACCTTCTCCGCTCACCACATGTCCCAGAAATGAAATGCTCTTCAGCCAGAATTCACACTTGGAGAACTTGGCATACAGCTGATGCATCCTCAGAGTCTCCAACACAATCCTCAAATGTTTGGCATGATCATCCTCAGATGCAGAATATACCAGAATATCGTCAATGAAGACGATCACGAACTGATCCAAATATTCCCTGAATACTCGGTTCATCAGATCCATGAAAATAGTGGGCGCATTGGTTACCCCAAAAGGCATAACCAAAAACTCGTAGTGCCCATACCGAGTACTGAAAGCAGTCTTCACCACATCAGATTCCTTCACCTTCACCTGATAATATCCGGATCGCAAATCAATCTTCGAAAACACCGAAGATCCGGAAAGCTGATCAAACAAGTCGTCTATCCGAGGCAAAGGATACTTGTTCTTGATCGTAGCCTTGTTCAAATCTCTGTAATCAATACACATACGGAGTGTACCGTCCTTCTTCTTCACAAACAGAACAGGTGCTCCCCAAGGCGAAACACTAGGACGTACAAACCCTCTATCAACCAACTCCTGAAGCTGAACTTTCAACTCAGAAAGTTCTTTCGGTGCCATCCTGTACGGAGCTTTCGATATAGGAGCTGTACCCGGAAAAACATCGATAGAGAACTCCACATCTCTATCCGGAGGCAAACCAACCAATTCCTCAGGAAAAACATCTACAAACTCCCGTACCACAGGAATCTCAGAAACAGAACCAACCTCCAGGTTCAGATCCCGCACCGAAGCCAAAAATACTGGATATCCTTTCTTCCACATTCTGCTCACCTCCAACGCAGAAATCAGACTGGAGAGAACACCTCGTAATCCCTGAAATACAACTCTCTCTCCAGCCGCAAGCAAACTCACTTGCTTCTTCAAACAGTCAATCTGAGCCTCATACAGACTCAGCCAATCCATTCCCAGAATCACATCATACGAAGAAATCGGCAATCGAATCAAACTCGATTTCCACTTCTTGCCAGAAATCTCTATCTCACACAAACAAAACTGTCGAGCAATCAATGGATTCCCAGCCGGTAAAATCACAGACAAAGAAACCGGTAAAACCATCGAATCCAAATGTAAAAGCTCAAAACAGTGCTCGGACAGAAAAGAATGACTCGCTCCAGAGTCAAACAAAACACGACAGGGCTGATCAGAAATGTAAACCGTACCTGTCACAACATCCGGAGCATCTCGAGCCTCCTGCTGACTCAGGCTGTAAACTCGTGGCTGAACTGGAACAGGAGCTGAAGCAACAGAACTACTCTGCTCCCTCTGAATCGTAGGTGGTCTCCGTGGAGCAGAACTAGAACCACCACCTCTACTAGCAAATCCCTCAGGGCGTGGAGGAACAGTCCTCGGTCTTCCTGCTGCCGAACCAACAGGTCTGACGAAGCCCTCAGATCGCTGCTCATATCCCATCTGTGGACATTCTGCAATCCTATGTCCCGGCTAACCACATCTGAAACAAAGACCAGCTATTCTGTAGCACTGGCCATGGTGTCGCCGTCCACAACTCTGGCACACAGGTGCCGTACTGACAGATCCAGAACTAGTCGTACTGGTAGCAGTACCAGACGATCCTCCGCTCCTTCTGGAATCTCCAGATCCAGAACCAGGAACAAATCTCCTCTTCCCAGAGGAACCACTGCCAGAAGTCTCTCCTCCAAACCTCTTCCTACTCACAGACCACCGCTGCTGAGTAGCCGTCATGTCGTTCTCAATCAGACGAGCTCGCTCCACAAGCTCAGAGAAATCAGTAATCCTGAATGGTATCAGAGGCTGCCTCAAAGTGTCTCGTAATCCTCTCAGAAATCTGTAGCACCTCTCAGCAGACGTGCTAACCAGCTGCGGAGCGTACCTGGCTAATGCAGTAAACTCAGCCTCGTACTGCATCACCGTCTTGCTCCCCTGAACCAGCCTCAGAAAACTCTCCTGCATCTGTTGTCGTGCAGAAGGGGGAACAAACCAGTCTCTGAATACCTCAGTGAACTCTTCCCAAGTGATCAAAGAGTTCAATCTGCCCTGAAATCTGGCTACCTGCTGGCCATCCCACCAGTGCTCAGCCTCTCCGTCTAACAGAAAAACAGCTAACGGAACCTTCCTGTCTGCAGGACACTGCATCCCGTCAAAAGTCTTCTCCAATCTCCTCAGCCACTCCTCGGCTGCTCTGGGCTCAACAGCGCCCTCAAACCTCGGAGGCTTCAACCTCAAAAATAACTGCAGGTGTCGATCAATGTTCTCAGATCTAACAGTAGAAGCTCTGCTCTGAGTCTCGCTCATCATCTGAGCAACAAGCGAAGCAAACTGTGAAAGTGTATCAGCACCGACCACTGGGGCTGTACTCCCCACTGGTGCTGCCTGATCGTCACTCTGACCGTCTGTCATGTCTGGGTCTGGCTGATCCATACAGAAAAATCCAGAAAATCCGGAAAACTATCACAAAAACAACACAAAAACAACACAATAAAAAGCCAAACGACCCAAAACTACCTCCCAGACAGACTCACTGATCACTTCATAGAGCTCTGTTTCACAATTCAACCTGTTTCCAAAACCAGTGCTCTGATACCACAAAAGCTTGTCACGACCCGACCCGACGGGGACGGATCCCGCCCGAGCCGGATCGCGACGAGAGCTAAACTTGCTTATCCAGGATCTGGCTTTGGATTAGGTTACTGAACTGATCTTCCAAATTCTTAACTCAACAGAAACACACAGAACAACAGAGCTACTAAAAACATCAAATGCAGCGGAACAAAACATCTATCTTTTCATTTCCTCAAAAATAATCATCTACAGAACAGCGCATGGCTTTCAACAGAAAGAAAGACAGAACAGAAAAGCCATGACTGTACAAAAATCAAAAGTACAAAAATACCTAATCGGATCAGACTCTGAAACTAATCCTGGACCTCCTTGCCCTTCCCAGAACCTGAAAACCACCAGAAAGCAAGGGTGAGCTCAACAGCTCAGCAAAGCAACAAACCACCAATCTAAATTCTCAGAAACCAAAACCAAATTCATCAGACAGAAATCAGATCAGAAATCGAAACAGAGTCGGAATCAGAAATCAGAAATCAGAATCGTACGGAGCATATCATATCAGAATCACAATTTCGTACAGAACAGAACAGATACAGAAAACAGAACAGATACATATAGCTAAATGCCCTGACACTGACGGAATCTCTACGGATTCCGGCCCCTTATGCCTCCCTTCCCAGACACTGACTGAATCTCATAGGATCCAGGCCCCTTATGTCTCCCTTTGTGCTCACGGCACCAAA
Source organism: Dendrobium huoshanense (assembly GCA_016618105.1). Lineage (NCBI taxonomy): Eukaryota > Viridiplantae > Streptophyta > Magnoliopsida > Asparagales > Orchidaceae > Dendrobium > Dendrobium huoshanense. The sequence continues at coordinate 95,117,941 of CM028359.1, forward strand.
ACAGATGTGCTTATAGCACCAGAACAGAATTCATCGGATCCGGAACAGAACAGATATCAGATTTGATCTCATTTCAGATTTCCCGTTTCACTAACTAAATCTCATAGGATTCAGGCCCCTTATAACTCCCTTTTTATAGCTTATACACATAGCATTTCAATTCAGAAGAAATCCGGACATTTCAGAAATTACCCGAAAATCGGGCAGCACAACGGCAGTACACAGAATTTACACAAAATTCCTGAAAATAACAATTTACCAAATTTGCACAGAATACAGATATTAACATTTCAGAACCTTTATTCTACTGCACAGATAATTTACAATTTCACAGAAAATTGTAGTCTACGAAAAACATCGCCGAATCAAAAATACCCGGACAAAAATCTTCAAAATATAGTCAAAACGTGCACACCCGGCACGGCAACGATATACAGAAACTTACGCGGTAAAAACTGAACCAATCAAAAGATACGGACGAAAAACCGTAACGAAAACGAAATCCGGACAGAAAATACCGCCAACCGCGACGGAACTGAAAATTGAGAAAGACGGAATGTGCCTTACTTCGTGCACAGCAAAATCCTCAACAGTCACTTCGCTCGAAAACGGCCCCGTGTCTCCCCGAAATCAACTTTTCCAAAAGCTTCTTTTTCTCTCTCCTCAGAGCTGAAATCAGATATTTTTATTTTAATTTTTCTCTCTCTTCAAAACGTCTGATTTCCCTTAAATCATACACATATCGTCCTGGCCGATCGCCATATCGGCCTGGACGATCAGACCAAAAATCATAGTCCTGGCCGATACCCACTTCACTCAGGGCTGTTGTCTGGACGATATTTTCTACAGTGCCAATCGGCCTGGCCGATGTCTCCAATCGGCCTGGACGATGCATGCAGAAAATCACCTGGAGCAAAACTGGGCAAAATCTGGAACTGTATTTTCTACTGATCGTCCCAGGACGATCCAAAATCGGCCTGGACGATCCTGGAGCAGATTGTGATATTACATTTTCTTTCTCGTTTTTCTTAATGGTGGCATCCCTTAGTATTATTAATTTGTCTTTTTCTTTGTTTTGAGTGTTAGAACGGTGCTAGAGAAAAGAAAAGTAAAGACAAAGTGAGAGAAGAGAGATATGTACTTATTTCTCCTAATTTTCATAGTGATTTTTTTGGTGTAATGTGGCTTCGTGTTTTTTCCCAATTTTGTATTTTTTCCCCGATTTTTATTTCCAATGTTTTTACTTTCATGTTTGGTTTGTCGTGTGGTTTACTTCTTTAATGAACTCTATATGATGTATATTTATTATATCAAGCCAACGTCTCCACCCGGTCACCACACTACGGTCCTTCTGACCTCTATCGCTAGACAACGGTCTTTCCAATCTTTGTCGCCTACCGATAACGGTTTTTCCGACCTCTATCACCAGACTACGGACCTTCTGACCTCCGTCACCATGCCAGAAAACAGTCTTTCCGACATCCGCCGCCTACAAACTATAGTCTTTCCGACCTCCAATCCGTCACCAGACTACGGTCTTTCCGACCTTCTCCGCTAGATAACAGTCTTTCTGACCATTTTCACCTGCCAACTACTGTTCTTCCAACCTCCGTCGCCATATTACGGTCCTTCCGACCTCCGTCACCAGGCAATAATCTTTCTAACCACTATTGGCCGTCGACTACTGTCCTTTCAACCTCCGTCGTCAGACAATGATCTTTCTTATCACTAGGACGCAACAACTTTCCATCCCCAACAATTACATCATAGAATGATGGGCAAAGTGTAACATGCGTGAGCTTGCATCCAAGCCACGAATGGGGCTTATCCCATTGGAGTAAGAAATAGAATTAGAAAATTTTTCTTTATTCAAAGCTACTAAGTACTAATTCAAATTTGAACCTAACATAAGGAAATGCATTAATTTTCCCCTCTGTTAATATCGTCGAATGAACAAATATTGTAAACTAAAATAACTAAAGCAGCTCAGTGATAGAATACAACTTCATAACCTTAAGAGAACATTCAAGATGTCTAAAAATAAAGTATCTGATTTTCTTTGTAAAGGATGATACAATGACAAGTTAATTGGTGATAGATTCATGGTGATTAGTTGACCACTGGTGCTGAGAAGACAACGTTAACTCCCAAGATATTATTGATTTCAGCACATTCAGATGTAACAGATCAGATCTTAATCAGTCGTCAACCACTAAATCTCCTATCCTCTGTCTAATCTGCAGACGAACCCACTTCATTCGCGGCAGCCTTCAGTAACCCTGATGGAAACAAGCCATGAAAGCAGAATTCACTACACTCCAAAACCAAGAAACATGGACACTTGTACCTAAACCAGAATCTTTGCTGTAAATGGACATTTCGCCTCAAAACCCAACCCACCAACTCACTTCCTTGCTAAAAAAAGCTAGACTAGTAGCTCTCGACAATCATTAGGAATTTGATCTCAATTTTGCTGAAACATTTAGTCCGGTCTGCATCAATCTGAATCCTACTAGATCTAGCACCCCACAAGAATTGGTCAATACACAAATTAGATGTATCCAATGCCCGTTCTTTAGGGTCCTCTTGAGGACACCATATACATGACTCAACCTAAGGGCTTTGAAGACCCTCACCTTCCCAACCATGTTTGTCTTTTAAAGAAAGCTATATATGAGCTAAAACATGCTCCAAGGTCGTGGTTCACCACCTTCTCCCAACATCTTATATCTCTCGGCTTTCATTACAGCAAAGTCGACCCATCTCTTTTCACTCTCACTTCATCCACTCACTCCACCTATCTCATTATTTACATCGATGACATTCTTATTACAAGTTCCTCTACAACTCATCTTACCAATATAATTAACAGCCTCCACTCCACCTTCTCCATGAAACATCTTGGCAATCCCTCTACTTTCTTCGACATTCAAATAGCTCACAATCCAACCTCTCTATTTCTCTCCCAAGCACCCTACAACTTATCCATCCTAAACAAGGCCGACTACTTATCCTACAATCCGAAATCCAACCCTACCTCAGCCAGTCGTCCACCCAACATTACCTCCACTGCCACTCCATTATCTCTTGAGCTATATCTCCATCTCACTAGCTCCCTCCAATACCTCACTATCACTCATCCTGACATTGTTTATGCCGTCAATCAGCTATGTCAACACATACACGATCCGTCAGCTGAACATTCTCAATGGTTGAAGCAACTCGTTTGCTATCTCAAATGTAAGCTCACCTACGGATAGGGGTGTTAATTCGGGTCAACGGGTCAAGTTTGGGTTGAACCCGACTTGACCCAGGCATAAATAGGTTGACCCAAACCCAGCCCATTTAGCTAAATGGATCAGGATTTCTAACCCGAACTCGACCCGCGTGGGTTACCGAGTTGACCCAACCAAATCCGCAAACCAACAGGAATCGTTGATGAGTCACGTGAGGCAGAGTAGGAGGACGACAAAGTCAAGTGAGGCAGAATTGGCAGACGGTGGAGTCGACGTACAGCAGAGTTGACTATCGAGTGAGGCAAAGTTGATGGGCGGCGAAGTTAACTATCGAGTGAAGCGGAGTCGGTAGACGGTAGTGGAGTCGAGTGAGGCGGAGATGCGGAGTCGGCGGACGGCGAAAGTCGGAGTGAGGCTGGGCTTGAACAGGGATTCACACAGACCAGTGGAGTCGGCGGATGGAGGAGTCGGATTGAGCGGGTTGTGTCAAAAAAGAGCTGTGGGGGACGCATGAAAAAATGTGGGATCTAGGTTAAACGGGTCGACCCGCGTGTTGATGGGCCGACCCGCGTGTTGATGGGCCAACCCGAACCTAACCCATTTTTGAAAAGGGTCATAAATCAGAACCTAGACCTATCCCATTTTATAAATGAGTTGACTCGTACCCAAATTTTTTCGGGTTGGTTTCGGGTCAGATTTTGGGCCGTGTCAATTTTTTACACCCCTACCTATGGACTACCCATCTCCAAAGGTTTACGCCTACATTTATATGCAGATTCTGACTGGGAAAGTAGCATCAATACTCGTCGGTCCACTATTGGTTATTTTTGTTGTGAAACCCTTTAAATTTTTAAGATTTTTTTTATTGACCTAGAGAAGTTCGAATCATAAATCACTTTCACCAAAATATTTATAATATTGTGTTTTAGCTTCTCTAATTTTTTGATAATTTTTTGGCACTACTGAAATTTCTTAAGAAATTGACACCATTGGGTACAAGTGGAGGTTTTGGGGTCGTTAGATGTCCGTTTTGTAAATTAATTTCACACAAATGTTTTAAATAAAACTAGCTAATTTATGAGAATTTTTCTGTAATATTTGAATTTTTGGATTTAAAAATATAAGAGAATTTGAATAAAATTATTTTTTTAATATTAACTAATTGTAATAATTAATCTTTAAATAAAATATCTCATCCCACTCATTTATATTATTATAAGAGATATGCTTATTTCGATTTTATCCCAAAACAAAGAATAACTTAGGAAATAAGTGAGAAAAAGCTAAGTGAGAGAAAGAGAAAACTAAATTTTGGGCGATTTTGATTCTGTTAAGAAAGCTGTCATCTCAAGGTAAGTCACATAATGTCTATCAAAATTTTCAAAAATGTGTAAGTTTTAGTTAATATTTCAATTAAAATGTTATATCCGTTAGCAAAAAATGGGGATAACTTTGCACCAGTAAAACTTCATAAATTTTTGTATGTTGTAGAAATTACGATTATGCACATTTTGAATATTTTCTAGAAATTTTTCACTGGGGTTTGAAAATTTGGAGGTTTTCAATGAATAGAAAATTATCAGGATGTTGAAAAATAATATTGTAGTACAATAAAAGTCTTAAAATATTATTTTACACAACACCTGTCAGTTTAGTAATTTTTTGAAAATATGTATTTTTGCATAGTTGGATTTTCTGTTGTCTACAGTTATACAATACTGCGAAATTTTGATACATGCTCAATTACTTTTTAATTATTATAATATGATGATATATGTGCATATATGATTAAATTATATTTATTTGGAGTCATAAGGAGCTAAAATTCTTTGAGATTCTTTTTATGTCAAGAAATTTTTTGGAGTTATAAGGGATCAAAATTCTTTTAGATTTTGTCTGAGATAAAGATATCAGATATATTCTAGTGCTACGAGCACAAATAAAAAGTGAGTCATAAGGGATCAGAATCCTTTGAGATTTTGTCTAGATCCAAAAAATGTGATCTGAACTACTCTCTGATATGAATTTTAATTTATTCATTTGTTATGTAATGTTATCTGAATCATATAATAACTGATATACATTTATTATATTTTCCAGTTTTGTGATTCTCAGTTTAGTAATTTATTTAAATTATAATTAATTATTTTTAAATATTCATCAAAATATTTGATAAAAGAATATTTGAAAATTTAAATTGGTTTGTGTGGCTTGCTGAGTTGTTGTAATTAGCTCACTATGCTTTTACTTCTGATTTCTAGGATTTGGGAAGAAAAAGAGGTTGTGGACTTAGGATCTGATCTGAGATCATAGGTACTTTGTTATTTTGATTTTTGTACAGTCATGACTAGTTAAAATTTTTCAATTATGTAGCTCTTGCTTTTAGCCATTTACTATAGTATAGATATTTATTTTGATGAATGAAAGAAACTTTATAGATGAGTTTTTCAGTATTTGAATATTTTAATAGCTCTATAATTCATCATTTATTTCAATGAATATTGACAAAAAATCTAAAACAATTTCAAAATTAGATTCTTGGATTTGTTTGTCACAGCTCAACACGATAGGACTTATCCTAGTCGGGTTGGGTTGTGATAGTTGCTACCCCGGCTCCACTCTTATGTAATTCATGGACAATCAAGAAATAGCCCACTATGGCCTGTTCCTCTACCGACGTAGAATGCAGAGCTCTCACAGTAGCAATCACCAACTTCATTTAGCTTCAATGTCTTTTAAAAGATTTCAACATTCCAGTCACACAACCTACAATACTTCGATGCGATAACCAGTCTGCTATCATCTTAGCCAATAAACTTGTCTTTCACACTCGCACAAAACTGATCAAAATTGATCTACTACCACTTCATCCGAGAATAGGTTCAAGCTCATCACATTCATATGCTTGCCATCGCATATCAGGATCAACCAACAGACATTCTCACTATACACTTATCAACCACTCGGTTTCATCATCTCTGAACCAAACTCACAGTTCAGCCACTACCATTAGTTTGAGGGGAGGATAATATTCATCAAGTTATCATCTACACTAGTGTAGCAACTTTAGTAAATTAGAACCATTGATCCATAACAAACTAACAACACACACAATACACATACAAAGAGCAAAGCAACACTCTCCACTCGCCGTACACACTCAGCCTTATAAACTTATTTCAATGTGTAAAGCACAAGCAATTTTCATACACTTATCGTAATCTCCTCTGTAGAAAGTGTGCATACCTTTCAGCTTTGTCTCTAATGATCCTAATCAACCTAAATATACGATGTGTTATGCATACAAATTGATGATACATTAAAGAAACATAAAATTTGAGAAGTTTACCTTTTTTTTTTCCTTCCTTTCAAACTTATTTATGGTTGTTTGAATTAAATGATTAATCAACATGTATTTGTTTTTGCAGTATATTTCCCAATCTATCAATGTATGATGATAAGATCTTTTAAGATTTTTCATAGTTGAGATCGATCAAGCTTTGAATGCAAGTGTGTAAAGTCCAAACTTGCTAGAGAATGGAGTGAAAGGAGAAGAGGTCGAAGATGTTTCTTGCTAAAATGTAGTATAGTACCATTAGTTTTATTTGACCATTAGTTTGAGGATGATGAGCGGTGCTATAATGAAGTATAGTATCACTTAAAAGAAAAAAGGAGACGCCAAAAATTACATAAAAAATAATGTCCCAATCTGAGAAGATAGTTTTTAAAAAATCATGCAATGGAATGAGCATATTGACAAAAAGTTGACAACTCGAGAAGCTAAATTAGTTGCGGGTAAAGGATCAGTACATCGATTAATTATTCTGTGCGGATGTCAAATGCATCTGAAGACCAATCAGAATGTGCCACGTCACCCCTTCGCTCGGTACCGCGGCTTGGTGTAGCTGACGTTACACATTCTGGTTGGTCTCCGGACGACGTTTTGCATCTGACCTCCTTACAGAATAATTTCTCCAAAAGAGTAGTGTAACTTTGACTATATATCTTTAATATAAGTGTTATAATCTTAATTTATTGGGTCCATCAACTGTAACATCACCAAACATTCTGCAAATTAAACAACAAAAAGATCATGTATATATCTTTCCAACATCACAGAAATTACAAAACCCCAACTTTCTTATCTAACAACTATTCATTATATTATGCATCACTACACAGATGCAATTATAGTATATTAACAACAACATGTAACGTAACCTCTGTTCATATACATCCACACAACATTTTGATAATTCAGAAATATTTCCCTGTGATCTTCTCGAAATCAAACTGGCCATGATACTTCTCAACAGCAGACACCACATGCATGAAAACAGAAACATTACAAGGAAGCATCAGCCCATTACTCTGCCTGAATCCATATTCCTGATAAGCTTTCTCCAGCAACATACTGAACAATGGATGCGACAGAAACCTCGTCGGAATCACAAATCTCTCTCTCTCTTCCCCAACATAAACAGGAAAATGCCCCGCCGGCGCCGGAGAAGAAAACTGCAGTTTCTGATACCCGAGAAGCCGGCGGCGGGGCTTCTGGCGCAGTGCTTTGAGGCCACCAAGCCACACTACTTTCTTGGCTAGCTTTGTCATTAACTGCATGGTTGATTTTGCTCTGGAGAATTGGAACTTGAACCTATCCTCCTTCAAAGCAGGAGAAGTGCTTAGAAGGATGGTTGAGAGGTTAAGTTGGAGCAGGAACTCTATTTATAAGATTTAGAAGGTAAGGTTGAGCGATTACTAAGCTTAATTTACACGGCCTGCTATCCAAAATAGTTCAAGAGAATTTTACTTAATTTACAATTTCTGATCATACGTACGGAGTGGCTTAATACATATACGAAGAATCCTTCACGTACTAGTTATGAACATGCTGTGAAGGCTGTTTTTTTTTTGTTTTTTTTAATTACTTGCTTGGCCACGTATTTGTGTTTAAATTATTATAATAGGAGAGATAATTGGGAGATCACAGAACAAGAATATATTATAAATTTAGATCTATATTTTTTATTTGTTTATTCAACAGTAAATGTAGGCGTATAAAATCAATCAAGAATAATATTTATTTATTTATATTAAGGCACACATAATTAGGAAAAATAAATATTATGTTTTATATTTTAATGAGACTAATATTACTAGTTGTGCCATTGATTTCATAGGTCATGTATTAAACCTTATATATGTACAGATTGGATCGCTTCTCTCAGAAGACGAGAAGAAAATATTCACAGATTTTCTACGAGAAAATCAGGATATTTTTGCATGGAGTCCGGCAGATATGCCCGGAATTGACCCCGAAGTAATTGTGCATTCCCTTAAGGTCAATCCTGCAAACAAACCAATCATCCAGAAGAAGCGAAATTTCGCGCCAGATCGCCAGCACGCAATCGAACAAGAGGTTGACAAACTTTTGAAAGCCGGATTCATACGAGAAGTGCATCATCCTAAGTGGCTGTCAAACGTCGTCTTGGTTCGAAAAGGGAGCGGCGCATGGAGAATGTGCATAGATTATACTGATCTCAACAAGGCTTGCCCAAAAGACAGCTTTCCCTTCCACGTATCGACCAGTTAGTCGATACCACTTCTGGTCATCAAATGTTAAGTTTCATGGATGCATACTCTGGCTACAATCAAACCAAGATCAACCCAATCCGAGCCCAAATGAGTCCAAATCAAAGGTTCAAAGCGCTGTTGGAAGGTTCTAACACGCAACAATATATATATATATAATTTAACACAGTATTGTAATATAATATTTATTTTCAAATTTAAATATTTTAAGTTAAAATTTATTTCTAGAAAATACTGAAATTTTATTAATTAAAATTATTTATATATAATTAAAAATGACTAATAAATTATATAAATCTAAATATCTAATCCAAAATAATGTTTTAATCTGTATATTATTAGTGAAAATTTCATCATTTGAAAAAAAAAATTTCTGCAGCGCAAACAACTGAATTTTCCCTTTGATGATGACACAGAATATTCACAACTTTGTATTGCAATGAATTTTTTTTTCTTTTTTTTTTTGAAGTTTTGCATTACAAGGAAAATACTTTTTTTTATCTTTATTATTACAAATAAATAACTGTGTATATATTATATTAATTAAATCAGATCAAACCACTGTGTACTTTTTTTATACTTTTATTAAACGCATATTCATACACAAAACACATGAAAAGTTTCAAATTCAATATGTCTTAGTTGATAGCCTAAGCTTCCAACTAACAGATCAAAGTGAGTTGCATAGCCACTTTGTCCATTTTTTGGATAGGACGACTTTTGAGCCAATTAAAATAAATTCGAATGCAATCAGATCCGTAAGCTTCGAACTTCGAACTTATGACCTCTTAATTAATAATCAAAGCTCTTAACTAACATATCAAGATGAGCTGCATATCACTTTGTATTTTTGTTTTTTTAGACATTTAGGCCAATTAAGGCAGATTCATACACACATCGCATACACAAAACTCAAATCCAATACATCTTAGTTCATAACCTAAGGTAGGGGTGTAAACGAGTCGAGTCGAGTCGAGTATTTGCCTTATCAAGCCTGGCTCGTTTAGTCTTTAATGAGCTCGAGCTCGAGCTCGAGCTCGAGATCGAGCTCGATTGGTGGGCTCGAGCTCGACTCGTTTAGAAAATATCAAGCTCGAGCTCGACTCGAAAGCTCGAGCTCGTTTGAAAAGCTCGAGCTCGAGATCGAGCTCGTTTGAGAAGCACCAATGCATGTGATGGGTATTATTATATATATATAATTCATATTATAAATATAATATATATAATTATATCGAGTAGCTTGATAAGCTTTCGAGTCGAGTCAGACTGAGCTTGAACTCGAGCTCGTTAATCATTCGAGCTCGATTGTAGGCTCGAGCTCGAGCTCGAAGCTCGATAAGCTCGGCTCGCGAGCTCGTTAACGAGTCGAGTTCGAGCCGGCTCACGAGCCGGCTTGGCTCACTTACATCCCTAACCTAAGGGCATCTCCAAATTAAAATCTCATTTTTCCCTCCAAAATGCAGTGAAACTCAAAAATACCGTGATTCATCATATCTCCAATCGAACTCCATTTTGCGTGCTTCTACAAAGGTAACATTCTTTCTGCTCTTTTGCTAGTTTCTTCGAGAAATCCGGTTGAGACAGAAAATAGCTTAGATGAATAATGTTATGTCAATATTGGTGTCGCACTGTTCACCCGCAAACAAATAGCGGAAGATTTGACATTCAGGTGGAGCGACCGAACGATGTCATAAGCATGTTTGACATTCGGTTGGAGATGCCTTACGATCCCAACCAACACACCAAAATGAGGTGTGTTTCCTACATTTTTAATCCTTAGATCATCCTGTTGACAACGACAGGCGACAGCTACTGTGTGCAGTGGCGAGCACTTCTCAGTTTAAATATTATTTCCTCTAGTAGATTAAGTTGCTTGCCTTAGCAGTCAATCCGGTTCATCAATCGATAGTACAATAAAGAGGACAAACAATTGCACTTGATCGGAACTTACTTTCAATATCTTATTTATTATATATTTTTATAATTAAATGAGTGATATCATTCATTTTTTATTTGACAATAATTTTGTCCCACAATATATATTAATATGCTAAGGTAAAAAAATATATAGAAACATTGAGCCAAAAGTCTTAAATTCTGCTATAAAAGGATAAACTTATAATCATATCAATCAACCTCTGGAAAAGAACAAATTTAAGTTTCTTTATAAGCGAAATTTTGGAGCATTTTTTAAAAGCTTACACCTTCTTCTAGGGGTGTCAACTTTTGACACGACACGAAAACCCGACCCGGATCCGACCCGGACCCGCCGGGTTGAACCCGACCCGATTTCAAAACGGGTCGGGTTCGGGTTCCAGAAATCAACCCGTTTCAAAAACGGGTCGGGTTCGGGTTGACCCGGCGGGTTGCCGGGTCAACCCGCCAACCCGTTTAGTTTAAAAAAATTTCGAATTCCCGCCCTGCCCGCTGCCCCCGCCCCCTGCCCCCTGCCCGCTGCCCCGCTGCCCGCCCCGCTGCCCAGCCCCGCTGCCCACGCCCCGCTGCCCCGCTGCCCAGCCCCGCTGCCCAGCTGCCCGCCCCGCTGCCCAGCCCCGCTGCCCAGCCCCGCTGCCCCGCTGCCCGCCCCGCTGCCCAGCCCCGCTGCCCACGCCCCGCTGCCCCGCTGCCCAGCCCCGCTGCCCAGCTGCCCAGCCCCGCTGCCCCGCTGCCCAGCCCCGCTGCCCGCCGCTGCTGCCCCCGCCGCGCGTTGCCGCGTGCCGCGTGCCGCGTGCCGCGTGCCGCGCGCTGCTGCCGCGCGCTGCCGCGTGCCGCGCGCTGCCGCGAGCGCTGCCGCGTGCCGCGCGCTGCCGCGAGCGCTGCCGCGAGCGCTGCCGCGTGCCGCGAGCGCTGCCGCGCGCTGCCGCCGTCGCCTGCTGCCGCGAGCTGCCGCGCGGTTCCGGGTCGTGTCGGGTCAACCCGGCAACCCGCCGGGTCGGGTCCGGGTTCGGATTTTCGACCCGTTTCTCTACCCGGGTCGGGTTAGGGTCGACCCGTTTTCCACCCGGGTCAGTTCGGGTTCGACCCGAACCCGACCCGTGACCCGAAATTGACACCCCTACCTTCTTCGATCATTTTGCATGCAACAAAAGCAAGAAACCCTTGTCTATGAATCTATAACTTTAATCTTGATACCTCAATAAAAAAATGCCTTGATGGGGGCACGAATCTCAAGACATGTCTAAATTGAAAACTTACGAAATTAAATATGGAATCATTTGAACTCTGATTTTAACAAACTTATAGTCAAATTGAACATCACAATGAGATGAATCCAACGACACCAAAATCGATCGAATCTGAGCCCAAATTGGCCCAAATCAAATGACTGAAGCGTATTTTGAAGGTTCAAAGCATTAATTGGATGACCAAATGATCTCTAAATATGACATGTTTATAGTTGAATCGAATGGCCTGATGAGACAAATCCAACGAGTCTAATATCACTTAATTTTAACATCATTAAAGCACTTAAATATTTGAAAAGTGCTCTATGATTAGGGGAACCTGCAATGAATCTTCTTTATATTTACAGGGTGTGTCACTCACAAAAATCTATAAATAGACTCTTACTATCTATATGAAGGGAACCTTTGGCTAGAGATTAGAGAGAGCTCCGATGCTTCAAAAGCTTCAGCACCATCGCTGGAGAATATCTATCAACTGTCTTTGGACTACCTCTCGGCCATCAACGGCCGTCAAACTTCCACCCGACTATCATGGGACCACCGCCTGGCCGCAAACCACCGACGAAATTCCACCCGGTCGTTGATCTCACCGGACCTCATCCTGACCATCGTTAGACCACCGCCCAGCCGTCAGACTTCCTCTTGACCATTGTCAGACCACATCCCGGCCGCCAACCGCGTCGAACTTCCACCCGTCTGTTAACCATCGCTTGGACAATCATCGGACCACCGCCTGACCGACAGACTTCTACTTGACCATTGTCGTAATACCACCCGGTCGCCAACAGTAGTTGAATCACTACTCATCCGCCAAACTTCTGCCCGACTGTCATAGGACATCCACCTAATTGTCATCGCACTTCCGCCCAACTTTCCAAACTATTGTAATTCTACTACCTCTAAGTCAAGGGACAGATCAACCAAATTTAGTGGAATCCTTTCACTTGGACAATGCCCCATGATTTTTTCCTCTTCAAATTTTTCATGTAAAAGAGGTCTGATATTTTACTCCTCTCTCTCTCTCTCTCTCTCTCTCTCTCTCTCTCTCTCTCTCTCTCCCTCTTAAATTAAATGTTTGTATGTTGGATATCCGATTGCTAAGGCGAAAAATTTAATTACTTTACCATCACTAATATTCTAACCCACAACAAATATTAATCTCTTCTCTAATCTTGAAAGCTTTTTAATGATATATATTGATGATCCATACCTTTATTATCATGATCAAATAATAGCTATTTAGAAAACCTTTAGAAATTTAGGAGAAAAGAAAGCCTCTTCCTACAAAACTTAAGTGTTTATCTATACTATGAGGCTGCTTAGTCTGCAATATTGTTGGGTGTAATGTAAAGTAAATTGAGAAATCTAAAATTTGATTGTTTGGATGACTGCGTTTCAAATGCAAAATATTTTCACATGCTGGTTTATTTTTAATGTATTTATAATTCACCAAATATAAGTGAATTCCTTATGCACATCTCATGTAAAAATCTGTTGGCCAATGCCTAACACCATTGTTAATTAGCCACTGCTATCACTGATCACCATCAGAAGTTATATCTGATGAATTATTGTTCCAAATGCACTATTATTTTATTATGTATTTATTTATTTAAAGCTACACAAAAATAAAATTAACTCATGTATTTATTATATGCTCAACCAAACAAATCAAATATATTTTTAATACACAGCTCATAGTGAAAAAATATCTCTTATATTTACTCTGAAATGATCTAAATAGACAAAAAAATTATATATTATTATTTTTTTTTTTTAATAATTTAAAAGTTATCCTCACACTCACTTATGATTATATAATATACCTAATAAAGTGTTTAAAAGCTAGATAATAAGCAATTTAGAAGTGCAAAAAATTGTACCAAATACTTCTAAAATTTCATAAAAATTTTATTTTTTTTTTAAATTGCAAAACCATTTGGAAAGCTTTGATTTTAGAATTTTATCTCTTTAGGAGCACCAAACTAAAAGGAATTTTATTAGGAAAATAAAATAAAGCTTTGATTTTAGATTTTTATTGGGATTTTTACATGCATAACACTTAAAACTTTTGAAATTACATATTTAATACTCAAATTATTGTATTTACTGATATACCACTTAAAATCCTCATTTTTCTCAATTCTACCACTCCGTTCAAGCCCGTTAGAAATCCGTACGTTCGTGCGAAGCAACTGCAGCCATGGAGGTGTCTCCGGCAATGTGGAGCCGCAAAATGCCTGACCTGTCGCGTCTTCGTCGCGAGCGTCTTCATCGCGAGAGCTGTCCGTGTGCGGAAATTGCTCTAGGGTTCTATGGAGAAGTTTCGTCGCGAGCGTCTTCACTGCTACCCTCTTCTATTTGTTCGTTTTGATACCATGCAATCCATTGCAAGTATAACAGATTGTATCACTTGTATGCCAAAGCAAAATAAAATTGGGAAAATTTTAAGGATAGAAGGATGTCGAAGGATGAATGCTACACCCCAGTCAACAAACATGAGCATTATAATGGGATATGAACTTCTGTGATGTTGGGATGGGGTTGAAAAAATAAGCAGAACAGAAGAATGAATATTCAAAAATGCCTCACCAGAGGCAAAACCGATGGCAGCCAGGTAAAAGTGATTTTCACTATTAATTTTCACCCCGCTATCACATTAACAGTTACTCCTATATAGAGAGAAGGAAGGTGGAGAATCACACCTGAGTTGATTCCGTTATTCCTCTACGTGGCAATTGCTTCGCACCGAAGACGACGTGAGACGAAATTTCTGATGGGCTTGAACGGAGTTGTAGGATTGAAGAAAATGAGAGTTTTAGGTGGTATATCAGTAAATACAATAATTTGAGTGTTAAATCTGTATTTTCAAAAGTTTTGAGTGTTATGTATGTAAAAATCCCTAAAATAAAATTATTTCTCATGGCCCATTAGACATTTTGGCCGACCCATTCGGCCTCCTAAATTGGCCCATTGAGATTGCATTTACTAAAGCCTTCATAGGCATTCTTTGACACTTTGAATCATCAATATTAATCTTTGAAGATCCTAATCTCTCTATAATGACAATAGCCTCAAAAAATATTAAGGCAAAGGCAGGCGAAGGCTCTGAATTATTTAAAGTTTTGTTTGGGACAGCTTTTCTTCTGTTTTGTTTTAGCCCGCAATTGCAATTTTTATTTGGTCATTGAGTTTTTAACTTTTTATTGCTTTTTGCTAAATTTTTAAGCTATGAAACTATTTCCAACAATAGCTTTCAAAAAAGCAACTTTATTCACAACTGTTTTACAATCACTTTTATAAAAAGTTGCAGATGTTCCAAATGTATCCTAAGGCTTCATTTGGGACAACTTTCTTACAGCTTTCTAATGCATCTTTCTTGTACAAATTTTTTGAACTAGAAATTATTATGCTAAAAAAATATTTTAAAAAATAATTAAAAAGCTATTCCAAATCAAGCCTAAGGTTTTGTTTGAGATGGCTTAGTTACTGCTTCCTAAAGCAGCTTTCTAGTACACAAATTAAAAAAAAATTGTACTACAAAGCTATTTTAAGAAGCGGTAAGAAAGCCGTCCCAAACGAAGCCTAAGCCTCTACCTTCTTTACTTTTTATTACTATGGCTAACTCTAGTTACTTATGATAATAACTAAAATATCAGTTTTATAAATCAATTTAGTTATATTTGTAGCTATATATTTTTGCAAATGAATGCATCATAGTTCATACTACGTTATTGGCCATAAATGTGCATTATCACAACAAAAACAAAACAATTAAATGTTATAATAAATATGTTTGAAGTCAAATAATAAGACGTTCGGGTGTTTGGTCTAGTGGTATGATTCTCGCTTCGGGTGCGAGAGGTCGCGAGTTCGATTCTCGCAACACCCCTAAATTTTGTTTCCTTTATAAAATTTAAGGAACATTTTCGTTTTCAATTAAGAGATAATAAGGTAATTAACTCTAATTGTTTTATTAAAATGATTTTCTTTGCAATTACGATTTTATACGTTAATAAGCTTTTCAAAAAAGAAATTTTTTTTTTAATTTCGACGTTGGTTTCATTTTTATTCTTAGCTAAGAAAATAATATATTTATGTGTGTATTTGAATGTGTAAAATTCTAATTAATGTATGCTTAATTATCACAGGCCTTGTAATTAATATGTAAAATAATTAATGATCTTAATTGAACAACAGTAACAACATCATCAAGTCTTTATCCCAGTATGTGCGCTCAGGTATATGATTTTTTTTTATTGTATTTTTTAAAGAGTTAAATTCATATTTATATCTAATAAAATGATCATTTGTAATATTTTCTAACCATATCTTTTTAGATCTACTTCCATATTTCTTAATATAGGTCAAATCATATTAAGAAAGCCAGAAGGGTTGGATCAAAAGCAAGTCAAGCAAAGACAACAACAGTCCGACGATAAGGACTAGGATTTGCTTTTCCTCTTCTCTCTCTGTTCTTTGCCTCCTTCGACGACGACAAGCCGGCGACAGGGAGCTAGCCATTCGAAGCAACGACGACGACGAGCGAACGGCATGGAGCTCACTGTTTTGTAGTTGAATTGGAAGCAACGACAACGACAGGATGGAGGTCGCCATCAGTTATGCAAAAATGGGTCAGGTTTGGGTCGAGTCAAAGAGTAGCGAGTCATGTCGGGTTTGACCTGAATCTGACCCGTAGCCCGATTTGAAACCCCTATTTTTAACCATCATAAATTAATAGTAATAAAGATTCAATAATATTAATAATTAAATCATAGTTAATTATTGATTAGTCTTAGAATTTATCCATCATTTGGCTTATTAGGGGTTGTTTGATTGACAAAATAAAATAAAATAAAATATTGTGTAAAATGAATATAGCATATTTAAATTATTTAATGTATGTATTTTTTTTATTCAAAATAAAATAAATGCAATGTAAAATTTAATATTGAATGTGACAAGCATAGGTCAATCGGTGATGAGCAGGTGATGGTGATATTGAGTGATGTGGTGCGTTTTAATTGCTCCGAACTGTCTGATGCCTGCACAGAATATTTCTGTAATGGATGGCAGTTTCGAGGGCAAACGATAAGCGATCCATTTTCGTCCAAATTTTCTGAGAAGAGAAATATCAGATTTTCTGATAAATAATGTTTTTATTTGTACTTTTTTATTGGAGATTAGCTCCTAATTAAGCTAATAGACAGTTCAACTCATTAAAAGTCAACTCAAAATTACTGTTGTACAGCCACCATCATCAATATCTAAGAAGTAATCCCAACCTAATAGCCAATATATTCATGTTTATCTAAGATGAAAGATGTAGACAGCTCAACCCCACTGATTTTCTTCTCAGTACCTCAAATAAATTCATATAAAAAATATAATTTATTTTTTAACTACCATGTGGCCCATCTAGGAGTGAAATTTGCAAGCATATTTTTATAGAGTATATTAATTTTTTATAATGCATTTAAAAAATAAATTGATTAATTAAAGCTGAATATAAAAAATAAGCTGAAAAAGTTAAAAGTTTGGCCTCCATTTAAAAATTTATGATTTCGTAATTGAGCGCTCCCTCCTCGCGGACATAATTGTATTATCGATAATTAAAAAAATACTATTAGTATTTATCATAAAACACTTAATTATATATTTTTATTTTTGCAAGAGCATTGTCTATGATTTGCCATAATCTGTTTACAAAACTTAAATACGCAATTTTTCTCTTAAAGAGTATGGTTAACCTACTGAGATGACTAAAAAAGCAGCAAAACAAATACTCTTAAGAGCAAGAACATCAAAAACAATGAAAACTGCTAAATTCGAAAAATACATCCTATCTTCTTCTATCTCACCGTTGCTATACTTAAAAGGTACCAAGAGAAATTTCTAAAAAATTCTAAAAACATATAACAAATTAAGGTTTCGTTTAGGACGGTTTTCTTTCTGCTTCCTAAAGCAGCTCCCTAGTACATAAATTAAAATTTTTATACTAGAAAGCCGCTTTAAGAATCAATAAGAAAGTCATCCCAAACGAAGCCTAAGGCTTCGTTTGGGACGGCTTTTTTATTGCTTTTTAAAATGGAGTTGTAGTACAAATTTTTTAATTTTTTACTAAAACTCCGTTTTCAGAAGCAACAAAATAGCCATCCCAAACGAAACTTAAATCTACTATATTTAAACAATATTATAACTAAAATGCTCAGCATCAAAACAACTCTATAGCTTTTGATAGATCATTAATTATATAACTAAATTAGTGGCATATATTGGATTCCTACTGAAAGGTGACAAATATTGTGTATTTGCTCATGATAGGAATATTTTCATTAAAAAACTGTCCTTCATTCTTAGTTGCCCGCCATGAAAATTTGAAGTTGATATGCGTTTGAACTTTGAAGATCTTTGTTACCGTTACTAGCTTTGAAGAGTGGCAGACAGATGCTTCCTTTTCTTTTCCTCTAAATTACGAACAAGGATTCTCCTCCAGCAAAACTTGATAAATATTATAATCATATATTTTTTACATATATATTATGAAATTCATACACATTTTTATATTGAAAACATAAATATCTATATTTATTTATATAATATTAAATTCTTAAAATAACATGAAAATATCAATAATATATATATATATATATATATATATAATTTACTTATTTGTTTGTACAAAAAAATAAACTCCCCGAAAAATATACGATCTTCTTTACTTTTTGAGTTTTTTTCCCATAAAAAGAAAAACAAAACAAAAGTACGATTGCATAACGTAAACTAGCTATGTCATTCATTAAATGATCGCAACAAACATACCTAATAGGAATCCTCTCTCTCAAGCAAAGCTGTCAAAACAAAAGTACCACACGCTTTTAAGTTTTAACATTTCGAAACTATCATTTTTTTATTTAAATAAAACAAAATAATAATAACAAACAGGGTCAATCTCGAATTTTTGGATAAAAATAGGGTTTCGGGTCACTTTCGGGTCAAAGAGTTAACCCGGACACGACCTGATTTTTGAAACAGGTCGAATTGTTGAACTAGAACCCGAGCTGTTTAGGACCCTAGCCCGGAATTTTCATGTCGGATTTTTGGGTCGTGTCAAAAATTGACACCCCTAATTCAGACTAACTTGTTTAATAGATGAGCTTATTTGGCTTAACTCATGAACACAATTTTGAGTCGAATGGACTTGTTTATTTTATTTTATATATTTTTTTAATTCTTTTGCTTGTTAGTATGCTCTTCATATTTTTGATCAATTTACCTAAACTCTATAGTTGATAAGTGACCAAATTTCATTTAAATCAAAACTAGTTATCAAGTCAAGTTCGCATCATCCAGATTACTAGTCGGCCAAATTTGAGTCCACCTTCTTGATTCGTTTATAAAACTAGCTGGATTCAGCCCGATTTAATTTAGATTGGGTCAATTTAGTAGTAGACATAATCTCAACTTATTAACCCGTTTTGAAACCGCTAATTCAATAGAAGATAATAGCTCTTTTTCCAATTTAAATAAAATAATATTGCAAAATATCAAATAAAAAACAACAGGTCAATTATAGATATTAATAACATAAAATTAATTATAAATCGAATTTAATGTGAATTTATATGAGTAAATATTCAACTTAAACTTTATTATTATTATTATTATTATTATAACTTTTTCTTGTTATAACCTATATTGCAAAAAGAGACGCACTACAACGGCAATTGACATCACGAAATCTCTCAACGTACCCTTTCTACGAGTGCAAAAAGGGCCCCATGCTTTCTTAGAATGTATCTAATGCTTAGTGGCATGCACGTGCTTACGTAAATTTATAGTGGCGAGCAGCCAAATCTCACCCGCATATTTGGACAGATTATTGTGCGACTGGAGAACCGTTTGGTACCGCTTGGTATCGAGCATGATACGGTATCAAGTTCGGTATCGAGTGTGGTACATTTTTGAGATGATGTGACGCAGTTTTATTTGTCTTTGGATGACGTCCGATGTCCGCACCTACTAATTTTCCCATATATTTGACCTATACATTGTAATTGTGAACCTAATTTTCAAATAAATTTTTATTTCATACTTGAGATTAAAGCTAACTGTATTAAAAAAGTTTTGTCCAATTCAGATCAAGTATTAAAAAAGCCTGAATTGAATTAAGCGTAAAAGAAAATTTAGGTATTTGATTTGATGAAAAATCAATATAGTGTAAAATTTTACTGAAATTTTTTTCCTTTTCTCTAGTTTATTTTCTATGGATTGTAAAACTTATCAGTTTTGGCTGAATTAATTCCTTTCTCAACACAAGTCAACTGTAATGTCACCACCCACCGCCGCCGTCACTGTCGATCTCCCACAAACCGTCGACCACGTCTGTCTTTGCCAGCGGCCAGCCACCACCATTATTTTACTTTAAATTGCATTCATTTTAATTCGAGTCAAATAAAAAAATAGTAATTTCTTGCATTACTTTATCACTCATCCAAACAACCTCAAATATTTTAAATATACAATATTTATTTTACACTGTATTTCATTTACTTTGCACTCATATTTCAATAAATCAAATAACCACTTAGTTTTAAATGCTTTAGCAATATATGTGAGCTATGGGTGTCAATATTTGACACGACACGAAAACCCGACCCGAAAAATCCGGGTTGAACCCGACCCGATTTCAAAATGGGTCGGGTTCTAGAAATTGACCCGTTTAAAAAACGGGTCGGGTTCGAGTTGACCCGACGGGTTGCCGGGTCAACTCGCGAACCCTTTTAATTCAAAAAAATTCAAATCCCGCCTCTGCCCACTGCCCGACTGCGCTGCCCGCACGCTGCTGCCCCTGCGCCCGCGCCTACAGTTGTGCTGCCCTCGCTCGCGTCCGCCCCGCTCCCCCGCCGTCTTCCTGCCGTCGTTCCGGCGCCGGCAGAACCCAAAATCGGGTCGGGTCGGGTCAACCCGGCGGGTCGGGTCCGGGTTTGGATTTCCGACTCGTTTGTCTACCCGGGTCGGGTTAGGGTCAACCTGTTTGAACCCGGGTCAGTTCCGGGTTCGACCCGAACCCGACACGTGACCCGAAATTGACACCCCTAATGTGAGCCATCATAATATATGTGTTGTATGTAAAGAGGATCCACCATTCTTAATTATAAGCTACATTTAGGGAACTAAGGTGGATTGTGAGGTGTCATGGAATATATTAGGAAATAAACTATCATGTGAAGTACCTTCATAAGCCATATTTAAGGAACTAAGGTGGATTGTGAGGTGTGATGGAGTATATTAAAAAAAAAGAGTTATCATGTGAAATACCTTCATTAGTGAAATGTACAATAAGAAGTTGATTTATTTAAGTTTTTGAAGGAACTAAAGCTGGGCTCAAGCTATTAGTGTAGATATTATAAACATTATAGGAGAAAAAAAGCTTTTAGATGATTATTTAAAATTTTTGCGATGGTTTTAATCGCTACAAGAAAAGCCAACATCAGTTCTAATACCAGTGCGTGATCGTAACAATTGTTGTCCGCTGCAAACGACTTACGCAACAATTTTACAACCGCTAAAGTTTAAAATTTGCATCACTAGTCTTAGCAGTCATTTCAACCACTTCAAATACACAAATTAATAACATTTTTTAAATTGCTACTAGCATGTGCTACCATTGAAGTCATATTTTATTTGTGAGCTTAGATTCTCACATGTGACATTCTTTCAAAATTAGATATATTACTAACTTTTTATCAAAAATTAATTTATAGCTACCATTGCACTCTCATTATCTATTGTAATTAGTCTTGCGTCTTACTTTCAATTAAAATAAAAATGTGTCATAGAAGCGTCAATCAAGTATCAATGTTCTCATATTTGATGGCAAAATTAGCATTCTAGACTTATCAATCTTGTAGCATTTTTAATGATAAGTATACTTTGATGATTATTTCTGTCATTAAGCCTCTTTTGGAACTGTTTTCTCACTACTTCTTAAAGTAGTTTTCTGCTATAAAATTGCTTTAAGAAACAGTAAGAAAGTCGTCCCAAACAAAACCTAAGTTTTGTTATAGATCATCCATCTCCTTTTTTTTCATATAAATTGAAAGTTGGAAAGAATAAAGGAATGGTGGTTTATGTATAATCTATGGGAAGTTATAAGGGTGCAAGTAATGGCTTGATCATAGAGCAAATAGAATAATATAAAGCCACAATAAGAAAAGAAGCATTACTTAATTGTAACTCACAAGAAAACACAGAAGAATAAGTAATTCATATGCTTATCGCATAGAAAATGGTAGAGAAGTTTGGGGGGGTCAAATGAAGATAAGGATAGAAAAGTCAGTTAGGTAGAATTAAGCTTTCCAGAGTAAATTTTCTCTGGTTTTTTGAACTTGCGTCGCTTGGGATGACTTTCTTAACTGTTTTTTAAAATGATTTTATTGTAAAAAAAAAAAATTTTTTAACTAAAAAAATGCTTTAAAAAATAGTAAGAAAGTTGTCCTAAACAAAATCTAAATCTACAAATTTCAACAAATAAAACTTTATGGGTTATGCTGATATGCTAAATTTGTATAGAGGACCCCCAGTTTATAAAATCAGGTTTTTCTTCAGAATGAGAGTTTATAAAGGTCAAAAAGCAAGCATTTTACATTTTAAATTACTTTGAAATTTTTAGAGGAAAAATATGAGGGCAAGAAAAATAGAAAACAAAATGTGAACCATCACTTCTTTCAGCTGTCTAATGATGATAGGGGTGTAAACGAGTCGAATAGTGACCTTATTGAGCTCGGCTCGTCAGATATATAGTCGGCTCAAACTCGAGCTCGAACTTGAATAATGAAGCTCAAAAGGCAAGCTCGAACTCGAGCTCGTCCCATTGTAAACAAACTCGAGCCTGCTCGCGAGCTCGTTATTTAATAATTTATTAAATATTCTTATTGATTATATAACTATTAGCAAAAGTATGAGGATGATTATTTGCTTGCCTCTTTATGATCATGCGCCCTTATATTTTGCTTTGATAAGCTTAGTTTTTTTTTTCCCCTCAAATGCCAGCACCCTTTTTTTTCAATGAAATAATCAAAAAAGACATAATATAATATGGTGGATATAACTCTGAAAAAATGACTTATATGGTGAAAGTAAAAGGAGAGCCTGAGCCGTTATCATTAAAAAAAAAAATCAATGCTATGCCTAGTTATTCTCTTTATAGAGGCGAATTATTATGTCCTGTGATCGGACGTTCAGACATCCAATCCAGATGTGTCATGTCACCAAAATACACTGGGGCCTAGTGTATTTGGGTGATGTGGCTCATCTAGATTGGTGTCCGGACCAATCCGGACACCAGACATAATAATTTGGCCTTTATAGAAGGGATGTTAGCGTCCAATAAAATAGGCATTTTCCCTGATAGTAATGACAAACATTGGTCTTGATCTTGACAGGGAGCATGAGTGATGACGATGATGGTTTCTCATGAGACCTCGAAACAATGTGGGTCGAGTGTCAATATTGGTGTCATTAGTAGACATCAAATTTATTAGTGATGACGAGTATCAATATTGATGTTAATGACTGGCATGAATCTTATTGACGATAATAGGTGTAAGTCATTATAGCAACAGTGAGCATTGGCGTTGTTAGCAACGACAATCGTACACCAGCATTATTTATAACTATGAGCACAACCTTATTTTCAAGGGATGGTGCCGATCTTATTAAATATGACTTTCATGGAAGAGGCCTAGCGTTAGTGGCTAGAAGGAGACTCCCAAGAAGGATTCCATTGAATAAAATTAATTAAAAAAAAAATTTTATCGAAGACACTTATCAACATCAACAATGTTAATTCCCTTCATCACTAACAATGTAGATGTCCATGGTTGCCATCAAGGCAAACACCTTTTGTTGGCATCAGGAGAAACGGTTTTCATCATCAACAATGCCAAAACTCGACGTCCCCAGTAATGCTGATGAACATTGCCATAAATGTTATGTGTGTAATCTGATTGTGTTGATCAATCTGGTTATTTTGTTGTTTCAGATCTCAAAGCTTTGCTGTGTTCATTGGGTGGGGGGTTTACCCCTGCTTGGTTCGGGGTGCTTTTCACACAAATTTTTTTTTTTCGGTACAATGCCCGATGTTGTGTACCTGAGTGCCCAAGCGTTACATACCTGAGCGCCCCAACTATGAATGATAGAGAGCATAGCTAGCACCACAACAGCCTAGATATGATGTCGCAATGGGTCAAGACAAAGATTGAGCACTGCAACGTTGAGTATTTGAGCGCTGCAGCATTGTCAAAAAAAGACTGAGCGCCGCAATACCCAAAACTGGCACTGCAGCGCTTCGAGATGGACTGGATGGCTTTTTTTCTCACTTTCTAAAGGGTTGCTTCCCTTGGAGTTATTTTATTTGGCTTTCAATTAGGGGCAAGGGTGAAAACGGTGCTAGCAAGGAGAGAGAGAGATTATAGAGACATGTACTCATTTCTCTTAATTTTCATAATGAATTTCTTGATGTTGTGTGGCTCAGTGTATATTCCCTATTTTGAATTTTTTCACAATAAATCTTGATGTCATTTACTTTACATCCCATCCCCCACCAACCCCCACAAATAAACAACACTAAAACCTGTCATTGCCAATAACATTGAGCCCCATTGACAACAATGTTATAGCTAATCAACATCATCCAGGCTAACATTCATCGTTGGCACCAATACTAGTACTCGCTATCACCAATAAGACCAATGCCCAACCTTTCTAATAACATTGATGCATGTGGATGCCACGAACACCGGCATCCACTATCACCAATACTAATGCCCAAATTACATTAATGTACTTTGTTCAAATAAACTCAAAACTTGACTGGATCAACCCAACTCAACTGAATCTAAGGCTGACTCAACCCAACTCAACTGAAAATTAACATCATAGTCCATTCTCAATCTACAATTTACTTATACTGCACAAAAACAAAAACAAAAACAAAAAAAATTAAGAATAAAATTTCTGACCTGACTACAAAAATAAATTATCGAGCAACTTGCGTTATGACATAAGCAGTTTTTATGTTAATTAGATAGTCCACCCAATCAGAAAGTGACTAACATTATTTTAAAATTTTCAAACGAATAAATGATCTAACCAATTGAATAATATTGATTAAGGATTTGTTTGGGATATTGGTTGCACTATTTTGTCAAAATGAATGTGAAATTATTATGAGAAAAATAATCTTTTTATAAGCTGCTTTGAATATTATAAATATATTCTTTTATATAAAATATCGAACAATTACTTTCTTAAAGTTGTCATACATAAACAACTCTGCTTGTTAAAAATAACTTCCCACCATATAATTTATGAATAGCAACAAAAAAATAAGAAAACGTTAGTGGTAAAAAAACTATGATTGCGGTCTTAAAAGTAATGCATGACTAAAGCTTTGCTTGGGATGATTTTTTTATTGATTCTTAAAACAAAATTTTAGTTGAAAAAACTTAATTTTATTATTTAAAATTCTATTTTAAGAAGAAATAAAAAAGTCATCTCAAACTGCTTCGTTTGAGGCGGCTTTTTTATTGATTCTTAAATAGTTTGTCACTATAATTTGCTTGTCATTATCATATCGATCGCTGCTACCTGATAAGCAAGCCAACGTATTGCTTGGTGCTTCCACTACTACTGTTAAAGCAGGTCACCTTTTTCTGCCATGACATCTACACCGTCCGTTGCCAACGGACTGCTCTTCACCGTTGATGAGGGATCCTTTATCTAATATATAAGAATGTAATAAGGCTACAGTAAAGACGATGAAGAATGAGATCCTCATATTCAGCTTTCTGCTTGTCTTGCATGTTCTCTGTATTTGTTATGTTAGGATAATTCTTTAATTTGCAGATATCCGAACTTCTTCCGATGAAGTTCAACATGGTATCAGAGCACTAGTGCCTCACGGTTTCTGCTTCATTCGTTTGCTCTATGGAGAACTCTTCTCCGTCTTTCTCCTGTTCATCTTGTTCCAATTCTCACCCAAAATCTTCTTTCTGTAAATCGTCTTGCCACTGACAATGATTGTTCTGTTTTGTTTGATAAAACTGGTTATCACATTCAGGATCTGACGATCAGTCTAACTCTCCTCCACGGTCCGTCACGTCAAGGTCTCTACCCACTTCATTCAGCTAAAGCTTCTCCTCGCTTCTACTCAGCTTTTTCTGCAACAAATTCTGATACTGAATTGTGGCATTGTCGTCTCGGACATCCGTCGCATCCCGTTCTTCTTCAACTACCTAAACATGTTACTTCTATGTCTATGTCTCTCTCCTCTAGCTATCATTGTAATACTTGTGCTCTTTCAAAAAGTCACAAGATACCTTTTTCTATTTCTTCTTCTAGATCTAGTCATGTTCTTGACTTAATACATAGTGATGTATGGGGTCCTTCCCCTACTTTATAATTACATGGATTTAAATACTATGTGTTATTTATCGATGACTTCTCTCACTTTTCTTGGCTTTATCCATTAAAACAAAAGTCTGATGTTGCTATAACATTTTATAAGTTTAAAATTTTGGTTGAAAAGCAATTTAATTGTTCTATTAAATGCTTGCGATCAGATGGCGGTGGTGAATACTCTTCTAAATCATTTCAATCATTTCTTACTAGTTGTGGTATCATCCATCAGACTACATGTCCCTATACCCCAGAACAGAACGGTATTGCCGAGCGCAAACATCGACACATCTTAGAGACAACTCGGGCTCTTCGTCTTCAGGCTAACGTTCCTCACCAGTTCTTTGTTCATGCCGTTCTAACAGCTGTCTATTTAATTAATAGACTTCCTCCTCTATCTAAACAATTCTCTTCCCCATTTAAATTACCTATTACAAAAATCCTGATTATTCTATGTTCAGAACTTTTGGATGCCTCTGCTATCCTCTCCTTTCTCATAATTCTATATCTAAATTTCATGCCCGGTCTTTACCATGCGTTTTTATTGGTTATGCTGATACTACAAAGGGCTATTACTATTTTCACATTCCCTCTGGCAAAATTTTTCTATCAAGGCACATCAAGTTTGTTGAAAATATTTTTCCATTTCAACATCACACACCTATACCTTCAAATACTCAAACTCCATCTGATCCTTACATTCCATCATCTCTTTTAGTTCCTATTCATACTCAATCAACTCATATACCAATTCCTCCTTCTCATTCACTACCAGTTTCCAAAGCAACATCCTCTACCTGTTCTCATATTTCTCCAGCAAGTATCCCAGCTTCCGTCTCCAATTTTCCTCAAGAAATTAATACAGATTCTGTCTACGTTTCTCCCTCAAGAAGGTCTCAGTAATTCACCAACTACTACAGCTCCACCTCATATTACCTCCACTCATCCTATGGTCACTAGGCTTCCAACAGGGAAGCTTAAACCCAAAACTATTATCAGTATGACTTCTCATCTTGCAGATTCTGATCCCACATGTTTTACTGAGGCATTTAAACATTTACACTGGAGAACTGCAATGTCCGATGAATTTGCTGCTCTCCAAAAGCAGGGAAATTGGAAATTAGTACCACCTTCTCCTACACAAAATGTATTGGGTTGCAAGTGGATTTTTCGAACTAAATTTCATTCTAATGGTTCTATCGCACGTCATAAAGCTCGCCTTGTTGCACAAGGTTGCAATCAGTAGTATGGTCTGGATTATCTGCAAACGTTTAGTCCTGCAGCTAAACTTCCAACCATTCGTATTTTGCTTGCCGTTGCTGCTACTTTCAGCTGGAATGTTCTTCAACTTGATGTGTCGAATGCCTTTCTACATGGGACCCTCACTGATACAGTATATATGGCTCAACCGACGGGCTTTAAAGACTCGATCCATCCGGAGTATGTGTGCTTACTCAAGAAATCTCTATATGGTTTAAAGCAATCCCCGAGAAAATGGTTTGAAACTTTTTCAAATTATTTGCTTAACTATGGCTTTACTCACAGTACGGCGGATCCGTACGTCCTTATTAATCTACCACAAGAATTTAGTTTCTATTTACATTCTTGTATATGTTGATGATATTTTGCTAACGGGCAATCATGATCCGACAATTACATCCCTTCTCTCAGCCCTTCACAACAGGTTTTATATGAAAAACCTTGGGAACGTTTCTTATTTTCTCGAAATGCAAGTATTGCAAACATCCACCGGATTTCATCTTTCTCAAACGAGATATGCAACTGATGTGCTTAAAAAGGCTGCTATGTCCAATTGTAAGCCACTTTCAACTCCGATTGCCTCTAAGGCCTTGTCCGATGATATACAGGTTCTTCAACCTGCTCAGCTGAAGTATATAAGCAATTGGTTGGCTCACTTCAATATTTGACTTTGACAAGGCCGTATATTGCATTTACTGTTAATCGGACGTGTAAACACATGCATAGTCCTCAAGAAAATCATTTCAAGCTTCTTAAGAGGCTTCTTCGGTATATTAAAGGTACTCTCTCTTTTGGCTTACCGATCACAAAGTCTGATTTAAATTTGACTGCATATTCTGACTCCGATTGGGCCGGAGATCCAATAGATCGGAAGTCCACTACTGGTTATTGTGCATTTTTAGGATGCACATTAATTTCTTGACAAGTTAAGAAATAGAAAACTATTGCACGATCATCTACAGAGGCTGAATATCATGCCCTTGCCACTGCTGCTGTGGACATCATTTGGCTTCGCCGTCTTTTGGCTGAATTTCATATAGCTGTCAATTCTCCTACAACCTTGTTTTGTGATAACATTTCTTCTATTGCTCTTGCAAATAACCCTGTTTTTCATGCACGGACAAAGCACATTGAGATCGATTTTCATTTTGTGCGCGATTGCATCAAGAACAATCAGCTACAAGTGTACCACATTCATTCGATTGATCAGTTAGCTGATTTATTCACAAAAGCCCTTAGTTTATCACGTTTTCAGTTGTTACGTGCCAAGCTTACCATTTATGAACCAAATGTTAGCTTGAGGGGAGGTGATAAGCAAGCCAACGTATTGCCTGGTGCTTCCACTACTACTGCTAAAGCAGGGCACCTTTTTCTGCCATGACATCTACACCATCCGTTGCTAACGGACTGCTCTTCACCGTTGATGAGGGATCCTTTATCTAATATATAAGAATGTAATAAGGCTACAGTAAAGACGATGAAGAATGAGATCCTCATATTCAGCTTTCTGCTTGTTTTGCTTGTTCTATCTATTTATTATGTTAGGATAATTCTTTTGGTTGCAAATATTTGGACTTCTTCCGATGAAGTTCAACTCTACCATCTGCCGCCGCTAGGGGTGTCAATTTCGGGTCACGGGTCGGGTTCGGGTCAAACCCAGAACTGGCCCGGGTTCAATCGGGTCGACCCTAACCCGACCCGAGTAGGCAAACGGGTCGAAAATACGGACCCGACCCAACCCGTCGGGTTGTCGGATTGACCCGACCCGACACGGGAAGCGAGCTAGTGCAAGCGAGCGGACCCAGGGTGCGCAGGCGGGCGGACACTGGGTGCGCGGCGAAGGGTAGGGCGGGTGCGCAGCGAACTCACGCGTGAGGAGAATAGGGCGGGTGCGCGGCGGACGGGGGCCCGCGGTGGGTGTGCGGCAAGTGCGAGGGCAGGTTAGCGCATGCAGGCAGGCTCGCGCGTGCGGGGTTGCGGGCAGCGCGCAGGCGTGCGGGGTCGCGGGCAGCCGGGGCAGCCTCGGGCAGCTCATTCTAAGCGGGTTCACGGGTTGACCCGCCAGCTCGCCGGGTCAATCCGAATCTGACCCGTTTTTCAAACGAGTCAAATCCGGGAACCCGAACTCGACCCGTATTGAAATCGGGTCGGGTCCAACACAGATTTTCCGAGTATGATTTTCGTGTCGTGTCAAATATAGACACCCCCTAGCCGCCGCTATGAATCATCATCATTATCAAATTTTACACTATATTTATTTTTACTCATTTTATACTTTATTTATTTTTCAGAATGAAACCACCTCTAAAATTGAAATAGGATTTAAAAACCCTAATATGAATACACCAATATTATTGATGCTGACATCAAGTTTGAAATATCACCAAAACCAATATATAATTAATCTTATCACTCTGCATGTTCCCAAAACCCCCCCCCCCCTCATTAAGGAGTTTTCAGGAAAAGCCACTCTACAATTTAAGCATCGTACTTCGGAAGCGCGCTGTTCACGCATAGCAACAGCAAGCCATTGGTTCCCAGCTCCTAAGAAAATTCCCATTTTACCCCTTCATTCAAGTATTAAAAATCCTCTTTTTCTCCTCCTAATATTACCACCATCCACATCCTTTTCTTCCCTTCTTCACCCCCCTCCTCTTCACCCCCCTCCTCTTCTTCTTACCAACATCTTTTGCTTCTTTAAGCCTCCAAATCCAGCCAGCAAAGGAAAGTTTTTAAGATAAAATACTACTAGAGTAATGATTCCCACGTCCCACCTCCCAAAATCAAAATCATTGCTTTAATCCAACGAAAATACCAGCACCAATTCCTCCCAGAAAGACGAGCATTGAAAAAACTAGCTCAAAGTAATTGATTTGGACCACTTCCACGCGGGTTCTTACAAAAATATCCCTGCCCCTCTACCTTCCAGTGACAGCCATGACGGCAGTGCTAAGATCCCCGCCACAGCTTCCTTCATCTCCAAGTTCCCCGCTTTCTTGCTCATCCAATCATGGCTCTCAAACGCTTTTAACCAACTCTCCTGTAGCTTGTGGTGCGGTTGGCAGGGAGGAGGTGAGTAAAAGGGAAAGCAGAGGAAGAAGAAGAGAAGAAGAAGGGGAGAGTGAGAGAGAGGAGGTGGAGCAACTGTCGGTTTTGGCTCTTATTCTTACGATTCTTAGGAAAGTGAGGTGCAGGACGGAGGGGGAAGAGGACGCCGGGCGGATGGAGATCGGATGGCCGACCGAGGTGCGGCATGTGGCTCATGTCACCTTCGATCGCTTCCATGGTTTCCTTGGTCTTCCTGTGGAGTTCGAGCCTGAGGTTCCGCGGCGAGCTCCGAGTGCTAGGTTTTTAGTCTTTCTTGCTCTCATGTTCTACCTAACTTCCTGCTCTTTGAGAGGATTTGATGCTATGTTCTCTACTGGAATTTGGTTTTGGGTTGTCTGAGTTATCAGGTTTACTGTTTTAGTTGTTTTAAATTTCTTAAAGAATGATGGTTTGGAGTTTCTCAAATGGATTTGAAATTTTGGCAGCCTTGTCCAATGTTGGGACAGGTGGATGAAGGCTCTTTCTCTTTTTTTTTTTTTTTATATCGTTTGTAGATTCAAATAATAACGTTCTAAAATCTTTTTGTTGCAATCATTAAAGGTTGTTATTGCTTTATCAAAGTGTAATTTTCAAGCATAGGCTCAATTTTCATGATTTTGACTATTTTTACAGTAATTTTCATATCATCTCCTCTAATGAAAACTGAACCATGAATTTATATTCTTGTATTGTATTCTGTAAACGGCATTCGTATTGTTGTCATCTTAGTTCGATTGATGCTATTTGCTGGTCAGGCTTTCAGATTCAATAGAAATTTGGGTACTTTCCTGAAGATGAAAGAAAAAAAGCTATCTGCTTTTTTTTCTGGACACACCAAAACCATATATCATCCTGCAATAAACTACCACTATTCCATGAATTGTTAGCATTATTTTGGTAAAAACAATCACACTTATCATTGTGGCATATGCGGTAATGTACTGTTTCTAAGCTTTAGCACCCGAGATCATAATTTTGGAGCTTATGACCGATTACCATCAACTTCACATCACCGTAATTCATGGTGTTCTAGCTTTTTTTGGTATATTTGCTTTTGATTTTTGGTATTTGAAGAGGCTTGAAATTTTTTTTTTTTTAGGTTAAACCCACGGAAGGGCCTACGCGTTGATTAAAGTTAAAATTACAAGTCCTTAAGGAGATTTTCAGCCCGCTAATGCTCAAAGAGCTACAAACACTCAAAAAGAATTAAAAACCTAAGGGCCGAAGATCCCCATCTACGCCAAAAACAATAAGACCTAGAAACATTCTAAAGCGGCACAAAAAAGGTGCCCAAAAATGAGAAAGCTCAAAATAGATCCAATCAGCCCAAGCTTTCAAGCCAAAAACTCCCTCAAGGTGGAAGCAAACCTGCAAAAAAATCACAAATAACACTAAAGGAAAAATAACAGTAGAAACAAAAAACTTACCAGTTATCATCAACTCCAACTCAGACTTGAATAGATTCATATCAAAATTAGTGCATGTTTCCATGATGGCTGGTTGTAGTGTGTTTCCTAGGTAATATTTGGATTTCCTTTACTAGCTTTTGGTTTCCAAAGAAGATTTCGGTTTCCTGTACTTGGAATTCCTGTTGTTTTCCCTTGCATTTTCGGTCTATTTTCCTAGGCTTTGATTTTATGCTGCTGGTCATTCCCCTTCCCACTTTTGCTGATTCATATTCTAGTGTTTTATCTTCTCAAGAAGAGGCTTCTCTTAGCTACTTTGTGGCACATTTATGTGGGCAGTTGGGTCTTTTTTTTCTCCTATAAAAGGGAATGTTTGGCTGCTGGAACTGGATGGAGAGATTGGTGATGAATATTTGGAATGTATAACCTACGAATTATCTAGCTTGCGAGCTATCTTCCTCTACCCTACTTCTACTTCGTCTTGGACTTCTATGTACTTCTCTCTCCACGGTGTTCATTCCATCTTTATCATTCTTCTCAAACTTTGAAAAGTTGTAAGGTGTCATTAAGTCATATTTGTATGGTGTCATTGAATTGTGTTTTTTATTTAAAATAATATTGTTATATTATTTTATGTTTGTGAATGTTTTAAGGAAGGAAGGTATTTTAAGTTTGCAGTATGTGTATTTTTATTACATCACAGGGTCATTTGGTTGTTGTGTCGGAACAGCAGATCAAGAACCTCAGAATTGGACAGGTGGCTCGTGCAAGGTTGCAAGTTGGAGCGCGCACAAGTATTCAAGGAAGACTGGCAAGTCGGTGCTCTCGGGTGAGTTGTAGCCGTGGATTGGAACGCATGGTTGGTGCAACCAAAAAAACACTATACTAAGATTGCAAACTAGAAGACAACTTTTCTTCCTTATAACATTTCTAAACATAAACAAGATAACAATATTATTAAAACAAAGACACACCATAACTTATAAAAATTTGAGAATAAACATACAAGTGGAATGGAAACCATGGAGAGAAGAAGTAGGTAGAAGTCCGAGATGATTTTTTTTCAAGAGATAGGGAGAAAGAAGATAATAACTCGCAAGCTATTTAAACCCGCAAGTTTTTGTTCCAAAAATTCTTCACAAAAACCCCACTTCTAGCAGCCAAAATAGCCCCTTTTATAGGAGAAAAATGATCCAACAACCAACATAAATGTGCCATCCTAAGTAGTCAATAAAAGCCACCTTGAGAAGATAAAATATAGACTAGGAGTCAGCAAAAGAGGGAAGGGGGATAGCTAGCAGCAGGAAAAAAGCAGTAGAAATTCCAAAGCCACCTTGGAGAAACAACAACAGGAATTTCCAAAACCTATATGGAAAAATCAACAACATTGAATTCGAAAATTTCCTAGAGAACTCCAACAGCCATTTAAAATCCAACAACCAGCAAAGGGAATCCAAATACTGCCTAGGGAACACACTACAACTAGACATCATGGGAAGATATGGGCTAAGCCCATTAAGAAAAAAACAACCTAAAGATTAAATATCCATATAGCCAACAAGGAAGTAAGGAAACATAAAGAAAATATAAAAATATCTTGCTTTGCCTGCATCAATGGTGGAGGTCGTTTGTGAGCGGGATTGGGCTCGGTTTGACGGGATTAGGCTCAGTTTGGCAGGATTATAGGATAGGAAGCCAGTTAGATCGATGTAGGTGCACAAGTGGTTCTTTGATTGTAAAATGTGGACCAAGGTGGAGATTATGAGGTGTTTGTCCTATTTTAGGATAGGTTGATCCTGTAAGTTACCACAATAATGTAAATGCCTATATATAAGCATTGTAGGCTGATGTATAATTCAGAAAAAAATGAATAAAGCTTTAAATTAGTTTTCCTCCAAAAATCTGTCATCCTTTCTCTCTCTCCCTCTCTATTGCAAGAAGGCTCAATAAGAGCTCAAGTACTCCTCCCAATTTCTTAACAAAACTTTTGCTTGAAAATTTTAAATGTTAGTTTCTACTTGGTTTTGTTCAAATTGTATGGTTTGCTTATTTTGGGAAGCCTATTGGTAGAGGTGGATCAGAAAGAGCCCACGATGGGCAATTGCCCACTCTAAAATTTTTTATTTTCTTAGGAGAATAAACCTTTTAACTATGTTGCCCATTTTCAATAAATGCAGATACCCAAATTCTAAGAAATTTTTATTTTTTTTTTCTACTTCATACATAAATTTATGCATTTCACAATCCTATTTTGTCCATCCTCAAAAGAGAGGTTGATTCCGCCCCTGCCTATTGGTTATAGTGCTTTAGCTTGTCTTTTGCTAGTGTTATTGTGCAGAAATCTTTGATTGGAGTTCTAATTTGAAAAAAAAATCATATTCTAGGGACAATGCTTAAAATGACAAGCCTGAAGCAATTTTCTACATGGCATATATATGCCTATATTTAATGGTCAAGAACATGGATAAAGGTAATCACATTTATAGAGTTCGAAATATGGATAGTTTTGTTGAGCTTTACCATAACAGTGGCTGGAAATTGTGGTGAAGAACAAGGATATTATTAATCACATTTATATAGCTCTAAATAATACATATGGTTGATCTTTACCATTGCAATGACTGGAAGCGCCAGTGTTTAAGGCACCAAAATATTCTAGAAATACATCATATTGAGAATATGTTTTAGTAATAATGCAAGGTATAAAATGGAGGCCTTCTGATGACTGGGTTAGGAAAATAGTTGTATTGGATTTGGCTTATGTTAAAAAATGTAGAGGTAGACCTAAAAAGATTTGGTTAGAAAATATTAGAAATAATTTTTTTTTATTATATTTAAATGAGAATTTAACTCTTAACAGGATCCAATGGAGGAAAATGATTCATATAACCAACCCCACAGTGAGCTAAATGTTTGATGATGTTGTTGTTGTTGTTGTAAGAAAAGTTAGAATATACTTAATTAACTGTTCATTGTATTACTTTTTATGTATTGAAATCCAAAATTTGAAGTTACCTCCAGATTGAAATCACAATATACTCAGCTAAGGTCAAAATAGCAAACTTGCGCTTTAAATCAATTTATAGAAAATTTAAAAGTACTAGTGCCATTAAATCAACACGGGGGCATGCTATTGGTTGCACTTTTTGCTTGTTAAAATGACACATGATGAATTCTTAGCTATCCCTGGATTCATTTTTATAATGCTAGTTAGTCTTTGGAATTGCTTGTGCATAATGCCATAGTTTTGTTGCTTTTAAATGCCATTCTTCTTTACTGTTTGGGTAATGGAAAATGGCAAGTTAGCATGGGTAGCCTAATGTAGGCTTGGAGAGAACTCTAAATATTTTCTTGAATATATGCATACCAATATTTTATATTTTATTGTTTCTACTAATTTTATTGTTATGTAATGCAGTGCGAAGGTGTTTGGTGTTTCAACTGAGTCTATGCAATGCTCCTACGACTGTAGAGGAAATAGTGTACCAACAATACTCTTGTTAATGCAGAGAAGCCTATATGAACAAGGAGGCTTAAGGGTATGCTTCATTGTATTAATCTTAATTAATAATCTTTTCATATTTTTATTATTTATCACCATACTATTGAACAGGCAGAAGGGATATTCAGAATTAATGCAGAGAATAGCCAGGAGGAGTATGTGAGAGATCAGTTAAATAGCGGAGTGGTTCCAGCTGGGATAGATGTGCATTGTTTAGCTGGACTAATCAAGGTATAAAACAACTTCTTATCTGCGTCTTTTGGTAAATTCCGTGAATTCGCTTGTTTATACTAGGTTCTTATATGTTTTTTGCTATGTATAGCTTAAAGTAATTAAGGTTTCGTTTGTGGTGGCTTTTTTGATGCTTCTGAAAGCTGGTTTACGGCACAAAAATTTAAATTTTTGTACTAAAAAACTGCTTTAAGAAGCAGTAAGAAAGTCGTCCCAAATGAAGCCTAAGTTGAAAATAGTTTAGAATCTCCGTTGTGATACTTTTTGCCAGATTAATATTATTAGTCTCCTATATTGTGGGTGTCTCTCCATGGCACAGGTACGCCTTGGAGCCCAATGATTTAATTTCAATTCTCTAAACTAATAGTTCTAGAAGTTTAGATCGATGGAGAACCTGCAACTAAGGTGTTGTAGCCTCAACCTGTGTCATGTATTAAAAAAATGCGATCATATTATGTCATCTCCATCTTGGTCATCTAATCTTCAGTGTAAAATTTGTCGACTTTTAAAATATACCAAAAATACATATTCGAGCCATACATATAAACCTTCTTAACATTTTTCTATTACTTATAATGACATTTGGGGATCCTTTTGTGTGACTAATATTTTTGGGGCTAGATGGTTCATATCTTTCATGGATTATTACACTAGAAATATGTGGATCTTCTTAATAGAAGATAAATATGAAGCATGTCACATTGTTAAAAAGTTTCATCTATATCTTCAAACCCAATTCCAAATCAAAATCTAAGTCTTAAGGACTGAGAATGAGAGAAGATTTTCATTTAATTCTTAGAAATTATTTTCTTCAATAAGGTATCGAACACCAATGTTTTTTTGCATATATATGCTCCATTAATAAAATGGGATTGCTAAGAGAAAAAACTTTCATTTTTTGAAGTTGCTTAGAGCTCTTAGTATCACTAGCAATGTTTCGAATCAATCTTGGGGATAGACTGTCCTGATAGTTGCGTAACTCATTAATCGAATACTATCAAGGAGCATTGAATTCAAAAACCCCTCACTGAGTCCTCGAATTATAACACACAAACATGCTTATCGCTACTATTTCTCTTTAAATTTATGGGTGTTTTGCATATATTTATACCCTACCTATGAATGCAACAAACTTGAGCCAAAAGCCGTTATGTGCATCTTTATTAGTTATACTTTGAACCAATAAAGGTGTAAATGTTACTGTCAAAAAAAAAAAAAAAAAAAAGAAATTTTATACTTATGGATGCAGAA
The DNA here is from genome assembly GCA_016618105.1 of Dendrobium huoshanense. Lineage (NCBI taxonomy): Eukaryota > Viridiplantae > Streptophyta > Magnoliopsida > Asparagales > Orchidaceae > Dendrobium > Dendrobium huoshanense. Next base: position 95,155,154 of record CM028359.1, read on the forward strand.
TTCTTTGAAAACCAGCCCTTTTATTCTAAAACTCACTTATAGGGGAAGGATTTCAACACTCTTTGGGAATGTGAGTTTTTTCATCTATACAACTAATCTCTAGCCTCCCTCTCTCTCTAGCCCCTTGATGTTCAAATCCCTAAAAATTCTCAATTGTTATAGTTTGTATTGGATGCCAGGAACATTCAACAACCACCCATATGAACAAAGCTTTGATCATCATTCGCAAGGTGATACTAATTCTAACATTGATATCCTAATTGCATAGGAATAGTACAAGAACAACAAAATATTATATCTTATATAAAATATCTAATCAATAAGTACTTCCCTTACAATATCCTATCTTCTTATCATAAGGTTTTTACGATCGACCTTTCTACTGTGAGCATTTCTAACAATATTTAGGAAATATTAAAAATATCTAAATTGAGAGATATTGCTTGCGAAGACATGAAAGCATTTGAAAAGAATGGCACATGGCAACTCATAATTTTACCATAAGGAAAGAAACCTGTTAGACGCAAATGGTTAGTCAATATAAAATACAATGCTAATGGGAGCTTTGAAAGATAGAAAGCTAGATTAGTTGTAAAAGGATTTACTCAAATTTATGGCATAGGTTACAAAAAACCTTTGCATCAGTTGCTAATCTTAACTTTGTTCGAGTTCTAGTATCTCTAGATGTAAATCTTTATAGGCCTCTTCATTAATTTGATGTAAAAAAAAATATTTTTAAATGGAGATCTGGAAGAAGAGGTGTATATGAATATGATGGACCGGGTGAACCAGTCCCGCCTGGACCCGTGCGGATCTACAGGCGGAAGAAGGGGGGGGGGGGGGGGGGGGGGGGGGGGGGGGGGGCGGGGAACCGACTGGACCAAAGGGACCCCCCACTTAAGTGGGGGTATTTTGGGGATGGGATGATCTTTTTGAAAGAGTATGAAGGGAGCCATTAGGGTTTAGTTTTTGGGTATTATGAAAAGTGTATTCTCTTTCTAGTTTCTTCCTCTAGTCTTCTTCTTGTGTTTTTCTAGGGTTTTCTTGTGGGAGATCTTGTCCTTCTCGAAGTGGACAAACTTATCTTGTTTTCTTTTTGCTTGCTAATGCAAAGATTCTCACTTTTCATCTCAACCCTTTTGTGATTGTTTCTCATTTGGTTTTGCAAGGAGAAATTTCTCTTTTTTGGAGGGGAAATTAGGGCAAACCCTAATTTGTGAAACCTAAGGCGTATCAATTTGGTATCAGAGCTCTTGATCCTAGACGACATGGCGTCAAAGAAAGTGGAAGTTTTGGAGGGAGAGATGGGCCAATTGAAATAGGAGGTGGGTGAGAAACTTTCGTCAATGGAGGGAAAATTTTCATCCCTAGAAGAGAGATTTGGGGGAATGGAAGAGATGATCCGGAAATTGCTAGAAGCTCAAGTTGTTCAATCAAACCCTAAGGAAAAAGGGAAATCTCCGGTAACGAACCAAAACCCTAACCCTAATTTTTCAATTAGGGAAGGAGTAAATCAGAGTGAAGATGGCATGCAAGGACAATGGCCAAGGGAAGGAGGAGAAGGGTCTGGAGTAGGTGGCCCTTGGGGAATGACCGGTGGTCAAGGGGGCCGGCCATACATGGGCTCGGTGGGCCCCCACGGCACACGTGGGGGGTGGCCGAATCTGATGGGGGGGTTTCCGGAAGGAAATCATGCCACGTGGGAGCAGGGAGGAAGAAGGGAAGACTACGGCATGGGCTATGGAGAGCCAAGAGAACCACCATGGAGGGGGATTCAAAATCCTTGCCCGGTGGAGAGGAGGGGAAGACCACAAGGAAAGGGATTTACTCAGGGGACATGGGGAGATGGAAGAACCTTCCACCGAGCTGACAACCGCATGAGAAAATTGAAGATTCCTATTTTTGAAGGGGAGGATGCTTACGGGTGGATCTATAGGGTGGAGCGCTATTTTGCAGTTAATGGTGTCACAGAAGAGGAGAAGTTGATGACGGTTCTGGTATGTTTGGAAGGGAAGGCATTGGCCTGGTTTCAATGGCTTGAAGGGAGACAACATGTTAGGAGTTTGGAGGAGTTCAAAGACCTCCTACTTCATAGATTCAGGGTGTCCAGCGAGGGTACACACTATGAGCAGTTGGTGGCTCTAGTGCAGGAGGGTACAGTGGCAGAGTATAGAGAGCACTTTGAACTACTGTCAGGCAGATTGAGAGGGATTCTAGATGATCTTTTGGAGGGGAATTTCATGAAGGGGTTGAAGCCCCACATCAGAGCAGCCATCAGGGTAGTTGCTCCACAGGGGTTAGTGAAGATCATGGAGACTGCACAGCTTGTAGAGGACAAGCTGAAGGTGGAGCCACCGAGAAGGTCAGGGGTGTCCTACCCCACTTACCGACCACCACTCATGATTGGAGGCCCAAGGGCGACTACCATCCTTCCTCCTAGGGAGATAGCCAAGGAGAAACCCACTACGGCAGTGAACCAAGGAGGGTTCAAGAGATTAACTGATTCAGAGCTGAAAGAGAAAAGGGCCAAGGGCCTTTGCTATCGATGTGATGAGAAGTTTACACCCGGGCATAGGTGTAAGGAGAAGACACTACATGTGATCATAGTGGGGGATTCTGAGGAGGAAGATGACACAGGGGCAACTGAGGAGGGAGAAGAGGAGGAGCACCCTCATTTGGCTATGGTGGAGGTTTCACTCAACTCAATAGCAGGACTGACATCACATTCCACCATGAAGCTGGAAGGGGAGATTGCGGGGTACAAGGTGATGGTTCTGATTGATAGTGGGGCCACCCACAACTTCATTGCTTGCAGATTGGTGGAGAGGGTGGGGCTACCAGTGACACAGGGGAGAGGTGTACACAGGGGAGAGGTGTATGAGTCCTTTTGGGCACGGGAAAGGAGCGCTGTAGCGGGCAGTGTAAGGGAGTGACCCTTACATTGCAAGGAGAGGAGACAATGCAAGACTTCCTACTGCTGGATTTGGGAAGCACTGACGTGATACTTGGGATGCAGTGGCTCCAGTCCTTGGGGGAGATAAAGGTGAATTGGAAGAAATTATACATGGAGTATGGGAAGGGGAGCAGGAGAGTGACACTACAGGGAGACCCCAGTTTATGCAGTTCCAGAGTGGCCTTGAAGTCCATCTTCAAGACTTTGAGAGATGATGGAGAGGGCTATTTGATAGAGCTACAGCAAGTGGGCATGGAGGTAGAAAGAGAGCCAGAAGTCATACCTGAGGTGGTTTAGGATCTTCTACAACAACACTCCACAGTGTTTCAGATGCCCAAAGGGCTACCCACTATCAGATCCAGGGAGCATGCTATTGTGTTGAAGACAGGGGTAGCACCCATCAGCGTGCGACCCTACAGATATCCTCATGCTCAGAAGGAGGAGATTGAGAGGTTAGTAGCAGAGATGATGGAGGCTCAGGTGATCCAGCCCAGTGTGAGCCCATTTTTCAGTCCTGTACTCTTGGTAAAAAAGAAAGACGGTAGTTGGCAATTCTGTGTGGACTATCGGGCCCTCAACAAAGAGACTGTGTTGGACAAATTTCCTATTCCGGTGGTAGATGAGCTTTTGGATGAGCTTGGGGGAGCCACCATCTTCTCCAAGGTGGACCTGAAATCTGGTTATCACCAGATTAGGATGAAGACTGAAGACATTCAGAAGATAGCTTTCCGGACACATGAGGGTCATTATGAGTTTCTAGTGATGTCATTCGGGCTCACTAACGCTCCCTCCACCTTCCAAGCCCTGATGAATCAGGTCTTCCAGCCCTACTTGAGGAGGTTTGTTCTAGTTTTTTTTTATGATATATTGGTGTATAACAAATCTCTGCAGGACCATATCACCCATCTTGGGGTGGTACTCACGACATTATTGGAGCATCAGCTATATGCCAACCAGAAGAAGTGTTATTTCGCTCAGAAGAATGTGGAGTATCTGGGACACATCATTTCAGAGAGTGGGGTGGCGGCTGACCCCACCAAGATAGAGGCCATGGTGAAGTGGCCTACACCAAAATCCCTTAAAGGCCTACGGGGATTTTTGGGACTTACTGGCTACTACAGGAGGTGTATCAAGGGCTATGGTTCCATAGCAGGCCCTTTGACTGATCAGCTAAAGAAGGACAACTTTCAGTGGGGAGAGAAGTCAGAGGAAGCCATGAAGACTCTGAAGGGAGCCATGACTATTGCCCCGATTTTTTGCTCTTCCAGATTTCACCCAGCAATTTGTAGTTGAGATTGACGCTTCAGGAGTGGGCTTGGGAGCAGTGCTCATGCAGAATCATAGGCCGATTGCTTTCTTCAGCAGGATCTTATCACCTAGAGCGAGGTTGAAGTCAGTATATGAGCGGGAACTAATGGCCATTGTGTTAGCCATTCAAAAATGGCGGCCTTATCTATTGGGGCAACGATTCATAGTTCGTACTGATCAGAGGAGCCTCAAGTACTTACTAGAGCAGAGGTTGGTGGCAGAGGAACATCAGAGGTGGCTGGCAAAACTCTTGGGGTATGAGTTTGAGATTCAGTATAAGCCCGGAGCTCAAAACAAGACGGCAGATGCTCTTTCCCGTATGGAGTGCTCACAGCTGATGGCACTATCTGTTCCACGATTGGTTGATTGGGGTGAAATGGTGAAGGAAAATCAACATACAGAGGAGTTAGAGAGAATCCGGGCGGCTATCCAGAAGGGAGAAGGAGGGTTCAAAGGGTATCACCTAGAGAACTCTCTTTTATTATACAAAGGGAGGTTAGTATTACACCGTGACTCAGCATTTGTCCCCATTCTTCTACGGGAGTACCACGATAGCCGTATTGGTGGACATTCGGGGGTGGAGAAGACCTATCGGCGGGTGAAAGCCGAATTCTTTTGGAAAGGGTTAAGAGGAGATGTCGAAGACATGGTGAGCAAATGTGATATTTGTCAACGGAACAAGTATCAAGCTTGTGCCCCTAGTGGTTTGCTGCATCCCTTGGTGCTTCCAAACAAGATTTGGGAGGAAGTCACCATGGATTTCATTGAGGGGTTACCCAAGTCGGAAGGATATACGGTCATCATGGTGGTCGTTGACCGTCTGAGCAAGTATAGCCATTTCATTCCACTACGACATCCTTTTTCAGCTCCTACTGTGGCATCTACTTTCATCAGAGATATGGTTCGATTGCATGGGGTCCCCACGTCTATTGTCTCGGATAGGGACAAAGTCTTCTTGAGTTCATTTTGGAAAGAGATCTTCAAAATGCAGGGCATATTCTTGAAGCGGAGTACAGTATACCACCCACAGACAGACGGACAGTCCGAGGTGGTGAACCGGAGCGTGGAGACTTACTTGAGATGCTTCTTGGGGAGAGGCCTAAGCAGTGGGTCAAATGGCTGCCTATACTGACTTTCTTCTGCGGTAATTTTCTTTCAGGAGGTCTCGGCCTCCAAATTTCTTTACCTTTCCACTGGGACCTTTTGATAGCAGATCCGTGAACATGAGGTTCAGGTTTCATGCTCCAATGTTCACCATGTGGAACTGATCTTGATTTCTCTTGAGTTACCGTGGCAGTTGGTAACTCTCTTTGTGGGATTCTTGTAGTCTTGTTTGCTAATGGCCTTTAATATCTCTTCTTCATTAAGCCATTCTCCTTTGCAGCTTTCAGAACTCTGTGTATCCTGGCGGACAGAGTTTCGTACTTCTTCTTTTGATTTTGAGGAACAGGAGTTTGCTGTGGTTGCTCCCAAAAAGACTGCTTCAACTCACCATCTCTGTATTTCTTTTCAAGCCAGTCTTTGACTTTCTTTTCAGGCTGGTTGCCTGCCCACTAGGGTATAAAGTAAGAGTATTGGCCCTCCGGGGAACATGTCCTATGGTGTTATTCTATTTGTTATGCCATTTCCAGGGAGTGTAAAGGGCAGCTTTCTGACATTTTCAATTTTGAGCTACCCAGGCCCCAAAGCTGTGCTGTAAACACTTCCAAATTCCTCTTTTCCCCTGCCTTTCACAGCTGGTTAGTTACTTGTGCTTTTCTCATGAAATCCTTAAGTGTCGACTCCCAAAGATTTCAGAATTCGAGTTTGAGACCTTTTTTTACCCGTTTGACTGTATTAGCCATACGCAAAGTTTCTGTATTTGAATTACTTGCACAGGTGGAAATTTTCGAATTGGATGAGTTCTCGAAGTGAGTTTCTGAAAAACGGCTAGCATGATGATATTCAAACACTTCTTTATAGAAAGAAGAAAGAGAAGTTATATTCCTTACCGGCTATCGGTAACGGAAGGATATGCCTCTAACTCGGTGCATTCCCTATATGGGAATGGTAGGTACCCCTTCTGTGCTTCTTACAAGGTAGTCTCGTAGCAACTCCGAACGAATGCTTCAGTCAAGTAAAGGCTACTTTTGGTCCCCGGATAACTGATTGAGTAGTGAAAGAAGAAGTCTCTTTTTCTTCAATCAGTCTAGGTGCAGCGCGAGCTAAGACTCAGACTTCAACTCCAAGGCCAGTTTTGGAGGAACATCAACATCTGTAATAGAAGGGGTATAACGTTGATGAAGCTACCTAGGCAGGAAAGATAGAGGCGGGAGCCAAAAAAAGTCTTCTTTTCTCTTTGAGAAGATCTAAGAAATTCAGAGACTAGGTCCAATTTGATTTTTTCAAGTCAAAAACTAGGATGATGCACGGAAAATGGTCGGGATAGCTCAGTTGGTAGAGCAGAGGACTGAAAATCCTCATGTCACCAGTTCAAATCTGGTTCCTGACACGTGAATAATGTATCAGATAGATATTAATACCTCATACAAATGAATTCATTGAGACGGATCGGGATAGATATTCTTTACTTTCTTTTTCATTTTTCTTTGATACATTGAGGTCGGTCACGTTGGTGAATTAGGTGTTTATGGGGGTACGGAAAGAGAGGAACCCACAAAAGCCTACATAGCAGTTCAAGTACCCAGTGAGTAGGGCATCGTGCCAAGAAAAGCAAAAATCTTTCTCGACTTCTGCTAATTCAACCATTGTCAACCAGTCAGCGCGGGAAATAGCTTTAGCTCTAATCAACTGAAAACCGCACCTATATATTCGGACCTTCCCATGTAGGCTCGAATTTACCCCCAAACCTTCGATGAGTTAGGATAGGTCTACGTAAGACCAACACCAGCTCTCCTACTCGAAAGGTTCTAGGACGAACCATTTTATCATGTGCTTGAGCCATACGGGATTTATATAACTCGAGGTTCTGTTGAGCCTGCAATCGCTTCTCTTCTAAACCTTCGAGTTCTTCTAGTCGAAGTCGGGCGTTCTGTTCAGATGTGATATGATTGTGAATTGCAACCCTTATAGAGGGAAGTTGTACCTCTAAAGGGAGAACAACCTCAGCGCCGAAGACTAAAGCAAACGGTGTAGATTGAGTTGGGGTTCTATATGTGGTTCGGTAAGCCCACAAAGCCTCACCCAACTTTTCATGCCACTGTCGCTTATTGTATTCTAAGATTTTCTTTAGAATTCCTACCAACGTCTTATTGAAGGCCTCCGCCAATCCATTTGCCTGTGGGTAATAGGCTGTGGAGTATCTCCAATCAATATTATGACGTTTAGCGAAACTGTTCATTTTGGTACTCCTGAAAGAAGGACAATTATCGGATCTAATTCGACGAGGAATGCCGAAGCGATATACAATATGGTCTCGAAAGAATTGGAGCACATTGTGAGTTTTCACTTCTCGTAGTGGAATGGCTTCCGCCCATTTTGAGAAGTAGTCTGTTGCTGCTAGAATGAACCGGTGACCTTTAGAAGAGGGAGGATCGATAAGGCCAATGATATCCGTGCCCCAGCTTTCAAAAGGCCATGAAGCAACTGTTGGATGTAGGACATTAGGAGGTTGGTGTAGGACTTGGCACTGGTGACAACGACGTGCAATAGACATACAGTTGTCAATCATTGAGGGCTAGTAATATCCCAGTCTCTTGATTTTCATCTTCATTTTGTGGTGAGCACCACACAATCCGGCATGTACCTCGGTCACAATCTTTTGGGCTTCCTGTTTCTTGAGACAACACAGCCACAATTGATCGAAAGACCGGCGGTACAAAACGCCATTTCTCAGTGTATAAGAAAGAGCCCTTCTTTTGATTTGATCTGCGGCAGATTTCTCTTGAGGGAGTTTGCTTTCTTGCAAATAGTCAATGAAAGGTTGCCTCCAGTCAACTGTTTCATTATCAACAGCAAGAACAATCTCACCCTCAAAAGGAAATTTCTTATTAATATATTCCAAGTCTATTGGAGACAAGATCTTGCGACCTTGAACTTCTATAAAAATTGATTCTTCTTCTATGCAAGCTAATTCCTTTGCAAGATTTGCAAGGGCATCCGCCATAGAATTTCTCCCACGGGATATCCTATATAAAGAAAGTTACGCTTGGAATCTGCTCGAGAAGCTTCATAGTGTACTGATGGTACGGAAGAAGTTTAGGTTTCAAGACTTTGTAAATACCAGCAACTTGATTGATGATAAGTTGTGAATCTCCAAAGATCTTGATTTCTCTGATTTCCATTGATATTGGTAATTCTAAACCAGTTATTAGAGCTTCGTATTCAGCCTCGTTATTAGTGCAAGGCTCTAAGAAATGGTAAAATAACGCAAGAATCCCGGTTATGAAAATCAATCTGATACCGGCTTTCCCTGGGATTACTTCATGAGGTTCCCCAATCTTTTGTGAAGATGCGGCACCATCAAAATAGAATTCCCAAGTCTTTCCTTCCTGCTCCTCTAAACTCATAATTTGCTCATCAGGAAGATCATCATTTAGAGGGGACTCAGCAGGGATCGGGTGTGCTGCTAAGAAGTCAGCCACGGCTTGACCTTTGATACCACGTAAGGGTATAAACGTGATGTCAAATTGAAGTAGGATCATTGACCATTTTGATCATATAAGTTCTCAATTAAGCCAAGGAAGTATTAGGACATACTGAGATGATCAATGAAGCCCTCTAGGTCTTAGATATAGTATGGAGGTACCAGGGCTACTTGGAATGATTATCATCTTACTTTATAGAGTACTTTAGTATCGGGTTCTGATAGGGCTGGCTCTTTATATTATATTATGTGTCTGGATAGGTACGGATAGTTATGTCTCCGTCCCGGGGGTGTCTCTCTAGAGGTGAAGTACACCCAGACAATCTAAATAAGAACAGAAAGACATCAGGACCAATTGTCAATGCTACTGGTGGGCCCTAGGATATTCTTCAATAAGAAGTTTGATAAAGTAAATATTCCTGGCGGTGCCCTACTTACACTAGGACAGTAAGACGTAATAACTAATTGAAGCAGTAGGACATTATTGATAAATAACACAGAGCTACACCAGGATACCAAGGAAGTTCATAATTCTGTATTGAAAGTAGATACCTAGCTCGAAACGCATATGGGCGGCCCTAAGGATACTTAGAAGGTAATTAGGGATACTGAAACATAAATTAGCTCGGAGTCACACGATGTGTACATTGGGAGACGGCCCGGTGGATATATGCAAACATTGGAACATTTAGTAGAACCTATAACAGATTTAGTGATCCCCCATTGCCCCAGGATACCGAGGTACGCTGGGCCAATTCAATAAGATAACTAGAACATCTATTGAAGGACACGCCAACATGCCGTAGGCATCTTCATCAAGGCAAGTACTATTAGAATCAGAATAATGAATTCCAGGAAATGGCTGTACATCATAAAATTAGTTAGACATTAATTTTGCATACCGGACCCCTTTTTTGGGTACATCAAAATAAGTAGCTCAAGCGGCCTTTCACTATTTCTTTAGAAGTAAGTTCAAAATGCCATTAATGATCTTGCAGGTGACGGACTGCTGTCTACGCAATTTCGCATATCGGACCCCTTTTTTTCTTGAAGAACAAAACGCTTCGCGCCTTTTTTGATTCTATATCAACATGTGTTGAATCCTAGCGACAACATGTCCTATATGTCTTTTGGTTGGTTATTGACGAAGAACCAATATTTAGCTTAGTTTTTCTTAGAAAAAAGAAAAATGGGGCGTGGCCAAGCGGTAAGGCAACGGGTTTTGGTCCCGTTACTCGGAGGTTCGAATCCTTCCGTCCCAGATCGTTTGCATCAGAAACGAAGGATTCTTCTCTATTGAAATGGAAAATGGAATTCAACAATTTTCTGTTTCATGTTGGATACAATGTTATCCAATCTGAATTCTCAGATTTCTTATTAGAATCATATCTTTTTTTTTGAAAGAAGGATCTTTTATGATGGACAATCTCGAAAGATCTGTTGAAGATGTAAATAAGTTTGCTTAAAACTGATTTGTTTTTTTCATGTGATATTATTCTTATGAGAAAATATGGGGTAATTTTCAGTGAAATCCTTTCCGGATAAACACTTCTTTTTCAGTGTAGATTATTATGTATCGGTTCAACCAATGACTATTCATTATTCCATATTGAATCAATTGCATACGGTTCCAATTTCAAAGAAAATTATAGGGATGTTATGGTAAAACTTCGTTTGAAACGATGTGGTAGAAAGCAACGTGCGACGACATGATTGGCTGTGGATTCTGACATCCACCATTTTCTATACGAATGAAGATGCTCTTGTCTCGACATAGTTTGTTCTGCTAGGAACCTAATTGAATTTGTCTTGGGTTGCTAAAGAAAGATACTAATGGTATATAAAGGTATAGCATATGATGGAGCTTGAGCAAAAATGATTGATTCATTTATCGGGGGAATAATCTAGGGTTAGTGACAATCAATAAGTTAGACCAACTTTGTCAATATATCATCAATATAGAAATATAGAAAAATGGAGAGGTTCAAAATGGAACAAAATGAAAAAAATCAAATTTGTCAAAATTTTCAAACTGTTTCGATCAAGAGTGTATCACAAAGGAATCAATCTTTCGTATGATTTTTCCCTTTTCCATAGAAAGAACAAAAAACAAAAGGTATGTTGCTGCCTTTTTGATTTTTGAAAAGGAGTAAGGATCACCGAAAGGACCTTCCCATGTAGGCTCGAATTTACCCCCAAACCTTCAATGAGTTAGGATAGGTCTACGTAAGACCAACACCAGCTCTCCTACTCGAAAGGTTCTAGGACGAACCATTTTATCATGTGCTTGAGCCATACGGGATTTATATAACTCGAGGTTCTGTTGAGCCTGCAATCGCTTCTCTTCTAAACCTTCGAGTTCTTCTAGTCGAAGTCGGGCGTTCTGTTCAGATGTGATATGATTGTGAATTGCAACCCTTAGAGAGGGAAGCTGTACCTCTAAAGGGAGAACAGCCTCAGCGCCGAAGACTAAAGCAAACGGTGTAGACTGAGTTGCGCTCAGTTCACACCTTTCAAGATTCTTTATGGAAGAGATCCACCACCGTTGGTGAATTATCAGAAGGGGACGACCCCGGTATATTTAGTGGATCAATACTTGGAGGAGAGGGATAGGGTGTTGGGAGAGTTGAGGGAACACCTATTGAGGGCCCAACAGATCATGAAGACCAAGGCGGATGCTCACCGCAAGGATGTGACATTTGAGGTTGGAGAGATGGTATACTTGAAGCTAAGGCCTTAAAGACAGAAGACTTTAGCTAGCAGAAGGAGTGAAAAGCTCTCTCCACGATACTATGGGCCTTTCGAGATCGAAAGGAAAGTTGGGATGGTGGCCTACCGTCTCAAGTTACCTCCTCATTCCTCCATCCACCCTGTATTCCATGCATCGCTATTGAAGAAGAGCATAGGGGATCATACTGTGGCCATTCCTACTATACCCCAGGGCCTCACAGAAGATTTGCAATTCTTACTAGAGCCACTACACGTGAAGGAAGTGAGGAAGAATGATCAAGGCAAAAGGGAGATTCTCATCGAGTGGAAGGACTTACCGACACATGAGGCTACTTGGGAGATATACAAAACCATGCAGGCGCAGTTTCCATACTTCAACCTTGAGGACAAGGTTGATCTTCTAGAGGGCGGTATTGATGGACCGGGTGAACCGGTCCCGCCTGAACCCGTGCGGGTCTACAGGTGGAAGAAGGGGGGGGGGGGGGGGGGGAACCGGCTGGACCAAAGAGACCCCCCACTTAAGTGGGGGTATTTTGGGGATGGGAGGATCTTTTTGAAAGAGTATGAAGGGAGCCATTAGGGTTTAGTTTTTGGGTATTATGAAAAATGTATTCTCTTTCTAGTTTCTTCCTCTAGTCTTCTTCTTGTGCTTTTCTAGGATTTTCTTGTGGGAGATCTTTTAGCTTGCTAATGCAAAGGTTCTCACTTTTCATCTCAACCCTTTTGTGATTGTTTCTCATTTGGTTTTGCAAGGAGAAATTTCTCTATTTTGGAGGGGAAATTAGGGCAAACCCTAATTTGTGAAACCTAAGGCGTATCAGAATACTTCTTGAATTTGGGACCACTTATTACAAAGATAACGTCTGTAAAGTTTAGAAATTCTTATATAGCCTAGAGCAATTTCCAAATGTCTGGGTTAGAAAATTTACCACTACAATTAAAAAATATGAATATTCTCAAGGGTAGATTGTTCATACTTTATTTGTAAAGAAATTATATTGTGATCAAATCACTATTTTTATTATCTTCTTGTATTATATAACTCTAATTGAAGATGATGAGATAGAAATTCATATACTAAAAGAAATTTTAGCAAATAAATTTGAAATTAAATATCTGGGATAACTAAAATATTTTTGGGATATAGAAGTTGCAAGGTGAAAGAAATATATATTTGCCTCTCAACAAAAATATACACTTGATTTAAAAAAAATGAAATGATGGGATGTAGAATTGAAATTAATCCTATGGATTTTATTAATAAAATATAATTAAATGATGACACTCTCTAGGTGACAGAAAAATAGTAGCATTTGGTTGGAAAACTTTTCTCTCCCATAATCTTCATGGCACATGTTACTCTATCAAGGCGGTGCGGCGTGGAGGCTCGTGACGTGTGAACGTCATGACGTGGGCTAGGCTGAAGGCGGGTTAGGCAAGGGCGCGAGGCTGTGGGCGGCTCGTGACGTGCACGAGTGGTGAAGGCGGACAGGTCGAGGCAGGCTGCGGGCGAGGGTTAGGCGGCTGGGCGGCTACTGGATTGGGCGAGACTAACTCCCACGGGCGCGTGACTTGCGGATGTGGCACGAAAGGCAAGTTAGCGAACTCGGACCCCGGGTCAACTTCGAGTTGATTTCGAGTTGTTCAGTCAGCTCGAACCCAACTCGATTTAGAAATAGGTCACATTTTTTAACCCAAACCCGACCCGATCCAAACCCAGAATTTTTCAGGTCGGGTCAAATATTGACACCCTCTAGCCCGCGTGAAGCCACCCACCCGGATGCCGTCTACTCGCGTGAGTAACTTGAGGCCTACTGCTTGCGTGAGCCTGCCTGATTTGCTCCCCAACTTATCAAATTCACACTACCTTCCATTTACAATGTAAATCAATGTCCTGTCATAATTTTAGTTATTTACTTCTGTATTCTTAAGTTTGGTTTTAGTTATATGCTTGGCTTTAACCGCTCTCTCTAGATTTAAACAAGTGAATATCATTTGAGAAACTCAGTAAATCTTTAAGTTATGCACACTCCCCCTTATAGCTAACTATTTTAATGACACAAGACAGTTATTTACTATTCCGACTTCTCAAACCAATAGTTTAGCTTTATTAATCAACGACATGCCTGCATTTCTATACTAAACAAATAGAGTTCTTTTATTTTCCTTTTATTTGGTCTTGTGATACTCATTTGACACTTGATGAAAGTTTATTACGGTTATTTATTCATATATTCAGTGTTTTATTTATGTGGAACATGTTGCATGCTAATGAAGACATAGAGTGCTCTTGTGAATGTTGTTCAATCTATATAACAACAACATCAAGCCTTTATCCCACTATGTGGGATCAGCTACATGAATCCTTTTTCTCCATTGTGTCCTATTAAAAATCAAATTCTTGTTTAAATCTAATAAAGAAAGGTCATTCCTAATATTTTCTACCCAAGTCTTTTTAGGTCTGCCTCTACCTTTCTTAACATAAGTCAAATCTAATACCTCTACTCTCCTAACCGGGTCATCAGAAGGCCGCCGTTTTATGTGACCAAACCATCTATGACGACTCTCTCTAATCTTATCTTCTACTGGAGCTATTCCAACCTTTACGCGTATATGCTCATTTCGTATCATATCTCTAAGGGTAAATCCACTCATCCACTTGAGCATCCTCATCTCAGCCACACTTAATTTGGTATTATGCTTCTCTTTTAATGGCCAACATTCGGCACCATAAAGCATTGCAGGCCTCACCACCATCTTATAGAATTTTTCCTTAAGTTTGAGGGGTACTTTTCTATCACACAACAAGTCCGATGCATTCCTCCACTTAAACCATCCAACTTGAATTATGTTGATAATATCCCTATCTATTTCACCATCACTCTGAACAATAGATCCAAGATATCTAAAACGTGTACTCTTATAAATGACTTGATCGCCCAAATTCACAATCCCCTCACTAGGTCTATCACTACTAAAATTACACTCCATATATTCCGTTTTAGTTCTACTCAAGCAAAAACCTTTAGACTCTAAGGTTGACCTCCATAATTCAAGTTTACCTTCAACTCCCTCTCTAGTCTTATCAACAAGAAGAATATCATCAACAAAAAGCATATACCAAGGTACATCCTCTTGCAAATGTCTAGTGAGAACATCCATGACTAAAGCAAAAAGATATGGGCTTAAGGCTGATCCTTGATGTAACCTAATCGAAATAGGGAAATACTTGGTCAAACCACCTTGTGTTTGAACACAAGTAATAGCTCCTACATACATATCTTTAATGATTTGAATATAAGTGTTATTAACTACTTTCTTTTCAAGAACTCTCCATAGCACTTCTCTTGAAACTTTATTATATGCTTTTTCTAAATCAATAAATATCATATGTAGATCCTCATTTTCTCTATATTTCTCCATCAAACCTCTTAGTAAATGTATAGCTTCCATAGTCGACCTACCCGGCATGAATCCAAATTGATTTTGAGAAACATTAGTATCACGTCGCAACCTATGCTCCATAACTCGCTCCCATAGTTTTAAAGTATGACACATTAACTTAATTCATCTATAATTCGCACAATCTTGTGCATCACATTTATTCTTAAAAATAAGAATTAACACACTCATTCTCTACTCATCTGACATCTTTTTAGTCTTCAAAATAGTATTAAAAAGTTTAGTAAGACAAAAAATTCCTTCATCTCCTAAGCATTTCCACACCACTATTGGAATATCATCAGGTCCAACAGCTTTATCACCCTTCATTTTTTTTAAAGCCTCTCTAACTTTGATTTTACTAATACGCCGATAAAAATAGAAATCTTTATTTTCATTTAGGGTGCTAAGGTCACTACAGTCAATCTTATTTTCACAATCTTCATTAAAAAGTTTAGCAAAATATGTCATCCACCTTTGTTGAATATCATCTTCTAAGAAAAAGTATTTTTTGATCTTCATCCTTAATACATTTCACTTGAACAAAATCCTTACTACTCCTATCTCTTTGTTTGGCTAACTTATACATATATCTTTATTCCTCCTTAGTGTATAATCTATTATATGACTAACTTATTTTCTTATGAAGTAATTAATCATTTGTAAATATGAGCTTCTTAAAATAAAAATAAAAAACCTACAAGTTATTACGCAATGTTTTGAGAAATAATAAAGAAAACGAAACTCGTCGTTGAAGGAAAATGGACTTCTTACCATGAGGTATGTTTCTTTTCTATTACTTTTTTTTTTTAATTAGTGCATTTGATTATGAGAATTGGTCAAGTTAAGGAAAGATGAAATAGCTGAAATTACTCTTCATATGGTGTTCTATTAAAGCCAAAATTTCATGTAGAACTGATTTTCTATCTTGATTATTACATCCATATGCATGCGTGATAGTTTCGAATTCACCAAATCCTCATACATATGCATCTCTGAACTAAGTAGTAATTCATTAGCTTAAGTACCTTTGAGAATTTAATACATGTGCAATGTAATTTCTTCTAGATACAGCCATTAGTTTATTTCATTTATGATAAGCTCTTACAATACATATTGCAAGAGACAATAATTGGTGCTGTACAGATTTTTGAATCATTATTTTAAATCATCTTAAGTTGTATTGTTATATCTTGCAATGCATTTATGACAAGCTCTTACAATATCTTTACCACTTCAGAACTTTAAACAAATAAATATGAATTTCAATAGATATAATAATGATTATTGCAAGTGATTCTATTTAATCATATATATTTAAAAATGAATTTCATGTACTTGCAAGTGATTATATTTTTGCATTTATGTGATGAGTATTGTAGTTTAGAATAAGGAATTCAATTGAAGTTTCTCTTCTATTTTTTCTCTTATTTTTAAATTATAATATGATGTTATGAGTTCCTTTCATGATGCTTTCTATAGGCCTGGTTTAGAGAACTTCCATCTGGTGTGCTCGACCCTCTTTCACCTGAGCAGGTAATGCAATGCCAAACAGAAGAAGATTGTGGACAACTTGCAAAAGGTCTGCCTCCTACAGAGGCTTCGCTGCTCAACTGGGCCATCAATTTGATGACTGATGTGGTTCAGGAAGAACATGAAAATAAAATGAATGCCCGTAACGTTGCATTGGTCTTCGCTCCGAACATGACCCAGGTAATGAGACAACTTCGTCATTATAATCATAAGTTTCATCTTAGGCTTCATTTGGGATGGCTCTCATACTGCTTCATAAAATATTTTTTTAGTACAAAAATCAAAATTTTTATATTAAAAAATTATTTTAAGAAGCAGAAAAAAAGTCGTCCCAATCGAAGCCTTAATTATTTGGGGTACCATGTCAGCAAACTTCTCTCCAATAATCCACAGTAGTGATGTTTTGATAAACTTCAACTGTTTGATTTTGCTTTCATTTTCATGGTGAATTCAGATGGCAGATCCATTGACTGCACTGATGTATGCAGTGCAAGTGATGAATTTTCTAAAGATGTTGATACTTAAAACACTTAAAGAAAGGCAAGGTTCTGTACTGGAGGACTCTAAAACTCCCCATCCAGATCCTCATGATGAAAATGGTCATCAAAGTCATGCACTTCAATTGGGAGTTCAATATGAAGAGAAAACAGATCAAGCTTTTATCTCAGAGGATCCAATTCTGGATGATCCTATTCTCCTTCCTGGAGAAAACTATTCAAAAGATGCAGTTGTTGAAAGCAATGAAGATGCATTGCAAGAGTTGGCGGTGAAAGGGATCACTGAAGCTTCCACCACCGATTTAGAAACTGCTGCTGAGATTCTCACAAAAGTCCAAGTAAATTCTCGTAGAACCAGGACTGGACAAGCAAGCAATTCAAAGCAGAAGAGAACTCGGAAGCTTAGTAGACAGTCAACAAGTAAATCAAGCGCACAGGCAGAGAAGTCAAAAGCAACCACCATTGTTAGCCGCATAAACTCCAAATCAGAGCGTGTAGAAGCATGGAGGTAAACATTTGATGTGAATTAGTAAACCATTCGATACGTTCATCTCCGAAGGGGGTCTGTGATTTATGATTATGCTTTGTCTGTTTTCTGCTTGAGCTTTGTGTTCATTTCATGTTTGAATATTTTGCAGACTAACTTTTCTTGGCTTTCTAAAAATTGTATTCCTTTGATGTTTGCTACTTAATTTCCTGGTATTTTCTTTAGTGGATAGAATTGTACATGTATAAAATCTTAATACTGATTGATATTTATCCCGTTGGACCAGATTGATGAGAATTGTTACTTTCCTACGCAATTATGACATTCATATACAGAATGGGTTGCAATGGATCGTTTATTCTTTTAACTTAAGGGGTATTCAACCTAAGATCTTATGGTCTATTACATATTCTTTTAGGGATTGTTTGGTTGGAAGTAAAGTGAATGTAAAGTAAATGCAGGGTTTTTTTTTTAGAAATTTAGTATAATGTATTATATTCTACTTTATTTTTTAGATAAATTATTCTCTCCCAGTTTTGATGGAGATCCGTTTACACCGCTCTAAAGCTTGCTTAAGCACCGCCGACGATCACCGTCTCTACCGTCACCTTGCTATCGATTGTCACCCACCACCATCCACCGCCGAACATTGCTGATGCTGCCAACAGTCGCCCGTTGTTGCCGCTATGGTTGCCACTGCCGTCACCCAATTTTGTCGCCAGCCATCCACCACCACCCTCCAATGCTGGCTGCTGGCCCCGGGCACAACTTTTTTACACTTTACATTAAATTCACTTTACATAAAATCTAACAAAAAAATAAAGTGATACATTCATTTTACACTCATCCAAACAACTTCAAAGTATTCATTCTATATCGCATCCCTTTTACATTGCATTTCTTTTTCATACAATCAAACAACCCCTTAGTTCATTAGTTGCTCTTTGTTTTAAATTATATAAATTATAAATTTGGTAATTGTTATTTTGATTGTAGTTATTATACTATTATTTTATATTTGGTTGTTAAAATAATGAATCCAATTATATAAAAATTTGAATTTGTATACTTTTTAGGCTTGTGTTTGTTGTAATGTCATATGATGCAATGTTGTGCATGCATGTGCGCTTTAAAATGTGTGATCATGTCATTTGAATGTTAGATGCGTTATGATAAAAGTGAGAAACTGAAGTCTCAAAATCATTCTTTAAATCAGCTTTCCCACTCATGAGGTTCATTTGGTCTCTCATATTAAAATCCTATCCCACTGGAGAAACCTTCAGCGCCTGTTTAGTAATTCCTTTAAAGACTGATTTTGAGATGCTTCAGAATCCTGCCAAAAATAAGATGCCAGAGCCTAATCACTCTAATATAGTTTTACCGTGAACTTCCTAGTAGAATTCCTTGGTATCATTTTTGACCAGTTCAAGATAAACAAAAGGCGAGTCTCTCGGAGGCTTAATTATTTTATGCGGATGTCAAACGTCATTCGAAGATCAATAAGAATGAGCCATGTCACTCTTGGCTTGGTACCGTGGCTCATTACCGCTCGGTACCATGGCTTTGGTACTGTTAAAGTGGCACATTCTAGTTGGTTTCTAGATGACGTTCTGCATCCGATCTCCGCACATAATAATTTCTCATTCGGGAGTGCCACAACAAGGATTAATTATTCTGTATGGACACCGAATGTCATCCGGAGACTAACCAGAATGCGCCACATCACCCCTTGCTCGGTACTGTGGCTTGGTACTGCTAACGTGATGCATTCTTATTGGTCTCCAAATGACATTCAGCATCCAGTCTCCGCAAAGAATAATTTCTCTACAGTAGGAGACAAAATAAAAGCTGAAACACAAAAAAACACTAATCACTATCAAGCTGCCTTCTGAAAGGGAAGAGAAGCACTGAAGCAGTATCAATCAAAAATGCAAAAAAAAAAAAAAGCTGATACCGACTTCCCTTTACACCCTTTCAACGAATAGGACAACCTGCTCCTGTTCCACATGTTGAGAGGAATCCTCCTCAATAATTTGGTATCTCTTCTTAAAATTCTCCATTGGCATTATAGTAATCAGAGACAGCAAAGTGCCCTCGGGAACACAGTGCCTTGAGTACTGAATTCTGTGTGTGAAGATAACTAAGCTGAGTAATTTTGATCAATAAATGGGTACTTATAAGACAAAAAAAGCATTGAAACCTGTAAGACTATGCCTAGTCTTGATAGAAGAAATTATTACGTGCGGTCACTTGATCATTCAGAGACGAATCAGAATGTACCATGTTACCCAGTACACAGTATCGGTACATAGCAAAATATTGACGTGGCGCGTTCTGATTCGCCTCTGGACAGCATCTGATGACCGCACGTAATAATTTCTCTCTTTATAGAGTGGGCTAATATAAATCTTCAACCGAACTAAGGAAATGATGTCTGAGATATGAAATTGCTGGGGGTATTATATACTTTTATTTTGAAAAACTTGACAAGCAGCTTTCTCATTGTTATTACACTAATTGATAGTTGTTTGACCAATGTTTCTTTTTAAAGAAACACTGCAGGTAAACAGATTTATGATATTTATAAAAATAAAATAAAACTATAAAAAAAGTGTCACAAACTGACCTTGAATAATATAATGTATAAAAGTGATGCATCTAACCTACTTTCACTTAGGCTTCGTTTGGGACTGTTTTTTTATTGCTTTCTAAAACGGAGTTTTAGTACAAATTTTTTTAATTTTGTATTAAAACTCTGTTTTAGAAAGCAGTAAAAAAGCCGTCCCAAACGAAGCCTTAGCCTTGACCAACTCATGCTTAAGTGGCAAATAATTAGTCTAAGTGAAGTTTTATGAGAACAAGTTGCCTGACTTTTGAGTGCAAGAAGAAAAATGAATATGTATATACATATCTGATTACTGATAAAAAAATTTTATCATAATAGATTTTATGATTTTTTAATCTTTTTTAAGATTTGTTTCAACAACAACACATCAAGACTTTATCCCACTATGTGGGGTCAACTGCATGAATCTTTTTTCAACATTGTGCTATGTTAAGAATCAAATTCTCATTTAAATCTAATAAAGAAAGGTCATTTCTAATATTTTCCAAGCAAGTCTTCTTAGGTCTACCTCTACATTTCTTAACATAAGCCAAATCGAATACATCTACTCTCCTAACCGGGTCATTGAAAAGGTATCGTTAAAGCGACTTTCTCTAATCTTATCTGCCACTACAGCTACCACTACCTTTTCGCGTATATGCTTGCTTTGTATCCTATCTTTAAGAGTAAAGTCACTCATCCACCTAAGCATCCTCATTTCTTCAATGCTTAATATTATGTTTCTCTTTTAATGGCTAACCTTCTGTGCCATAAAACATTGCAGGTCTCATCTATCTTATAGAATTTTCCTTATATTTGAGAGGTACTTTCTATCACACTATAAGCCTAATGAATTCCTCCACTTTCAAACATCCAACTTGAATTCTACTAATAATCCCCACATCTATTTCACCTCACTCCGGACAATAGACCAAAGATATCTAAAATGTGTATTTTTATTAATTACTTTGGTTGCGGGCTAGAATATACGCAGCGGTAGAGTTATAATTTTACGTCTTAGCATTGCGCTGATATCTAGCTCACACACAGATAACACAAGATTTTTACGTGGAAAACCTCAAAATGAGGAAAAACCACGGGGCCTAGCCCAGTTGAAAAGATTTCACTAGAATTTGAGTTGATTACAATTGGCTGACTCGTCCCAAAGGGCGATCAGATTACAAATGTCAACAGTATGGTTGAAGTCTAGTATAAAATATGACGTCACTTGAAAGTTGGGGCGTCAGTTAGTAGTCTGACTTTGAGAAACATTAGTATCACAACATAATCTATGCTCCATAACTCTCTCACTGTAGGAAAATCATGTATTACTGACATATTTTTTGGCGAAAAATTCCTCATTTTTCGACGGATTTCTGACGGAACTATTCTCACCGATAAACGAGCATCTAAAAAATTTAACAGAGAAAAAAATTCATAGAAAAATTTTTCCGACGGAATTTGGCAGCTGAAAATTGTACCAACAGCTTCCCAGTAGAGAAATTCCGCTTGAATAATTAAAAAAATAATAATAATAAGCCTAAGCTCGCTGCCCCACCCAACCTGCCCGCAATTGCTGCCTACACTGCTCTCGCAGCCCATAATTTGCAACTCACACCCATACCGCCCTAGCCCGCACCAACCAGCAATTGCAGTAGACCGCGGGGCGGACCACACTAGCCCACTCGTGGCCTACACTTGCACAAGCCCGTTCGCGATGACCCCAGGATTCGAACTCATGACCTATTGAAGGAATTTCAAAGACTCTACCACCAAGCGCTATGCTGCAAAATATGGTATAGTGTTATATATTTTATATTTAATAATATTAGTAATATTAAAATTCAAAACAAAAAAAAAAAACAAAATATTAAAATTAATAAATAAGCTATAAAATTAATAATTAATTAAACTAAGTTATTAAAATAATAATTAATTAGTAATTTAATAACTTATTTTAATTATTTAAGAATAAATTAAAATAAAATATTAAAGTTAATAATTTAAATAAGTTATTATAATTAAGATAAGTTATTAAATTAATAATTAAATAAACTAAGGTATTAAATTATTAATTAATTAAAATTTATTAAAGTAATAATAAACTAAAATAACTATAAAATTATTAATCATTTAAATTAAAAAATAATAATTTTTTTTCAAAAATTATCAAAATTAGCACGAACAAAAAAATATGTCAGAAATATTTCGTCATAATCTGCCAACATTACGTAGTAAAAATTGTCGAAAATCTGTCCGTTAGAAATCCACCAGAAAATTCGCCGGTAATAGGCAATTTTTCAGTAGTGTCTCCAAAAGTTTTATAGTATGACACAATAACTTAATTCCTCTATAATTCTCACAATATTGTGCATCGCCTTTATTCTTAAAAATAGAAATCAATTAACTCATTCTCCACTCATTAAACATATTTTTAGTCTTCAAACTAGTATTAAAAAGTTTAGTATGCCAAAAAATTCCTTCATCTCCTAAGCCTTTTCACACCTCTATTAGAATATCATCATGTCCAACAGCTTTTTCACACTTCATTTTCTTTGAAGCCTCTCTAGCTTCATTTTTATTAATACGTCTATAAAAACAAAATTCTCTATTTTCATGAGTGCTAAGGTCACTAAAGTCAATCGTATTCTCACAATCTTTATTGAATAGCTTAGCAAAATATCTCATCCACCTTTGTTTAATATCTTCTTCTAATAAAAATATTTTTCTATTTTCATCCTTAATGCACTTGAACTAAATTTTTGCTACTCTTGTATATTTGTTTGACTAACTTATGAATATATATTGCTTTATATTTAGTTTCTAATATATTATATAAATCATTAAAAACTAAAATCTTTGCAACTCATATGGCTTTCTTAGACTTTTTATGGTCATCTTTATACTTTTCCCAATTGTTAGATTTCTTATATCTAAATCAAATTTTATAACAAATTTTTTTTTAAAAAAAAATATTTAGATATGTTGATTCCACCACTAACTATTTTTTTTCTATTTGGAGCTTTTCCTTTTGATACTCCAATACAATCCCTTACAACATTCTTAATATCACTAGCTACAATATTCTTAATATCACTATTTACTTTTTCCCACATAACATTAGATTCTTCATGTACAGACAAAATCTTAAGATCTCGAATCTTACTTTTAAAAATATTTTGACTTGTATTGTTTAAATGCCTTCATTAAATTCTAGAATAATATTTCACTTTATTTCTATACTGTGCCCCTTCATCTTAATGTCCAAAACTAATAAGCGATGTTTGGTACATATACCTTCACTAAGAATAACTTTACAATCTAAACATTATATTTTTCATATAAAAAATAATCAATCTGAGTTCCACTATATTCATTCTTATAGGTGATGATATGTTCATCTCTTTTCTTAAAAAAAGATATTAGTAATTACAAAATCATAAGCTAAAGTAAAATATAATATGGTCTTACTACCTTCATTGGTTGCTTCAAATACATAGCCATCATATGTGCTTTTAAAATCATCGACCTCACTACCAACATGTCTATTTAAATCTCCTACAATAAAAACTATTTCTTTAAGAGATATTTTTTATATTAATTCTTCAAAGTCATTTGAAGAGCATAAACACTTATAATATTAATAATATTATCATAAAAAATAATCTTCATATATATAATTATATCAATTTTTATAATATTATCCTTCAAATTCAAATAGATAATCATACATATATCATTTCTAATACGACTCCTACCAGAATATCAAAGTTTAAATCATAAAGTATCAATATCAATAGCTTTCTCTCCAACCCATTTAGTTTTGATATATCCTCAAAAATCATCTTGATCTGGCACGAATCTCGAGGCAAAATCAAGTCGAAAACTTCAAAAAATAAATCCTGGATCACGTAAGCTCCGATTTCAGCAAACTTATTGTCAAATTGAGCGTCTCAGAAATACAAACTCAATGACGCCAAATTCGACTCAATCCGAGCCCAAATGAGTCCAAATCAAGCACCCAACGCGCTATTGGAAAGTTTAAACCATAATTTGAGTTACGAAATGGTTTTCAAATATGACGTTCTTATAGTCGAATCGAGCGGCTCAACGAGACGAATCCAACGAGCCCAAGATCGCCGAATTCCTACATCATTAAGACCTTCAAATGTCTGACGAATGATGCACGATAAAGGGATTCAATATCGACCGTCCATTCGACCACTCCCTATTTACCCCTGATCTCACACCTATTTTCTAGCTATTCCACTCCACAATATGTATAAATAGACCCCTTATTTTTCATGAGAGGGGACCTACGCAAGAAGAAGAGAATGGAAGGGTAGGATGGAATAACTCCTCCACAACCACCGCCGGAGTTCTGCTCGACACCCGAGTAACTCCAGAGTTCTGCCCGACGCCCGAGTGACATAGGAATTTTGCCTGACGCCCGAGCGGCGTCGAAATTCTGCCCAAGTGACGCTGAAATTCTATCCGACGCCAAAGTAATGCTAGAATTCTGCCTAACGCATAAGTGACGCCGGAACTCTGCCCGATTTCAAGTGACGTCATAATTCTAAGTGATTCTGAATTCAGCTCGAATACACAACTTGTTTGTAATTGGATTTCAATCAGGAAGTGAAGTATTATAATATGATCGTTCTAAATTTTAAGGATGAGTCAGTCTCTTGTATATACCTCAAACAAACACTAGTGAAATTATTTCAACTGGGCATGGCCTCGTGATTTTTCCCTTTTTCAGGGTTTTCCACGTAAAAATCCTGGTGTTATTTCTCCCATGTTTGTGTGTTAGATATCCGTACAACGTTGAGATTGAAATTTTCTAACTCTATCACCACGTTTAAGTCCTATTTGTGTTATATATATAAATAGGATATAAGATATCCGTACAACGTTGAGACTGAAATTCAGCCTAATCCTATTTGTGTTATATATATATATTTCAAGTCCGCAACAAGTTTAATTCTTGTATGTAGGGGTGTCAACTTTTGACACGACACGAAAACCCGACCCGGACCCGACCCGGAAAATCCGGGTTGAACCCGACCCGATTTCAAAACGGGTCGGGTTCGGGTTCCAGAAATCGACCCGTTTCAAAAACGGGTCGGGTTCGGGTTGACCCGGCGGGTTGCCGGGTCAACCCGCCAACCCGTTTAGTTTAAAAAATTTTCGAATTCCCGCCCTGCCCGCTGCCCCCGCCCCCTGCCCGCTGCCCCCGCCCCCTGCCCGCTGCCCAGGAGCGCTGCCCCGCTGCCCAGCCCCGCTGCCACGCCCAGCTGCCCGCCCCGCTGCCCACGCCCCGCTGCCCCGCTGCCCGCCGCTGCCCAGCCCCGCTGCCCACGCCCCGCTGCCCCGCTGCCCAGGAGCGCTGCCCCGCTGCCCAGCACCGCTGCCCGCTGCCCCCGCCGCGCGCTGCCGCGTGCCGCGCGCTGCCGCGTGCCGCGCGCTGCTGCCGAGCGCTGCCGCGTGCCGCGCGCTGCTGCCGAGCGCTGCCGCGTGCTGCCGCGAGCGCTGCCGCGTGCCACGCGCTGCTGCCGAGCGCTGCCGCGTGCTGCCGCGCGCTGCCGCCTTCGCCTGCTGCCGCGAGCTGCCGCGCGGTTCCGGGTCGTGTCGGGTCAACCCGGCAACCCGCCGGGTCGGGTCCGGGTTCGGATTTTCGACCCGTTTCTCTACCCGGGTCGGGTTAGGGTCGACCCGTTTTCCACCCGGGTCAGTTCGGGTTCGACCCGAACCCGACCCGTGACCCGAAATTGACACCCCTACTTGTATGCATAATATATATATATATATATATATATATATATATATATATATATATATATATATATATATATATATATATATATATATATATATATATATATATATATATATATATATATCATAATCATAATATCTACTAATTCTATTAATTTTCCTGTAAATGAACCTACATTCCATGATCATATTATAATTCTAGTTTCATTGACTAGCTTTTTTGCCCACATCTATCAATGATGTGTGAACGCTTGCTTATTTGTAGCACGCCTTATACAGCTTGTCGCTTTCAAGGAACGCCTTAACATTAACATAATGTATTAAAGTATTCATGTTATGATTATTTGTCAACTTTTATGTTAGTTGTTGACTACCTAACGCAACTTGCCACTTTTCTCATATAGGCTTGAGATCTGACAACGACAGTGCTAAAATTTTTTATTTATAAATAATTAGAATTCATATATATTAAAATTTTAAATTTTATTCTTAATTTATGTTAGATTATTTGTGATAATAGATATTATATTTAAAGTCTTAGCTTTGTACAAAAATCTCACACACAGAGATAAAATATGAGAACAAAAGAAACAATAGAATTTTTTATGTGCAAAAAATCGGTAATGGAAAAAGTCATGAGGCTAAACCTACTTAAATGATTCTACTATATAAGAATTGATTACATAGATTTACTAGTAACTCAAATAGGATTAGGCTGAATTACATGAGTATAAAAAGGAATAGAAAAATATTTTTGAGGTGTTAAGAAATAAGAGACATTTAGACTATTTGTTGACCCCTGCCACAGGATCTTGACCTATAAATGATCTCATTAGTAAAAGCTATGATAAGGAGTTTATTATGCAGTGGTTTAGGAAGCCATCAAATGAGCCTTTGGACTACTGGGTACATAAACGTTCCTCTTATGTCTATAGTTGACCATGATGGTATAGGAAAGGCAACTCTTGCAACATGTTTATGAAGATGGAATGACAAAGGAATTTGATCTTAAAATGTGAGTTCGTGTTGCCAACGACTTTGATGTGAAGAAAAGTCATTACAGATATGTTGGAATCTCTTAAGAAGGAGAGGTCTTTTTTGGAGATGCTTAAGGCACTTTAAAATAAGTCTTTGGAGTTGAGATCATGTCCAAAAATTCTTGCTTGTGCTGAATGATATTTTTGGATGATGATGAAAAGTAGGATAAAAGTAAATGGGAGAAGGTGCATCCCTTTGGCTTATAGAAGTTTTGGTAGTAGAATTTTGGCACCAACTCGAATGGGCTCAACTACAATGGTGATTGCAACGGTCATTAAAAAAAAAAAAAAAAAAGAAGAAGGCGGAAGTATTTAGATTAGAGGGCTTGGAGAAAGGTCATCGGTGGTGTCGCGAATTCCTATGCAATTTAAAATATGTTATAAAGGCCTGCGTTACGATGGAAATGAGCCCTCAAAAAATACTCAGACGACATCCGATCGACGAACGGAGAACGCCATTGTGTCCGGAACGTTGTTGGCATTCAGGATATACATTTTATTTAATAAATTTGGATGATCCGAGATGGTGGTGAATTTCTAGGCGATGTAAATATAATATAAAGGTCTGCGCTACGACAGAAATGGGGCCTCGAAGATGCCCAGATGACGTCCGATCGGTAAACGGACCGTGTCATTGCGTCCGGAACATCCCCGACATTCAGAATATATATTTTATTTAATAAATTTGGGTCGTCAGAAGTGTTGAAAAATTTTAAAAGCGGCTCAAATATGATGCCAAGGCATGCGCTACGAGGGAAACGAGGCCTCGACGATGATCAAGCGACGTCCGATCGACGAACGGACAACGTTATTGTGTCCAGAATGTCGTCGACATTTAGAATATATATTTTATTTGATTAAATTGGATCATTTGAGGTGGTGTTGTATTTTTTAAAGACGATCCAAATATGATGCGAAAACGCACATGTCAAGGAATTTTGTCTATTCGGAGACGACATGACGTCCGATTGCCAAACGGAAAGCGACATTGCGTTCGGAACGTCGTCGGGATTAAGAGTCTATATTTTATTTTATCAAATTGGATCATTTAAAGTAGCGTCGTAAATTTCAAAGGTGATTCAAATATGAGGCTAAGGTGCGCGCTATGAAGAAAAATTAGCCTCGTCGGTGGCGAAGTGATGTCCGATCGCAAAACGGATGGTGTCGTTGCATCCGGAACGTCGTCAACATTAAGAGTCTACATTTTATTTGATCAAATTGGATCGTTTAAGGCAGCGTCGCAAATTTCAAAGACGGTTCAAAGATGTTGTGAATGTATGTATTACGAGGGAACTAAGCCTCGTCGTCGCCCAAACGACGTCCGATCTCAAAACGGACTACGCCGTTGCGACCGGGACATTGGCAATACCCTAAATGCACTATCAATTTGTCTAATTCTGATGTTCGACGAAATTAACACGTTAAACGAGGCAGCTGACACGAGAATCAAGGATAACACGCTAATTAAAACAATTTTCAATCTAATTAAGTGTGGCTGTCATTTTGAATTAGCATCTAAAAGACAAATCATTAATATGATTGCTCAAATTTATAAAGTTTATCAAAGCCAGGTTGCCAAATGGAGGAAAAGTCAAACGTTAATTAAATGTATTACCTTATTTGTCTCTGTGTCGTGGCTGGCTTTAATATATAGATTTTGCCGTCAAAATGAAATTGAGAAGGCCAATGTCTGCTTCCTCTCCTCCCGTCGTTTCAAGTGTAGCTGGACTCGTCTCGATTTTCTTTGATAAAATGAAGCAGAACGAAGGAGTTTGAACCTTTTTTTTTTTCTCCAGCTCTCAGAACCTCACGGTTCAGCACTTAAACTCTCTCTTCTGGTTCCCAAATCTTCTCAGACCTCCCACTCCACAAGGCTCCGTCCAAGCTTCCCCCGTCCGAGCCCGTAACCACAAATAAACTCCCTAATCTCTGCTCCACCCGTCCCCTTTGCTTGTCACTCCGAAACCCAGCCAAGGCCCGATCCTCTCCAACCAGCTGCAGGTATTATCGGCCAAATAGCTCTGTCTTCCTCCAGAAAAACTCAAGTTGAAAACTGCTAGGTAGAGAGAATCATTTTCCTTTCATAAGAACTACCTTTATAGTTTAAACTAACTGCCTCGTTTAAAACGTGTCCCCAAATCGTCTTATTTCAATTTATTACCACCAATCCACAACCGCCATCTCAGCTTTGCTTTTATTCTACAAAAGCCAAAAAAAAAAAAAAAGAATATCTGCAACTTTTTTTTTTCACTCACTTCACAACAGCTTTTTTTTTCTTGTCCACTAGTGTGGTCACTTAATTACTTTATTGTGTCAGCTTTTTTTTTTTTTTTTTGGTTATTAGGCATTAATAGCCACTGGTATCTTTATCTCACACGAACCAATTTCATTTACTTTTTTTTTTATTCTTATTTTATTTTATTATTATTTCTCCTACACTCACAAAGGAGTTTCCAATAATATTTCGTTTGAGTGGATGCAATCATCATTATGGATACGGCATTATGTGTATATATATCCAGATGAAAAGTCTTCTTTGTTAAAATATAAGGTACAACTGGTCTTAATTTATTCCTCCCCTAAAAAAAAAAAAGATTTGATATATGAATATGATCAGTAAAGTTTGAGCCATGTGCCATGTAAACACATGCTATAGAATCCATTTACCCACTCTAAAAATCTGTAGCAGTGATTCCATCTTCAAAAAAAAAAAAAAAATCAATCAAGAAATAAGTTCTTTCCCTTGTATGATATTTAATCACTGTTTATTGTTATAGTGAGGTTAATATTATCACATTTATGTATAATTTATATACTGTTAGGTTTATTAGTTAATATGTTATGTATATATATTAACTTATGTTAAAATTTGTATTTGCATATTATGTTATGTTAGAGAGAGCTTCAAAAAAAAAAAAAAGGAGAGAGCTTCAAAAAAAAAATGAGAGAGCTTCAAAAAAAAAAAAAGAAAGAGCTTAAAAAAAATGAGAGAGCTTCAAAAAATAAATGAGAGAGCTTCAAAAAAAAAAAAGAAAGAGCTTCAAAAAAAAAAAAAAAAAAAAAAAAAAAAAAGAGAGCTTCAAAAAAAAAAAGAGAGAGAGCTTGCCAAAAAAAAAAAAAAGAAGAGAAAGAAGAAAGCAAGCCAAAAAAAAAAATGTTTTCTTAATTTTTTTGAACCAATTCTCTCTCTCCTACCTCGGCATGTGTGTCGAGTCGGTGGTCTGCCCATGCACGCTTTTCTCTAGCGTGGTGGGAGAGGCAACCGGCGCGACACCTACGACAAGGTTGGCGAGTGAGACTCGGTTCCAAATCCTATTCTCGACGTTAGTGTCGAACCGGGAAACCAACTCATGCACGCTTTTCTCTAGCGTGGTGGGAAGGGAACCCGGTGCGATGCCTACGACGAGACCGGGAAGCCCATAAGTACCCGCTTGCGGGGAAACGACTGCTTCTCTTTTGCAACAGGTGCCGAAGACCCATGCACGCCTTTCTCTGGCGTGGTGGGGGATCAAAAATTTCATGGCCGCGGTGTCCTCGTACGAGGGCACCTACCGTGCACGCTTTTTTCTAGCGTGACGGGAGGCCCAGTTTTCCGTAGTTTTCCCCTAAACGGGGGAGACGCCGGGAGGCTGCCGAAATTTTCACTGAAGATTCAAAAACTTGGACAGAATTTGGACATATAGAACTTGAACTGAACAAGACTACAAAGGACTTTTGACATTGAACTTAAACATGTTTTTGGACTTGAATAAGTGAACTTTAAGCAAATCTGTCATTAAATATTAAACAAAATAAACTCAAATTTGAATCAAATGATAAAGAACATTGACCTGGGATTGTAGTTTTGAGCAACTACAAGAGAACTTAAACATGATTTATACTCAAATGAAGATTTAATTTGAGCCTACATTGTGAACTCAACTTGGACTTGAATATGAATCTAAGTTGGATTGAATTATGATTGAGGTGAATAATTTCTTGAAAGGATAATTTTCCCTAATGGGATCTTCACTTTTGTTTGAATGCAAATCTTAACTAAGAAAGATTTGAGTCATTCAAACTTCATGCAAGCAAACAAGGATCAATGTGTAAATCCTTTCCAAACTTTGACATGGAACTTTTGAATGATAATTTCTAATATGCAAAGATCATCTTAATTGGGATAAAGATGTTGAAAGTGATGATATTAGACCTATCATGCATATTGAATCATCAAATTAAGAAGTTTGCAAATAAAGTTCGTTTGTAAGCAATAAAAGAAGACTAAGGAATTTAATTTGATTATAAACTCATGATATAAGTTTTTGGACCGTACCAATTGATTCATAACATCAGAGCTAGTTCATCCCTAATCTATTTGTAGTGAATGTATTGATTCACTAGAAAGGCTCTTGATGAATATGATGATTCATGGTTTGCTTGTAACCAATGTCAAAATATTCATCTGCGATCTTGCACAAAGGATGTAACATGTTAATGAGCAACATCAAAAGAGCTATAATGAATAGAAATATTTATTATGCTCAAGGATTCAATCATCATTTGATTTGCAAGCAATCATCAATAAGGATTAAGGACACATGATCTACCCACAAGAAAAGACCAATTAGAGAATGCAACGATAACCTACCAATCAATATGCATGAAGAGGTTGGTGGCAAATGTGAACTCCTATGAATAATCAATCGTAGGAGACTTGTTACGTACATAAAAGTTCCATCCACGAGTAAATACAAAAAAAGATCTGCAACACATATCAGCTCTCTACAAAGACAAATATATGTGTCAAATGCCACTTTGGGTAGATGCAGAAAGACTTTAGTAAATGCAGTATCCTGAAGTCAATTTCAGTCTATGAAGGAATACATCTACCTGTTCACTCATAACAATGACGGATGTACTACATGAGCCAAACAACTACAACGAATATAAGCATCTACGAACCAAGGCAGGAGATTAGTTAGTGTACTATGACCCGCCTACAAAAATCAACAAATAGTGCACGACAGTCTACCTGTACGAAGCAGCGAACAATTCTATTCAGAAGCTGCTACGCCACGCCACCGGATCAGCAACATTCGTACTAGCGGACATAAGGCGTGTACAAGATCTCAAATGAAAAGTTATGTGCATCCAAACAACAGTTATATGCACAACTACAACCATTCCAAAATACCCTCGCACAAGTGCACCATAGTTTGTATACACAATAGGTACACTAAAAGGGGTAAAATCAATTATAAAACCCGCATGGGCCCCTGCGAGCGTGTTATTGGTACACACGTGACGTCTAGGGATGCTGCACGGGTTGACAAGTGAATTCAGGTTCGAAATCGATCCTTCTATACGGGTCAATAGAAGTCGACAGGGTTCGAACCATTAAGCAAATATAAAGTTGTGGCGACTTGTATATTTGCTTTAAAATATTCATATTATGCCTTCAAGGCCTACAACAATATGAATTCACTAATAAGGGCATAAAGCCTATGAGACCCGATCCTCTGTCGACAAGCATGACAGAGTTGACAAGGTTCAATCCAGAAAATGGAAATGCTCCCCAAACACCCCGATGATGGCCGTGTTGAATGCAGATCTCAACCGGAGGGGTTCCCCAAATATTTTCAAATATCTCCTAAATATCCAAAGTTTTATTTCAAATATTCCAAATCTTCACCCAAAATTCCAAAAAAACCTAAAATACCCAAAACTCCACAAAATTCCAAAAATCTCAAAATCCCAAAATCCCAAAAATATTTAAAACTGAAATCAATCCATCAACGCACTTAAAGCAAAATTCATCCACCATCCGCAACAGTTTGTCGAGGTGGACAAATTAAAATCAACTTCAGCTCACAAAGAGCGAAATGCCTAGTCGAAAATATCACTAGGATTCATTCTCAAACAATCTATTGCCAGTAATGACGTGGTACGTGTCCTCTAACCGGCAGTTTCGCCGCCAAATGGCACTGCAGGTAAACGGTTATGACCCGGGGCCCTCTGAACCGAGTGGTTTTGCCGCCAAATGGCACCATAGATAGCGGTTATGGCCAGAGCCAATACGCTCCTTAATGGCGTTAAATCCTTGAGATATGAATCAATAGGATATGATCGATAGGGCACAAAGCCCTCTGTTAGCTAAGGTGGATTCAAATTTGTCCCCTTAGACAAACATCCAACCCCGGTCTACAAGGTTCCCTTGGACGAAGCAACTCATGGCTGCCGACAAGGATCCTTCTGTCAGGTTGGGTCGACTACCTCCTCTGACTAAGTAGACCAGGGACCACGATGGCCCGGGACGACGGAACCATGGGATCTTGATCGGGTCTATCATCCATTCCCCCACCATCCGCTTTAAGTACGAGATGGTGAAAATTTATATTTTAAATATAAAAAATCTTCAAATTCTCAAATATCAAACCATCAAATTCCCAAATTCTCCAACTATTTTCAAACCCAATTCTCAAATTTCCAAATACAAACTCATAGCTGCTACTATATGCCAGACAACACGTATTATATACGTATCTGATTGACGACTAGCCTTAATCGAAAGTTCTCTCTCATGATCGGGAGGGGTAATTAACTATAGGGGCTTGCGCCTATAGGAAACCAGAACTCAGATCATAAAGTCCTCACAAAATGAGGGCGAAATCTCTGGGTAGTGTCTTATCTACAAACTCATCTGTCTTCCAAAATTTACCCCGAAACTTATTCCGTTAAAACTCCCTCGCCGAATAAGAAAAGCGAGCGGAGGCCGGGGCCGAATTTTCGGAGCCCACACTATTATAGTTGGATGACATCTATCAAGTGATGGCTTGATGGCAATGCATGGGAGGTGGTGGGCTAATGATGGAGGTTGGGTGGCGATCGTTTGACGATAAATATTGGGTCTTCAGTGCTTTGATAGCACTGGTCGAGAAGTTTCGGTCTAATGTAGAGGTTATGTGGCAACGGTCCACAACAGTGGTCTTATAGCGATGGTTTGATGATGTTGGTTCCAATCGATGTGGCTCAACAATGGAGGTTTGATGATGAAGGTCCACCAATGATGAAGTAGAATTTAGTAATTCTTCAAGCCTCTTATCCTTCTCTAATCTTCACTATAGATTCTTGTCATATAAAATATGTGAGTTTATTTATAATGAGAATGGCATTTCCTACAATTATAATCAAAATTCTATAAGAGAGATTATTAGGTGTGGAGTGCGGACAGGGAGAACCGTCCGCAACAAGCATTAGGTACCTAGCGATACCCAACGGTACCGAGTGGTACACAGTACTTATACGGACGATGCACACTCCGCACCTAATAATTATTCCTCATCCTATGCACATACTGTCCTATCTTATTCATACTGTGCGCACCTTTCTCTACCTTATTATAGATGCATTTTTTATTTTTGTTATCTTTTATAAAATTGGGAGTCCTCCATTGCATTAAAGGAAAATAATGTTACATAAGGTCGGCAAAACGTGCTAATTAAAAAAATTATATATATTGACCCTTATTTCGTGAGGTCAGATGAAAGAGAAAGAGAGAGAGAGATGCCAGACCTTCCGGTTTCCATCTCCTCTGTCTTTCCCGTCATCTCTTCTGCATCTACCCTAATTTCTCTCCGATTCCAATTCTGGTGACGCTCAATTCAGCAAATTCAAGGCGCGCCTCCGTCTCCTGGATAATCGATGTCAATCCTCCGCATGTTCCTCCCCACCGCTTCCAACGGATCAGAGTTTGAGCTTCGCCGCTGGCTATCGCCCCCTTTCCCGCGTCGCCTCCCCGCAGCGCAATCTCCCTCCGCCGCCGCCAACTCCCTCGGCACCAACGTGTACACGAGCCTTAGGGAGCTAATCGTTTCCTCCCCGCCGAGACCTTTCACGTCACCAAATGCGGCAGGTTTTGAGATCCAGATTCGGAACCCGCTCGTGAAGCAGGCGGCCTACGCCTATCTCCAGATGACTCCACCGTCCATTCGAAGCCAGCAGCCTCATAGCAGATTTCTTCTTGCGTTGTCGGACGCATTCCAGCCGCTCCGGCGCTGCTTTGGGTACATCGGCCGGCTTCTATGCTGTTCACCGGCTTACAACGCGTGGTGAAAGCCTGAAAGGGAAGGAATTAATGACCGCACTTTTTTTTGGATCTTTTACTGTTACTCTGTGAAATTTATAAATTTTAATAAAGTTTAGGTTTTTTTTTACAGTTTTTATTACTGATTTTTAAAATAAATTTTTAGCAAAAAAAATAAAATTTTTATATAAAAAACTACTTTAATAAGCATCAGATCTGAAACTCAAAGACTTAGCCATTCCAACACGTTATTGAAAGGTGCTCCATCATTTCAGGAACTGATTTCGTGGTTGATTTTTTTAATATTTAAATCAATTAAAATAAATTTATACATATATTATTATTGCGTCATGGCATTTTCGCAACTATAGAGAAATATAAAGTTTAACGTCTTTGTTTTACACGAAAATCTAGCACACAACCAGATAAAAGGAGAGGGTGCAACGTTCATAAGAGATATCAAAAATTTTAAGTGAAACCCGTAAAAAAAGGGGGAAAAACACGAGTCTGCCACAATTTGAATGAACCCACTAGTGTTTGCAGTCAATTACAAATGAGATCATTCGATGGGGGAAGCCATTAGCTTGATGTAGCAAATATACATCATATAGAGTGCATTACATGGTGGGAATTTGAACAATTAGTATTGACATACTTGTTTAGTCGGCAAAATCGTAGTCGACGGGCGATGGTGGTCGGAACTATGGTCATAAGGACTGCAGTTAGCAGGCGACGGAGGTCGAAAGGACAGTCGTCAATGGATTGAGGGCGAAAGGACTAAAATTGGCAATCAATGAAGGTCAGAAAGACTGTTATCTAGCGATGGAGGTCGGAAGGACTGTAGTCAATGGGCGATGGAGGTCGAAAGGATCATAGTGCAGTGACGGAGGTCGGAAGGACCATAGTCGGCCGACGATGGAGGTCAGAAGGACCGCAGTCAGGCGATCGACAGTGGTCAAAAAGACCATTGTTTGACGACGGATGTCAGAAGGACCATAGTCAGCAGACGATAGTGGTCAGAAAAACCTTTGTCTAGCAACAGAGGTCGAAAAGACTGTAATATGATAACATAGGTTGGAAGGACTATAGTCTAGCTACATATATTGAAAGGACCATAATTGGCAGACGATAGTGGTCAGAAAGAACATTGTTTGGCCACGAAGGTCGAAAGGACCATAGTTAGTGGGCGATGGAGATCAGAAAGATTGTTTTTCAGTGACGGAGGTAAGAAAGATCATAGTTGGTGGTCGGGTGGAAGTCCGGCGTCTGTCGATGGCCGGGCAAAAGTCTGGCATCAGTTGGTGGCCGGGCAGAAGCCCGACAATAATTCGATGACAGTCGGTGGTCGACGGTGGTCGAGGAGGAGTCCGGTGGCAAGAGATTTTAGTTTCTCTCTCCTTCTTCTCTTCCTTGCTTCTGTCCCCTTCCATGATGAATGAGAGATATATTTATAATTTTTAAAGAGTGACATGACTAGTAAATATGAGAGAAATCAAGTGTATATTGGGAGTGGTTTGAATAGACGACTGATATTGATCCCCTTGATCGTTAACCATTTACTGGCCATTTAAGTATATTAATGATATCAAAACTCAAAGATCTTAAGCTCGTTGGATTCGTCTCGTCAAGCCACTCGATTTGACTATAAGCATGTCACGTTTGGTAATCCAAATTATGATTTGAACCTTCATAAGGCGCTATAGATCTTCGATTTGGACACATTTGGGCTCGAATTAAAGTCGAATTTGATTTCTTTGGGTTCGAATTTTCAAGACATTCAGTTCTTCTATAAGTTTGCTGAGATGGGAATTCAAATGGTTCCAAATTTAGTTTTGAAATTTTGTAATTCAATTTTACCTCGAGATATTGTGATCAAGATCAAATTTTAATGATATGTATATATATATATATATATATATATATATATATATAATTTTGAATTTAAAACCTCATAATTGATATTGAAAGCTGCTAAAAAAAGATCATAGTGAGCTGCCTACAACTCTCTAACCTCGTTGATTCCGCGTTGCAAGATGTAAAAGTGGGGCCCGGGATTTATGGCTTTAACAACTCTCTAACCTCGGCGTTGACGACGAACTTTTATTTTGTTCGGTCGACCGAATGCAAGAAGCATTCGGTCGCAGGCAAAAAAAAGCGGTACCGAGGTGTACCGAGTTTTTCAAAAAACTCGGTACACCACGGTACCGAGTTTTTTTTGCCTGCGACCGAATGCTTCTCTGCATTCGGTCGAAGGACGTAATAATTGTTCTCGACGCGCCCACATCTTGAGTAGCAGGCGTCGGCTTATTCCTTGAAAGCCCACAAATAATAATTCTACTGACGACTTGGGCTCTACTTAATGGAACAATTATTACGTCTTTCGATCGGATGCAGAGGAACATCTAGTTGTAGACAAAATTATGTCTAAAAAACTCGGTACATCTCGGTATAGGCGCGACTTTGCCTACAACCGGATGTTCCTCTGCATCCTTACACCGGACGAAATAAAAGTTCCTACTTAATGACCGGAAACCCCTAAGATACGCGATTTTGGTGATGATGATGAGATGACAAGGATAAATAGGAAAGCGAAAAAGTTTTGACTAAGAATTTATTTTATATAATTTTTTATAATATTTTTTATATACAATTTTTTCAGCTAAAAATTTTTATATTAAACTAACTATTTAAAAAATAGTTTCAAATGAAGCCTAAGATTATCTTAAACAAAATTTTTATTAGAATGAGATTTTATTTAGAATAGCTTTCTTATTATTTTATCTTTCTGATTGTAACTATATTTTCAATTTGGCCAATATTTTTTATTGCTTTTAAAAATTTATGTGTTAGAAAGTTACTTTCCAAATAAATAATTTAATTTATTTTTATTGATTATTTTCTTCTCAAAATAAATCTTATCTAATACTTTTAAGATTTATTTTGATTAAAAGCAATGAAAAATATTGCCTCATGATTTTTTTTTATAATAAAATAAAGTGGATTAAAGTAGTGCTTAAACTTAGGTTGATCCCATCAATCTTTTGATGAATTCATTACAAAATGAGCTTGTGTCTTTGAAAGATTCTATTGGTCAAAATTGGACCTAAACCCACCGTGGGTAGCTCATGTGGGTAAGTGTTGGCTGGGCATTGCCCTGGTCGCCAGTTCGATTCCCTTGGGTGGCCACGAAAAGCCTTAAGCGTCGGCCCGATTGCTATGGGGTCGATGGACCGCTAGGTCGACCGGGGAGATTAGTGGCCGAAGGCCGAGATTCCCTGTCCCAAAAAAAAAAAAAAAAAAGGACCTAAGTGTCAATTATAAACCTAATTGATGTGGACCAACCAAGCCCAATAGGTTGATTTCCTCCTCCTATTCAAGTAGAAGACACAACTGAAGGCTTCTTCTCGGACAACAACGGGCCATGGCAACCTTCTTAGGGAGACATGTTCTATATTAGCAAAGATAATTTGTTGTCTTAGCTTCAAACAGAAATTTTATTTTCATATATATATATATATATATATATATATATATATATATATATATATATATATATATATATATATATATATATATATATATGTGTGTGTGTTTACTAGAATGAAAAATGAATTGATGTGTGTTTAATAGCAACAAGAAAATTGTCAATTACTGATGGATTTTCTGGCAGATTTCTGACTGACTATTTTTTTGCGGCTTCTCCAGCGAAATTCCTACGGATTACGATGACATATTTTGGACAATTTTTCAAGCAGATTTTCTGGCGGATTTGTTTCTGATGGATTTTAATCATTTCTAAAAAAGTTATATATTCATATTTTAATTAATTCATAATTTTATAGATTATTTTAATTAATTATTAATTTAATAATTTAATTCATTGTTATTTAAATTATATTTAAAATTAGTTATTTAAATAAATAATTAACTTAAATAAGTTATTAACTCACAATTAACTTATTTATTAATTTAATAACTTATTTAATAATTAATTATTTACTATTAATTTAATAAATTATTTATACATTTTAATATTTTTTTAAATTTATTTAAAATTTTTATTTATGTATTATTCTATTTAAATATAAAAGAATTTGCTTTTTAACATATTTTGTTCCACAGCAAAGTGGTTGAGTACTTGAAATCTCATAGGTGCCTTATTCGAATCCCACGGGCGGAAAGGCGGCGGGCAGCACAGGGTGGGCTAGAGTCAGGTGTCTGGGCAAGCGCGGACGGGCAAGGAGCTCATGCAGCTGGGTAGGTAGGCTGGCAGGTCAGGCAGTGGATGTTAACTTCAATGGACTTGTTCCGGGGGGGGGGGGGGAATTTGCTAGATAATTTTTACGGCCAAATTTCTCCTCCGAAAAATTTTTCTAACGAATTTTTTTTACGGAGAATTCTTGCAACACTCGTTTTACCGTCGAAAATTTTTCCATCAGAAATCCGCCGGAAACTTAACAAATTTCTGCCGAAAAATCCCCTGTAATACATGATTTTTTTGTAGTAAAAGAAATTTGGATTTCATTCCAATGGAGAGTGAAGGTTAGGAGAGTGGCCGCTCCTTTGAGGAGATTAAGGCTTCGTTTGGGACAACTTTTTTATTACTTTTTAAAACGGAGTTTTAGTATAAATTTTTTTATTTTTGTATTAAAACTCCGTTTTAGAAAGCATTAAAAAAGCCGTCCCAAACGAAGCCTAAGTGATCTCTTTAATCCAAATCACTTTAATGAGTGATTGATTTTATATGTGTACAAATATTTAGTATTTATTAATGCATACTTCTTCAATAAACTCTCTTTTATGATATTAAATCATTTTTTTTTCACAAAATCCCAAGAAAAAGTTTCTTTGAAGCCGTGAGACACAACTTGCACAATTGAACCCCAATATTATTATATTGTCCATTTAAAGCTATCATCCACGGTGATAACCCTAGGCCATATAAAAAATATTCAATGAAAATTTACATAGATCAACTTCTCTTGTTAAGAGATACTTTCAAAATTAACATCTATTAAATTGATGGAATATCATAAGTAAAATGGATTTTTTAATTGATCAAATTTTAGCTAGGCTACGTTAGATTGATTCGTGGATCTATTATTAGTGGATTTTTTTTTATTATTGCTTAACTTTCTCTAGTATTTCAATTTTAGGAGAGAAATAGGGCGGTGATATCATGATCAAAATTTAATAAGAAATAACTTTTAAATTCCACGATACATTTTGAAATCAATACACCAACAATAACAACAACAAATACAAGTCTTTGTCCTATTACGTGGGGTCGGCTACATGAATCTTTTTTCGTCTTTGTGTCCTGTTAAAAATCAAATTCTCATTTAAATCTAATAAAGAAAGATCATTTCTAATATTTTCTAAACAAGTCTTTTTAGGTCTACCTCTACCTTTCTTAACATAAGTCAAATCTAAATATCTCTACATTCCTAACCGGATCATCAGAGGCCTCTGTTTAATGTGACCAAACCATCTAAGGTGACTCTATCTAATCTTATCTTCCACTGAAACTACTCCAACCTTTTCAAAATACATCCAGAGTTTTGAAAGGATTCATGGAGTCAAGCCGAGGTGTTGACCCATCAGCCTTGATCTCATCACGTTCTAGAAACTTCTCCATGCTTGCACCACAATAGATAGTGCATGGTGGACTTCCAATAAAACCGACCTTGCAACGTGGGCCACAACCGTTTAAAAATTCTTCTTATATACAGTTGTGGACAGCCAATACCAATTATATATATATATATATATATATATATATATATATATATATATATATATATATATATATATATATATATATATATATATATATATATATATATATATATATATATATATATATAAGAACTACCTCTGGGGCGATTACCATATGGTGATATATTTGCATTTAATTTATGGCTTTTTGATAAATTTTGGTAGAATCCAAAACATTTCATCGAACAATCCATATTGATCCCTTTGATTTTATAGAGTTTATCAAGCATTTAAGTGCTCTAATGATTTCAGAATTGTATGATTTTGGGCTCATTGGATTCGTGGATCAAGCTGCTCAATTTGACAATAAGCATTCATGATTGGAGACCATTTGGTCTTTCAACTGATGCGCGAAAGTTTTCAAATATGATTCATGTGTCTGATATGAGCTCAGTTGAATCACTTGTGGTGTTAATGGCTAGTACATATCATCTAGACGTACAGCTCGACTACAAATTTGTTGAAATTTGAATTTGGATGATCCTTAATATAATTCTGAAAAAAAAAATGGTTTAAATTCATTCTCGTAATTTATGTTCATCAAAGGAATTTTCTAGAGATATATCAGCCATCTAACTTTTGGCTCATATAGTCCATAAGGTCCTATCTTTTCTTCCTGATTTAAATTTTGAGGACGTTAGGTTTCAAGACCCATTAGATTGCGCTTAAAAGTTTCTTGATTGTTAATAAGCTTGATACTTAACTCATGGCCTAAGAGCTAAATAAACTGAACGTAATTTTATTCATACAAGTATAAGGCTTCGTTTGGAGGAAGTGAGGAACAATTATTACGTCCTCCGACCGGACGTAGAGGAACGTCCGGTTGGAGGCCAAATCCGGCCAAAAAATGAGAAATACCGAGCAAATATCGAGCAATACCAAACAATAACGAGGAATACCATCACGTGAAGACCCAATACCTAGTTATACCGAGCTATACCGAGCAATACCGAGTTATACAAAAGTTGTACCGAGTTTTTCCTAGCAAAAACTCGGTACAACTCGGTATTGCTCGGTATAACTTGGTATTAGTTTTCACAAAGCGGTATTCCTCGTTATTATCAAATAATACCTAAAAATACCGAGCAAATACCGAGTTTTTTTGACGGGATTTTGCCTCCGACCGGACGTTCCTCTACGTCCTTACACCGGACCTAATAAAAGTTCGGTTTGGAGAGGCTTTCTTACTGCTTCTTAAAGTAGACTTTTAATACAAAAAATTTAATTTTTGTATTAAAAAACTATTTTAAGAAGGAAGAAATAATATATCCCAAACGAAGCCTAAGCTTAAGCGCCTTCTTTCAATTTTAATAAAATTATTAATAATTTATTAATATGTAATTATAAAAATGAACTCTAGGATAATAAGCATGTTTTTTATCTGTAATATCAAAGTTTGTATTACTCCTAATTAGTTATTATAATTAGCAAATAAATTATTAAATAATCACTATTTACTTATAATATTAATCCTAAATTATGTATAATTACTAATCTTCAAAATTTAATTAAATCTAATATACTAAAGTTGCTTTAGATAGTTTTAATTATCCATGATTTAAATAATACTTATTAAAAATAAATCATTCCTAATAGTAAATCAGCACCCCATGGTTAAGCTAATAAGCACAATCTAAATAGTTTTCCCAACTTATTTTTATTTTAAAAATATATCAAAATTTTATGTTTTAATATATTTTACATAACTATGAGTTGTTTTGCATAAATTATGAATAAATTTTATTGAAATTGAAATTAAAGTTCCACTTGGGATGATTTTTTTATTGTTTTTTAAAATAATTTTTTATTATAAAAATTTTAATTTTTATATTAATATTAAAAAAATACTTTAAAAAGAAAAAAAAACTATTCGAAACTAAACTGAAGAGAGCCATCCTACGTACAGCTGCTTCCAACTTAGACGTGTATTGATTGTAGTTCCACAGTTGCATTTCATTAAGAAAACGATAGACTTCACGATCAAGTCAATAGTTCACACACTGAACAGGTTCACATGCGCAATTAATCTACAAGCCGTTGGCTAAAAGATCTGGACGAAGCTATTAATGTAAGAACAGCAATGTAAATACATCCCACATCAGCTAACTGTATTTAGCACAGCCCAAAGCCTATAAATATATCTGTAATCAGTTTCTAAACTTAATAAGATAACTTCATTCTACTGCTCTTACTCTGTGTCACGCCTTCTCTCTGTGCTCCTTCTCCTCTCCAACTACTCTATCATGGTATCAAGAAGCTAGATGGGGGATCAAGATTCTTCATCATCTCTTCCCCCCGCATCCACAATGGCGAACACCACGGCTACCGCAGAACTCGTTCTTCCGCCAACACTCAAATTCAACATCTCAAATATCAAGAACCTTCTTCCCTACACTCTTACCTCCGACAATTACGCTCTATGGCGATCGCAAATTTTTCAGCATATCTGGGCTAACGGGTACGCCGCTCACCTCTCCGGCACCACCACACCTCCGCCCGATCCAAACTCAGTCGAGTACGCTCAATGGCGTCTCGTCGACAGCAACATTGTCTCAGCTTTATTCTCGACGATTTCGCCTGCAATCCTTCCATACGTCATCACCTATTCCACCGCCAATGAAGTCTGGAATGCCTTGGAAAAAC
Source organism: Dendrobium huoshanense (assembly GCA_016618105.1). NCBI lineage: Eukaryota > Viridiplantae > Streptophyta > Magnoliopsida > Asparagales > Orchidaceae > Dendrobium > Dendrobium huoshanense. The sequence goes on from CM028359.1 coordinate 95,198,594, forward strand.
GACTTCAATCATCGAGCCGCTCGCGCGTCATACAACTCAAGAACGAATTGCATAACGTTCAAATGAACACCTCCACGATGCAGCAATACCTAGGCCACATCAAGAACATAGTTGACACTATCGCAGCATCTGGCAGCTCAGTCGATCCGGAAGACATTATCCTTCACACCTTAAACGGCGTACCGGCCTGCTACAACTCCATCAAAACTTACATTCGGTCATCTCCTCTTCCGGCCGATCTTGACGCGCTTTACTCGCTCCTCTGCAGTGAAGAAATTCACGTCAATCAAGAATCCAGGAAAGATCTAAATCAGGCTTCCGCAGCTCTCTACGTCACCAACTCCAATCAAAATCGTTCCAAGAACATGAAAAAGAACTACAAGCCTCGACCAAATTCGAACAGAAACCCTCCCGGTTCCGATCAGTCCAACACTCAGCAGAATTCCTCTGGCTCTCGACCAATCTGCCAAATCTGTACCAAGATCGGCCACTCCGCTTTCAACTGCTGGCACCGAACCAACCTCAACTACACCCCGCCGAACTCCTCTAACCCGCGTGCTCTCCTTGCTCAACCAAATCAAGATTTAACACAAAACTGGGTACTGGATTCGGGTGCAACCAATCACATGACGGCCGATAATACTTCCATTCAAAACTCCTCGATCTATACTGGGCAAGACTCTGTCTCGACAGCCAGCGGATCCACCATCCCGATCCAACATTTCGGACAAGGTTTGCTCCCTCTGCCAAATACACCTCGTAAGCTTCGTCTCTTTCATCTTCTTCATGTCCCCGATTTGACTCACAATTTACTTTCCGTATCCAAGTTAACTCGAGACAATTCGGTCTCGATCACCTTTGATTTTAACGGCTTTGAAATTAAGGATGTTCAGGATCAACAGCTCCTTCTTCGTGGTCACCTGCATAACGGCATTTACCAACTTCAGGTAGAACCAGACCCCGGACAGCAAGCTTTTCACACGAGGTTCACATCTCCGGCGTTATGGCACGCTCGACTCGGTCACCCGAATAACAAGATTCTGAATAACATAGGATCTAGCACAACCGGCATTCCTCATATTACTTCAGATTTTCATTGTCAGTCATGTAGTATGGCGAAAAGCCACAAATTAAAATATTCTGATAGCAAATCTTTAACCTCGCATCCGTTTGAACTCATTCACTCGGATGTCTGGGGACCTATGTCTTCTTCTTCTAATACGTTTCGATTTTACGTTATCTTTATTGACGACTTCACTCGCTTTAGTTGGATCTATTTCTTGCATAACAAGAGCGAAACTTTTAACTGTTTTAAAAATCTTTTAGCTATGATTCAAACTCAGTTCTCAGTCACTCCAAAGGTGTTTCGTTCAGATGGCGGCGGAGAATTCACTAGCAATGAATTCAAAGACTTCCTCACAAAACTCGGCATTCTCCACCAGTTAAGCTGCCCTCACACACCAGAACAAAACGGCTTAGCCGAACGCAAGCACCGCCACTTATTGGATCTCACCCGCACATTACTTCACGCAGCCGGTCTCCCGAACAATTTCTGGACTGATGCCGTCTCAACGGCTAACTACTTAATCAATCGCCTTCCTTCCAAGGCGCTCCACCTTCAGTCCCCGTATCACAAACTCTACAACAAACCGCCAAATTACGACCATTTAAGAACTTTCGGGTGCCTTTGCTACCCGTGGCTCCAACCTTATACCACGAACAAATTGGAAACGAGATCACAATCTTGCGTGTTTCTCGGCTATTCCCACCAGCACAAAGGCTACAAGTGTCTAAATTTATCCAACAATAAAATATACATATCAAGACATGTAGTCTTTCACGAATCTGTTTTTCCTCTCAGACCCTCGGCTGCCGCGGACAACGGACAAACACAGCGATCAGACAATCCTATTCCTCCTCTACTTCTCGTTCCGTCCTCTACGTTACACCATCAACATCATTATTCAAACACCGCTTCTCCCGCCAACAACACAACTCAGCCGCAACTCACAGAACAGGAGCCTCACCCGTAGCAATCCACTTCTTCCAACAGATCTGCAACCCCACCGGACTCGGTCCCAACGTCTCATCCCATGCAAACTCGCTCAAAATCGGGTATCACCAAACCTAAAAGATTTATTTCTCTTATTACACATCCAGGTCCTACCGAGACACCTGCAACACTCAAACAAGCTCTTCAATTTCCACATTGGCGCGAGGCCATGACCAAGGAATATCAAGCTCTTATCCAACAGCGAACGTGGTCATTAGTACAAGCTCCTCCAAACAAGCAGATCATAGGCAGTAAATGGACTTATAAGATTAAGTTCTTACCAAACGGCCAAGTCGAACGCTACAAAGCACGTTTAGTAGCTCTCGGATGTGCACAACAGTTTGGCGAACACTACACAGAAACGTTTAGTCCTGTCGCCAAGATGGTTAGCATTCTTCTTCTTCTAACAATGGCTGTCAACCGAGATTGGAAGATTCTACAACTCGACGTATCCAACGCATTTCTTCACGGTGACATCTCCGAAGAAATCTACATCAAACAACCCCCCGGCTTTGAGGATCCAACTCAACCCACCGCAATTTGCAAGCTTCACAAGTCGCTCTACGGTCTCAAACAGGCGCCTCGTCAATGGTTCCACAAGCTTACATCCTTCCTTCAGCAATGCGGATTTGGGTTTAGTCGTTCCGATCCATCCCTGTTAATCTACAATAAAAATAACGTTCAAATCTACTTTCTGATCTACGTCGATGATATTCTTGTAACAGGTAACAATTCAACTCATATTTACAACCTGCTTCAGGATCTCAAAACTCAATTCGCCATCAAACAATTCGATCAGAATATTTCCTTGTTTCTCGGGATACAGATTTCCCGCACCACCGCAGGCTTCTTTCTCACTCAGGGCCACTACGCCTCTAAACTCCTTCAAGAAGCGGGCATGGCAAACTGCAAAGCTGCACCTACTCCCATAACTCCGGCTTCCAAGCATGCGGCAATCAACGGCAAACCTCTCTCAGACGCATATCTATACCGACGTCTGGCCGGCTCCCTACAATACTTATCTATCACTCGTCCAGATATCGCCTTCGCCACCAACCAAGTATGCCAACACATGCAGTCCCCGACTGATCACGATTTTCAGAACCTCAAACGGATTCTACGCTACATAAAAGGGACTCTCACTCACGGGCTTCCGATCATCCATGGCGACACCGCTCTCCACACCTTTATTGATGCAGACTGGGCCTCCGACATTGCCGATCGCAAGTCTGTCTCCGGATTCTGCACTTTCATGGGACCTAACCTTCTCTCTTGGTCGGTGAAGAAGCAGATCACTATCGCAAAGTCGTCGACTGAAGCCGAGTATCGCGCTCTCTCTGCCGCGACATCGGACATCCTTTGGATCAGGAGACTCGCAGACGAACTACAACTGAGCCAACATTCCCCAACCGTCATCCACTGCGACAGCACTTCAGCCATCGCTATAGCCAAGAACTCCGTCTTTCATGCCCGTACTAAACACATAGAGATCGATTTTCAATTCATCCGCCAGCATCTACTCTCGGGCAACATCACCATTCAACACATTTCGTCTCAAGAACAGATAGCCGACATACTCACCAAACCGTTCTCAAGCTCGCGATTCGACTATCTCCGTTCCAAATTGACCATCCGTTCACCGGATGATCAATTTGAGGGGGAATGTAAGCACAGCAATGTAAATACATCCCACATCAGCTAACTGTATTTAGCACAGCCCAAAGCCTATAAATATATCTGTAATCAGTTTCTAAACTTAATAAGATAACTTCATTCTACTGCTCTTACTCTGTGTCACGCCTTCTCTCTGTGCTCCTTCTCCTCTCCAACTACTCTATCAATTAAAACATAGCTTTTCAACCTCCCATTCCTCTCTCTCTCTCTCTTTCTAATTCCTTTCTTTAAGAGAAAAGGAACGATTAAATTTTCATTATGATGTTTGCTACAAGTAAGAATTTTGAATCAGAAAGCAGAACGCAAAAAAGTCCATTTTTTAGCCTCTCTCTCTCTCTCTCTCTCTCTCTCTCTCTCTCTCTCTCTCTCGCTTGCTCGCTCTACTACTTTCTCTCTCTTTTGAATCACAAAGAAGAACGCAAAAAAGTCCATTTTTTAAGCTTTCTTTACCTCCTCTCGTCCTCACCTCTCTCTCTCTCTCTCTCTCTCTCTCTCTCTCTCTCTCTCTCTCTCTCTCTCTCTCTCTCTCTCTCTCTCTCTCTCTCGCTTGCTCGCTACTACTTTCTCTCTCATCTGCATCGACCTAGCTACCAGAATTTGAACACGCTTTACCTTCACGTCCAACCAACTCTTTCTTCTTTTCTTTAAAAACATATAAGAACAAGCGAACGGATCTCTTTCATTCCTTCTCTCCTAAGAGAAAAGCCCTTTATCTTTGTAATTTACCGATCCTACTTCTCAGAACCCAACTAAAAATCAAATCTTTCTTCATTCCAAGCACCAAAATCCCTCCTTTAGTTTATCACGGTCTTTTAATGTCATCCCTGCCGAGAAGATTCATGGTGCAACACCCAGTTGTGGTAGATGGCGGATGCGGCTGCCGGCGGTCAATTTTCTCTAATCTGTTCTCTGCATCGTCCTCCTCCTCATATTCCCTAAAAGAGAGAACCTCCAAATCATTTAGCTCCTCATGCCCCTCAGACACGACTTATAGCCCCGCCGCTACCAATTCATCCCTCTCGTCATCGCCGTCGCCAGCGCAGCAAGCGACAAGTGGCCAAAAGAGAGAAAAGAAGAGCCGCGCGGTGAAGAGAAGAAAGAGCAAGAAGAGGAAAGGAGTGGTAGAGGAGAGTGTGGCTGTGCTGAAAGAGTCGTTGAACCCTTATTTCGACTTCTATGAATCGATGCTGGTGATGATAATGGAGAAGGAGATGTACGGTTGGGAGGATCTCTGTGAGCTTCTTCACCAATACCTTTCCCTCAACTCTTCTTGCCACCATCACATCATTCTTCGAGCATTCGCCGATGTTTGGAATGACGTTTTTTCGACGGCAGCGGAACTTCCGGGTGGATCGACGGCGACAACTGGCTCTGGCCTAATTCCACTGCTGGAATCGCACGGGCAACGGGAAGATGAATTCAAGTGATATGATAAATGAAAAGCATGTAAGCCATTTGTATGATATCAGCTTATTGACATAGCATAGAATTTTCTGAATATGCATGTAAGAAATTTATTAGATTTGAAATACATAATTAAGAATAGTTGGGCAAGATTAAGCGTGCGAACAACTCCGACGTGAAAAAGCTGCGATCTTTGACCGTTCGATTGCTTGATTATCCCATGACCCGGCCATCTAAACAAAAAATGATGATCACTTCCTTAAAAACTAATTTTATTTATTTATAATTATTATTTTTTTAATGTTCAGTCCATTAATGATGGAATTGATTAATGCCGTTGGCTGTTAAAATTAATTTATACTTGAAAATGATAAATATTTATCTAAAAAATTGCGCTTATTGTTTGATTTATCATATAATTTATAAAATAAACAATTTTCTTTGTATATTTTTAATGAATTATGAAACTTGTAAGAAACATAAAATTAAAACTGTTGTGAGTTAGAGTATTCGCGGTGATAAATAAAAACTTCATGTTTTAGCGTTGCACTATTATCCCGTTCACACACAAAAAGAATATAAAGATCAGAATTTTTTGTGTAAAAAACTTGATAGAAAAAACCGCGGGGTCATGCCGAGTTGAAATTGATCCACTAGTATTTGAATGGATTACAAATCAATGATCGTCCTTCAACTTGATGACAATCATATTACAACAATTGGTCATCAGATTGAAATTTAGCGATGAAAAAGGTCCATACAGGAATCCGAAGTCGATAGGTTGTTGAACGTAAGTACGACGTCAATTGGCGACGGGGTTAAAGTCTAGCGGTAATTTGCTGTCAGATGGAATTCCGACAACCATCAGTGGCTAGTTGAAAGTTCGGCACAGTCGGCAGAGGTTCACCGACAACGATTGATGGTCAGGCAGTGGTCGAGGAGGAGTCTGGTGGCAAGAGAGCTACTCTCTTTCTTGCTTGAGTCCCTTTCCATGAGGAATGAGAGATCTGTTTATAATTTTCTTAGTGTGGAATGACTAGTAAATAGGAGGGAGATAAAAGGTATGTGGAGAGTTGTTTAAATGGACGACTGATATTGATTCCCTTGATAATTGATTTTTTTTTTCAACAAAAAAGAAACTTTTATTAAAAACTAATAAAAAGATGATACAACAGTTGGAGAAAGAAAAGACCACCATTAAAAAGTTACAGACACAATAAAATAGAAAAATAAAATCCCAAAAGAGGGCTCAGTAGACAGCCGAGACTTCCAGCATCCTCGAAAGCGCAAGGACCACCCATAAAGGGTGATAATCACCAACGGTTGCCACAAGGTAGCCAACGATGACACGAGCCCCAGCAACATCATAGCCCCGCAATCTCCAAACCAAGCAAAGAGCAATCCGCAAAATCGCAAAAAACAAACCAAGCTTAAAGCGAATTATCTTCTTCTACCTCCTCTATTCCAAAATTTCCCACGAGAAACTAACTTAAGAGGTAAATCACAAACCACTTTAATCTCATTACCAGGATCTGAATATGACTCAGAATCAGATTCATATTCAGACGAGTTATCCAACCAATCACCATTGGACCTAACATCCACTCCATCACCCACCTGATACTTCAAATTTTGGGATGCCATTAAGATTACTGGAACATTAACCAAGTTTTGAGAATTGTCCAAAATGCCTTGGACATTCGAATTAACTACCTGTCCACACACATTTGGCTCCACAACATCCAAAACAGGCGAACCGCCAGACCCCCTACCACCCTCGGCAGGAACAGTCGCAGCAATAATAGGAGCAGAGACCAACTCCGGCACCAGAACAACAGAATCCCCTAACGCAGGTAAAACCACAGCCTCAACAGAATGCAGTTCATTAACATAATCCAAAGTGACAGGAGAAACTTACTCAATAACCATAGGGACAAAGGGAACTGCATCGGGGGATAAGACAACAGAGTTACCAACGTGACCACCAGGCACAGCATTCACAGCATTAACCAAATTAACCACATTCAAAGGGGGTATAATGTCGGATGAATTAAAAGAAACCAAGACTCCTCAAACCCAGAAACTCCACCTACAGGGAGCGCTCGTTCCCCTAGATCAGAAACAAGAAGATCACAGTGATTCAGAGTTACAGCAACCGGTTCCATAGTAATAGGGTCAACACTTTTAGCATTAGGTTCTACAGTTTTAGGTAAAACAGACGTTTCCAAAACAACATTTTTAGACCGGCATTCACCCATCGCATGACCAAAACAGCAACAAGCACCGCAAAATGAAGAAAATTCATCCATAACGACTTGCTGGACATAGCCAAGCTTTTCAGAACCTAACCAAATACAATCAGGATAGGATTTAGTGATATCAAGCTCAATTAACACCCTAGCTAAAGACGGTCTAGAACCCAAAGACGTGGCCGTATCAATCTTTAGAGGTTTGCCAAAAAATGGATGCCACTCCATGGAGAATTTTAGGAGAAAACATGTGCGGCCGCAAAGAGGGAAAAGAGACCCAGATTAGGATCACCGAAGATTCAACCCCGATATCAACAGTAGGCGACCATTTCGTGAGTTTCATAAAGCAGTTAAAGACAAGATATGGTCTATGAGAGAAAATGCGACAATAATCAAGATCATTTTCCAATTTGATCAGAACATGGGATGAATCCAGCAAGGTAACCGAAACATCGCCATTTAGCTTGAGATTGAAAAAAAAATTTCTGAATAGAGTCAAGAGATGGTCGCTTGATAATTGATTGTTTAGTATACATTTGAATGTCTTAATGGTATCAGAATTCAACGATCTTGGGCTCGTTGGATTTGTCTCGACAAGCCGCTCGATTTGATTATAAGTATATCGTGTTTGAAAATCATTTGGACATCCAACATTTGGTTTAAACTTTCCAAAGACGCTTCAGGTCTTCGACCTTTAGCCAATTTGATGCCTATATGGAGGACCAATAAAGTCGTCTTCAATAGGTTTTACATCTTTATTTATTGCCTTTAGATCAGGACATATTTACCCTCATGAGATAATCAATTTGGCCATCTCCAATGGCCCCCTCAACATTTCTTCTTCTTTTTTAAATGAAAGTTCGCAAGTTAAGCCCCCCTCAACCTTTCAATATTACCTTATCAAAGCCTTTAGGTTAAGTCAACTCTACATCTAATAGAGGACTTATTTGGCCTACTTCAATGGCCTCATCAATTTTCTTATATTGCTTTATTTCCTCCGTCAAGTTGTACCATCTCTAGTCCTAAAAGATCTTCAATGGCCGCTTCGATTTACACTACTACATCACTCCTATCAAATCATTTCATCTCCGCTTCCAAGTTAGAATTGCACAAAGCATCTCTAATGTTCTCATTGACACTATTATGACGACATGTAATTATCCTTAGGTCGTGTCATCTATATTTTTATAAGAGCGAGATTCAATTGTCCCATGAACATTTTTTTTTTTTTTTTTTTTTTTTTGAGATTTACACTCAAGTGAACAAAATCTTTCTAATTAACAAAATGAAAATTCAAACTCTTACATTTTACTATCAAATAAATAGAGTATAGACATGTGCTATTATGAAACCATTAATACTTATTTATTGAAAAAGGAAAAAAAGTTGATATTTTATTTGCTCATCAAGATTTGGTTAACATCATTCTAAAAAAGATAATTGAGGATTAATTTAATATTTAAATAAAATTTTCATATTATGTAAGAAAATCCCTTTTTTTTTTTTGCTTCACAAATATTTGGATTCACATTGGCATGATATCAAAACAAATATTGGGGAGAAATACTGAAGAGAGAGACGTTCAAGGGGTAAAATTACAAGCAAAAAGATCTAAGCTATTTAAATAATTAAAACTTCCAATGCCTTAGCGGGCTTCACCTATGCTTGCATAGGTTGAAAAGGCTTTTATGGGCTTGGGAATTGAGAAAATTTTGGACTTTTAACCATCTTATCTTTCTGTAAGGCCTTTGATGGGCTTGTTTTTTTCATAATTGAGAAGAGTTTCAGTGGGCTGGGTGATAATACGAACTCTTTTGTTATTAAACATACGTTACCTCTTGGTGACCATTTCTTAAATTTTAATGTTATATGTTATATATACACGTACACACATGAAACATATTGTTCTATTAAAATATATTTCATGGCAAAGTTTTAAAATTCATGGGTGTTATTATTTAAATAATTTTTAAGCAAATTAGGGCTTCTTTGAGACAGCTTGCTTCTTGAGTAACTTTTTAGTACAAAGATTTAATTTTTGTACTAAAACACTGTTTCAAGAAAAAAATCATCCCAAATGAAGCCTAAGATGGTGTTAAAAAGTGCTTATTATTTTCATAATGTTAGGTAGTGAACAAAAGAGGTTCACAACCGGACAAGATTCAAAGCACTAATTATCAAATTATATTCAACTAATAGTTATTGAATCACAACCATCCATTTTCATCTCATTAGGAAGCTCTAAAAATATTATGCACAAGAACAAAGACTCCATATAACCTCATGAATCATCATTCTATCTTATAAGCTCAAGTGATATGCTAGTTATACTACTATACTAGGGTAGGGAGCCATCAAGCCAAATTATGTAGATCATCATCCTAAACTACATAAGGACCATTGACCTGAGCTCATGATGATTAGGGTTATTATACACACCCAATTGATCATATATTATATTTATCGCATCATGTATTTCATTACATAGAAATATCATGTTCATTTTATCTTTCGTATTTTATGTTTTCACCTTCACATGGTGCATTTAAGAATCTCAAACATAGTTATAAGAATCCAGCATGCTCATTCATATTATCATCATAAATGATAATATAAGTCAAAGAGACACCATAAGAGGAGGATGAATTTTATGTGAAATAACACTTAAAACTTTATAAGTAACTCTAGAAAATTTCTTACACCGCCTTCTCTTCTTAATTGGAAATAGAGCTAGCTATTGTTTCTACTCACAATGAGATGTTCATTACTCCTAACACACTCCAATAGCTATTGATTCTACTCCAAAGCGAGGAATCAATCACACCCAATGCAATCTACTAGATAATGAGACAACACTCTTCTTAAAAAAATAGTCATAGCAAAAAAATTTATTGAGCTTTAGAGATGACTTAATGGCTATTATCTATAACTATGACTTACACAATCTCTTGAAAAAAAAAACATAATTGTAATATAACAAAATATAAGTAATCAAATAACAAGAAATTTCTGTAAGTCATAAGAAAACCATCACAATAAAACAAATCATAACAAAATTTAAACATTAAACATTTATTTGATTCACCTTTGAGAAGATATATCCTTAATGTTAAAAAAAAAACTTCCTTCTTAACCCAAAAATATTAGTAGAATCAACAATTTATTAGGCTAGAAATATAATTACATATATAGAATAACTTAGAGTCCAATTAACAGCTCAAAATCAACATCCCAAATGGCCAAATTTAAATTTCCAAATGGCTAAAATCAACTAGCCGTTGCAAAAGTATCTAAAATTAAAAAATGTCTGAAATTTTCATCATATTATCCGGCACGTAAATTTTACATGATAACGGTCAAGGCCCGTTGCTCCAATTTTGAAACGGTCGTCAACATAACGGCTAGTAGGAGCAGAAAACAAATAAACATAACAATAACTTTTCCATTAATAATTTAATGTACAGCTACAGAAGGGTCCCAAATCTCGACATCTCAACCAAAAAAATTAAAGAAGACGATAAGAAAAATCAAATCATAACTAATAATAAACAATGACTGCTACAACACGAAATCGATAACGCCCCTATTAGATCCAGTCAACATCACACTCAGTCCTCTCAAAACTCGCCGGCGGCACGGGGAGCTTCACCTTGCAGTCAAACTTAGGCTTAAAATGCCCCACCTTCACAAACTTGACCTTCAGCCTAATCCTCGCGTTCAATTTCACATCGAAATAGAAATTCCCCTCTCCCTTCTCTCTCGCATAAGTCCCGTTCACAGCTCCGAGAGACACCGCCTGCCCTGCAAATCTCGGCGAAATCACGGTGGTGTTCTTGTGGCCCTGAAAGAAGACCGGGAGCGAGCCATCGTAGCCGAAGCGATTGCCATCGTAGAGCGCTATGGCTTCGATTTGGTCGTAGTAGATGGAGATTCGGCGATTGGGGTTGCGGATGCTGATGGCGAGGGAGAGGTTGTAGTTTAGCGTGGAGGAGTTGTTGAGATTGAAAGTGGTGAGATTGGCATCTTCTACGAAGACTTTGAGTTCGTTGGGGCGGAAGATCAGCCATATGATGAGGAAGATGATGCCGAGAGTGATGACGACGGCGAAGATGAATTTGAGCAGAGTGCAGATGAGGCAGCTGCAGGGGTTGCAGCAGCAGTCGGAGGAGCGGCCGCCGACGCTCCGGTAGGTTCGAGCGGGTGGGATCGCCGGGCCGTAGTAGGAGCCGTTGAGCCCGCCGGAGGATTTGGCGGTGGAAGCCATTTGAGATGGAGAGAAAGTGAGAAACAGAGAGAGATTTGGGGTTTTTTTGTGGAAAGGGAAATTGGTTATGGCGGAGTTTATATTGTGAAGAGTGGGGGATGAGAACGTGTGGGTGGAAGTTTCGCAGCAAAGAGAGTGGGTGGAGTTACCGGTTACGTTTGACGAAGTTGAAAAAGGGCAGAGCGACGCGGTTACGAAATAAGTAACTGAATTTGGGGTGGTGGGAGGAAAATTAGGTTTAGGATATTTGGAACTTTTGAAAATAATTTGAGGTAAATAAAATATAATTAATTAATTATAGGTCAATTTTTTTATTATTAGAGCATAAGAATATAAATAAATGTAATATTCAAGATACTGACGTGGCACCCTAACGTGCCTAGTTATAAGTCTTTCTGTATCTATATAAAGGGGTTCGGTCCTCTGATGTTATTCAAGAAAAGAGTTTATTTTCTGTATCTCTCTTTCCCTGTTTTCTTCTTCTAGTGAGTTTTAAGTTTCTACATGGTGTCAGTTAGCGCAGGTTCTTGATCTGTGCATCATGTTGATTTCTGCCACATCCCACCTTTGTGATCCCGAAGAAGAATGATCAGAAGGTTCATTTCTTCCGCCAGCTCTGAAATTCGTTGTCTTGAACCTGAAATCGATCGTTCACGTTCAACTGGTCGTGGACAACTAAACGATATGGCGTGCTCAAATCCTAAAGATCTTCAAAGCAAATGGATTCGATAAGTATCTTGAACTTCCTCCTTCCATCCAACCCCAATCGGAAGATCATTCTTCTTCTCATTCACCAAAAATCAAATCAATTTTACCGACCAAAATCTGTCGGCCACACTATGTGCAACCATTTCTTCCTCTATCCTACCATACGTCGTTCATCTTCAGTCCACTGCTCAGATCTGACATACCCTTGAAACCAGATTTCAATCCACTAATAGGTCAAAAGTAATTCAACTCAAGAATTCCCTCCACAACATTTCGCTCAAGAACCAATCTATTTCCCAATATCTCACTGAAATTAAATCTCTCGTTGATCAAATTGCCTCATCCGGTTCTACCGTCGATACTGAGGATGTCATCTTATACATCCTCAACGGACTCCCAGCGTCTTACTAGTCTTTCAAGACTGCTATTCGCACGATGCTGACTCCCATTATGCTGGATCAACTGTATTCTTTATTGCTCAGTGAAGAAGTGAACATTGTCTCTGATCTCCTTCGGCAACCGGCTGATCCAAATACAGCACTCTTTGCACCACGAGGTCGCAGACGAAGATCATGTGGTCGTAACTATTCCAACTCCTCAAAGGGCACCAGAAATAATGCAACGTCCACGGTTATCTGCCAAATATGCTCCAAGAAAGGGCATCTTACATCCAGCTGCTGGCATCATTTGGATCCAACATACGTACCACCGAATCAATCAACTCAAAACAAATATCTCGTCGAGAATGCTGACACCTCCTACAACAACTGGTATTTGGATTCCGGAGCAACATCGCATCTCACTCATTCACTCGACAACTTGTCTGTCTCCGCTCAATATCAGGGATCTGAAGCCATTACAATCAGAGATGGGAGATAGGTAAACATAGCCAATTCAGGTGTCGGCGTGTTACTAACTCCCACTCGTAAGTTGGACTTACTCAATATTTTTCATACTCTACTTAATTTTAATCTGTTATCCATCTCTCAATTAACCCGCGAGACTAATATTTCCATAACGTTTAATCCCCATGGTTTTGTCTTAAAGGACATGAAGACACATCAAGTGTTGCTTCAAGGACCATGTAACAATGGTCTATACCCCATACAGATTCAACCGTCAAGTGGCAAGCACTCGTCAATGTCTGCAGCAACAACCAATTCGTCCCCGTGGCATGATAGGCTCGGCCATCCAAACGCCAAGACTGTATCTACCATAGCCAGATGTGTAAGACTTCGTTCCTTTGCTGTAGCTGCTGGAAAAGTGATTTTTCCCCAGGATCGGCCAGGACGAAGTTGAGATCGTCCAGGCCGATCAGTGTATTGAAAACAGCTGATTTCTGGAGTGTTCTGGAATGATTTCTGGACAGGATCGTCCAGGACGATATTGAGATCGTCCGGGACGATCGGCACTGTTCACACAAAATCGTCCTGATCATCGCCCTGGAGTATCGGCCAGGACGACCAGAATTGGTCTGATCGTCCCGGGACGATCGGTCGATCGGCCAGGCCGATCTGGGTATGATATAAGGAAAATCAGCTCGTTTTGAGGAGAGAGAAATCATTTTATAAAATCAAAATATCTGAGGAGAGAGAAAGAGAAGGAAAGCAAAGGAAGAAGTCCGATTTCGAAGCCCGCGGTGCGATTTTCGTTGTTCGTTGCTGTTGGATAGTTTGTTTATCTCGCTGTAAGGACTCCGAACCTTACTTCTGTTTTCGAAGATGTTGTGTTTTGACCGAGTTGTGATCTGTTTTGTGTTTTCGTAGTCGACTTTTCGACATGATTTTGATTTGACACAGCTTTCACCGCACAACTTCTAGTATGTTATAGATATGATTATTGTACACGATTTGATTGTATTCTACGAAGATTTTACCGGTCGGAATTGATTCTACGTGATTTTAATCGAATAGAAAATAATCGGGACCTGATTTGATTTGGATTCTATTGATTGATAGTCTTGCATTGATGCCGTGGTTATTCTGTTGTAATTTGGTGAAATTCAGAGTTATGTCTTTTTGCAGGATTTTTGTGTAAATTCGATAGACTACCGTTACTCTGCCCGATTTTCGTATGATTTCTGATTTTCCCGGAATTGATAGATTGAATTGATCTGCCTGTGACTATTGATATGATCGTTCTCGATTTCTTTAATATTGCTTATTGCATCGATTATTGATTGATTGATTGACTGCTGAAAGACAAGTGGAAACCTAGTTGAACGTTGGTTATAGAAACCAACGTGTATTGAACGAACTACAACAGCACTATTGATATAGATTGACCACTACAACAGCATTATTGAACGAACTACAACAGCACTATTGATATAGATTGACCACTACAACAGCACTATTGATATTGAACGATTGATAACTACAACAACATCATGACTAGTGTTTGGGCTTGTCGAGTAAGACCATTGTATGAAATTGCATGTATACGATATTGCATTGCATAGATTTTCTGATCTATATTGATTTATTGATTTCGGATCGATTTATTGATATTGACGGATTTACTGATTTACCGATTTCTACTTTATTGGAATTGATCAGACTTATTGATTGATACGACTTCACTGATTTCATCGATTGATTACCGAGCATGGGTATTATTGAGCATGAATATGGACATCGTATAGATTCATTGATATTGCTACCTATAGATTTTATAGATTCACTGTTGCTACTGTTCTACTCCGTATTGACTGTTTTATAGATTCATTGTCTCGTATCGCGTTTCTCGATTGACTTCATTGATTAGATCGTACTGATTTGACCGTATCATTTTGATTGACGAATATTGATTGATTGAATTGATTTATCGATCTGTCTGCCGCTGCATTGATTGGTTTTATTGACGATGGATTTCCGCATTGCATAGACTCATTGACCATTGATTGATTTGATTTCATTGACCTGCATATTGATAGCATTGCCGTGCTTTGATTTCAGTTGTAGGCTTTGGTGACCTGCTGGGCTTTGTAAGCTCATTATATGTGGTTAATATTTCAGGTGCAGGGCCTCCAGTCTGAAGATCTTTCTGTCGAGTTCAGCCTTTTGTTTTATAGCCTTTTGTAGGCTTTCTTTTGTAGCCGATGTGGCTAGTGTAGATATTTCTTTTGGACTCTATTGTCTCTTCTCTGATTGTACTATATGTGAATTATAGTATCCGCTGCTGTTTCTTTTCTGTAATGTAATTATCTCTGGCTCTGGATATATGTATGTATGGATTGATATGAACAACAGATGAGGAAACCGATAGAAAGAAAAAAAAATAGATGAATCCTTTCGCTACACGGATCTTGGGGTTGTTACAATTGATATCAGAGCAAGTGTAGTGAAAAGGATTTGATTATATCCAGAGTTGATGATTGCATTATTTGATTTGTTTTGTTTTACGTATTTGATTTCCGCGATTTTGATTCGAACGATTTGTATTGATCAGGCCGATGGATCCGAAAGGAAAGAAAGTTGAGTCTACTACTGATCTCCCACTCACGTCTGCGAATATGAATAAGTTTGCTAACATGGTCGCTCAGATGGTGAGTGACAAATTAGCAAAACGCTCTGGCCTTAGCAAGAAAAGTGGGGAAAGTAGTAGAGCAAGATTTAATGTTTGTAAATATTGTGGGAAAAGACATTCGGGACAATGTTATCTGAGGACTGGGCAATGTTTCCGATGTGGTGGATATGGACATAGAGTGACGGGATGCCCAAGTTCTGAAAGACAAGGACCTGTTCCGATGGTTCCGACTGTCCCGACTGATCTGATTGGAGATAAGCAAGAGATGGAGGAGGATGCACCAGGAATGCCTGAAAATGTGACTGGTACGAGTTTTGTTATCGTCTGTTTCGTTGTGATGTGCGCGATTTATTGAACGATTGGATTAGCTCTGTTTTGTTTTGTTTTGTTTTGTTTTGCTCTGGACACGTTAGGGAAATGTCGGGACGACATTTTTCTAAGGTGGGAAGATTGTAAGACCTCGTTCCTTTGCTGTAGCTGCTGGAAAAGTGATTTTTCCCCAGGATCGGCCAGGACGAAGTTGAGATCGTCCAGGCCGATCAGTGTATTGAAAACAGCTGATTTCTGGAGTGTTCTGGAATGATTTCTGGACAGGATCGTCCAGGACGATATTGAGATCGTCCGGGACGATCGGCACTGTTCACACAAAATCGTCCTGATCATCGCCCTGGAGTATCGGCCAGGACGACCAGAATTGGTCTGATCGTCCCGGGACGATCGGTCGATCGGCCAGGCCGATCTGGGTATGATATAAGGAAAATCAGCTCGTTTTGAGGAGAGAGAAATCATTTTATAAAATCAAAATATCTGAGGAGAGAGAAAGAGAAGGAAAGCAAAGGAAGAAGTCCGATTTCGAAGCCCGCGGAGCGATTTTCGTTGTTCGTTGCTGTTGGATAGTTTGTTTATCTCGCTGTAAGGACTCCGAACCTTACTTCTGTTTTCGAAGATGTTGTGTTTTGACCGAGTTGTGATCTGTTTTGTGTTTTCGTAGTCGACTTTTCGACATGATTTTGATTTGACACAGCTTTCACCGCACAACTTCTAGTATGTTATAGATATGATTATTGTACACGATTTGACTGTATTCTACGAAGATTTTACCGGTCGGAATTGATTCTACGTGATTTTAATCGAATAGAAAATAATCGGGACCTGATTTGATTTGGATTCTATTGATTGATAGTCTTGCATTGATGCCGTGGTTATTCTGTTGTAATTTGGTGAAATTCAGAGTTATGTCTTTTTGCAGGATTTTTGTGTAAATTCGATAGACTACCGTTACTCTGCCCGATTTTCGTATGATTTCTGATTTTCCCGGAATTGATAGATTGAATTGATCTGCCTGTGACTATTGATATGATCATTCTCGATTTCTTTAATATTGCTTATTGCATCGATTATTGATTGATTGATTGACTGCTGAAAGACAAGTGGAAACCTAGTTGAACGTTGGTTATAGAAACCAACGTGTATTGAACGAACTACAACAGCACTATTGATATAGATTGACCACTACAACAGCATTATTGAACGAACTACAACAGCACTATTGATATAGATTGACCACTACAACAGCACTATTGATATTGAACGATTGATAACTACAACAGCATCATGACTAGTGTTTGGGCTTGTCGAGTAAGACCATTGTATGAAATTGCATGTATACGATATTGCATTGCATAGATTTTCTGATCTATATTGATTTATTGATTTCGGATCGATTTATTGATATTGACGGATTTACTGATTTACCGATTTCTACTTTATTGGAATTGATCAGACTTATTGATTGATACGACTTCACTGATTTCATCGATTGATTACCGAGCATGGGTATTATTGAGCATGAATATGGACATCGTATAGATTCATTGATATTGCTACCTATAGATTTTATAGATTCACTGTTGCTACTGTTCTACTCCGTATTGACTGTTTTATAGATTCATTGTCTCGTATCGCGTTTCTCGATTGACTTCATTGATTAGATCGTACTGATTTGACCGTATCATTTTGATTGACGAATATTGATTGATTGAATTGATTTATCGATCTGTCTGCCGCTGCATTGATTGGTTTTATTGACGATGGATTTCCGCATTGGATAGACTCATTGACCATTGATTGATTTGATTTCATTGACCTGCATATTGATAGCATTGCCGTGCTTTGATTTCAGTTGTAGGCTTTGGTGACCTGCTGGGCTTTGTAAGCTCATTATATGTGGTTAATATTTCAGGTGCAGGGCCTCCAGTCTGAAGATCTTTCTGTCGAGTTCAGCCTTTTGTTTTATAGCCTTTGGTAGGCTTTCTTTTGTAGCCGATGTGGCTAGTGTAGATATTTCTTTTGGACTCTATTGTCTCTTCTCTGATTGTACTATATGTGAATTATAGTATCCGCTGCTGTTTCTTTTCTGTAATGTAATTATCTCTGGCTCTGGATATATGTATGTATGGATTGATATGAACAACAGATGAGGAAACCGATAGAAAGAAAAAAAAATAGATGAATCCTTTCGCTACACGGATCTTGGGGTTGTTACAAGATGCAACCCGCAACTCAATATTAAACTAAAATCTTTTTCTTGCTTATCTTGTAAAGAATCGAAATGACACAAACTAGTTTTTAATAAGTATGTAAATCATCGTACGATTATTCTTTCGCTCATTCATTCTGATGTCTGGGGTCCAGCTCCAGTGATATATGTTCAAGGTTATAGATATTACGTACTGTTTGTAGATGATTTCTCTAGGTTCTCGTGGATTTTTTCAATGCGTCACAAATCAGAAGTTTTTGATATATTTGTTCAGTTTAAAAGTTTTGTGGAAAAACAAACTTCTAACAATATTCAAACTCTCAGGACTGACGGTGGCTACGATTTTGTTAATCACAACCTTACTCAATTTCTCCATACCCACGGCACAATGCATCAAGTCTCGTGTCCATACACTCCGGAACAGAACGGAGTTGCGGAGCACAAACACAGACACAATATAGAGACCACAAGAACGTTGCTTAAAAAGGCATCTGTCCCTTACTTGCACTGGCCGGAGGCAGTGATTACATCAAACAATCTTATTAATAGAATGCCATCCTCTGTCACATTTAAACTTACCCCGTTTGAACTGTTTCACAAAACAAAGCCAGCTTACACGCATCTGAAAATATTCGGATGTGCTTGTTTTCCTTTATACCCTCCTCACCATCAACACAAGTTTCAACCGAAAGCGCGTATATGTGTGTTTCTTGGCTATTCAGAAACGTATAAAGGTTACAAATGCTTGGAAATAACCACAAACAAAATTATTATTTCCAGAAACATCACGTTTGACGAACAGCTATTTCCATTCAGCCATCATCTTACTACCAATACCAGCCAGTCCAGCGACCCTCCACCATCTCTGCTCATTCCCGCTTCCACTATTCCCAGACCTCAATCCACTACGCATATCATACCTCAGGCGTCCCGATCGTCTAACTGTGATCAACCCAGCTCAATCAGCCGAAATTCTGCAGTTCGGTCACAGCCCAATTCTACTTCGGATACTCAGTCTCTTCCCAGGCACCATATGGTTACACGAAATCAGATCGGTTCTCTTAAACCAGTCCAAAAACTTAATCTCATTCACTCCAAATCTGCAACACAAATCAATATCACTCCGTCCAACTATGTTGCTGCTTCTAAACACTCGGCTTGGCGTGAGGCTATGGCATCCGAATTTCTTGCTCTACAGCAACAAGGTACATGGAGCTTGGTCGAACCACCAAATGATGCATCAGTTCTCGGATGCAAATGGACATACAGGATAAAACATCACTCGGACGGCACTATAGCAAGGTATAAAGCGTGTTTAGTGGCTTAGGGAAATCATCAAGAGTTCGGCTTAGACCATAATGAGACATTTAGCCCTGACGCTAAATTACCAATAATCCGAGTTTTACTTGCCATTGCACTAAACTCCAATTGGCCAATTCAACAACTGGATGTCGCAAACGCATTTCTACACGATAAACTCCTCAAAACTGTTTACATGAATCAACCCAAAGGCTTTGAAGATGAAAAACATCCGAATTATGTCTGTCGCCTTCACAAAGCTATCTACGGTCTGAAACAAGCGCCACGTCAATGGTATAATACTTTTACAGAATATCTTATCTCCCTTGGCTTTTCGCACAGTGCTGCTGATCCATCTCTTCTTATTCTTCACAAACAAAACATTCATATATTTTTTCTAATATACGTGGATGATATCTTACTTACTGGTAACGATTCTACTGTTATAAACTCTGTTATAAATCAACTAGCTAACAAGTTTTCAATGAAGCAGCTAGGATTGGTCCACGACTTCCTGGGCATCAAAATTGCTAAACAATCAGATTCCTATTTTCTGTCTCAACAAAAGTATGCGGAATCAATTTTACAACAATCCCAACTTCAACATTGCAAACCGCTTGCCAACCCGTCTTGCACTAAATTGCCCTCTGCTTTTCCACCTGATCACAAAAAGATCTATTGTTTTTCATCTCTCTCTTTAACTATCTATTTATGTGCTAGATATACATGCATCATTGGAACGAAAAATCCACTCACTCTACCACCTCAAATACTCCAGCCCATAACAATATTAGATCATTTTAAATTTTGATTAAGTTATTCAAATCCAAAATTTGTGAGGATTTTATTTTATTTAAGAAATCAAATATGAACATCATTATCAAATTTCTTAATTTGTTTAATTAAAAGGACTGCAAGGCGGAGAGTGTTTTTATTATATAATACTATTACTTTTTTATTATTTAGATAACTGCAGGCTACCTAAGTACTTGATAACATTTTTTGTTAATTAAGAAGATTTGGCAATTTATTATAATGATCTATTCTTTTTTTTCAATCTTGTTATTAAAACTTGACGAGGAGAACTGCAATGTCGTGTTTCAAATAGAAAAATTAGCAGTTATTTGATGGATAAGTACTTCTTACCAACATATTTGACGCATTAAGTTAGGTGGGCTTTATCATTTATGTAATAATTTTAATCTAATCACTCTTAATTTCCAATAAAACACGAATTTTAAGGAAACTTAGGCTTGTTTGGGACGAGTTTTTTATTGCTTTTTAAAGCATAATTTTAGTATAAAAATTAAAAAAAATTGTACTAAAACTCTATTTTAAGAAGCAATAAAAAAGTCGTTTCAAACGAAGCCTTAAACTTTGTTTGAGATAGCTTTCTTGTTACTTTTTAAATCAGCTTTTTAGCACAAAAATTTTTTAAACTAAGTTTTTATAATAAAAAACTATTTAAAAAAACAGTAAGAATACTGTCCCAAACAAAACTTTAGAATGATTCAATTAAAAAAAAAAAACAATATCAGATAAATTTTTAATCAAAACTCTTTGATTTAAACATAACTAATGATATGAAAGCTCCCTCTGGCAAGGGGGCAAGACAATTGAAGATTAAGGCTAGAGCATAGAGGTATAATTGAGTCATGTCAGCTTACGAGCCAACTTCAACCTAACTAATTAACGAACTCACAAGATAAGTTTATTAATCGAATTTAAACTTGAGCCTATACTCAAGCTCGTACATTATCTGAGAATGAGCTCAAGCTCAATCTGGCTTGCCTCACAAGCTTCTCGAGTCAAAGCTCGAATTTTTCGAAGAGCCTGGCTCAAGCCTAATGATTTTCAAATGGGCCGCCGAGTAAGAATTTAACTAACTTAACTTCATTAGACAACTTGGTGGTTGACAAGAGCAGTAGTAGCAAGGGAGAAGGGCAATTCACATGTATTTGGGCAAATTCAAAGTTCATTAAAAATAAGCTTTTCAAGTATCCAAGTTCATACAAAACACCTGGAAACTCAAAATTCATACATTTATTTTACTTCAGGAATATTCCAAAATAAACTGCCCTAAAACAAGATCAAAATAATGTGACAATCTTAATAATAATAGGAATCAACTCTTCTTTCAAATCAGACCAGGAACTAAACTGGGGGAATGGAAAAGAATAAATAAATTTTACAATAAAAGGAAACTAGAGAAGTTTTGCCAGCCTAGAACACTACATGCTCTCAGACTCATCATAGCTTTTTCCAACTAAATTATCTGAACATTTAGGCTTCGTTTGGGACGGCTTTCTTATTGCTTCTTAAAGTAGCTTTTTAGTATCAAAATTAATATTTTTCTACTAGAAAGTTGCTTTAAGAAGCAGAGAGAAAGCTGTCCCAAACAAAACCTTAGCCAAACAGGAATCAGCTATCAACGCTTCTGCTCATTCCAAGTTTTTCCTTCAAAGAATTCCCCAAGCATTCGCTCCAGGTCTTCTGGAGTATATCTAACATATTTTTGAGGATTCTTACCGCTGTCAATAAGAGGCCTGAAACAACAGCAGGGCGTTGCGTTTAGAGCCAGTCAAAGATTCAAAGCATGACAATGTTATTTTCCATTATGTAGAGTGTGCGACAAATATGTAGATATGCTGAATGTGGTGTAAGCTTTAATGTATCAAATTGGAAGAGACACAAAAGGTTTAGAGTTTGAAGAAACCTTCCATTACCAATTTTAGAAAACAATTGGCAGATAGTTACAAAAGAACAGGAACTAGCCTAAAGTTGACTGACCAGAATAATGTTAGATCAGTCCAGCCAATCCATACGGGACCGGATTGCGAAACAGAGGCAGGTGCGGAGATCGGGCGGAGAGATTTAGGAAAGTTTTTTTGAGGGATTTGGAAGGGAAGTTTGAATGTAGGGACTGTTTAGAGATTTCCTTTTGAATTGTATGCATTAAATAGGTTGTTTTCCTAGGGTTAGAGCATCTTGAATTTGGCTGAAATTTGAGATCTCTTAGATTTAGGTTTCTTTTGGTCTCTAACGAACGGCGTCTAGAGATTTGGGAGAGATAGATCCTCCTCTCGAATAGAGGATCAATTGTATCTTGCTGTTTTTCTTCTTCTACTAGTGAATTTCAAGTGTTTTTCCTCAGATTTTCAAATAAAATTACTGTTTTTGTTGTTTTTCATTGGAGTTGTGGAAAAACAGACTGTTTTTTGCTGTTTTTATCAATAGTGTTAGCTTTTACTTGAAAAGTTCGAATACTTCCTAACAAATAACTTATAGCATTTCTTTGAAGTCGATTGGGATGGGATTAAAAGCAACCGAATACCTCAACAAATAGATATTGATGAGCCAGGTTACATCTAACCAATAACAAATAAAATATAAAATATAACAATGGATAAAATATAACAAATAAAAGCAGGTATAAAATAATGAGTTCATAAACCACTTAAAACTAAAATAAATAAAGGTTCAGGGATGTGTGTGGTTTTATGGTGCTATCCTAGCCAAACTTCAGACTAGATAAAACCATCAGTTGGACCATTATATCGCTCTTCCTATGTCCACGTTATCCTAGAAAAAACCATTCTTAAACCATCAAATAGCCACCAACATTAACTTCAATGTCATCATCAACATCATTAGTTTCATCCCAGCTATTTGTAATAAGCTTAATGATATATTTCAATCATTTTTATTAAGTCTTGTCAAAAGTTTTAAACTTATTTTTCATAAACCATTTTGAATAACTTCAATCTGTATTATCATAAATCTAACCCTTTTCATTCATAATCTTCTAACACTAATTTCATCAACTTGTCTAATAATCATATTTCTAACTTTAATCAAACATGTTCAAGCCATCTAAATTTATCTCAATTAACTTATCTTTAATAACTATCGCTCAAAGCATTCTTCTAATATAAGCTTTTTTTTAATATAATTTTCCTAATTTTAGGATACATTTATGATTTATCATAACATTATCAACGTTATTCTGACCAACTTAAATAAGTTTCTTACATTCCAAATATTCCCTCTGAATTCACAAAGTTGGCCACTCAAATTCGAATAACAAAGAAATTAAATTATAATTAATAGTCATAAAATTGAGCCTTTATAGCTGATTTATTGAGAGGCCTCACTGTTGTTCTTGCATCAAATATTTTCTCCATTATACCCATTTAAATCAACATTAATAAAAATCGCTTCTTCTTCAAATCGAAGTTATAGTAAATCATCCATATCTTGACAAAATTTTAAATTTATTTAAAATACCGTTTGATCCAACTTGACAATCATAAGCAAAAACCATAATTATAATGCCCTCACAGATAATTATCTCAATAGAAATTGACCTATTACTAATCCTATTCTTCTAAACAATTTTGCCATTAACTCTTAATCCGCCATTAATCCAACCGATTCCTGCAGTTAGTATTTTCTACATAAATTACAGCCCTGAATAAACTGGTGAAGAAAACTCAATGGACTTGTGTACACGTTATTTTGTCCAATTCTATGCAAAGGACTTCACATCCCACAAGCTAGCACTATAGCGTTCCTTAACAGTTGTTATCTTTTATGGCTTAAACCAACCTCTACCTCGCTAGAACTGTCACCACAGTAATCTTATAGTTGAATGTAACGCACAAGTAGAAGGTGATGGTCGTGTGGGGGGCAGGCTACGAAGAGTGTTTGGAAATTATTATGCTAGTGTAATGCAAGAAATATACTGTGGGTCAAAGCAGATCTAAACTCATACTGAACTATTATGCACTTGACCTACATAAAGCCCTTACAAATTAAACCCAAGGACCAACGTAGATTAAAAATTTGAAGAACTTCTAGCTAAACAGGATTACTATTATTTGGCTTTCATTTTCACTAAAAAACAAAGCAGGCGAAACTATTTAAATACTTTCAGAATTGCAAAACAAGAATAAGCGAGAGCCTATAGACAGCTTAAAAGAAGCTCACCCAAAGCGTTTTATAAAAGACCTATAAGCTGGCAGGAGAACTTCGGCAACAGCAAGCCTCAAAGACTCTCTCAGCTCTGGATCAGGTACTGTCCACTGAGATTGCCTTTGATGAAGCTCCTCGAATTGCATGTTGAAAGACTTCAACCTGATGATGAGGAAAAGTTTAAGTTCAGATATTTAGAATAAAATAAACGGGATTACAGAGTTGTCGCTAGGTAATCAACCTCTCCTTTATAGTTGCTCTTGACACTCCACTACTGTTGCCCCCATCACTTCCCCCAGGAATAGAACCACCAGAAGAACTTTGGCCTTGAACAGAAAGAGACTGCAGAATCTGGAAAGCAGGAAGATGACCGAGTAAAGCTTAAGAACTTCAGAATACAAAATGAAATTGTTAGTATAAAATACCCATGCAAGTAAGAGAATTTCCACAATGATGAATGCTAACCTTGCATTAAGGCGCATAATGGTTAACTAATTAATTTGACAATGAGATTTTGCATGCAAAGTGTTTGACCGGTCCAGCCGGTCCACACGGACTGGCCCAGGCGAATAAGGGCAGAACTCTCCGCCTCCTATAAGCACCGCGCAATCCGCTGGATCCCATGGAATTGTTTAGGAAGGTTTTTTTTTTGAGAGAATCAGGAGGGAAATTTGAACATATGGACTGTTTAGAGATTTCCTTTGGATTTGTATGCACTATATAGTTTTGTTTCCTAGGGTTAGGGCAACTTGAATTTGGCTGAATTTGAGATCTCTTAGATTTAGGTTTTCTTTTGGGCTCTAGCGGCGTCTAGAGATTTGGGAGAGATCGATCCTCCTCTCGATAGAGGATCAATTGTATCTTGCTATTTTCCATTTCCCTTTCATCAAATAATAAATTTATCTACTGTTTTCGTGGTTTTGTGCGGATTGTTGTGGAGAATTCTCGCTGTTTTCCGAAGATTGATAGGAAATACTTGAGATCTCAAGTATTTCCTATCACAAAGTTTCTGCATTTTGCTGACTGGTTGTCAGTGTTATTACAGGCAGGTTAATCAGTGAGGTAAAAGTTCTTGGTACTGAACTGAAGATAGATTAAGCTGCAAAATGATAATCAGCAAATGTGACCAAAATTACATTGTTTGCATCTTTATTTTTTCTTGCAGAAAGTATTCCCTTTTGCTAATACCAAATACATTGCAAGCTGCAAAACATTTCTTTCATGCAATTTTACACAGAAAAACTTGCGTCTTTGATATCATGTGCAGAATGTGGAAAATATTTAGAAAAACAATTTTTATAGATATTGCAACATTTTAAGCACTGAATATCACTAAATAAATTTGTATAAGTGCAGCAATACCCAGTCACGGGTCAGGAAAAATAGTTACATACTTCTACAACGTAAAGGATATCATAGTTTCTAGCAAATCTCAGATAAGGGATATGCTTGAATATGCGCAAGGAAGGAAATCCACCAATTGATAGATGGACCAATGCACATATAGATCGCATTTTCAATATATTGACAGAATAGAAGCATGCAGAATAGGTACAAGAATACATGTAGAGGTCAATTTTTGACCTAATAAGAGAATCTCAGTTAGGGGTGTAAACGAATCGAGTCAAGTTGAGTTCAGGCCTTATCAAGCTCGATTCATCAGTCAGAAAGTCGGCTAGAACTCAAGCTCGTCTCACTTAAACGAGCTTGAGCCGACTCAGGAACTATGGGAAAGATTTTAAAAACTTATGCCGGATTTAAAAAAAAAGTTATAATGTTTAACATTTAAATAAAACTTAGGCAGTTCTTATTAACTTTTTTAAACATTTAAATTTAATAAATAAAAGTAATTTTTTAAAAAACATTAATAATTATTCGAGACAGCTCGCGAGCTCAAGAGCCGAGCCACATCAAGTTCGAATCACGAGCCCATAAATGAGTCGAGCTCGAGCAGGATCGGCTCACTTACACACCTAATCTCAATCTTCCAAGAAAATTGTCTCCAAAACTAGAGCATTAAAAAAACAAAAGATCAAAGCCATCGACCCTCTTCAACATATATATATATATATATAAATCAAAATGGTTCCTGAACTCTTTGTGAGGAACAAAAATAGTCCCCCCACTCTTTTGAGGGACCAATTTGATCCCTCAACTCTTTAAAATGGAATTTTTTGGTCCTAGCATTCAACGTTGTAGTTAATGGCATTAAATATAAGAGTATTTTGATCACTTTAAATTAAACATTTTTAAATATAATTTTCAAGTAATTATAATTTTTTAAAAAAAATTATTATATGTTCTTTAATAAATAATAATAATAATAATAATATTTTTAATTTTAATTTCAAAAAGTTTAGTCATATTTTATAAAATTACA
Source organism: Dendrobium huoshanense (assembly GCA_016618105.1). Taxonomy (NCBI): domain Eukaryota; kingdom Viridiplantae; phylum Streptophyta; class Magnoliopsida; order Asparagales; family Orchidaceae; genus Dendrobium; species Dendrobium huoshanense. The sequence continues at coordinate 95,225,666 of CM028359.1, forward strand.
TAATTATTGATTTAGAGAAATCAAATGCAAACATATGTTATTTTCAACTTAGTCACATATTTTTAACAATCATATATTTATAAAATTGACTAAATTTTTTTAAATTAAAATTAAAATTATTATTTATTTTTTTACTAAAAAAATATTTAATGAAAATATTTAATGAAAATTTTCAGAAAAATTATTAGTATTAGAAAATTAAATTTAAGAAGTATTTAACTAAAAAATGACCAAAATACCCTTACATTTAACACTATTAACACAAACATTAGATGTTAGGACCAAAAAAGTCCTACTTTAAAGAGCTGAGGAACCAAATTGATCCCTCAAAAAAGATGGGAACCATCTCTCTCTCTCTCTCTCTCTCTCTCTCTCTCTCTCTCTCTCTCTCTCTCTCTCTCTCTCTCTCTCTCTCTCTATATATATATATATATATATATATATATATATATATATATAATTTCAGCATATATGTCATTATATCGTCTTACATCATCTACATCAAAAGTTTTCTTGATTGATGTTTAAGATCAACAGAAAAGATAGCTTTTAGTCATGTAGCCAAAGATCATCAAAATCAGATGGAAAATGATACAAGGGTTTTTTAAAAGTTATGAGCATTTTGATGATTCTAATTTAGTATAATACAATTTCTTCTGCTTTGGATGCTGGTTTTCTTAAATTGTCCAACACAAAGCATTAGAAAAATTTAACTTTATATGCCTCAAAATATCAAATATCCCTATTGTTTCATTTCGAACAAAAATACCCCAACTATATAAAATGTCAATCATAATCCTTGATTCATGCGACCTTTCAAACAATCTCAAAGCCCTTCCTAGCACCTTTCTATCTCCAATAATCTCAAGCCCGGATGATCAATCTACTATAAGCATCACAACAACAATCTCTGCTTTCCAATCATAATCTATTCAAGGATATTGACATTATAATTTTAATTATACAAGTTTGAAGGCATTTAGTGCAGGCAGTTGTTATGATAGGATTGATATTAAAAGAGAAGCCTATGTCCAAAAAACAAACAAGATATTAAATCTTTTTTTGCATTTTTTTTAATTATATTTTGCTCTTAATTATTAATTGTAATTTACTATTATTGCACTCTGGTTAAACTATAATTATACAAGTTTGAAGGCATTTAGTGCAGGCAGTTGTTATGATAGGATTGAGATTAAAAGAGAAGCCTATGTCCAAAAAACAAACAAGATATGAACTTATTATCTTATAAATGAAGTTTCAAATCTTATTTGCACACTAAACCCTAAATCCTAAACCGTATTAGACATGATTTTACTTGTTACAATATATTCAAACTTTGTTTGAAACTTAATCAAATTATGTTTGAACATTACAAAAACTATATTTGAATATTGCTCAAAACTTGCTTGAATATTGTTTAGGGTGTCAAAATGGGTTGAGGGGGTCGGGTTGAAGTCCGACCCAAAAGTGACCCAACCCAAATCCAGTCAATTAAAATTCAACCTGTTTAATAAACAGGTTAAAAACACCAACCCAAACTTGACCCGTTAGCAACCCAAATAACCTTAACCTAAACCATTAACTCGTTTTGATTAAAAAAATTAAAAGTTCTTAAAATTTTAAGATATTTGATCAAAAATAATATATATATATATATATATCACATATAAAAAATTGAAGGAAAAAATATTAAACATATCAATTTTTAGTTAAAAATGGGCTTGCGGGTCAACCCAAAATAAACCTGCTTAATAAACAAGTCAACTCAAATATGAATTTTTCTGACGGGTTAGCGGGTTTGGTCATTTATTGACACCCCTAATATTGTTAAAGCACAATTCAAACATTATCAAACCCATTATTTTTTCCCTCATTTACCGTATATGAAATTGATTCATATGAGTTAGTCTGTCATGTATGCAGATGTTCGTTATAATCATAGCAGTAAGAAAGACACTACACTACTCAGGTCACATATTAAGCTGGTGGTGTGGAGGACAATTTTTGTTAGACAATATGAGTCTTTTGATCTTCTTGAAAGAGTTGAGAATTCCCACGTCATACAACTTTTCAAAGTTTCTAAGCTATAGTTATTCGGAGCCCTGATTGAATAACTATTATCGACGAAGATCGATGATAAAGGGAATGAGGGATACTCCACAATACAACTTTGAAGGTACAAACACAAATTATATAATTGTTAAATTTGTCATGATCATTGGACAAGAGTTTGAATTTTCATTTGAAATTCAAGGAGATGAGTTTAAGTATTAAGCTAATTAATAATTAGCTCGATTGAGACAACAATTATAAGAATGTAGAGTTGGAGAAAGCATACATGGCACATTGAGAGAAGCGAGGCATGAGAATTAGGGTATGTTAACTTGTAAACAATGCTATGCTAAACAATGATAAACATAATAAATTAAAAAAAAAAAAAAAAAACATGATAAACACAATGCTATTTTACTAAGATGCTTGTTTTGTTGAGAAAGAGGAAGCATTCCTTAGATAGCTATGGGATAGGTTATCATAGAAAAGAAACCTGGAAAGGCTAAATAAGGATATATGGCCACTGCCCATAAAAGATACCCAACCCAATACGTTATCACTCGATGCCTTAAATCATTGCAATGCTAGGCTTATGAGGCCATCACTGAACTGGCAAAAAAATGTGTAGAGTACCTAAGAGAGAGAGAGAGAGATCATAAAGGGTGCTAGGCTAGAAGAGAAAAAGGTACTTACAAGCAAAAATATTTTGCCATTATTAATGAATGAAAAGATAATTTACATGCAACGTATTTTATTTTAAGCATTAGTTTGCATTAATTAATATTGCAAATTAACTTACAAACTTGTTTTGAATTGCATTCAGTAGAAAATTGTTAAACCTACACTGGTGCATAGTTCTACTGACGAGGACTTCTACAAGTTCGCTAGCTAGATAGTAGTGTAAATAATCTACGACCCTATTAATAGCACAAGTTTTTTACCTAGCTATATAGGCAATGCTCATTATAATTTAATTGTTCGATTAATCATGCAGAATTGAAGAAGTAAGAATCCTTCAAGTGATAAGCATGTGCATTGAAGTAAGTTATTGAAGATAAATGCAAGTGGTGAAGGGTCTATAGGATCTTTATGATGAATGCAACAAACTTAATTGATGTCCCCTTAAGGTGGTGATGGAAGGGTTATTTGGGTGATGGTGAAAAGGGATTTAGAGTTGAAACTTCTAGGCTTTTAAATGATAAGTTTTTCTTGGATAAAAATAAGGAGAAATATCATATCAAAAGTTTAGGATATTAGGAATGATGGTATTTTATGGATTTTGGATTAATTGTTAAGGAGTTATGATGTTTTTAAATCGGTTGCTCACAGCAACAATTTATCTCTCAAAATTGAGATTTTGGCTATGATATCTTGGGATTATTTGAGAGTTGAGACCTTAGAATGTAGCAATATGTAGGTATTTAACATTTAAGAGAGTTTTGGAAAGGTTGGCTATGTTTTGGGGTTAAGGGTAGCTAGGCTCAAGACTTAATGGAGGCGAACAAAATTGTACCGGGGAAAGAGATCGACAAAGAATAAGAAGAGAACTAAGGACTCACCAAAGCCCTAGAGGATCAATAATCAAGCTTCACCAATGAGTAGAACAACCACCAAACCTTTCCACACAAAATTCACACATGCAAAAAAAAATAGTCAATGAATTAAAAAAGTACAAAGCATGGTCCTATTTATAAGCTTTTTTCAAGCCAAGATAACTTTGAAATTATTTAAGAGTCAATAAAATAGTATTATATGGATTGATAATATGTCCCAATATAAAGTAAAAGAAAATAAGAGAAATAAAATAAATAGTGGAGTTTAACCTTAGAGTCTAAAGGCATTCGTTTGAGTAGATCTAAAACTGAATATATGGAATATAATTTTAGTAACAATAGTTCTAGTGGAGGAATGTGACTTTGGGTGATCAAGTCATTAATAAGAGTACATATTTTAGATATCTTGGGTCTATTGTTCATAGCGATGGTGAAATAGATGGGGATATTAGTAGTAGAATTCAAGTTGGATGGTTGAAGTGGAGGAATGCATCGGGCTTGTTGTGTGATAGAAAAGTCCACCTCAACCTAAAGGGAAAATTCTATAAGATGGTGATTAGACCTGCAATGCTTTATGGTGCGGAATGTTGGCCATTAAAAAAGAAGCATAATATTAAGTTAAGTGTTGCAAAGATGAGGATGCTCAGGTGGATGAGTGACTTTACTCTTAGAGATAGGATACAAAATGAGCATATATGTGAAAAGGTTGGAGTAGCTCCAATAGAAGATAAGATTAGAGAGAGTCGCCTTAGATGGTTTGATCACATAAAACTGCGGTTTTTCGATGATCAGATTAGGAAAGTAGATGTATTAGATTTGACTTTTGTTAAGAAGGGTAGATGTAGACCTAAAAAGACTTTGTTAGAAAATATTAGAATTTACCTTTCTTTATTAGATTTAAATAAAAATTTAATTTTTAATAGGGCACAATGGAGAAAAAAGATTAATGTACCCGACCCCACATAATGGGATAAAGGCTTGATTTTGTTGTTGTTGTTGTATAATCATTGTGATTGCTCTCTGTCAAATAAAATTTATAATATATTTTATTATAGTAATTGTGATTGTACTCTATTGTAGCAAAGTTATATTCTACTATGCAACAACAGTAGTGATTTGATTTGTCTTTATCAAACTTATAATATATTGTGTCATAATTATTGTGATTATACTCGATTGTATCAAAGTTAATGTCTACTATGCTATAGCTATTGTGATTGCAGTTTATTATACCAAAATTATAAATTTTTATGTTATATATTGGCCAAATATTATTCGAATATGTTAGTATCTTACTTGAAACTTCATTCTAACCATGTTCAAAATTTTTTCAAGCCATTGTTCAAACCATATTTGAACATTGATTCAAACTTTCTTTAAATCTTATTCAAACAATCTTTCAAACCTTATTTGAACTTTGTCAGGGTTAATTTCAATAAACAGTCCATGAACAGAGGAAGACAATTTCATCTGAAAGCAACTTTCACGTATATTTTTTCAAGAAAACAAACATCGAAGATAATTGGCCGATTATAACTACCATAAGACATTTAAAGTCAAATTTCCAAGCATTATTTCAGGAATGCTTGTGGCAATCATATGTTTATGGAACTTAGTTGACAAGGAATTATTATAGAATGTTATAGGCTATGTTATGTTTATATAACCTATATAATGTATTCAATTCATTAAAATTTTGGATGCATTAAAACATTAACATCATGATTAGGACAGCAACTATACGGAGTAAAAATGTTAAATTCCTTAACTTCAAAAAATCCCACCTTTGCCCAAGCTACCCGTTTATATTGATTTGCATTTTGCTGCACAATTCTTCTGTGCCTCTGAACCCAATCATCACCCAATAAATCCTTTGCCTCTGATCTGAGAAGAAATTACCGTTTCAGGTGTTATTCAGTCCAAGGGATCTTCTAACAGTAAAATATCTAAGCATAATTATCAACATACCTTCGAACGGATCTGACCATGTAGTGGATGTTATTCATAATGAATAGATAAGTCAACGCAGGATCCTTATATTGCTTAGATTTACCGTCTAGGTTACTTTGAAGAGCTTGCATAATTCGCATTGTAACAGTTGCCAGTTGAGAATTTGAATCTTCTCCCACCTTTTCAAACTCCTGGAAAAGCTGCTTCAAAGTTGATTGATAGCTGAACAAGCATGGCAAGTTTATGTCAGAATACTATGCTGGCAAACAAATTACAGGAAATTTTAAAGACAAAAATAAGTGAAGATCAATCAGTAAAGAAAAATATGTCGCAATTGCATAATCAAATAACACTTTACAGTATACAAGCATGAGCAGATAATATTCAAATAATCAAGTGTGAAGAAATAATACTTGATAGCATTAATTATTGTGAAAGGTATGCAAAGATTGAAATTTATAATCTGTAGCTTGCGACAAAATCAAAGCAATACTTTATTCAAAGAGATGGGCGCCATTCTATAGGTTGATGAAACAAAAAGGGTGAGAACAAACGTAAACCAATGGTGACCTGAAGGCAAGAAACTACTAGGTTGTTGCTCATTAGTGATATGCCACAGCATAACTAATTCATAGTGAAACATTCGCTTATGTATCAAAACTTTAACTTAATTGGATAGAAGTAAACATTGGTTGACCGGATTTAAACATAAGATTATACTTATTGCATGGAATTTGAAGAATTTACAAAGGAGACAATTCATGGATACAGAGATTACAACAAAGGAATCAATACCACTTGTTTGCAAGCAATTAAAAGAAAAGTGGTGAATCTAAAGACAGAATAGAGAATTATAAGTTATTATTTTATAATTAAGCATTGAGAGGGATAAAAGTCAGACATGCTTATGAGAAGAATGAATTTTTTGGCTTACTAAACTTTTTAATATTATTTTGAAGAGTAAAAAGATGTCAGATGAATGAAGAATAAGCATGTAGACTCATATTTTTAAGAATAAAGGTGATGTACAAGATTGTATGAATTATAGAGGAATTAAGTTAATGAGTCATAACTTAAAACTATGAGAGAGAATTATGGAGCATAGATTACGACGCGATACTAACGTTTCTCAAAATCAATTTGGATTCATGCCAGGCAGGTCTACTATGGAAGCTATACATTTATTGAGAGGTTTGATGGAGAAGTATAGAGAGAATAAGGAGGATTTACATATGATATTTATTGATTTAGAGAAATCATATGATAAAGTTCCAAGAGAAGTGCTATGGAGAGTTCTAGAAAAGAAAATGATTAATAATGCTTATATTCACGTCATTAAGGATATGTATGCATGAGTTGTTACTTGTGCTCAAACACAAGGTGGTTTGACCAAGTATTTTCCTATTTTTGTTGGATTACATCAAGGATTAGCCTTAAGCCCATATCTTTTTGCTTAGTCATGGATGTTCTCACTAGACATTTGTAAGAGGTTGTACCTGGTGTATGTTTTTTTGTTGATGAGATTCTTCTTATTGATAAGGCTAGAGAGTGAGTTGAAGGTAAACTTGAATTATGAAGGTCAGCCCTAGAGTCTAAAGGTTTTCATTTGAGTAGATCTAAAACTAAATATATGGAGTGTAATTTTAGTAGTAATAGATCTAATGGGGGATTATGAATTTGGGTAATCAAGACATTAATAAGAGTATATATTTTAGATATATTGGATCTATTGTTCAAAATGATGGTAAAATAGATAAGAATATTATTAGTATAATTCAAGCTGGATGGTTGACGTGAAGGAATGCATCAGGCTTGTTGAGTGATAAGAAAGTTCCCCTCAAACTTAAGAGAACATTCTATAAGATGGTGATGAAACCTGCAATGTTTTATGATGCAGAATGTTGGCCAATAAAAGAGAAGCATAATATTAAGTTAACTGTTGCAGAGATGAAGATGCTCAGGTCGATGAGTTGATTTATTCTTAGAGACAGGATTTGAAATGAGCATATTCGTGAAAAGTTAGGAGTAGTTCCAATGGAAGATAAGATAAGAGAGAGTCGCCTTAGATGGTTTGGTCACATAAAATGGCGGCCTTCCGATGACTCGATTAAGAGAGTAGCTGTATTAGATTTGATTTATGTTAAGAAAGGTAGATGTAGACCTAAAAAAATATGGTTAGGAAATATTAGAAATGACCCTTTTTATTAGATTTAAATGTGAATTTGACTCTTAACATGACACAATGGAGAAAAATGATTCAAGTAACCGACCTCACAAGTAAGATAAATGCTTGATATTGTTATTATTGTTGTTGTTGTTGTTGTTGCATGTATGTATTGAGAGGGATAGCAATGTCAATGGGATAGGGATAAAGTCAATAGAGTTGCGAAGAAATTGAAAGGCGAACAAAGTGAACAATATAGTGATTGCTAATTTGCTATTGAGTTAATTATTGATGAGAACATAAAAATATGATAAGTTGTTACAAGGGGTAGGTTGTATGTGGAACTAAATTTCATTTGATGAATAACTTAAACTCATGCTCGATTAATAATAGTTCAAATTAGTATTTAAACAAATTTAATATTTTAATAAGCTCAAAGGTTAAATGACTTCTTATTCACAACCAACCTATTTATTTATGTTCACTAATAATTGTTTGTTATTCAACAAATAATTTGTTAAAAGCTTGATATTGAATCGATGATGACTCATCTACTATTCAAGTTTAATTACTTTTTAATACTAATATACTCTATATTAATTATTAAACTAGGATATTTTTGTCCCTCGTACTTTTATTTTTCACATATCATTCTACACTTATGTTGCTTTCAATCTTCATTTTATGGTCGGACAAGGGGTGAGAGTAGTTATTTCTACATATCAAGTTGTTAGTAATAGTCTAAGAGAATTCGAGCTTCACACCTAATGAAA